>OX422218.1:241847014-243047014 GCA_949130495.1 Sambucus nigra
ACCACGGAGGAGAGAGATGTCCTTTCTATACAGGATTTTTGGGTGCGGGTCGACCGCAAGTATTTTCCATCAGCCGTTCACACCGAAATGAGGAGGAAATTAATGAACCTCAAACAGGAGGGGAAGACCGTGGCCTAGTATGAGGCCGAATTCACTAATCTCTTGAACATCGTTCCTGATGAGATTCCGACCGAGGAGAAAAAGATTCAAAAGTTCATGGATGGGTTGACCTGGAGGATCCGTCAGAACTTGTTGGGAAATATCTCGTTGGCCACTTATTTTGATGTGGTTAACGCAGTATTACTTCACTGCTAGGACCACCGCTTTCACTTATCAGGGGGTAAGCGATCAGGAGAGTCCAGCCATCAGGGCAGGACAGGGGGAAATGGTGCTAGCGGGGCACATTCTACTCAGGGTCAGCACAGGCAGGGTAATCAAGGTTCCCAACAGGGGCATTTCAAGAGGTTTAGATCTAGGGGTTTCAGAAATGGTTAGGGAGTTTTTTGTCAGGGTCAGCACGGCCATCAGGAACAGCACAGCCAGCATGGCCAACAACAGCAGTTTCATCACGGTCAGCCTCGCCAGGAGAGGAATGGCAACGACCACCAGAGTCGTAGGCAGCAGGGTCAGAGAGGGGGAAATTTTCCGGGGAAATGTTTCACTTGTGGCAAGATTGGCCACAAGAGCCAAGAGTATCCTGATAGGGGCAGGGCCCCACAGCAGCAGCAGCAGAGTGCTCGACATGAGCCCCAGAGACCTATGTTTCCTGCCGTCCTCCCAGCACCACCACAGATGCCAGCTTTGCCACCCATCCCAGCAGTCCTAGTCCAGCAAGGACAACTTCAGTACAGGTGAGTTTATCAACTCCAGCATGCCGTAGTCCCACAGGATCTACCTGTTATTGAGGGTATGCTCTCTATTCATGGGACTATGGGGCGTATTTTATTTGATACGGGGGCCACACACTGTTTCATTGCCACGAGATTTGCACGCACTTTGGGGTTGTTAGACACTGCAGAGAGCACGATTACTTGCGTAGATTCACCGTTGAGTAAGGGTTCTGTGATTTCTTTTATTTGTAGAGGTGTGGGTATAGAGATCGGGAGAGTTACTTTACCTGTTGATATGTTAGTATTAGAAATGACAGAGTACGATGCGATTGCTGGTATGGATTGGTTAGTTGCGTACCGAGGCATAATTGATTGTTTCAATAGGAGTATTATTTTTTCCATTCCCGGGTAGGAGATGTTTTTAGTGGCGATTCCTCGCCCTGAGGGCGGATCGTCCACTCACTTGTACTATATAGAGGAGGAGACCTCTAAGGAAGTAGTATTACCACTCGATTCGATTCCAGTTGTTAGGGAGTTTGTAGATGTATTTTAGGATATACATGGATTACCTCCTAGTTGAGAGATAGATTTTGTTATCGATTTGACGCCGGGCACTCGGCTAATTTCCCGCGCACCTTACCAAATGGCTCCAGTGGAAATGAGAGAGCTAAGGGATCAAATAGAGCAGTTATTGGGCCAGGGGTTTATCCGAAGGAGTACTTTGCTATGGGGTGCCCCTGTATTGTTCGTAAAGAAGAGGGATGGATCGTTAAGGTTGTGTGTAGATTACCGAGAGTTGAATGAAGTCACGATACGGAATAAGTATCTGTTGCCCCTAATCGATGACTTATTCGACCAGCCGAGAGGAGCTTCCTTCTTCTCAAAGATTGACTTGAGATCGGGATACCATCAGTTGCGTATTAGGGAACAGGCCATCTCGAAGACTTCTTTCTTGACGAGATATGGTTCCTACGAGTTTCGAGTTATGCCTTTTGGCTTGACAATGCCCCAGCCGTGTTTATGGATTTGATAAATAGGGTATTCAGAGAGTTCCTAGACCAGTTCATCATTGTCTTTATTGATGACATTATAGTTTACTCCCAGACAGAAGAGGAGCACGCTGAACATTTGAGGCAGGTTTTGCAGACGCTGCGTCTGAACGAGCTTTATACAAAGTACGAAAAATGTTGGTTTTGGCTGAAGGAGGTTCAGTTTTTAGTGTCTATCATTTCAGATCAGGGGATATCTGTTGATCCAGGGAAGGTATCCTCGGTGAGGGAGTGGGGATAGCCAACGACACCAACTGATATCCATAGTTTCTTGGGTTTAGCAGGATACTATAGGAGGTTTATTTTGGGTTTCTCAAAGATAGGGGGTCCTTTGACACATTTGACTCGCAAAAGTGTGCCATTCATCTGGAGCGATGCCGGTCAGTTGGGATTCGATGAGTTAAAGGACAAGTTGACCTCAACACCTGTGTTAGCATTACCGAGATCAGGAGTTGAGTATCTAGTCTACACCGATGTGTCCTTACAAGAACTTAGAGGTGTGCTACAACAGGAGAATTAGGCCATAGCTTATGCTTCCCGTAAGCTTAATCCTCACGAGAAAAATTACCCCACCCATGACTTGGAGTTAGCGGCAGTCGTATTCGCTCTTCGAATTTGGAGACACTATCTCCTGGGGGAGAAATTTTCTTTCTTCACAAACCACAAGTCTCTACAATACCTCTTCACTCAGAAGGAGCTGAATATGCGTCAACGTCGATGACTTGAGTTTGTGAAGGATTATCAGTTTGATATCTAATATCACCCAGGGAAGGCTAATGTGGTAGCAGACACGTTAAGCCGTAGGCCAGTAGATGAGGTGACCGAGGTGTGGAAAGCTAAGTGGAAGGAGTTGGGACACCAGGATGCAGTGGACCGATCTTTAATGTATGTGATGACTGTTACACCTCAGATTTTTACGAGAGTGATAAAGGCCCAGGGAAATGACTCATTCTGTCAGGAGAAGATAGTTCGATTACTAGCAGAGGGAGCTGAGTCCTATACTGTTAGTTTAGACGGGGGATTACGCTTCAATGGGAGACTGGTCCTTCCAGAAGGGGAAGACTTATGACATGAGGTAATGACAGAGTCGCACGGCTCGCGATTAGCGGTACTCCCTCGTGGGGATAAGATGTACCAAGACATGAGACGACAGTACTGGTGGATCGGGATGAAGAGAGATATCACCGTGTTCGTTTCTAAATGAGCCACTTGTCAGCTAGTAAAGGTGGATCATCAGAAATTTGTAGGACTTCTACAACCGTTAGAGGTTCCGATGTGGATATGGGAGACCATATCCATGGACTTTATCACGGGGTTACGTACGTCACAGAAGGGTCATGACTCCATATGGGTAATTGTGGATAGGTTGACCAAAGTTTCTCATTTTCTTCCCGTGAGGACAGACTACACTATGGGACAGTATGCCCACATTTTTATTGCGGAGATAGTGAGACTTCACAAGGTACCTCTAAATATCGTGTCTGACCGAGACAAGATATTTTTTTCATAATTTTGGGAGAGTTTCCATTAGGCCATGGGTACGGAGTTGCGGCTGAGTACGACATATCACCCGCAGACTGATTGGCAAAGAGAGCGGACAAATCAGATGTTGGAGGACATGTTGCGTATGTGCATTTTAGACTTTGGAGGTGACTGGGAGAAGTACCTTCCATTGGTGGAGTTTGCTTATAATAACTCCTACCAGTTCACCATTGGCATGGTTCCATTGGAGGCGTTGTATGGTAGACCTTGTCGTTCCCCAGCATGTTGGTTAGAGGTGGGGGATAACAAACTCCTTGGGCCAGAAGTGATTCAGGACACTTCGACAAGGATAGAGATGATACGGAGTCGTATTTGGGTAGCTCAGGATCGGCAGAAGAGCTATGCTGATGCCAAGAGGTTATTCATAGAATTCAAGGTGGGGGACCAGGTGTTACTCAGAGTATCTCCTATGAAGGGGATTATGCGTTTTGGGAAGAAGGGGAAACTGGCACCAAGAAATGTGGGGCCATTTCCTATCATTGAGAGGATTGGGCCAGTTGCGTATAGACTTGGTTATCGGAGCACTTGCATAGGATTCATGATGTGTTCCATATTTCCTCGCTAAGGTAATATCTTAGGGACAATTTGGCCCATACTCACATTGCTTTGGAGGACATCGATCTTCAGCCCGATAGTTCCTTCGAGGAGGGGCCAATTTCTATTCTGGACCACAGTGAGAGGAAACTGAGGTCGAAGATAGTACCATTGGTACGCGTGCAGTGGCGGCATCATAATGTCGAGGAGTCCACATGTGAGCGCGAGGATGAGATGCGCGAACGTTATCCAGAGCTATTTTTACCAGGTATTCATTAGTTCCGAATTTCGGGACGAAATTCTGTTATTAGGGGGGAAGTATGTAATGCCCTGTAATTTTATTTATTTTTATTTAAAGGGATTAATTGAATTAAATGAGAATTAATTGGGAATTAATTCGGATATAAATACTAGCGAGATGTGATTTGGTTTTTTATTATGATGTTAAAATTGAATATTTCTTAGTATATATGGTAATATATGAGTATTGAAAATATTTAAATTGTCACGAGGCAGAAATACGACAATTTGGGAAATTTAGTTGGAACGCGCGTGTTAGTCGCGTCAGGAATGAATTTATTTAAATTAAAAAGTAAATTATATTTTTATCCACCGAATGATCATTTTGAGTGCGTCAACGCGTCCGGAAGGGTCGAAATAGTCAGAAAACACTTGTCGGGGGTTTAGTTTGGGTTCCGGAGCATTTTTGGGCCAAACCGGCAACCTAGAAGGGTATTTTGGTAATTTTAAAAATTTAGGAATTAAAACCCAAGAATTTTAGAGGTTAATTATATATTATTTGGGAGTCCACTAAGGCCATTACCAGCAAAAGATAAGAGAGTGGGATACGGAGGTTTTAAGAGAAGTTAGAAAGAGGGTAAAGGAGTTTCCAAACCATCTCCCATCACCAGAAATTTGAGCGGATTTGTGACCGAAAAGAAGAGAGAGATCCAACTTTGATCATCAACAACGAACCAGAACATCGAATTTAAGGCAAGTGATTTGATATTATTAAGTTCAATGAATATTTCTTCCATGTTTAGTGTAGAAACTGTTTTTGCCTTGAAAATTTTGAGGAAAACCTAATGAAATTGTTATAGAAACTCTAAAGTTGGGTTAGGGATTGCATGTAGAATGACTATGGACGAATTTCGTATCCAAAAACTTAACTTTGATGATTTAAAAACGGATTTATGATGGGTGATTAGGCACAATAAAATTCTGGGTTCATGTTCATAGGGTTTGGGGTAAAATTTGGCGATTAATGATAATTGCATGTTGATTAGAAGGATTTGACACCAAAAATATGTTAAGAAGCGACCTAAGAGGACTTAGAGTAGTTTATGAACATTAAAATGTTATTGGGATGATCTTAGGATGAATTTAGAGAAGAGAAAGATGTAGAAAAACAAGTTGGAAAATTTCTGGGTGTATTCTGCCATCTCGTTAGAAGACCTGCCCAGGTCGTTGTTCGAGCTTCTAACGAGATGACAATATCCCTTCTAACGAGTTCGTTTGAAGACTTCATTCGAACGACCCTCGTTCGAACAAACTCGTTCGAACGAGATTTCTAACGAGTTGACAGAATGGCCTATTTAGGCCTGATTTTATTTCGAACGCCCAGTAGACTTATTTAATTGAATGTTAACCTCCCCTTGTTGACTAGTGGGTATAGTTGTGAGATTGGAGTACGTTGAGGAGTAAAAGTTAGAATTTTTTAGGAAACTGGATGACATTTATGGGTTAAGAAATAAGTACCTAATATTTTAACGTGAGAAGGATTGACAACTTTAATGTGTACTATTCGGGGATTTGTAAACGTGCATCATTTAATGATGGTATAGGAATGTAAAATATACCTCTATTGATATTATAAGATATCTAAGATGTGTGAATTCTTAGTATATGTGGTTATCTGTGTATGACATACCTACCATACTTGCTATCACGGGAGGTCGGCGTTTGATCAGGGCCATCTAATCTTTGTGTGCCTACGGGGGGATTTAGATTGATACCTCGAGGACATAGGTCAGAGAATGACTTATTGAGGAGTTAATAAGTCTGTTGATTGTGGGATCGTAGGTATGTGTGTGACCCATGTGATGTGAACTATGTTCGCCTCCATTATGTGTGTTTGTTACTTATCGAAACGATTCCTGAGAGATTCGAAATACGTGATCCTTATGTACGTGATGTACCGGGATTTGATAGTAGAGTATGTGTGCACCACAGCTTAGTTTGGGGGTGCCATTATTTTATAGTATAATGATATTGATATACTAAATTATTGAAATGAACTGTTTATATAAGTATAAGTGTGAATAAATGTAACATCTTTGTAGAGTTAAAAATGGGAAAACTCATAGTAATTATTATAACTAATTCTGAGTAAAAAAAGTAAGACCTCCAGTTTATATTAAGACATTGGGAAATGAACTTTGAATTGAAAAGTACTGTCAGGTCATGGATTGGACTAGTTTGGTAGTAGTATAACTAGAACGGGTACGTGTATGATAGGAGTGCACAATTGGTTGAGAGGTGAGGATCTCATGTGAGTGCACGCACTATCATGTATTTTATATTCACTGTTTAATGATATTAAACACTTGCTGTATTTTAAACTGTTTTCACAATCGGGCTCTGACCCGTTTGCTTTCAAAGCTATTTTCTTGTAATAACATTTTAGGTGCCCAACCACAAGGACACCAAGTGTAGGAGTTCCATTCCAGTGGCGTGCTGTAGCTGCTGTGGAAGTTACAAGATCTCGATAGCAGACGCCTCCACTTTCTACCTTAACTATATTTTACTTGTATGATTTTAAATTCCCGAGTCCCGCGGAGTTAATCTTGTATTAATTAACCCAAATTATCAAATTTCTCAATTATTTATGTTCTTACTTCAATAATTATTAGGTATGGAGGTCCTCCTGCCTCGGGTGATAATTCACCAAAATTCATTATAGCGGTCCTCCCGCCTGGGGTGATTTCTCTACCAAAAATACACATCCCCTTTTCAAAACACCGGCTGGCCCGTTTAAACTGTCGGCCCTCGCTGATTGACAAGGTTCCACACACGAAACGACATAAAACGCCGGCTGGCCCGTTTAAACTGTCGGCCCTCGCTGATTGACAAAGTTTCACACACGACACGACATAAAACGCCGGTTGGACCGTTTAAATTGTCGGCCCTCGCTGATTATGTCGCCAATATATTTTAATACCCGTCTTATTATCTTAGGTATTAGTTCTCAATGTCTCAATTCACAATTTATAAACTCCCCACCCTTTAATCGATGTGAGATCCTCAAAATACCCCTTAGTCCCATACCTAAGGGTCCCCAAGTTATCAATACGTCCTAACCTATGTATAGGAGTATTTTCTAACATAAATCATAACCTAGTCTCATACCTAGACTAGCGTAACGACGATAAAGTAATAAAAATTATCCCACCCCCAACACAATAAAAAATTTATAATTTTCCCTCACTAGTCCCATTCCTAGAAGGCATTATAAAATATAGGGAGAGTAATAATACCCAACAATCCGTCGTCACAATGATATTTAATAATACCAACAAGTCATACCAATAAGAATAATTAGTCAACGTATAAAACTGCGCCTGATAGTCCAATTCAATTGAATATTTAATTTAATTATCATAACGTCATGAATACCCGAATAATCTCATTTAATTATTTTAAATTAAATATACCACATTTTCATCATATATACATCAAAAACCAAATTTTATTATCTCTACATGTATTACATGAGTTATACGCACCCAAAAGTCAATTATTTTAAAGCTAGGGTTTTTTACATTCAACCTACACCAATAAAACCCAAAATCACCCATGAATCCTACGTACCCAAAGGGTTATGAATATTATTCATATTAAAAGATTTTATAAAAACAACCCCATAATTAGTATCCATTTTTTCTAATTATGTTACTAATTATTTTTTAGAAAACATGTAATTAAGTGTTTAGGCGACACTTAAAATGCATAATACTAAAGGGAAAGAATAGAGTATTCATGCCTGTGAAGATCGTGTGGAAAGTCTGATTAGAAATATGGATTCCTCTCAAAAAATTAGCAAAAGAGTGTTCTTGAACGATCTTGATTAAACCCTAATTAAGCCTTCAAAAACTTGTTCCAAAACTTGTGACAAAAACTTAATTTTGTTGAAGGTTAATGATTATGAGTGAGAGGAAAAATATTTGGAAGTGTTCTCTGGTGAAAAACTAGAGAAAAAGTGATTATGAGAAGTTCCCCCTACGGATCAACAAGGTTATATAGTGATTAGGAGTCCTAATCCTACACAAACTCTAAAAAACAGCTTACTGCTCACGTTTTCTGGGAGGGTCGATCGATCTACCCGCAGTCATCGATCGATCGATTAAGGGACAAAAGTTGTAAAATCAATATAAAATCCATTTTAACTCTGATTTTAATTCCGATTAAAGCTTTATTCTTCTAAAATCATAACCAACATATATAGCCAATAAAAAAATATTAAATTCAAAATTTTATTTTTCTCGAAAATTCCAATTAATTAATAAAAATAGTTAATAAAAAATAAGGGGTGTTACATACTTCCCCACTAGCAAAGAATTTCGTCCTCGAAATTAGACGAAGCATACACATAAACACATAAATCTCATAAAAAGAAAATAAGGCTCATATATGCCTACCCGTATAATGCTATAATTGGGCGCCCATACACCCAATCCTACGCGCACTTCCCCACGAACAAAAAATAATATATATATTGCCAATATGCATACGCATAACTATGAAAATAATGGTGTACCACACGCTCTCACAAATCCCCCACTCGATCCGATAGCCGAAAGTTATCAAAATGCTAACGTCCTCAAATTAAATCTCAACACCGAAAATCGATACATACGATACCTAACATTTGTACTAAAATCTCCAAAATAATTATCGTCTCCAAAATCCATTTTAAGGACCCTCACATTTAGCTTACTATTTCTAAACTCAAAGCCTATGACATTCTTAGCCCAAAGCTTCACATCTCCAAGAAACACATCGAACACGTATGCTAGACCCTCTACCTTAAGGAGTACAAATCAACAAAGGGAATAAAAGATCGGCAACGTGGAAGATAAAATGGACACATAACCTACGAGACCTAAGACCATGCTCTGATACCATCTGTCACACCCCGCCTAATTCTAGTGTCGGCCGCCACCAAAAATAAGCAGGGCGTGAGTAAATAAAATACGATTCTTAGCATGAGACAGAAATGAGACATAAATAAACCAGTCCATAAGATACATAATTGAATCAATCTCAAATGATCATAAACAACTAAGCGATAAAAGATCCATCACATGCTAACTCCAAAAAAATCCATATTCCAATAATGATTAAATAAAATCTGAATAATCCCAACAGAAATCCTCTAAACAACTTTGGAACCAAAATGCACAATAAAACTCAAATGAAGTCTCATAATTAAATACGACTGAAAAGGAAAGTCTAACTAAACTATGCCATAAAATGAACAACTCCAGCTTCACCTCCAAATGATAACTCTGATAAACTTATGCAGCTTCTCCAATTCTACTCCTGAAAAATATTAGTCAATGCATGGGTCAGAGCCAAAGCCCTGAGCAAGAATACATACTACTCCCCTAAAATAGGATCCTTGAATACAGACAGTAGTATTATACGCAATAAATATCATAATAGAGTATTTTAAATTAAACGGGATAATTAAACGCGATAAATATAAATCACTAACTACCCGTAGAAATCCCCATTTATAAAGGCACACCAATTGATTTTAAATTCCCGACTCCCGCGGAGTTAATCTTTTATTAATTAACCCAACTTATCAAATTTCTCAATTATTTATGTTCTTACTTCAATAATTATTAGGTATGGCGGTCCTCCCGCCTCGGGTGATAATTCACCAAAATTCATTACAGCGATCCTCCTGCCTCGAGTGATTTCTCCACCAAAAATACACATCCCCTTGTCAAAACGCCGGCTGGCCCGTTTAAATTGTTGGCCCTCGTTGATTGACAAGGTTCCACACATGACATGAAATAAAACACCGGCTGGCCCGTTTAAACTGTCTACCCTCGCTGATTATGTCGCCAACATATTTTAATACCCGTCTTATTATCTTAGGTATTAGTTCTCAATTTCTCAATTCACAATTTATAAACACCCCACCCTTTAATCGATGTGAGATCCTCAAAATAACCCTTAGTCCCATACCTAAGGGTCCCCAAGTTATCAATACGTCCTAACCTATGTACATGAGGATTTTCTATCATAAATCATAACTTAGTCTTATACCTAGACTAGCGTAACGACGATAAAGTAATAAAAATCATCCCACCCCTAACACAATACAACCATGATAATTTTCCCTCACTAGTCCCAGTCCTAGAAGGCATTCTAAAATATAGGGAGAGTAATAATACCCAACAACCCGTCGTCACAGTGATATTTAATAATACCAATAAGCCATACCAACAAGAATAATTAGTCAACGTATAAAACTGCGCATGATAGTCCAATTCAATTAAATCTTTAATTTAATTATCACAATGTCATCAATACCCAAATAATCTCATTTAATTATTTTAAATTAAATATACCAAGTTTTCATCATATATACATCAAAAACCAAATTTTATTATCTCTACATGTATTATATGAGTTATACGCACCCAAAAGTCAATTATTTTAAAGCTAGGGTTTTTCTACATGCAACCTACACCAATAAAACCCAAAATCACTCATGAATCCTACGTACCCAAAGGGTTATGAATATTATTCAGGTTAAAATATTTTATAAAAATAGCCCCATAATTAGTATCCACTTTTTCTAATTAAGTTACTAATTATTTTTTAGAAAACCTGTAATTAAGTGTTTAGGAGACACTTAAAATGCATAATACTAAAGGAAAAGAATTGAGTATTCATGTCTCAGAAGATCGTGTGGAAAATCTGATTAGAAATCTGGATTGCTCTCGAAAAATTAGCAAAAGAGTGTCCTTGAACGATCTTGATTAAACCCCAATTAAGCCTTCAAAAACTTGTGCCAAAACTTGTGACAAAAACTTGATTTTGTTGAAGGTTGATTATTATGAGTGAGAGGAAAAATATTTGGAAGTGTTCTCTGGTGAAAAACTGGAGAAAAAGTGATTATGAGAAGTTCCCCATACGGATTAACAAGCACTACACGAAAATGACCAAATTGTCACCTTTCAGCGGGCCACCCTTGTCAAGGTCATTGACCGTGATAAAAAACACGCGTTTTATGTCACGGTCATTGACCGTGACAAGGCCGTGACAAATTTACTTGTCACGGACTTGTCACGGTCAATGACCTTGACACGACCGTGACAATGTTTGCAGCAAAAACCCTTTCCCCCTTCTTTTTTCCCTCCCGCCGTTCCCTCCCTCTCTCACTCTCTCGACGCTGCTCTCTCTCTCTCTCGACGCTGCCAGGTTTAATTCTCTCTCTCACTCTCTCTCTCTCTTCCATTTATATATATGTTTGTGTGTATATATATGTGTGTATGTGTGTATATATGTGCGTGTGTGTGTGCGTGTGTGGGGGTGGGGCAGGGTGGGGGTAGGGTGGGGGCAGGGTGGCGGTAGGGGGTTAAAAATGTAAATAAATAAGTAATTTTCTATAAATTTCCAAAAATGATATCCAAAAATGTAAATGTAAATAATATCCAAAAATAATATCCAAAAATGAAGGCCGGCTTAATATGTGATTTAAGTGTGAAATAATCGCTATATACTTATACTAATGGAGAAAAAAACCATATATGGCGTTTTTTGTTGACTTTATATGGTGAAATAATCACATGACTTTATATCCATCAAATAAAAGCATGAAAACTAAAAAACTACAATAAGGGTTAAAATGGCATCCGAAGTTGCTAAAAGCATGAAAAATAAAATATTTTTTAAGATTTGTGGTGAATAACTAAAGTTAAAAAAAGTATTACTTTAGTCATTAAATTACTTTTTGAATTCGGGCGATGCGCATAAATTTGTAGTAATTGTCTTATAATAAAGATCATTTAGTCTATGTTGTTGAAAAATTTGATCAAACTGGCGAGCCCTTCATATTTTAAAAATGTTGTTTTTATTCCTATTTAACTTTTCTTTCTATACACCCTTAATTATATTTAAAGTTTAATAAAATAGGAGTTATAGAAAGAAAAGTGGGGTTTAAATAAAAACACTTTTTTTTAAATTTTAGGTTCTGGTGCATAATCTTACCCTTAAAGTTATTTTATCACTCTTAGTTTATATTTGTGATAATACTTTATGAACCACAACTTTAGGTTGATTATTTTAGAACTTAAACTTCAAGATACAAAAAATAATTCTATAGAACAGCTTAGATATCTTAACAAAACACATATCTAACATTGAATATGATTTATAAAAAGCACAAAACAATAGTAGAAATTCAATACATGAAATTAACATGGAGATTATTTTAAATAGACAGTCACTACTGTGTGTGTGTGTGTGTGTGTGGTGGGTGGGGGGCTATTATGTGTGTGTATGTGTGTGTGTGTATGTGGTGAGTGGGGGTGGTGGTGTGTGTGTATGTGGTGAGTGGGGGGGTGTGGAGGGAGGTGGGGGTGTGTGTGTATGTGGTGAGTGGGGGTGTGGAGGGAGGTGTGTGTGTGTGTGTGTGTGTATATTTGAATTAACCCATGAATTTGTATTTTTGTATTTGAATTAACCCATGAATTTATTTTTGTATTTGAATTAACCCATGAATTTATTTTTGTATTTGAATTAACCCATTATATGAAACATACTTGAAATTAAATATAGTGCGCATAGATACTAGCCTTCTAGTTCTTATGCGTACGCATTCAATAGCCCTTAGACCCGTTCGAGAGTCATTACCCCTGTAATGAGATCTCTCGAATTGTCCCGTTTGGACAGTTTGAGACTGTATAATTTCTGTATAATATTCTTATTGGCTTAAAGTTGTTACTTTTGGAGGAAGTTCTGCAGTCGTATCTTAATGTTCTCTGGGTACATACTAGATTGACAAGTGTGACTATTATTTCAATTGACCAATTGAAATAACACTCACACCTGCCAATCTACGTCGTGTACTTGGAGAACTAAGGGGATATGCTGTCGAATTTTTTTCAAATCGTAACAATGTGCATGAGCTGTTAAGTATATTACAGAAAAATGCAGTCTTGAATGGGATAGGACCACTTACCCTTTAATAGGATAATTAAATGATGGGATAATTAAATAAAACATACTATAAATCTAAGTTTTGTTTACATTTAATAGGTGTTTAGTTGTGGTAGCTGTGATGGGATATCCGAAATACAAAGAGTGGATGGGTGAGACTAATAGAATGGGGGATGTGTTTCGCAGAGGTGCTAACGAATTTGTGAAATATGCAAAAAGATGTCGTAATGATGAAGAGTTTCCGTGTCCGTGTGCTAGGTGTAAGAATGGTAAGGTGTTTGAGTGGAAAACAGTTGAACTACATTTGTTAAGATCGGGTATGCAAGATAGTTATCGATTTTGGAGTTTTCACGGTGAATTGAAAGTTCCTTTTGTCCCCGACCAACCTTCACAACAACCTTCAACAAGTAGAATAGATGTAGAAGGGGACGATGTAGATCATAATATGTTAGAGTATTTAGTTGATGATGCGTAAGGAGTTTATGAAGCTGAGGAGAATGAGGTTACTGATGATGTAGAAGATTCAAGTGCTCGTGAAGATAACACGATAAAAATTGACGATGACTACCAAAGTTTAAAATTTAAGGCGACCCAACCGTTATACTCTGGCTGTGAGAAAGATCAAACAACTTTACATGCCATGATTGGTTTGCACAGTTTGAAGATGCAGTACGGTTTGTCTGGCAATAGCGTGACGGGAATTCTGAAATGGGTGAAGGGCTTATTACCCAAGGTGAATACACTTCCAAATAGCTATCATGTTATGAAGAACAGTTTGAAAGGTTTGGGAATGAAGTATAAATCGATTCATGCTTGTGTGTATGACTGCATACTATACCGAAAGGAGTATGAAAATCTCGATCGTTGTCCGGTATGCGATGAACCTAGATATGTCCAATCTACTAGTAAGGAAGGCACAAGCTCAAAAGTGCCTCAAAAAGTATTGAAATATTTTCCCGTTGGGCCTAGATTAAAGCGATTTTTCACAGTACCATGGATTGCAGAGGAAATGACTTGGCATGCTAGGGCAGAAGTAGGGGGTAATATCATGCGTCATCCTATTGATTCTACTGCCTGGCGGAGGATGAATTTTGAGTATCCCGATTTTGCTCAAGAACAACGCAACATTCATTTGGCTATATCAACAGATGGTTTCAATCCATTTGGAAATCTAAGTACCAATCAGAGTGTATGGCCAGTGATCCTAGCCCCACTCAACCTCCCTCCTTCACAGTGTATGAGACCTAAATTTTCGATGATGGCTTTATTGATACCTGGGCCAAAGGCACCAAGTGATGACATTGATATCTACCTGGCTCCTTTGGTAGAAGAATTAAATGAGTTATGGGAAGAGGGTGTGCAATCATTTGACTCTTTTAGAAAATAAGAGTTTACGCTGAAAGCTATGTTGATGTGGGCAATTCATGATTTTCCAGCTTATGGGACATTATCCGGATGTGTAGTACATGGTTATTTGGGGTGTCCTATTTGTGGAGAGGAGAGTGAATCTCTTCGTCTATCCTCTAGCTTAAAAAATGTATACCATTGCCACAGGAGGTTTTTACCCCCAGCTCATAGTTTCAGATTTGAGAAAGGTTCCGATTTTTTATTGGGCGGAGTTGAACATAGGCTACCGCCGAGACAACTTTCGGGTTCAGAAATTGAAAGTAAATCTTCTGAATGTGGCCAAAATATGCCAGGTAAGAATCCCAAATTTAAGAATGTCAAGCACAAGAAGACCCCAACTGGGAATGAAACTGAGATAAGAAAGGCATGGTCTCGGAGGTAAATTTTATTTGACTTGCCTTATTGGAAGAAAAACCCGGTGCGCCATGTATTGGATGTGATGCATGCAGAGAAGAACTTCGTTGAACATATTGTGGGTACTTGCCTTGGGGGGAGTCATTCGAAGGATGGAGAAAATGCACGAAAAGACCTTAAAACGTTAAAACTTAAGCCACAACTATGGTTGAAAGAAGATAGTAGGGGAAGGACAATAATTCCCCCTGGTGCATTTACTTTGACGAGTGGGAAAAGGAAGGTGCTTCTAGACACAATATATAATTTGAAGGGCCCATCTACTTTTTCATCCAACTTGCAAAGGATTGTGAATTACGCTACTCATGATTTACATAAGTGTAAGTCCCACGATTGGCATGTGATCATGCAATTGGTTCCTCTATTGTTTAAGCACTGTTTCTCCAAGCACAAGGATTTGCGTAGGGATATTATGAAAATTAGTATTACCTTCTCCCTCTTGTGTGAGAAGGTAGTGAATCGAGAACACATAGTGGCCGCAAAATTGGCTGTGAACGAATCGATTTGTGTATTGGAGAAGTAATTTCCCCCAGCATTCTTTGACATAAGTGTTCACTTGGTGGTACACCTATGCGACGAGGCACTTCTTTGTGGTCCAGTTAGATATCGGTGGATGTATCCGTTTGAAAGATTGATGAAAGTTTTTAAAGATTACGTCAAGAATACGCGATATATTGCAGGATCAATTGTAGAAGAATACATCACCGTGGAGTCATCAATGTATACTCGGGAATATATGCCTGACTCGACCAGCGTTGATGACACTGATGAATTCCTCGATGATGGTGGTAATGTGATGGGAAAACGAGTGAAATTAACGAGTTTGCAACATGAACAAGTAGCTCGTTATCTATTTGACACACATGAAGATGTCGAAGAATGGAAAAAGTAAGTTTCGAATATTATAATGTTTAACATTATTTTAGATTATTTTATACATGATTAATTTTGTAATATGCAGTAAATATGAAGCCTGTGAGAACAATAAAAGACGAAAAACAACGGTACAATCAGACAGCGAATTTAGGCTATGGTTGACACAAGAGGTAATTATAATGAAAACAGTCGTTATATAACGTTACATTACACTCAAATTTTACCACTAATATAAATAATTTATCTATATTCTCAGCTCCTAAAGATGGGTGATACGACATCAAGGCTTGCTCGTCTAGCCACTGGACCCTTGTTCGTGGCACAAGAGTACAAAAAGTATCGATTGAACGGTTACATTTTCGGCGCTAAAGTGTACAAGGAAAGTACAAATGTACAGAACTCGGGAATTTCATACAAGGATCTTACTTTCTTTCGAGCGAGCGCAAAAGATAAAAACCTCGTTGAAGATGAAATGGCTTACTATGGTGTAATCCAAAATATATTTGAATTGGATTATATAAGCTTCAAAGAGGTTGTATTTTACTGTGAATGGGTAAGAGTTGAGGATAAAAATGCTTGTAAAGTTGATCATGTCACCAATTTGATCATGGTTGACTTGTCCAAGTTGAAGAGCAATGACCACGTGAGCGATGAGCCGTTTGTTTGTGCATTTCAAAAGGTTAAGCAAGTGTTTTACTCGGATTATATCAACAACGAGCCGTGGTCAATTGTCCAACACACGCCAAGGCGTCTAAATAGTAGTGGGGATGACTTGGCTGCTCCTACCAAATATCAATCCATTTTTTATGATAACCCGAATTTGAAACAATTTTTCAATTTGTAATAAATATTTCAATTTGTACCGAAACATCCATTTTTAATGCTTTTAATTGATCTGCACTTTATCATTTTCACTCTTGTGTAGTGTGCGTGTGTGGAGAGGAGATTAATACATAAATATTCCAACTACATCTAAGTTTTGTTTATACTAATCCATGAATATACGCTTCTTACCTTTAATAGGTGATTAATACATAGTTATTTGGGGTGTCCTATTTGTGGAGAGGAGACTGAATCTCTTCGTCTATCCGAACACTAAGAAATGCCATAATCCTATGGAGCGATGCTCTGCAAATTTATCCCAACCGTTATGTATCCAAACATCACCAGTTGAAGTTGTCAATTCCACTTTCCATACCCCACCACTTGGAACTTCTAGCAAAACATGGGAGACCATTGAAAGGTGTAATTGACAACTTCAACTGCTGATTTTTGGCTACACAATGGTTGGAAGTAATTTTTAACGCATAACTCCATAGGATTATGGTATTTCTTAGTGTTTAGATATGAAGAGAATTATATTTGACACGATTTCCCGGGGTACATTAGTTGGAAGGAGGTGCCATATGAGCTCAAGTTAGCTGTTTGAGTGACACTACAGGTAATGTATTTATATTTATATGTCAATTTTGATTTCGATTTCAATTACGATTTATATTTATCTATATTTGAGGGGCGGATACTAATTTTACTTTATTTCAATTCAGGGGACAGAGAGTGGCCCTAAGGGTAGGCAACATATGCTCTATACTTATGTGGCTATTCGGACGAGAAGGGAAGGATAAGGAGGTGTCGCCGAGCGTCGCGGTACAAAATCTCTTTTCCATGCAAATAGTTTATAGATTTGAGATAATTGATGGTGATGTTGTTTCTTCTTAAATAGTTTCTATTTTGAATATATATTTGCATTATCTTTAGTTTGTTTGGATATATGATGTTTGGAACAGGTACAACATTGTTTTAACAGGTACAAATATACTGCTGGGCAGTGGCAGTGGCCATACTGCCTAGCAGATTTTTTTTAAATTCTGCCCAGAATTGTCACGGTCATTAACCGTGACACATCCGTGACAAAAAGTTGTCACGGACGTGTCACGGTCAATGACCGTGACAATTTTTTTTAAAAAGGGTCACGGCTTTGTCACGGTTATAATTCGTGACAAACGTGTCACGGTCATTGATCGCGGCACGACCGTGACACAAAACGGGAGTTTTGTGTCAAGGTCAATGACCGTGACACGACCGTGACAAAAAAAGTTGTCTCGCCTCGAAATGTCACGGTCATTGACCTTGACAAGTTGGATTTGTCAAGGTCAATGACCTTGACAAATGGGCAGATTTGGTGTAGTGAAGGTTATATAGTGATCAGGAGTCCTAATCCTACACAAACTCTAAAAACAACTTACTGCTCACGTTTTCTGGGAGGGTCAATCTATCTACCCCCAGTCATCGATCGATCGATCATGCCTAAAATCTGACAGTTCGCCCAAAAAATTATAAGGGACAAAAATTGTAAAGTCAATATAAAATCCATTTTAACTCTGATTTTAATTCCGCTTCAAGGTTTATTCTTCTAAAATCATAACCAACATATTTAGCCAATAAAAATTATTAAATTTAAAAAATTATTTTTCTCAACAATTCCAATTAATTAATAAAAATAGTTAATAAAAACACGGGGTGTTACAGACACATCCCATACCGCGTCCGACTAAAAATTCAAATTACTGAATTTATAACTCACAGCAATATCAATAACATCACATTCATATATTACCTAAATATCTTTAAGTAATATTCAGAATCATTCATTTTAATATTCACAATTCGGATAAAACCCAAATGAATTAATTTATAATAAAATCCAATTAATCAATTAATTTAAAATATAACCCATTTTTAAAAGTCATTAAGATTTCGGGGTATTACATACTTCCCCCCCTTATAACAGAATTTCGTCCCGAAATTCGGAAAGATAAATCATACTGGTAAGGTCAACTCTGAGTATACATCTCACGTCGCAAGTAATCTATGTCGTACAGACCATACAGTACTTTACCGAAAATCCTTATCGATGTTACACGAAGTCTCACCATATAGTTCCAACAGAATCGAATTTAAACTTTACCCAATCTTCCCTATACCACCCTCATGACAAAGTTTGGGAAAAAATGATCCTCACTTATTAAGTAAATAAATCCTGAAGTCACAACTACTTAATTTTTCACAATTATGAAAAATACTACAATCCAACCATCCAAGGCGCCCATACACCCTATCGTACAACTTTCTTTATAAAATGAATATGATTACCTGCATAATACACTGATTTATCGTAAAGGTTATAAACTCATATCCTAAAGACCTAACTTATTTCGACTCCCAACGTTTATTAGTTTCATGCGTGGGGCGTCTCGCAAGCGAAATCCAAACAAGGAACCCCCCCGATACACTACTACCTAAAGTAACCTAAAGTAGTCGATCATCGAAACTCCTCAGGTCCTTAGTCAATAGTATATAACCTCTCTACAAGTTTTATCGATTGCAATTAAAGTCTGCTCATATACTCTCTTATAAAAGACAAGATGCTGGCTAGTAGTACATACCCTCTCATATACGACAAGTCAATCCATGCCGATAGTCACATCATGTTCGGACATGCCTAAAGTAAGTAATTCCGTGATAAAAATCATATCCACGTAATCACATGTAAAATATAGGTGTCCCATAACCCCTCAGTGAGTCTACGTAAATAACAGTGCAATAGGCTAAGTTTAGCAACCCTTTTGCCCATACAATATTAATCGCTAAAAAAAAAATTAGTGCGCGCCTCATAATTCCTTAAATAGAAAACGTACCCTCATTCGCGAGTGGTGGTTGTTGAATCGCTGCCTGATGGACGTTATATACACGCCTATACTGACCCTGTTGCACGGGTGCTGCTAGAAAGGGAGGTAGTGCTAGCACCGGAGTTGGAGCTAGAAGAGCAACTTGGGGAAAAACTGGTATCTATGGCTCCTTTCGAGCATTTTGTTATTGAAGATCGTAGGCGTAACTAGAAAAGCAATAATCCTAGTCATAGGTCTCTACATCAAAGAACGCTAAGATGAAAACACAGTAAGTCGTACAGACCCTAAAGGACACTAGAACCTGATGCTCTGATACCACCTGTAACACCCCGCCAAATTAAATACCGGGTGGCCAGTCCCATACCAAATTAAAATAGAATATACAGTTGGATCATTCTTAGAATCACTGTCGAAAACATTAACTAATCACCCAATACCTAATTAAGCTGGTGTTAAAAACTTTCCAATTTTTAATTTCAACAAAAATCATTTTTAGTTTACAAATAACACTACACATATTATTCTACAACACTAATAACCGAACAAATAACACAAAAGAATTTAAATGCATTTGGAATAAACATTCCAAAGTAATAATCCAATACAGTAATCCCATCAATAGTAAATGTATTAAAATGACACAAATACAAGAGTATTTGACGCAGATAGAAAAGAGATAACTGAATTCCTTTGGGCGACATGCCCTAACTAAAAGAACACTGTGAATACAATGAAGATAGGCGTCTAAGCAATACTCCATAGCTCGTCATAATCCTCTAAGATTGGCATCCCTGCTACTGGACACCTGATATAGAAGATACAATAGAAAAGAGAATATGCAAGGAAATGGGTTAGATCCCGATGTAAAATGATTTTGAAAACAACAAGTATCTAAGAAGTGCAATAAATCATTTATTATGTACATGTTAGTATCCATACTCTCACTTGCTATTCTCACCTCTCATCTAGAGTGCACGCTTAACGATTCCTATTAACCTCCTAGTTAATGGTTCCTCCTCACTAGTTTCCATAATATGATTCTATCTCACATCATAACCCTGCATGTACCATACCATACATCGTATAATCATTCATATACGTTTCCCATTAACATGCATCGTTTCTCATTTATATGAATTAATCTTTTCAAATCTTTAAGAATAAACATTAATTAACTTAATTCAATTCTCTTTCTCGATTCACCGTTATCTACAATTATCACACAGTAGATTGATTTAACCACTATATACATTCATTCATTTAATTCATTATATATATACATATATAATACGGCACCCTGAGACACAACTGGGATGCATGCATTACTCTGCTATCACGTTCCAATATCGCTAGTCGCCAAATAGGGGACTAAAGGTTTGGTAAGGATTCCTCGAACCACAAACAGCAACACAAATATTGGAGGCGAACATAGTTCTCATACCCACGGGCCACGCACATACCTACGTTCCCATAGTCAACGAACTTATCAACTCCCTGATAAGTCTTTCATAGACCTATGTTCTTGAGCGATAAATAAAAAATCCCATGGATTCATTAGGATATGACTGCCCTCACGAGCAAACCTCCCCATCGATAGCAAGTAATCTAGGTATGTCATACACATAAATCAGTAATCAATCAAATAGGCATTATCATCTACCTATAGATAAAATATCAACAAGGTACTCACACTACCCTAAGATAATTCCCATAAGTAGAATTATATCTCTTTAAATCCTACGTATTAAATTATTATGACTTTACTTCTTTAATTTTATGCTCCCCGAGTCTCACTCATTACTCAAGGTTTAAATAGTTTTTTCCTCAATATATTTATTCAGTAAGAAGTCACAAATATCCTACTGGTCAATATCATCTTATCTCCCGAAATACTACGAATTAAACTCTCCCTTAATTAGGGTTGTAACCGATTGTTTCTAATCTCTTATAAACACCTCTTCGATCACCTAGGATTGAACCATCTAGTAAACTTAAGGATGCCAAGGTAATTTATTAAATTTCCCCTACTGGACCTATCCTTAATCTTCATGCATATCAATTAAAATCCAACACATGAATCTAGCAACCGAAATCTCTTTCAATTTAATTATCATAATTCTAATCAATTAAATCCCAATCAAATTAATTCGATTCATGTCTAGGGCTTACTGAACCATCCTAAGTCCCATAATATCCAATTAATAATCACCAAAGATTTAGAAAAGGTTTGGGATAAGAAAAATCATTAAAAGAAACAACTTCATAAATTCTGGAGAGGTCGATTGATCGATTGCCCAGATAACAACCCTATTTTCTGCATTTCTTCTACTATGGGGTTCATCACTTTTGATCATTCAAACCTTAATATTAACTACCCAAATTCCTTATAAACCTTACTACATGATATATAAACATATGTGAATGATTTCTAATGCTCTAAACATCCTAGAATCATCAAGAGTTTGGATTAAAAGCATATATTTATCTTGTTTTTCCAGAAAATTATAAACATGATATCTTCAAGAACACAACAATGATTCTCAGAATTTCTTCAACGACTTACTGATTATTTCATGGATTACTATCTAACTACAACATGAGTTTGATTCCTACATGGTTCCATTTTCCATAAATCCATTAACAACTCCATCTTTATCTTCCAAACATGAAAAATCTCATCTTTTTATAACTATCCTAACATGGACAATATACAAACTTAGATTGCAATCATCAAATACTTGCCTCTAATGAAGGTCTGATCCTTTGGGGTTGTATATCATAGGTGGTTCTCCCCTTCTCTGGACAACTTCCGATGGTGGTTGGTGGTGGTGACCTTTGGCCTTTGGTTCTCCTCCTTCCGAAGCAAACTTCTCTTCTTCCAAGCAACCTTTCATTCTCTCTAAGAAGATGGCCTCTCAATATTGTGTAGAAAAGATGAATGAACCCATGCACAACTAATCTCCAAATACTTATAATAAGACAAAATCCGAAATCACTATTCATCCCCTAGTAAAAATGACCAAAATGCCCTTTTGGGTTGTCTTTTCATATCCAAATGACCCAAGACCCAAAATCAACATCCAAATAGACTTTTCTGACTATTTCAACCCTTTCGGATGCAACGACGCATTCAAAATGACTATAAGGTCGATGTAAAAAATAAGTTTCTTTTTTAATCCAATAATTTAGTCCCGACACGTCCCGTACCGCTTCCGACTAAAAATTCAAATTACTGAATTTATAACTCACAGCAATATCAATAACATCACATTCATATATTACCTAAATATATTTAAGTAATATTCAGAATCATTCATTTTAATATCCATAATTCGGATAAAACCCAAATGAATTAATTTATAATAAAATCCAATTAATCCATTAATTTAAAATATAACCCATTTTTAAAAGTCATTAAATTTATGGGGTATTATAAGTATGAGAAGCCTGTTAACACCATAGTCTTGACCATAAACAACATTTCATAGCCTACCACTTCTTGGGCACCTTAAAGTCGTACTAACCTAGTCAGAAAAAGAAAGCACCGAGCTCAATACTTTGCTCTCTAATGTCTATTAAGACCTTTTGGGCCTAAATCTTATCAAGACATTGGATCCTCATACATTAACAAACTCGCTTCCCAAAAATATCAAACACAATGTCGAATGTGATTTTCACCAAAATGCCGATCATACCACTGACCAGTGCTTCCATCTTCGAAATATAATCCAAGGTCTGATTGACCAGGGTGTTATCGCCCCGCCAACTAATCCTAAGAAAAACACTAATCACAATCCACTTCCAAATCATACAAATGCTATCTTCCAAAAAAATAACCCAGGATTTGACCCATCTACCCAAATTGTACGCAGTAAATTACCCATTACACCCATATATTAGCCTAAACTCCTCAAAGTTTGCTCATATTTTCTCCTACACCCTACATGTTTTGCCGATCAGGCCCTGTCACTTCTTAAAAGAGCATGCATTGATGTTTGTACCCATTTTGGAAGGAAAGATATGGAGTTGCCAGTGGTACTAAACCAATTCTTAGAGTTTTGGCTAAAATTGCCCTCAGAAATGACCATTGACTATAAAAAAATTAGCACACTCTTCTTAGAAGTTTGAAAGTGGGCTCGAGAGTCAGACGATTGGGTGGTACCCGTCGATGAATTCAATTAAGATAATGTTGTCCAGATATGACAAACTTGTTTCGACGAATAAGTGAAATTTGCAGTATGTCCGAGCTACTCGATGCTTTGAAACTATAAGGGAGGTTGGTGCCTTCACTTATGCATATCCCCGTTGAGTGGTATAAGCTATATGAATAGGCCATTGCGATTGTAGAATGCATTGACTTCTAGTGGAAGGATGACATTGTTTCCACCAAATGGGGGGATAAATATGATAGTTCAAATGAAGAGCCCATCTAAGAAAAGATTAGACTAGTGATTAGTGTATGTAAGGTGATATTGTTTGAACATTTGCTAGGAGAGATCAACAAAGTGGCCAAATAACCTGAGATAGACGAAAAATAGGGTTTTTGTTATTTCCCTCATCTGTGAACGATATGACAAGATATGGGAGGAATTATTAGAGTCCGAATCCGCAGTCAGTAATGACAGATAAAGGAAAAAGTATTGTCGAGAAACTCCCCATGCAATAGGGGAAAACTAAAGCTAACATCACTTTGCGGGAACATTTCATGTCTTCCCAACTACGTTGAAATGCGTTGATTAAATTTTTTACCAGGCCCACGGTCTCTCTTTCCACCATTTTAGAAGAAGCCATGAAGTTGATTGGGTCTCTAACCTCTACAGGAATGCTCTCCTTCTTTGGGGAAGAAATCCCCAAGTTTGGTCCAAATCACAACTATGCTCTTAGTATCTCTGTTAAAATGACGGGGAAGACAGTCCCACTTTCGCTCATTGATAATGGATCAACAATTAATGTTTGCCCATTAGGGACCCTCAATTGTATAAGTTTCAAAGTAAGTGACCTTTCTCCAACTTTTTTCGCGGTGCATTCTTATGATAATACTCACCGAGAGGTGATGGGATCCTTAAAGCTTGCAATAAGGGTTGGCCTTTTAAATTCCATTACTTAATTCTAAGTCATCGACATACCTTTACAGCATTAAGGGATATCTTCCTCTCTCCGTCAGAAATTGAAGTTCTTTGCTAAAGGTAAGGTCATCACCATCTTGGGCGATAATGATAATACTGAGAATTCAAGCGCCAGTAATCCGATGCAAGAGATACAATATGGGGCGAATGAGATGCTTTTGTCCAATTTTCGAGTCGAATCACTTCAAATCCTAATAGGGGATTATTTCAAAGATAGAGTCTATCCAGAGCACAACCCTCACGATAATGTCAACGTAATACAGATTTTCAAGAATATGCACCCATGCTCAAAATGGACCTGTGAAGAAGACATTAGGGAATACTAGAACCCATAGTGTTTAAGAAGGCCTTTCCTCCATGAGGCCTAGGTTATCAACTAATATTAAAAGAACTCATAATGCTCTACCCACCACGAGTTAAGAAAAGGCTAGAAAGTACCAAGATTGTCTCAAGGGATTCCTTAGACAGGAGATTCATTAAAGAGGGTGAATATTTCCCCTTTTATAGATTTTTCCAACCGTGGTATGATCATATTGATAAGAAGATGAAGCTAGGAATGGAGATATTCTTACAAGGTAGTTACTCCTGGGCCGGAGATTCCCACCATCATATACAACCACTGATTGAGAAGACCGCATCTGTTACCGATGTTTTCAAAGGAAGTGAGTCCAATGACATATTTAATTTGCAAACACTAGGGATGACACTCTCCATCATCAAATCCATCCATCATAATCAAGACTACATATTCACCCCTCCTCAATTGGAATGTTGTACCAGTTCCACCCACTAAAATGCAAACCAACCCAGATGATTATCCTATTTATTCTTCTTTTGTGTTGCTCGTTCTGATCATAATGTAATCGGCACCTCCTTTGACGAGATTATTAACGTTGTTTTTCCCGATAATAAAATAAACGAAGATTTTGAGTGTCTCATTATGCCTTACATTATTTGTCTTGAATCTAATCAAACTCTTAATGATGATGATTTTACAAATGAATAATTCTTAACTGATCTTAACAAGGTTAAGAACAAATAACATAACCACGTTCAAATTAATGAAGATGAAAGTGTTGTTATAAATCTCGGTTATAGTAGATAACTGCACGAGATTAGGATAGGGTCCACCCTTGATAAGCACGAGCGTGCACAACTTGAATAACTACCAAAGTAATTTGTGGATGTCTTCACATGGTCCTTCAAAGACATGTCGAACATTGATCCTGAAATAGCTCAACACAAAATTCCAACTCTCCAATAATATAAATAAGTCAAATATAAACTACGAAAGCTCTGCAACAAATGGTATCTCAAGTTTAAAGAAGAGGTGGTAAAAATTATTCAATGTAGGCTTCATTCGGGTGATCGAATACCCCAGATGCTTAGTCAACATCATACCCATACTGAATATAGCAGGCAAGGTTCACATGTGCATTAACAAGATTTTGATAAGGCCTCTCCGAAAGATGATTACCCGCTACCTGATATTGACATAATTATGGACAACATGGCCAGTCATGCTCTTAAGTCATTCCTTGATTGGTATACTAGATAAAATCAAATCAAGATGTACCTTGATCAATAAACCCTTAAGGAACCTTCTGTTACACAGTTATGCCGTTTGGTCTTAAAACGAAAGCGCTACCTATCAAAGGGATGCCATAATCATCTTGTATGATCTAATACAAAATAAGCTCAAGGTCAATGTGGATAATATGGTCATCAATTCTATGACTCGGGAAGTCAATGTTCCCTCTCTCTGAAAATTCATTGAATGACTGCGACGATACGGGATGCGACTTAAGCCACATAAATGTGTTTTTAACATTAACATAGGAAATTTTTTGGGATAAATGTTTAAAGAGAAGGGATTAAAACAAATCCTACCAAACTGAATGCCATACTTGAAATGCCACCACCCTGAACGGAGAGAGATGTACGGGTATTTTTAAGAAACTTACAATATATCAGTACTTTCATCAGCTAGTTGACTTTCATTTGTGAATCCATAGACAAACTCCTCCGAAATGATTCTACTAAAGTTTGGAATGAAGCCTTTTAGGAATTCGTTAATCAAACCAAGCAGAATCTAACCTGATCTACGGTACTCATCCCACCGCAACTTGGTCTTTCCCTACTCATACACTTGATGGTAACAGACACCATAACTAAAGCCTTGATAGCCCAATAAATTGAAGAATCTAGCAAATCGAGGGCCATTTACTATGCCATTCATAAGTCAGCTAGGTACAAAGATAACTACACTACCTTGGAGAAAGAATGTGTCGCCCTAGTCTGGGTCACTCAGAAATAGTGGCATTATATGCTCGATTTTCCCATCTGACTTGTGTCCCGAATGTATCCTATCAGATACTTACTTGAGAATATGAAAGGAAGAGCTATATGTGATTACCATGTTGATTACCCCATGGAAGAAAAGGATGTTTGGATTTTTGAGTTCTCGAATGAAGATGTCGTGTGCACCTATCTAGAAGACCTATGGTGGCAAATGTTCTTTGACGGCCCCACCAACAAAAAAGGATACGACAATGGGACACTCTTGATCGCCCCCGATGACTCTCACACTCTCATTGATATCAAACTAGATTTTCCCTGGACCAACAACATTAATGAGTACGAGGCATGAACCTTAGGCCTCAAAATCACTCTTAAGAAAGGAATCCAATGCCTAGATATCTAGAGAGATTCAACCCTAATCATCATCCAGGTTCTTAGAAGATAAAGGTCAAGGACGAGAAGCTCCCACCCTTCCATGACCACCTAGAGGAACTTACCCACCAATTATGAGATATCACCTTCCACTACTTTCCTCGAGAAAGGAACAACTTAGCCGATGCCCTTGCTACCATAACCTCCATGGTTGACATGCCCGAGGGAATAATGATGGGCCCTTTACTTGTCCAAAAGCATGTTAAACCAACCCACTTCTACCACATTATGCTCATCACATAACAGGGCTGCAATAAGATTGATTATTGGTATTACGACATTTGGTGCATCCACAAGCATGGTAGGTACCCCAGAATATCAACAAGAATGATCGATAAATCTCTCCAAATTGGCTCTTAGTACATTTTATGCGATCAAGCATTATTTAATAAAATATTTTATGGAACCCACTTACACAGCATAACATGGGCCTAACATTGAAGAAATGATGCGAAAGATCCACAGTGGGGAATGTGGACCCCATATGAATGACCATATGCTTACCAAGAAGATTTCCCTACACGATTAATATTGGACTACCATGGTTAACGATTATTCCGTCTATGTTCAGAGATGCCTAAAATGCCAATAATTTCCTAATCTCCAGCACTTGCCTCTATGGGAATTATACAATATGACCTCTCCCTGGCCATTCCCCATATGGGGCATCGATAACACAGGGACATGTACCCCCAAATCCTCCAATGGGCATGAGTTCACCATGGTGGCCTTAGATTGCTTCACCAAATGGGTCGAAGCTGAGTCATACACAATGCTGGATGACAAAAAAGATAACTTCATCCAAAAGAACATTATCTATTGATACGAGGTCCCACATGAGCTAGGGTGAGACAACGGGTTACATTTCAAGCTAGAAGTCACAGAATTGGTCGATGAGTATAGGATTCAGAGACACAAATCTTCTCTGACCATAAACTAATAGTGCAGTTGAAGCCTAAAATAAGAACCTCAGAATAATCATCAATAAGATGATCGAGAGCTCTCTAGATTAGGCCAATCGGATCCCTAATGCCCTCTAGGCTTCCACACTTCAGTCAGGGGATCTACATGGGATACCCCTTACTCTTTAATATAAAACATGGAATAAATCCTACCCATTGAACTAGAAATACCTTAATTACATGTCATGCTTGAAAGAAAGTCAACGAAGAGGACTAGCATCAGAGTCAACTTGACGAGTTATCGCTCTTGGATGAAAGGAGGCTAAAGGCTCCATAACATATGCAATGTTAGCATCGCCGGATAATGCAATCATTCAACATGAGAGTCAAGGACCATGGAGTTAGAGAATGGTATTTATCCCTTGAAGAAATCATAGAGGAAAATTCAAGAAAAATTGGAGTGGCCTCTACATCGTGAAGAAAATCTTGTTCGGTGGCACCGCTATGCTCACTGACCTTAACGAAGAAGTGATGTCCCAACCAGTCAACTTGGACTGTCTCTAAAAATTCCACCCTACTCCAAAATCTCAGTTCACTAAGACTCCTCTCATCTCCCTTTTTTTCTAAAAAAAGAATTTTTTTCATTTCCCTCTACTCAAAACTATGGGGGAGCCAATCCTCTAAAAAAACATTTTTCTTTCAAAAATTAAACTCAGAAAATTTTCAAACCCCCAAGAGGTATATAGGAAGCTCATACGCTTTAAATGCGCACGACCTCCTTATTTTCACAACATGTTATTATTTTCTTACCTCTGAGAACGATAGTTCATTTTATCATTTAAATGAACAAAAGGATTATGTATACCTTAGCTATTAGTATAGTAATTCAAATGCAGAGCTCATCAAGAGGCACAACAAATTAATTAAATTTCTTTCTTATTCCATTTTAGGAAATTTTGATATGATTACTCGAAATATCAGCGTAGGGTGTCAAACATCTACCCCTACTAACCTAATTGTCCTAAAAAAAACTTCTCATAAACAAGCTAACCAAAACCTACCCAAACTGCGAGAGGATCCAACCCCATCATCATCTACATATTGAGGCCCCCAAACTTCTCCTCCTAAGATAGTATGCCAATGGTTCTCCATGGAATGGTATGCCCGGATCATCCTAGAGAAAACCACTATGCCTCCCTCCATAGTTTCAAACATGGAAAATAATCTATGTCTGGTCTCCTCGGATAATATCTTAACCACTACTCTCCTCCACACCTATTTCATGTAGTCCCCAAAAACATGCCAAACTCTGCCAAAAGATTAAGAGGGACGAATCGATAATTCTCCCATAAAGAGCCCAATTACATGCGCATGGCTTCCGTCAAATCCTCTACAGGAAAAAAGGTCTAGGGTACAGGCATACACAATCTTCTCCTATCCGACTTGATGCATGTTCTAACAGGGAAAATAGAAGGAGGTTTTCCGAGGCCAACAAATTGAACATATTAGTATTTCCCCAGTGCTAGAATGGGTTATAACTCCCCAATTAGGACACCGACCAACGCAGGCATCGAGCTCGGTTCTCCACAAACTAGTTTATCCAGTTGTCGATGTTTGGTCCAAAGCTAATGAAATAGTGAGTGAAGAAATTCAGCACAACTGCCGACGAATATTCAGGGAGACCTCGAAGCAAAATCTCTCAGAAAGTCACATGATCAGCATGATCGGGATACCTCTCAAAATACCAAAACCGCCTTCCTACCATGCATCTAGACCATTCAGGATCTCGTCCAGTATCACCGCCATAGGATTATGATGATATGACATCCACACAGTAATGACAGGTCCACCAGCAAGCCCTCGATCACCAGAAGTATCTTCGAAGTTAAACCCAGGGCAATGTCTATGTCATGGCCCGCATCATTGACATCCTATAGGTGCATGGAATATAATATAGTTGGGAGGGAGATCATTCCTCCAATAACCATTGTACGAGCCACCAAAAGAAAGATGTGAAGAAATTCTACCAATAGTGCTCGAGGAGACTGAAAGAATTCCAACATTGCCACCGCTACGATGGGATTTACCACCAACGTAGTAGAAAATTCCTCATAGGTCGGGAAGATCTCATCCAAGACAAAAATAAAGACATGATGATCGGGGTACTAAAATTTTACTGTCGCCATCAGCTTGTTCTAGTCAATGGGCTAGTTGTTCCATAAAGAGACCCGGCGCAGGTCAAAGGTGTCATAGTCTACATTATATGAAAACATGGCTTCTAAATTATCTACATAAGAGGAAAATTATGCACTTATATGAATGGACATTCTGGAAATAACAAGACATAAGACAAGAAATAAGAAACAATTGAAAATGGGAGTGAGTGAAGAAACCTCTCCCCCCTTTTTATACTTGAAAAAACATGGCTAAAGACCAAGGAGCCTGCAAAATCTGGATAGAACACTACCCCACCAAGGACAAAGTATATGAAGAAAGAACAATCAAAGCTTTGGGATGATTTGATTGGCCTGGCCCGAAGATAGGCAAGACAAGGGGCAAGCCAATTGGCACCCCCCATTTTTAGAAAATTCCATTTTTCCTTTTTTGTTAAAACCAAAAAACTCAATAAAAATTATTTTTATTTCAAAATAATTCAGAATTCTTCTGTCCTTATATTTCATCATGTTTCAAAATAAATTCCCTTTTAATTAATTCTAATCCTTTATACGATTTCAACAAACAAAGTAAAAAGTGCATGTAGATTAAGTCATATAAACCAAAGATAAATAAAGCCATTCATTCCATATATGTGTTGCCATCATTTCATTGCAGGAAAGAAGAAAAACAACGGGACTCAACCTGATACCCCAAAATTTCTCTCTCTCTCTCTATGATCCCTCGTCCATGTGATGCACACGCTTCCCCCGATGTCGAGTTGAGGAGACTTTGCTACCCTATCCAAATCACTCCTCAGACTAAGCAGATGGCACAGAACATGAAGCAATCGAGATCGAATCCCGGATACAAGCTGTCATAAAAGACACCTAGTCTCGGATGTCCCTCAGCCAGGTAGTCGACACTCGGACATGCTGCAAGAAAAACAAAAAGAGAAAATCAGTCAGTTTAGAGCAAAAGAGAAATCAGAAAAACAAAAGACAAAGGACAAAGATATACCTCTAGTTGGAGAACATCCTCTGTGAAACCCAACACCGTTAGGTCCATCATATTAGGGAGATGTTTCATACTCACTGATCCCCCTCCAGTCAGTCGAATATTGTAAGATGGATAAGTAAGTCATAAAAATGGAACCTTTGACGTCATTGCCGCTACTGACGTTGACACACCACCAATGCTGTGGCCAGACCCCACTCACCGACTAGTACCCCTGCCTAAACCCGTAGGACGTGGAGGTGTATTTACCACATCGTAGATACATGACCACATCAACCATCTCCTCACGAAATCAATGTACTCGTAGGTCACCACCGTGTCCATGTTCAATGAATAGGGTTCTCCGATCATCTTCGCCACTCTAGCCTCCTCTAACATCTCTTGAACCTGCCTCATATATCTTGGGGATAATGTTGGTGGTACCGCTACCTTGTCCTCCATAATATTTCGAACTACTCTCTCTCTGAGATACAAGGAGTAGCCAGACTTTTGCGATAGTGGCAGACGCATCTGCGCATCCCCTCTGGTCACTCATATGTGCTGGATGGCTGTCCCCAGGGATAGAAGGTCACCTGCATTTTATCAAGATAAATTCAATACTTATAGAAAATATATTACAAAGAAAAGGACTAAAGAGAAAAGAAGAGATAACATGGTCGCTTGTCAGGACATTCATGACCTGACGCACTGAAACGAAGGAACGAGACCGCTACATCGAGCAGAAGCTCCCCATCGATACATCGGGCAGTAACCTCCCAATGACTCATCACGCAAACCAACCAAGCGATAACTAAGTCGGATCACCTCATAGAACCACGTATGCAAAAGGACAAGAGTCAGCAATCGAAAAGAAATCAAAATGGAACTAAAAGAAAATTCATAAAGGAAAAGTGAAAATATTAAAATACCTCCATAAGACACATGGCTCTAGTGAGAGTCTACTAGAAACATCGGAAGAAAGCATATTAAGATGAATAAAGGGTCGCCAAATTCAAGCTCCCCCAATCAAAGAAAGGGATATTTTAAAATACCCTCAAGTATTGTAAAAACCATAAGTTGATGACACGTCGCTCGATGCCACCAAAAATCCTCCCAATAGTAAAAGAATAAATAAACAAACCATCTGATTAGCCTGCAGCCCATTGGTCTCGTCAATCTTCTGACTCAAGAAAACCTCTCGAATAAGAGATTTATGGATCGAGTTCCCTGAGACTATCCATCCAACATTGCCTATCTCCGCCTCCACCACTGCCGGTGTCATCCTCAGGGAACGATACACCTCTCTCTGTGTCCCCTCATAGTCTATTCCTAGTAGCTGTTGTACCTCAATAGGGGTCACTGTGATCTCCTCAAAACCCAAATATAAGGTGTGGGTAGTAACCCACAACCTCTCCCCCATAACACATAGAACAACCATCGAGTGGTATATCTCATCCAATGCAGAAGACAAACTACCAAAACCCATGAAGGAAACCATCCAACGCACCACTGTAGGAAGGTGCTTCCACACACCTTTGCATCCCGTCGTCCCTCGAGAATGAAGACTCGTCATAACCCTCAGGGTTCCTCACCCTAGACGGCCGAGGGTGTGCAGGCTCGTAAGAACAGTACGATCATCAACAATAGGCTCAAACAAATCAAAAGTTCTCTCATTGCCCAATGTTATGGGCACCCTAGCCCACCACTCAAAGATCGCCCAATCATCAACACGTATCCATGCGATGTGGGTCTCTTCCATTTTTTAATATCAAATGAGGAAAGAATGCAAGAACAGATTGCAGAAGAGAGAAGCAGAAGATAGAAAAGTTGGAAGGTGAGAAAAATGAAGAGAATTTGCCCATTTTTATACGAGGCTAAGGGGTATGCCGATCGGTAGTCCCCTGACACCCATTGATCGGCACTCTCCCTTACCCTTGCCTAGTAGTCTAGAATATCATGCCATTGTAGTTTGATTCTTCTTAAAACCTTTAGGTTGGTAACCCCACAATATTTTGTACAAAAAATTCCAGAAAATTCAAAAAATTCCTCGAAAATTCCTAAAATTGCCAAGAAAAAGTATTGAAACATTTCTTCACCAAGAAAATCATTTTTCAAATTCCCCAAATCCCCAGGCTGATTGATACTAGATTTTATCCCCAGCTTAAAATCCTAAAAAGAAATGTTATTGCATTCCCAAAATTTACTACAATTCCCTAGAGGAATTTGAAAAACCTCAAACTGAGCAGAAATCAAGTGCTCCTCAGCAGAGCAACCCATTTTCCAGTAGGAATTTCCAAAAAAACTCTTTCCCATAAAAATTCAAATTTCCCCCAAGCAGAGCTAGACATCTCTCCCCAGTAATGCATTCCCCGATGGAATCCCAAAACTTTAAGTTATTAATTGTCTCCCCTAACAAAATTACCAAACTATGAATTTCAGTTGCCCCAGCCAAGATATCACTCACCAAAAGGACGTAATCCCCATACATATATTTATTCCCCAATAAAGTCCACAAAATTCAAGATCCCCTTGGAGAGTTATCCTAACTTAAGGTCCTCATAATTGACCTCGACCCTTAGAATTTGTCGCCTCTACTTAAGGTCTTCGGAATTGACCTCGACCCTCAGAATTGGTCGCTCTAAGTTAAGGTCTTAAGAATTGACCTTGACCCTCAGAATTGGTCGTTCTAACTTAAGGTCCTCAAAATTGACCTCAACTCACTCTAACTTAAGATCCTAAGAGTTGACCTCGACCCTTAGAATAGGTTGCCTCTACTCAAGGTTCTCAAAATTGACCTCGGCCCTCAGAATTGGTCACTCCAACTTAAGGTCCCCAGAATTAACCTCGACTATCAGAATTAGTCGCTCCAACTTAAGGTCCTTAGAATTTACCTCGACCCTCATAATTGGTATCTCCAATTTAAGGTCCTCGGAATTGACCTCAATCATCAGAATTGGTAGCTCTAACTTATGGTCCTTAAAACTTACCTCAACGCTCAGAATTGGTCGCTCTAACTTAAGGTCCTTAGAACTGACCTCGACCCTCATAATTGGTTGCTCTAACTTAAGATCTTTAGAATTGGCCTCGGCCCTCATTGTTGGTCTCCTCTACTTAAGGTCCTTAAAATTAACCTCAACCCTCCGCACCCACTTAAGGTCCTTAGAATTGACCATGAACATCATAATTGGTTGCTCTAACTTAAGGTCCTCAGAATTGACCTCGACCCTCAGAATTGATTGCTCCAACTTATGTTCCTTAGAATTGACCTCGACCCTCAAAATTGGTCTCTCCAACTTAAGATCCTCATAATTGACCTCGGCCCTAAGAATTGGTCACTCTTTACTTAAGGCCCTCATAATGAACCTCGACCCTTGGAATTTGTCACTCCCACTTGAGATCCTTAGAGTTAACTTCAACTTTTAGAATTGTTCTCTCCAACTCAAGGTCCTCAGAATTGACCCGACCATAAAAATTGGTTACAACTATCTTAGGTCCTCAGAATTTACCTCGGCCTATAGATTCAACCATTCCCATCATTACCTTAGGTCCTCATAATCATCCTTGACCCTCTGAATTGGTCATCTTCATCCTTTATGGTCTGCGAAATTGAGATTTTTCCTACAACATCATGTGTTGCCAATTCAACGATTTTCAGTTGTTCTAAGCTCAACCGTTGAGGGGATCTGTAGACACCACATTCTAGGAACAGTTAAGTCTCTCCTTAGGACCATAGCACCTCATCCATTCACTATAAACCCTAGGTCATACTCCGAGTACCAATATAGAGGCTATCGGGTGCTCCTGAGCCCCATTTGACTCTGGTCAAACTCAATCGTCAGAGAAAAAGATCTATGATTCTTCAAAGGAATTTAAATCCCCTATACAATGGTCCATCGTATGCATGAAACGGCATAATGTTTGAGACGAACATACCATTTTACTATCAAAAATTGATTTGGAGGCTATCGGGTGCTCCCGGGCCCTTATTTTACCCAAATCAACTTCATCGTTAAAGATAAATCTTAATGGTTATTCGAAGGGAACTAAAACCCCATTATAAAGGTCTACCCCATGCATAAAACTACATAACCGTTTGGACGAATGATCCATTTCCCCCAAAAACTTATTTGGAGGCCACTAGGCACTCCCGTGCTCTGTTTGATCGAGATCAACTCTCAACTGAAATGATACTAAATTAATCTTATAAAGGTATGTAATACGTTATCCAATGGTCCACCCCATGTGAGAATCAACTTTACGATACGGACGAATGATCCATTTTATTAGCAAGGGTCACCGGGCGCTTGCGGGCTATGTTTGACCAAAGTCAACTCTCCAAAATGAGCGAAGCTCTTTCGAATGTCAAAGTTCCTCACATAACCTTTCTAGTATTCTACCCCGCGCACGATTCAGACTTATGGTTTGGGCGAACAATCCATCATCGTCCGACTATCTCTTATCTAATGGACCGACAGGCATTTTCGAGCCCCGTGTGATAAAAGTTAACTCCCGGACTCGAGAGTGTCCCAAAGGAATTTTTATAGTCTTTGAATTACATTTATAACGATATGACCCGTGCATAATTTGGATTTACGGATTGCGTTCTACTAGAATTTGTTGGAAAAATCCACACGAGACTACCGATTGCCAGGTCCATTTCCCTGCCTATCCGTAATGTGTCTAGGATCATCTGTGGATTGGAAGGGCTATGAATATGCGGGTCAGAAGACCCCCTACCCTATATTAGGATGGCATGAGCTGACTCCCAAGGCACACCTTAGACCCATCAATATCAGTGATCTCAGCAACATTATTCTCCAATCAGTGATGTTTCCTTGTGTGAAATTCCTTTCCATTTTCCATTCCCATCATTTTCATAGACAATTTAGCAAAATCTCCTTATCTCTCATCAAACATTCATCTGAACTTGCAAGGAATCTCATCAAGGATCGAGATCAAGCCTCAAGTCTTCAAAGAAGGTCTAAATACCCTTTTCTCTCTTTCTAGTTTTTTTTATTAGTTATATAAATTCTCAATTTAGCATTTACTTTAGAACCTACACATTAATATATCATCCTTTATTAGTTATATTTCACATACTTTATTTTCTATAAAGAAAAAAAATCCAAAAATAGAAGCATGGTTACACCTATAAATTCCAACGAGATCATTCACCACGTTTTCTTAAAGAAAAAAAATATCACACACATTTAATAAACTCACATTTGAATATATGGGATAAACACCACCCTTGTGACGTATGCGAACTACGTGGACTTTTATGCCTTTATAGGCTATGGAGGCATTTTGGGCTAAAATTCGAGAGTCGAGACCAATTTTCCAATTTTCCAATTTTCATATTTTCATCCCTCTCCTATGTTATCCATACATTACTCATATATAGCATAATTGTGATTCATATTTGAATTTTATCCATAAAATATTATCGTTTCATTACAATGATCAATATTTCGACAAGCGCATACGTCATATTTTCTAATTATTATTTTGGGAACATTCCTTTGGATGATTCACTTTATCCTTTCGATTGTATGAGTCGAATAATTTTGATCTCCACTTATATATACAATCACACACACTTAATGGACAAATTAAGTAAATAGTAACAAAGTCCCATGATAGACCGAAAGGGTGGCATGGGTGCCTAACACCTTCCCATTCCTTAAATTTACCCCCAAACCTCTGAACTATTGGTTTTGTAAGCATCTCTTTGTATTTGATTCCATTATCTTGAGGTGGAGACATGTTATTCTGCCTATTTTGAGAAAAATAGGTTGGTGACTCCATCTCTTTACATCATCCCATATTAATGACAGTCGAAACGCTCCTAAAAAAGGGTGTGAGACCTTATCTCCCTCTCCAACCGCCCGCATGCGAGGGCCGACCCCGAGAGAGAGAAAAGCCCGAAGGGATGGACACACAAGTGAGAATGGATATATATAAGTTTGATAAGTGGTGGTGTGTGCTAGTAAAGCCTAAACATGGATATTCTAAGTGGCGTGTGAAACATATGGATATAAGTGATCTTGTATACAAGTGTTGGTAGAGTGAGGTGCTTATGGAGAGTATTTATAAGTGTGTGAAACAAAAAGTGAGTGAGAGGTGATATAAACATGTGATAGATGTATACAAGAAGTAATAGATGAGAAAAGGGAAGATACAAGTAGGTTCATATGCACACAAGAAGAAAATGATAACTCCCATGAAAACAAAGTCTAACACTCTTATGACAAGTACATCTCGATCAGAGTTGCCACTCTGCCCATCCCTCTAGTTTTTCCTCCATCTCGGGGTCGGCGCTCACACGCACAATGGAGAGGGGGATAAGGTCTAGTGACCTTTATACGAATGCTTCAGCCATCATCGTTGTGGGTGATTCAAAGAGATAGAGTTACCACACTATTTTGCACAAAATTGGGAAAAGAACATGTTGATGCCTCGAGAGAACGACATTAAAGAAAAACTGGTGCTTGTGAAACCAATTAGTTCAGAGGTTCGAGAGTTAAGTTGTGGAATGGAAAGGTGTTAGGCATTCATCCTGCACTTTCAGTCTCTTATGGTCTAATGTTACTATTTTCTTTAATTTCGTCACGAAGTGTGTGTGAGTATATATAAGTGGATATCGGAATCGCTCGACTCGTATCATGGGAGAAAACGGAGTGAGGACATCCATATGAATGTTCACAAAATAATAATTAAAAAATATGATATGTGTGGTTATCAATATATTAATCCTTATGATGAAATGATAATATATGTTACATAAAATGCAAATATGAATCACAAATATGATATATATAAATAATATACGGATAAAATAGGAAAAAAGAAAAATGAAAAAATGGACTCGTGTCTCGAGTTTAGCCCGAGATGCCTAAGTAGCCTATAAAGGCATAAAAGTCCACATAGTTCACATGAGACACGTGGGTAGGGTTTATCCCATATATTCATATGGGAATTTTATTATATGTGCGTCTAAGAAAAAAGTGTTTTTAGTTTGGAAAAAATGTGGTGAAAAATTCCATTGGCATTTATAGGTGTAACCCTATTTTTATTGTTTTCATTTTTTTATAGAAAAAATATTATATGTAGTATTACTAATAAAGGATTGAGTATTAATATGTTTATGTTATAAATTAAAAGATAAATTAAGAATTTATATAACTAATGCGAATTAAATAAAACTTAAATAGACAAAAGAATGTTTGGACCTTCTTTAGAGAATTGGAGATTGATCTTGATTGTTGATAATATTCCTTACAAGTGGGTGAAGAATATCGGGGTATTTTGCTAAATTGGGTGTGAAGGTGATGGAAAAGGAAGGTGGAAAGAGGTTTGAAATAAGGAAACCTCGCTGACTTTACAAGAATGTTGTTGAGATCACTAAAGTTGATGTTTCTAAGGTGAATTTCAAAGTTAGTTCATTTTATCATTATATAAGGTCAGGGGACTGCCAATTGGCATTGTCCTTGTCCCACCTATCGACGGGTAACCCAAGAGACACTGCCGATTGGCAAGGAAATGGACCTGCCAATTAGCATCTCATGTAGATATTCTAGAAAAATGGTCGTGAAGTGAAATCCGTAAGTCCAAATCACACATGGTACATACCCTTGAAAAGGTTATTCATAGAACTTTGAGAATCCATTGTGCCGATCCCGAGTCCAGGAGTTGACTTTGGTCAAACGGGGCTCAAAAGCACTCGTTGGTCCTTTGGACTAGAGATCATCGAACGACGATGGATAATTTATCCAAAATGTAAGTCTGAATCACACACGAGGCGGACCATTGGAAAGGTTATACGAGGAAATTAAATTTTACAAAGAACTTTACTCAATTTAGATAGTTGACTTTGGTCAAATGGGGCTTGAAAGTGTTTGTTGACCTTTCAGAGTAAAACGGATCGTTCATCTATATTGTATATATGATTCACCCATAGGGCGGACCTTCAAAAGGGTATCTAGTGCCCTTTGAAGATTCATTCAATGTCATTTGAGATGAAGAGTTGTCTTACAGAGCCAAGGAGCTCCCGATGGCATTCGAATCACTTTTCGTGGGACAACAGATCGTTCTTCCGAACAATTATAACTTTTTGTTCATGGGGAAGATAATTAATTGAGCTTTTGATCTTAAGATTCAGATGATTGGGGTCGAATCGGGTCCAAAGATAATTCGGTGTTCTTTAGACCAATTTTGATAGTATTATGGTACGTTTGTCCAAACCGTTTTGTGGTTACGTGCATAAGGCTAACCACTGGAAAGGGGATTCAAATCCCTTAGAAGATTCATTGAGATTTCACTCTGGAGATGAAGTAGAACAGAGTTAAATGGGGACTAGGAGCCCTCTATGGTATCTAAATCGGTATTCAGAGTATGACCTAGGGTTTGTGGTAAACGGGGAGGTTCTAGGGTCCTAAGAAGGTACTTAGGGGTTCCTAGAATGTCGTGTCTCCAAACCAAATGTTTTTAGAGTAAGGCTAGATATTTCCATGTTAGCATCATATTCTCATATAGAGAGTCTCGTAACTATGCGATTCGTCATACGAAAGATGTTCATGTCTTTTATGGGGTTGTTTTGGGTTTACTCCCTTAATGGTACATTTCTAATAATACGTCTATATATTTTCAAATTTATAGTCAAATTCTAAAACCTAGAGTCCTGTGACTACATGGTGATTTCCTACGAGTTACATCGGTACCCTGTGAGGTGGTCACCCATTTTACAAGGTTATTTGTTCACTCCTTCGGGTTTCCGTCCTCCAAATGCATGCTTTTAAGCCCAAGTCTTGATATTTGAAAATGACTATCGCATTATCAAATCACGAGTACTATGACTTCATGGTCATTTCCTACAAGTTTTATTGATCCCATATGGGGTGTTCGTGCGCCTTTCATATGTTTTGCATTATTTTCCCTTTAAAATTATGTTTTTAAAACCAAGTATATATATTAAAAAATAATCATCATATCCTCAAACCGAGAGTCCCATGACTACGCGTTCATTTCTTATGAGTTACGTTGGTCTCTTGAGAGGTGCTAGTGCCTTTTACGGGCCCGTTTAAGGGATTTTTGCATTTTCACCCTTAAGCAACAACTTTTAATCATAATTTTAGATATTTATAAATTATCTTGATGTTATCAAACCAACAGTCCTCTGACTACAGGGTCAATTCCTACGAGTTCATTTATCTCGTTTAAGGTCTTGTGCCTTTTGCGAGGCCTTTTGGGAGTTATTTTGGGTTTGTACCCTCTAATGGAGTTTTTTTAGACTAGATATACATATGTATAAATTATAATAATATTCACAAATCAGGGATCCTATGACTACGTGGCCAGGTTTATGATATACATTAGTCCCGTTCAAGATGTTCGTGTCTTTAACGGGCCATTTGTGGGTTGTTTTGGGTTTTCCCCTTTAAAAGTCTATTTTTAAGTCCAAGTATAGATATTTGAAAATTTTCATCATATTCTGAAATTAAGAGTCCCCGGCCTACGTGGTTAGTTCTTACAAGCAATATTGGTTTTGTTCCGTCTAACATCATGTAATTTATCTTAAGTCTTGATATTTGAAAATTATCTTCATATTGTGCAACTTGAAGTCCCGTGACATCGCGATAAGTTCCAATGAGTTACATTGATCCCATACAAGTGTCCATGCCCCTTACATGGTTGTTTCAGTGATATTTTCTATTTTTTCCCTTTAACGACATTTTTTTAATCGTAAGTCTAAATATATGTAAATTATCCTCGTATTGTCAAACCGTATGTCCCTTGACTACACAACTAGTTTTTACGAGTTACATTATTCCCGTGCAAGATGTTCATGTTTTTTACTGGGTCATTTAGAGGCTGTTTTAGGTTTTCTCCCTATAATGGCATGTGTTTTAATTCTAAGTCTTAATATTTGCAAATTATCATCATATTCTCATATCACGAGTCTCATGGATACATGGTCAATTCCTGCGAGTTACATTCGTCACATGTGAGGTGTTCATCCTTATTCGAGGTCCTTTGGTTGTCTTTTGGGTTTAAGCCTTTTAATGTCATGTTTTTAGCCCTATTTCTTTGGATTTGAAAATTTTCATCATATTCTCAAATCGAGAGTCGTGTGAATCTAGGGTCAGTTCCGACGATTTACATTGGTCTAGTTTGGTGGTTGGTTTATGTTTTTGCCCTTTAAGCATGTTTTTTAAAATAATTCTATATATTTTAAAATTATCATAATATTCTCAAACTTCGAGGACTGTGATAAAGGTATCATTTCTTATGAGTTATAATGGTCTTTTGTGAGATGTCTGTGCCTCTTACGGGGCTGTTTAGTTGCTATTTGGGTTTTTTCCCCTCGAATGACATGTTTTTATGCCTATGCCAATATATTTCCAAATTATCTTTATATTCTCAAACTAAGAGTTCCGTGACTACGAGATAAGATCATATGAGTTACAGTGGTCTCATTCGATGTGTTCGTGTATCCAACAGAGCCATTTGGCGTTTGTTTTGGGTTTTCACATTCTAACGATATGTTTTTATACGTAAGCATAGACATTTCCAAATTATCATCATATTCTTAAAATGGGACACCCATGACTACGCGATGAGTTCCTCCGAGTTATATTGGTACCGTGCGAGGTGTTCGTACCCCTTATGGTGCGTTTAGCTACAGTTTTTGGTTTTTCCCCTATAGAGTTATGTTTGTAAGCTTTGTCTTGATATTTTAAAACTATCATCATGTTATCAAACTAGGAGTCCCGTGACTATGCATTCAATTCATACAAGTTAGATTGGTAATGTTCGAGGTGTACATGCCTCTTACGGGGGAGTTTTGTTATTATTTTTAGTTTTTTACCTCTAGTGGCATGTGTTTAAGCCTAACTGTTGAGGTTTTCAAATTATCATCATATTATAAAACGGGGAGTCCTGTGACTACGTGGTCAGTTCCTACGAGTTTGTCCCATATGAGGTGTTCGTGCCTCTTATGGGGTCATTTCGGACTGTATTGAGTAACCAATTAATATATAATTAGGGAATATTGTAACTGTGGAGTTAAAAATTCAAAATAAAGTACCGTTCCATCCTTGTTAATTCATTAATCATACTAAACATTTATAATTCAAGGTAAGCATTCATAAATCAATCTAGATATTCATAAATAAAACTAAAGTGCCAATATAATAGGATGCATTTTGGATAAAAATAAGATTTTTAAGGGCTAATATAATAATAGGACACAATTAGGATTGTAAAGGGAAATATAATTTTTTATACTCAATCTGCATTTAAATCAATTAAAAGATCCTTGAAATTAGGGTTGTCATCAAAAGCAGGCTGGAACTCTTTAGAAACCTTTTATGCGCATGCTTGAGTAGTCATACCCTTTATTGCATGCACAACAATAGACCAATTTCAATCATTTTTGCACTTTGAGTAAATACCTTCATTACGTTTCGAAAATCATAAATGAAAGGATTCCCGACTATGTAATGTTTACTTTTCATCTTAATTAAATCTATCGTGATAAGTTTTAAGACGGGATTAACTTTACGAACATTCGTAGTGTCCTCCACCTTCACCCAGACGTGATATAATGTGATTTATATTAAATTTAAATAATTGAGTTCCAACATTTCTTGGAAAATCCCATAATAGTTCAACACCATATCTTTTGGATTTTGTCGCTTTTGCTAGCGACACAGGTGGTTAAAGAAAATTTTAAATTATGTCGTTTTGCCTCAAAAGATTTTTATCGCATGTATATAAAGTTAAATCAAAACCATTGGTGATGAAATTATTAAACTCTTTTGCACAAAATTTGGGATCTATTGTTTGGCGTGTAAGCCTTGAAGAGACAACATCTCTTTTTAGAAGATGCGTTTGTTAATGAATTTGTAGTAGGGCATGTTTTATCACAGGAGAATAAATAACTCTAGACATAAGAGGTGGAAATTATAACTTTTTGATATTCATGCCCCAAAATCATTCATGGTGCAATTTCTTCACAGATTTTGGGTAATTTCATTCTCGTACATCATAAAGGTAAATTATAGTGTTTAAATTATGACATAGAGAATACATGTAATTAAAGAAGAAGAATTCACTTAATTATGTAGCTACTTACTCTCTATAATCTTTAACTTTATCTTGCGATTCAAAGACATAATAAGTCGGTTGTTCGTATTTTATATTGGTGAGTCTTAGATCTTTATGGTTCCCAAAAGTCAATTCATCCTTAAACTCATCAGGTTCCTCGATCATTCGTTATTCATGAGGATTGAACCTCATTATCTCTTCTCCTGAAATATGTTCGCGATCGTATTACTATGATTCCAAGGTTATGTGTTCTTCAGCAATTGACCCTCTAACGTACCACGTAATCTTAATATAATCTTCGAATGTTTTTATCAAGGGCTCAAAAGTATACATCTAGTAATATATACTAGGACATCATAACAAAGCCTCATCACACAAATGCACAATTATTGGATATTGACATTGAAGAACGATGAAGGATAATATTTCTCTAATACACAAATTATCATGGTTAAAGTTGATTTTGCATCTTTAATGTGCTTTTTGTTTTCTACTATTTTCACAAAGTATGTTGAACCATAATATTATTTGTATAACTTCCCGACAGAGGCTTTTGTTCTTGGAGGAACAATGCCTAAACAGTAAATGTATTAATTGAATGATGACATGGCAGTCGTGAGACTCTCACTATTTCTTGTCATTTATTTAATAGATTATTATCCTGTACAAATTATCGGAGAACAAGTCAGAGCCTTCAAGTTCAACAACATGTCAAGGATGATATGTTTCTCACTAGTATTAAAAGTGAAAGTATCTTGGGGTTGAAATTCTTCCTATTGTAGGACAATTTTCATCTTATGTAGATAACATCTCACCCATCCACCATTCTTTAAATGATATCCACCCAGGCATGTTCCTAACAATTATTATGAAACGTTCTTATGCTTGTGCCTCACATCAGTTACATGAATTACACAATGATCTTTCCAACAATACAAGTTAAGATATATTGATTGTAATTGGGTCTTCCAAATCCTTCCTAGCTTTATGATTTGGGTTTACAAACTAAGAGAGTTTTCCTAAATACACATATCTCGCAGTCATAACCTTCTTCTTATCCTCAATATGTTCACCAGAAAGTCGAGAAGGTCATCCTACACTTGTGATTAACATGTAAGATTTTACACTTATCCTTCCTAAAGGTGTGACCGTTTGGAAGAAATCAATGATGACCAGTATAGATCATCTTACAATAATAATAATTATAGCCATGTGGATTTAGTTTCTCCCCACATATGGAACATCCATAATAACCATGAACATTGCAACTGGACAAGTTCCTTTAATAAGGAAGGTCGTGGACCACCCATATCACTATTATCTTAGGTTTGAACTCTTAACCCTTATGAGAGTCAAACTCCTTCACACCCTTATCCCACAACTCGTTAAGTTATTCCATTAATGGGGCTAATAAAATATCAATATCATCGTTGAGTGACTTCGCACTAGTTATCAATAATGACAATAATGTGAACTCCTCTCTTATGCATAATGTTGAGGGAGAAATAAAGGCGCCATGAGAATTGATCGATAACTCTAATTAGAGATTAAGTTATCAAAATGGTTAAACCCATCAGTTGATAATGCAAGACGAATAATGCACATTTCCTTTGCAAACTCGGGTTGTTGTGCATTTTAATGTTCTCAAATAAGTGAATCAACTAGATAAAGCATGAGATTCCCACCCACCTCACATCGAGCATGCCATTTCATGGCCTCTGGTCTCAATGGTATAGGGAAAAACCATTATAACAATGACCCAGTGCTAAAATAATTCAAAAGTTTATGTGGAACTTGCGTTATTTTTCGGTCTTGTCTTTTCCATTCACATTATCCACGTATCTAGGCTAACTTCATACAAGACACTCATCATTATCTTCTTGCTCGCTGCGGTACAATATGTAATCATACTTACATGCATGAATGGATTTGTACTTCAAACCCAAACCCATCAAGATCTTCTTCATGCCAAGACAATTGTCTCGTAACATGTTCTCTTTTGGGAGAATGTCTTTAACTCACTTTAGAATTTAGGTTATGTTATTGTCCCACAAACCCAATTGAATCTTTAAATCATGTAAAGAAATCATTTCATATAATACTAATTGATATTCATCGCCATATTTATATAATAGTCTAGTTGTGTCGATGCCCAATAGTATGTATTCACGATTTTTTCATAATTTAAGACCAACTTGTTCATTGACTTGGTCATAATTCATATTGTATGTATCAATACGTTCGTGGTTTGTATGGTGGTGGACTACATAAGCATCATTAATTATGTTGGTTAAATAATGGTGTCTTTGAGAGTCGTGTACCACTTCCACTCGGTGGGATTCCATTAAACAGTTGGATACTAATAATTCTTTTGAAATATAAGGTACATTCTTTTCACTATACTATGTTAATATTTATAGTCTTGAAAATTCCCCACTCTGGTAAGTGTAACTCATGTCTTTTAAAGACTTATATTTTCTTTCATATAGCGGGTGCATGAACACTGAATCTTGTCACTTTTAAAATCTTTACATGCGTATTTAACAAATTCTTGAATACCCTTTACATGATTATTATATATTCATTTACCCTCTCCCGTTCACTATGTGTTCTGAGAAATCCATTAAATTATCTTCAAAATTAATTTCACCTGAATTAATAGGTTGAAACAAAGGGCATGTTACATATACAAATGAAAAATTCGTGATTGATTCAAATTATTCAACAAAATTTGAACTCAAATTAATCAACTTAAACATAAATTAATGTTGCGTACACTAAAATTGTCAACAAATACCCACAAACTTTAAATAACACAATATTACAGCCTTTTCTAAAATTAAACATTATTCATAGCCTAGGCTTCATTAAAAAATAAACTCGATCAGTGATAAAACAATTATAATATTATTTCAACAAAGTCACTTCTCCTCTATCAATGTGCACATGCATTTCTCCTCAACTAATGAAAAAGGGAAATTGTGAATAGGTGTTCCGACATTCAAGAAAATGAGTGTGCACATGCCAATAATCCTAGTATTGGTACAGTACCTTATATAGTACTCCTTTCCATAGGCACCATGATTGGATGATGATGATCTAGGGACTCTGTAAAAACACAACACTCGGGAGGGGAATGTGGCATGAGGAGGCACATGGAAAGGGAATGTTGAAGGAGGTAGCATTTAGGAAGGGAAACCTTAAGACGGAGGATAGGGAAAAAATTGAGAAGGAAGGTAGGGGAAACCATGATGAGGCATCGTGGTCCAGAAACCTTGAGTAAATTAGACACAGTGCACCCGATTTTTCCTACCAACACTCCCGATTCAATCATTATGTCGTGCACAACCCCATCTGGCTTGGACTGGCCTCCCTCTTGGCTCAAGATGTGATTCCTCACTGAAGAGAGATTATCCATGAGAGATTTAGTGTGTTTTAATTTGGTTTTGGACATATATGATCCGACACCTCTCATCCTCCATCTTTTGTCATTTCCACAGGTTCAGGTCAGAGCATCATCTTGAATGTCATCATAAAGGCTCAAAGAAAACGAATGCTAATAGCTTCAATCAATTCATGTAGCGTTAAATTATATTTAGTCTTTTGATTTTACATTATTTTATAGAATGAATATATATATATAAATAATTAATTGTCCATACTCACAAATGTAAGAGACAATTGTTGTGGTAATTTATTATCTTCGTCCTCTTGAGAATACATGTACAAGTTTCCCCAATTGGGTGATTTATCAACATCTGAACCGCCCTTTGTCCTTTTTGACCATTCTCTCCTAAGATCTTCACATGATTTAAACCCTAACATGTGGACATAAACTTTCTTCGCTCTATTTTTTTTATTTTTCTCCATCTAGAATAAATTGTTGTTCATCGCCCCATTTTCCAAAAAGTAATTCCAGTGATCCACAAACATTTAAACACTTGGAGGGACTTTGGCTTATATAGCTAAAATGTCAGAGATCGATGCCTCCTTCGGGAAATGTATTTGCCAAAGGTTCCTACAATATGTTTTCATTTGTTTAGCAACCCATAAAAGCATTTTTTTATTTAAACGACCGGGGAATGAAAAAATCTTAATGTTGTTCAAAAACATCATCCCTGATGGATTGATCAATTGCTCTCTAGTAATTTTTTACCCCGACTTCAACATCCATTTTCCCAAGAGAGAAACACAAGGATTTAAAGATAGAGATGTCATTTTTATTGCCAGTAGGATTATTCCTAAGAAGGGCAAATGTAATGCGCTTCTTCTTATTTGCTGGGGAGTTGTCAAAAGTGCTGGTGCAGGTGTTGGATTAATAGGCATTTGTTAACTATTTGTTGATAGAGTGGTAGAGTTAACCATTGGTAGATAAGGATATTATTTACCCATTGGTGATGAGAATTTAGGTTGGAGTGTAGGAGATAAGAATACATGAGTAGCCCCATTATTATTTGATCCACTATCTCCATTATTGTCTGACATTACCTATGATAAAAAATAAGTGATGAATTCATCATACTAACATGTTTATGTGTAACCAATCATGTTTACAACTACATATATGTATATACATTCTCATAATAAGACTTAAAAATATGTTCAATGTGTTTGATATCCATCCATTCCGTATTACTTTCTAAAGATCTATGGATTTTTTCACGTGACCAACTAATAGGAAGCGTATCTATGATTGATTTATATATGTTCGTGATATGAAATGTAAACTATTTATTCTTAAACTTATTAAAAAGATTCGATTTAGCGTGTATATTTCATGAAATATCACAATCTTCGTCAATGTTCTCTTTGCGTAGTCGTATTCAAATTGGGTAATTTTTTTTTGCCTTCTCTAACAATGTAAGTAACGCCAGGGCTATGTCGGGATTATGTAAATGAAATATATTTTCTACTACCTCATCCCATATTTCTGGTATGAAAAACAATATATGATCGAATAGGTTCTCTTGCAAAAGATGAACTCCACTATTTGCAAGGTAGTTAAAGTATTTAATCTTCTTATTCCGATACTTATAAATAGGTTTACACTCAAGAAGTACATTGGATCCACACCACTGTTGTCCCTAACAATTATGGGGAAAAACTTGTGATTCTACCATCATACCTCACCCACTACCATCAGATCCACTCTCATCAAGGAGGGATTTGGGGTGTAGTACCTCATGTACTATGTCAACCGAACCCTCTAGAGGGTTGAGATCAAGTACCCAAGGATAGAAAAGTTGGCATTCTACCTTAGTATCTCACTAAAATGATTGAGGCCCTACTTTTAATACCAGACCGTTATGGTTACTATTGAGTAACCCCTCTACTAAATCCTCTATAAGCTTAATATGTCGTGAAGGCTAGTCAAATGGTCTGTATATCTGAAAGAGTTTGATATCAGGTATCAACCTTGAAGTGCTATTAAAGGGAATGTATTAGATGATTTTAGCAACTAGAAGAAGTGGAAGAGGACCACATTATCCCTAATACTAAGGTTTCGTCGGTGTCCCAAGAGGTTGTGTAACCCCTATTACATCATTTAGACCTTAGTTCTTCTGCCTACGTGCTACACGTGGATGGCTCCTCAAATAACTCAGGCAGTGGGGAATGATGCAACGTAAAAACACCGAAATAAGGTATTATATTTCTAGATCTTTGCTTTAAATTCAAAGCCTCTAATAATGATGTAGAGTGAAAAGATTTGGTTATAGGATTGGGCCTGGACATCTAATTAAAAGCTCAATAGATGGATGATAATAAAGACTGTCTAGTGGTGGTAAATCTGGTCATTGAGGTCTGTGTGTCCAAATAAGATTGGATGGAAGGTTACCTAAAAATTATATGTAACCTCATCAAGAGGATGTCTATGTTTCGCATCAGAAGGGGTCCCCGAACTGAGAATACAGAGGCATACCACATTCTAGGTGTGGCATCATGAGATGAGTTAGACCACAAGGTCCTGGTTGTCACCCTAGATCAACCAAGAATGACATAACTACATATGAACACTTTAGAGGTTAATAAGATCTAGGACTAGACCACTACCATAAGAGCCTACCTTAGCAATGGTGAGTTGCTTAGGATAAGCTCCAGGATATAAATGGTACACTTCAAAGCCTTAAGGTAATACCTTAAAAAGGAGTATTGAATAAGCACAGATAATTATCAGAACCTTGGAGACCTATACAAAGGTGTCTACAGGTCCCACATGGACCCAAAGTTCTTGGCCTATGAGGTCCTGAGGTAGGGAAACTTTTAGCTAAAATAAGGAAATAAGGCTAATGACCTAGTGCAGTATCGTGACAAGTGCCAAAGATTTGTTTATGTTCTGAAGCATCCAGGTAATAATATGGCTACGATGCTAAGTTCAAGGACCTTCGCCCAATGCGGTGTGGATTTGGTAGGACCTATATGCCTTAGCAAAGGTAAAAATAAGTTCTGCATAGTGGACATCTATTAATTCTCCAAGTGGGTTGATGTTGAATGATTATACACGAGTATTGAGAAGAAGACCACCAACTTCATCTTGAAGAACACCATCTACAGTTTTGGCCAACCTAAAGCCATGATCTCGAACAATGACAAGTAGTTTGATAACCCATCAGTCAGAAAGTTTTGCTCAGGCTATGTAATAAGCAATCATTACTCATCCCTAGGCCTCCCTTAAGCCCATGGACAAGTAGAGTTTACTAATAGAATAATTGTCCATAGCTTTAAGCATATTCTTAATAAGGATAAGAGACTTAATGCCAAATATCTACCCATCACTCTTTTGGCTTATAGGACCATAATTAGAGGTTTAATGGAAGAAACTTCATTATCATAAATACTCAATAATAAGGTTGTAATCCGAACTGAGGTTAAAATACCCACATGAATGGTATCTCAATTTGAACTAAGGGATAATGAAGAAAGTGTAAAGATATCTTTGGATGATCTAGAAGAAATAAGAAGACCTTCACTAATCAGGATGATAGCATAGAAGAAAAAAAACATCCTAATACTTTAATAAGAAAGTCTACTATTGGGAGTTTAAAATGGGGACCTAATCCTAAGGGAAGTCACTCTTGCAACCAAGAATCTAAGTTAAGGGAAGATAGGTCCAAAATGGGAGGGTACATACATGGTAACCAAGATTTCGAGGCATTGTCATTATTGCCTCAAATACCTAAAAAGATACAAACTATGTCATGCCTAGAATATATAGCAACTCAAGAAATACTAACAGTGATGTATTATGTGTTACCAAGAAATAAAAAGAAGATTTTAGTTGCACATGATGTGTCATGTGTAAATATTCTTTAACATCTACAAAGAATTCAGATTTGTATCTAAGAAGCTAAGGTTTTATAGCCCCCAATCAAACATGCAAGGATTTTAGCCTTGGATTAAGACTAATATTAAATGGTCTTAAAACTAGAAAAAGACTACAGTACTCAAGGTTTAAACAACCCATAAATCATGATCAAAGGTATCTACATTCATAAAAGACTAAAGGGATTATCGATATTTTCATCCATAATTCCAAAAAAACATATATGCTCACTTTACAGAAAACAGTTATAGAGAATAATTTTTTTTTTAATATTCTTTGATGGATAAGTGTTCAAACAAAAAAAATGGACAAAAAATTAAATTTCTTCTAAGTCCAGAGGTCCCAAACCCTTGTAAGGACTTCAGATTGCAAACTTTTTTTCGTCTAGAGATTTTAGACCTTTACTAGGGCTTCGAAATTCCCAATTTTCTAAATCTGAAGGTTTTTTTACCTTTATAAGTATTTCATAATTCAAATTTGCCTAAGTTTAGAGTTCTTATGGCCATTTTTGGGAGTCCAAGTTGTAAGTTTTTAAATCTAGAGTTTTTCAGACTTATAAGGATTTTAGAATTGAACTTTGCGTAACTTCTGAGGTCTTATAACCCTTTGTGGGACTTTAGGCTTCGGTTTTACTCAGTTCGGAGGTCGTAGGACCCTTATAATGACCACGTATTTTCAAGTGTTCAAGTCCACATTTTAAAGCCTAAGGTCTTCAGACCTAATACAGGTTTGACTTCTTCATATTTATGATTAAACTCTGGGGGGATTGGTATTGGAACAAAAATTATGGACTTCTTTTATCACAAAAGCATAGTTATCAAAACATTACAAGTTTTTATGTTTCAATGTCTCACTACAAAACCTCAGTCTTCATTTCAAGAGACTGCGTAAGTATGAAATAGAGGTCTTAGGGACTTCACATCTACTTGAGCATATCATCTCCCCATTCATTTTTGTTTACTAAACAATATTTTGGGGCTAGGGGTATACTACATATAGGCCAGACCTCAAACATCTCAAGAAGTGCATAAAATTCCTTAACAAAAAAAATATAAAGCAAGTACAGAGTAAAAGACTGATGATCATCACACCCAATTCAAAAACAACTTTTATTTAAAATTTAACATTAAGAAATTACATCCAGTGGATCATGACCAATCAATGGTTCAAACAAAAAATTACAAAAGAGGTAATTAAAACCTGGGCTTTTGGGACCCACAAGAACTTTACTTTGTGTTAGAACTAGGGGCATCTTTCTTTGGCTTCTCTCGGTTGAACTCATCATTTAAGCTCCTCTACTTGATTCAGGGGACTCAGTAAACAATACAGTAACATTTTCCTTACGAAATATCCTATGGATCTTTGTCTTAAAAGAATATAATTTGGAGCTATAGTGATTGCTTCTTAGATGACTTAAACCCAAGATAGGCATCCATATTCTTCTTAATAATAGAGTGGATTTCCACTTAAAGAGAGGAATAAATCAAGGAAAACCTGGAATGTTCATTTTAAAGATCATGTATCTTAGATGTGAAGTTCCCCTTCATATTAGTAGGCTCTCGGAGTGACTGCGTTAAAATATCAACTTCGCCATCACCACGAAAAAGTTTATCCTATAATCCTTAGACCTCAACCTTCAGGCCAAAAAGGGTCTCTAACATCTAAAAAAAATTAATCTGGCCAAGGGCATGAAGTTTCATATTGCAATATTGGTATTTCAGTAATGACATGTGAGTAATTTTATTTCTAGGACTAGGTGAAGTTTATCATGATTAATTAGTTTTTGTATGTTATCGGTATAAATTCCTGACATGTATTAATTGACAATAAAAAAATTCTATTAATTTAAAGCTATATGAGAGTTTATTTTAAACCTAAAAAATTATTTACAATTCATATTTTGGGAATTTGAAGTTGCAATTTTTAATGGGTTATGATTACATTAAATTATTTTGATATCTCATGTTAATATACACATGAAAACTCAAAAATTATTATTTTCGAGGGAATGTGGATTTAAGATATCTATTTCAATAGACGTTAAAATATTTTGAGAATGTGTATTGTTTTATTTTTTTAAATGTACGCGACAAGAGTCGGTGCATTTTGGGTTATAATTTAGAAAAAATACAGGATTAAATAAATATATGACTTCAAATAAAATTAATAAATTGATCTGATGTTTAGTTTTCTCCCATATTTGATATTATAATTTGTAGTAATTTATTTAATTTTTTCTCATTTTAGTTTAAAAACTCAATCACATTCATATAATCATCTACCTAGTTGGACATTTAAGGTTTTATGAAAGTTGACAAAATCTATGTGAGTTCGACCCGTACTTTCACCCTCTATATTTGAATAGCTCGTGCACTTGCGATAATTTTAACAATTAAATTTTTACAACAAGTATTTGGCGTCGTTTCCGGAGATTACGACCGATTTTAAATATATTAACTTAAAAAAAATAAAAAAAATTGAAAATGAGTCTCCGTACCGACCACCTACATGGAGGAAAATTTAAGATGGTAGTTTGTGATTGATCCTCTTTGAAATTCTCCCTCGTAAAAGAGTAGGAACTCTCTAATTAGGGAGATTATTTCGGAGACCCCCTTGTTGTCGAATAATCTTGGGAAAATTATATCTTAAAAATTGAACTTCCCCTCACCTAATTTGGATAACTCAAACTGCTTTGTGCTAGCTTAGGAATTACGTGGTTTTGATTCAAATTAATTTCTTTTTCTTTAAAAAAATAATTAAAAAAAATGAGTCAGCACGGTGTATGTTAGGTTGGTTTCAAGATTCTAATGGTGGTTCAACTAGAGTGGAGTCTAGTATTCCCGATACTATTCTAGGTCAAACCTTGATTTTTGCAAAGGTGGGAGATGAGTTAGAAACTTGTTCCCTAAAGGATTACCTGTCTCCAAATATGACAAGCAAACCATTATTCATACTTCTTCCACCGCATAATGCAAACAATTTTGAGGTCAAGTCGAGTATAATACATTTGTTACCCATCTTTAAAAGCACGGGAAATGAGGACCCATACCTTCATGTGTGTGAGTTTAAAGAAATTTGTGGAACAATTAGGTTACAGAAACTCCCTGATGATAATGTTAAACTAAAATTGTTTCCATTTTGTTTTGCTATGTAGGAATCCCAAAATCATTTTAAGATTTAAGTCCTTTCTTACCATTTTCCTTTAAATTATCATCATACATTATCATATCATTTATGTAATTACATCTTCTACTCATATAATTAGTTATCTCGCATTTATTGCCGTGTTCCTCATATTTTAATAATTTTTACATATTTCTTTAATCTCTTATTAGTGGTCATGTTCATGCGTACCCAGTCTTCTTAGTTATCTCGACACGATAACACAATAAGACCATAACTCTTCGCATAAAAATTATGTTCAATATTTTTTGTAATATTAGTAACTTTGGGTAAGTGAAATTTTGTTATCCGTATCATATTATATTAACATTTGGAACATTTTATAATATCGGAAGCCATAATCGAGTGGGCGCGGCTGTCGATTACAACAAGTCTTAATATAATTAGGGGAAGGAATTGTTTCGGGATTTTATTATTATTAGTTTTTCAATCATGCAATTAATTTTATGGCTTGATAAATTTAATATTATTTTATCTTGATTGATGCATCAGTAATTTCTATAATGAAATTGTATACATGTTTTAAAACACATCTATGAATTTTTTTTGGAAGGAAACAAATTAAATTTATTTTTTAAATAAAGTTATTATTGGTCACAGTCCAAAATTGTGACCATATATTTGACAATTTTCCTTAGTAAAATAGTTGGTCACAGTCATAAACAATGCCAAGCATCTCTATTATCATGGATCTTAGTCACTTTCGTAAACCATAACTAAGGTTCAAGGCTCGGGGTCAAGGTCTAGAACCGTGACCAAGTGATGTATTTTCATGGCATGGCTCACGGTTTATGACTTTGACCCTATAAATTTGATCACGGGTCTAGTCTTGGTAAATAACCATGACCAATGGTCATGCATATGGATCGTAACCATTGTCCCAACTTTATGTGGCGGACATGATTGTGACCCATAGAAATGGGCACGATTAATGAGCGTGACCACCAAAATATCTAGCCTTTAATTTGTCACACAGTTACCATTCTTTATTGTTACGGTCCTCAATTAAATAGAGTACAAAAATCACAATGATAAAATATAAAATATAAACAATTGTACAATACCAAAACAAAAATAAAAATAATTCCAATAATAAATCATGAAATGTGGGTATGGCAAAAACAATATAATAGTCCCCAAAAAATTCCATGCTCGTGCCTCCATAATAAATATTCTTGCACCCTAAATATATTGTACTTCGACGACCTATTAGAAGATAACACATGTCACAATGGCTAACCAAGACATATGACTTAATGCACATAAGGAGACGAGGAATGTGTAGAGGCCGTCTAGTCGGTGGTCATCCACAATATAAAATAAATAAAAAGGTAACTCCATTAGCTAAACACCATCTCGAGGAGCCTGAATCATATGACTGGATGACGTTAACAACCAAATATACATCCAACAAAAGAAGATACGAATATATTATCCCCAATGTGACAGAACTAACTTGTTATTATTCCTTAACAAAACTTATAATGAGTGATATCACCTAACACATATAGATGAGACACGTATCCCTCTTCTCTTTATCTCAAGAGCCTATAAATACCAGCCTTTTAACCTCAATAGAGGTAGGAGACATTACTGTACTATTATGCTACGAAATTATAGAGGGGAAAAGAGAGATATATTGCATTCAACTATTTTTCCATGGAGATTAATAACTGAAGGAATAAGCATCGCAACACATATGGATGTAGGCACCCAGTTGGGCAAAAGCATGTAAATTTGTCTAAGTTAAACTTAATACCAATTTTGGGCAAGAATATTTTTATGCCATCTATGGGAAATGAAATGGCCATTTTTTTCCCCAAATTACACTCATATGGCTAAAGGATACCCATGTTATTCATGATAACAAATCATGATCTAACTTGCTTGAGTTACACGGGGTTAGGGTTATTTTATGGATATAATTTCTTTTGAGTCACAGAATTTAGATAGATCTTTGTTAGATATTTTCCATTGTATTTTTTCTTATTTTAAACCCTAATTGGGAAAATGCTTGTTATGTTATGAAAATGTACAAAAAAAAACAAAGTAGAACTATAAACGAGTGGGTAGACATATCGCCTCCGATTGGAATGGATGATTTGTAGGGAATCCTGTAGAATTTGGTCAAGATAAACCCTGAAAACTTTCACCCTAAGCCTTGTCACCAGACATGTCCATATAGTCTAACCCACCAAGAGATGGATCCAATCACTCAATAATTGCAAAAGTACTGACAAACACATAGAGATACGTCTAGTTGCTCTACATAAGGACATGAGATGATCTTTTAAGTTGAGTGCCATAGAAAATCCATGACGTTTAGGGCTAGGTTGTACAAACATGAATTATAAGTGAAATCATAAAGATGGATCTTAAAGCCCATGGAGAACCTCCAAGTTTAGAACAACTAAGAAAGGAAGTTAAGCGATCGAACCACTATGATCCAACGCTTTTGAAATGATCAACAAGGGAAGTGTATTTGATCACCTATATCCTAACTTGTGGGCGACAAATGTCCAGTGGAAGATGGGGAAATGAGATGAATCCTTAAATTCGATGACCAAAAAGGGGTCCTTCTCGACCATCTTAAGTCAAAGTGTACAAGGATAAACTAGGCTTGAACAGTATAACAGGTAATAAGAGAGATTAATAGATAATTATTTCCATGCTAACGAGATATCAAACGTCTAATCATAAAAGGGTTACATCCAACGTATTGATGATAGGATGGGGAATCTCAATATTTAATGAAAAATATTTTCAAAGGATCTACGTTGAAAGATCACAATTTTTTACATCGATATTTATATATCTTATTCCTGCTAAGTTTAAGTCTTTGGTTATCACACAAAGATATGATGGGAAGACACATCTCATGCAACATATTAGGAAATTTCAATTAGATTCATATATCAATTTTGTTCCTGATGAAATGCGATGCAGAGGGTTCTTAAGTACTTTTATCGACTTAGACCATTTATTGTACATGGGGATCTAAAGGGGAAAAATTACAACTTTCAAATGGTTGGAGGATCAATTCATCGCTAATTTACATTTTGATACGAGACTGACCAAGAGGGTAGCTCATCTCTATTGCACTACGCAAATAGATAATGAGACGAACATAGGGTATATCATGTGGTTTGACAATGAAAAGATGGAGGTTGTCCACTATTACAAGAAAAATTCTATGAGGACTATTATGAGTGGTTGACAACCATGAAAATTTTAATGGTCTCTAGAAAACGAATGGCCAACCATAATGGTAGAACTCATGAACAAATTTGGAATGATTATGAATGTGAATGAGGATATGGAGGCCAAATAGTTAGGCTAGGCTAAGGTCGAACATAACCAACTTGTATGAAAAGGACAAAGATAAAAAGTGTTGGCAAGAAAAATATGAAAAGAGGTTTGATGAATACACCTAACTCAGTATTAGGGTGAACCATATTTTGGAGGAAATTAGAGATACATTGAAGTTCACATGGTTAGAGAAGCATATAACCTTTATTAAAAGTAGGATTAAGAACAAATGACAGGAGTTCTATAAATAAAATTACCATACAATAGACAAATTCATAATGTTGAAGGACAAAATTGAATCCCAAATTTAGAGGGGAAAGATGAAAAAGTATTTTTATCATTTAGTATGAGGAGTAAAGATAAGAGATGACTCAAAACATAGACGACGGTCTAGGTCTCCTATATGCAACAATGTCAACCAGTAAAATAGAGGGATAAAGACTAATGATTAATCTGATGAAAGAACAACATATGAGCTCTTTAAAAAGAAAAAGTAATCAAAAGAGACAATCAACATGATCTCATTCGGTGTTAACTTCGTTGGTGGGGAACTAGCCACATAGGGATATGGCCTAAACGAGAGGAAAATGTAGTTAAGTGAGGCTATGAATTTTGCCAATAGTAGTCGAGATGAGGTCAATTTTGGAGAGACAGTATATGCATAGACTCATAAAGAAAATTAAAATCGCCTCATTGTGGGTTTCTTAGAGGCAGGCATGACTGGCCTCTTATGCCCACATGGCGATCTCTTCCAAAGTGAGCCATATGGTTCATGAGCACATAATGCATAGTGTCTTAGTGAATACTATAAGTTCTACCAATGTGTTATTTTATTATTATTTCACAAGGTTAAAACTGTTTGAGAGAAAGATGTGGGCCTATCACCAATCCGTGATCATTTTTTGGGGAAAAGGTGTTCCCACTGGGAATGATATATCTAGAGGTGACTGTCGGGACATGAAAGACCCTCACACTCAAATGATGAGGTTTTTCATCTTCAATAAGAATCTAGCCTTGGACTAAAACATCATCTTTGATCACATGGCATTGAAGAAATTTTAGACTATGGCTTCATCAGTTCACTAAGCAATGTTATTTCATATGGTTCCCAACAAATGTTATTTCACTTCAACTAAATAAAGGGATAAATGAACTACTTACGAGATAGAAAATATAGACCCCGTGATGAATAGAAAGTGTAAATGGTGAAATGATTGAGGAGATTAAGCATAGAGTTGAGAGTCAATAAGGAGATGACAAAATTCCACATGAAAGAATGTGATGCATTCACATGGATCCACGAGGACATGTCAGGCATAAACCTAGATGTGTTACCCTATGAGCTCAGCATATTGAAGGAGGTAAACCTGGTGAAGCAAAAGAGTAGAGTCCTTATCGAGGAGAGAAATGTAGTTATATTAGTCAAGGTGGATAAGATCAGAAAGGTGAAATTTATCGAGGATATTATATATCCCACTTGGTTGAAAATGTGGTGATCATGAAGAAGCTAAATGGGAAGTGGAGAATGTGAGTGGATTCTACATACCTGAACAAAGCTTGTACCAAAGACCACTATCTCTTCCCCAACATTGACATGTTAGTAGATACCACAAGAGGGCAATAAATTTTCAGTTTAATGGTTACTTACCCAAATTATAACTAGATCTCAATAAAGTAAGAGGATTGAGATAATGCCTCATTCATATTAATCAAGGGTTCTTATTTTTATAATATATGACCTTTGGGCTGAAGAACATAGGGGTAACATACCAAAGGCTAGAGAACCATATTTTTAAAGACCACATTAGGGTCAAGATGGAGGTGTATGTTGATGACATATTCACAAAGAGCAATAAGGATGAAGACCACCTACAGGACCTCGGATAAACTTTTAATGTTATGATAAAGAATAGAATGAAGAAGAATCCCACAAAATGAGTGTTCGACATCAGGGATGACAAGATCTTAGTCTTTATAGTAAACCAATGAAGGATAAAGCCAAATATAAACAAAACTATCAATATGAAATATCCAAATATTAACAAGTAAATTAAAAGGCTCATGGGACAAGAAATAGCTTTGAACAGGTTCATGTCTAGATCCATAAATAGATGTCTCTCATTCTTCAATGTGTTGAGAAAAACTTTTGAATATTTCAATAACTTAAGCGATAATTGGGATCCCTGCCCCTACTCTCCAGGTTAATCTTCGGGCAAAAGATGTACCTATACTTAGTTATATCGGAGTTAGCTATTGGTTAGGTCCTAATGAGTAATGAAGAAACATATCAAAAGTCAGTGTAATACACTAATAAGTCCTATAGAGGCCCGAAATTCAGATATCCAATGCTGGGGAACTTATCCTTTGACTTAATCCCAGTGTCAAAGATTATTAAATCTTATTTTCAATATAACATAACTGTGTTGTACACTAATCAACCACTTAGTCGGGCTATTCATAAACGCGAAAAGCCTGGGAAGTTTATATCATGAGCAGTCGAGCTAGGAGAGTTCAACATCATTTATGAGACGAGGACATTGATTTAATGGTAGGCAGTGACATATTTATCGTAAAATTTACTTATAAATAGAATAAGCAGAGAAATAATCATGATTTGAGGCTATACCTATTACAATCACTGACGAGGCAAAGTCTCACACAAGAGTAGTCGAATGGATTTGAGAGCATGAAAAAATTAGGAACGTGTTCAAAGAAAGCACATTGGCTGATGGTGGTTTTTATGAAACCACCCTCATCTGTACGTTGTTCATTGACGATTATTCTTGTGTAAATGAAAGTTGGTCTAGTCTCACTATATCCACTCTCGAAGGATAAGATGTGGAGTACACACTTAGGTTCAACTTTAAACGCTTGAATAATGAGGCTGAGTATAAAGCCTTAATTGCAAGACTAGGTTTAGCTTCATCACTGGGGGATTTATAGGTATCATTCCATATTGATAGACATTTATTTTTAAACTATGTTTTGGGTTCATATGACATGAGAGAAGAAAAAAATAGTGAAGTACCTGCGCAAGGTAAGAAAGTTATTGTTAAGGTTTACCATAAAGAAGATCATAAGGATACCACAAATAGAAAACTCATGAGCTAACATTCTGGGTTATGTTGCATCATTAATAGGATGAATATTCTAGTGGAGATCTTGTTACACCCAAGTATTGAAGAAATACAAATCGTGGAGCTACAATTAGGGCCATATTTGATGGATCCAATAGAATCTTATTTATAGACAAATGAAGTCTTAGTTGTCCCTAAAAAAGCTATGAAGTTGCATTATAAAGTGGCAATGTATGTGCTCTATAGTGGCGTGTTGTTCAAAAAAGGCTTCGTTTTATCATTCCCTTAGCATGTTCACCCCAGTAAAGTGGAGACTAGTAAAGTGGAGAATTAATAGAGATTTACATGAAGGGTATTATGAGGAGCATGTCATAGGGATTTTGGTGGTGAAAAGAACAGAGAGACTAGGACATTAACGCCCACAACGAATGAATATTACGTTCAGTACACAAAGAACTATGAAAAAAACTAGAGGAATATTCTGGTAAGCTGACTAACTATAGAGGACTTAAGTCCGTTCACTCCTTTAAGGTTCTCCCAGTGGGGACTAAATGTGGATATACGCCTATCGAAGCCAAAAGAATGTTTATGTGTCTAGTGATGGCAGTTGATTACTTCACCAAATGGCATGAGGTGAATCCGACGATTGAAATTAGTAATCTAAATAATTTCTAGTTCTTCAAGAAGAATATTATTTATAGATACTAAATTATAAAACATATTTATCATGGATCATGGAATAGGGTTCGATAATGACTGTTTGGGAATTACACCGTAAAAAACCATATCAAATTTATACACTCCACTTCGGTTTATCAACAATGCAACATATATAAGGAGGTCACAATCAAGAGTATCCTAGATGGAATTAAAAAGCATCTAGAGGATGAAAAATCCAACTATATTAATGAACTTTATAGTATCATGTGGGAATACCAAATGATCCCTAGAAACCACATTCAGGAGTTCGGACGAGGACACTAAAATTATGATAGCTCATATTAAAGAAACTTATCCAAAAAAGAAAGTTTCTAAAGGCCATCTAACATGGTCCATATAGAGTCAGGTCCATGGTCCGACTAGGGACCCGCTAAATAAAAACAATATAACGCTGGGCATCGATGAGAGTATTACTATTAGTCTGATCCGATGTAATTAAAAATAAAAATGTATTGAGAACAAATCTTATCATCAATGAAAATGAATTCACTCTTCTCAGAAGTTGTTATTGTTCATTCGATTTGTATATTATAATTTAATAAGAGTCTAACCTAATAATATGCGAAGGAGAATTCTGATGAAGTAGTCTTGAGGAGTATGGACAAAAAATAACTCAACTTAGAACATTGTAACTTAACTCAAAATCATGTCATGCGACTAATTTTATTCCTAATAACTAGTGGCGGACAACATGGGTCTGCACTTATTCAGTGGGAAATAAACCTTAGTGCAGGTCCCTCGCATCAGCCAATGGCAGTGAATAGTAAAATCGATGAGGGAAGGACAAGAAAGAAAGAGCTCAATAGTTGAGATACTTCTCATTTAGATCAACCTTATCGTGATAATTTTTCATGAGTGATCTTATCCTTAGGACATATCAGGCCATCGATTTTGTTCTTCCATCGGTAGCCAGTGCAATCAACCTAAGGGTCAGTAAATCACTAGGGCAATGAGATGACAAAAAATTCCTAAGGCATGAGTTTGAATTATTCTACTAAAATAATGATATGAAAATTCCAACCTAGAACATAATTATATATAATGTTATAACTAATTAATGGAAAAACAAAACAATGCCGAAATGAAAGTTCAGTCAAAAGCATTGAAGGTTGGAACTAATTCAAACTTAAATATGAATTAATTCATTCAAAAGTAGGGATATCAAAAGTCCAAAATAGGCACAAACGCCTTAACAAGAATATATAAAAATTATAAAATTTCCCTTTGAAAGAAGCGATCATAAAAAACATAAAATATTCACAAAGACTAAGGCATTGGAGGGAGGAATAGCTGAAGGGTCAGCAACAGTTGAAGCCTATCTAGTAGCTAGATCAGTTGCCCCATAGTTTGTAATTATGCTACGAAAAATAGTATTTGTCTATAGGGCAAGAGGATCAACCTCCAACTCCTTTGCATTGGCTAAGGCCATGTATTTCTTCATATTACACCACAAGAAAAAACATTATTTAAGTTAGTTTAAAAAATTAAAGTTATGTTAGACAAATGTAAATTGACATAAATAATATTTATTTATGTCAATTTGGCTTTTAAAGTAAATTTTTATTTCAATTTAAGTAAAATTGAGATAAAAAATAAACTATTTATCTCATATTTATATATAGATGACATAAATATACCTTAATTATTTTATCCCTTGAGGAAAAACTAAGATAAATGAAAAAAAAAAAGAAGCGGGGCTTTATTTTTTTTCATTCCCGCTCCAAAATTTGGCCCCTCAAAATTCCCTACTCTTTCTCGTACAATCATCTCTTCCGCGGCTCTCCCTCTCTCTCGCTCACATGACTCTCCATCTCCCTCTCTCTCTCACTCTGGCACGTAAAGCTCTCTCCCGTCATACATCAACTCTGAGGCTCTAACTCTCTCACATCTCATCACCTCTGGCACCAACGAGCTTCAATCAATCAGGTACAAAAATCCCTAATATGTATTTGTAAGGGTTTGTGTAGATATCTGGATTCGATTTGTGTGTATGTGTTGTGTATATGCGATTTGTTCTAGATTTGTGTGTGTGCGATTTCTTGATTTTTGTATGTGTGATTTTTGTGTATATTATTTGTTCTTGATTTGTGTATACGTGTTTGTAACATTTCTGTTTTAAAACCTAATTTATTTCTTTCCCTTTTCACTTTGTGTCTTTTACCAGATTCGCCACTGGATGCCTTCCCTCGTCTCCTATTTTATACTCCAGCCCAGTTTACAGATAGAGAATTTGGGTATGTTCCTTTACCAACTATTTTTTTTATTTACAGTAGTAAATAGTTATGTTTGTGCCAAGCATTGTTCAAGCCTTTATTTGTTTAGATTTATTACAACCATTAGCAATAATACTCTTTAAAGAATTGTGTCTATTATAAATTCAGTTTATATATTGTCATTTTTTAAAATAGATATTAAAGAAATGGTTGAGTGTCATTAGTTTGAAGCATAATTTTATTTTCTTTTTAGTTTATATGTTGAATGTTTAATAATTTTGGTTAATGACTTGTTGCAAAAAAAGTAGGGTCATTCGAAGAAATGTCCCTCGATAATTTTTTAATTAATATATAGTCCAAACTTTTTTAGTTTGTTCCAAAATATACCTCCTTGCATAAAAAACTTATAAACTTCTTTTTTATCTTATCCTAAACTTTAATAAATTATTTTCAAAAAAAGTAAACAAGGGAGTTTTTACAAAATTGAAAAATAAGGTGGACTAAATGTAAACTATACTTGGCTCCTAGCAACTAAATATTAATTGTCCCGATCAACTTAAAATATTTAAGTTAAATGTAAAATATCTAGTTTTTTACGTAATGCAAAATGTTATGATTAATTTATAATATTTAGATGTTTAGAAATGTAGAGTCAATTCATTTAGTGCTTAGTACTTGAATTTTGGTTAAGATTTTTAGTTCATAATACGTAATTGTGCAGTATCGCGCTTTTGTCCTTCAATATTCGAGTTTTTTTTGTAAGACCTGTCATATTCGGGTTTCTTTTGAGTCGGACTGGTTAATTTTAACATGTTAAATAATGTTTTGCCACAGTTCTGGAAAAAAAAATCAGCCTTACAGTTCTGCCCATCCTGAATTAAAATCCTAGATCCGTCATTGTGTGTGTATCAGCCTTGATGTTCTGTATTCTAGATTGCAATTAATTTCGGTGTCTGTGATGTTTTAGATTGCAATTAATTTCAATGTGTATGTGTGTGTTTGTGTATCAGGTGGAATTATGAGTTGATTTTTTTTTGGATTTTCTTGAAATGTTTAAATAACATTTGAATATTAGTTAGTACTTGGTTAAATTTCTCTCATTTGATTCTCATTTGAAACGGAGTCAGTGCATGTCTGTGGTACTATATTATCAAATTATGTGGTGTTCTTTATGAAATTCTTGTTTTTTAAAATATGATCAAACAAGTGTTTGTTAATAAAATCGTTATATGATTTCTTGAATATTTTTATATACTCAATGACTATTATATTTTGTGATCCAGTGTTTTTGTGATTAGACATTTGGATGGTGATTTCCTCTTTTTTAAAATTTTTAGCAAAGATGAGATAAATTATATACAATTTATGTTAGATTATATAAAAGTGTGATGTATATATCCCCCATGCTTCATTGTTTAACAAAGTGTGATATCAATCCAACTACATCCCGTATTGCATTATGATTGATCATTCATAAAGAATTGTTATAAATTAATTGATTCATTAATGTGTTTCCATGATTAAAAGAGACATTTGATTTCGGGAAGATGAAACTTATTCGAAAAGTTTACAACGATTTTAGTACCATATGATGGTCAGAGAATCTTCATTAGCTCTAACATTATGTTAGTGTTTTCTTGTCTAAATGATTTCCGTATCATAGCGTGTGTTACGATGTGATAGTTTTTTTTCAAGTTTCATTGTCTTATTTTAGTATGTACATCATATACTCTCTAATTCGTCACTTGTGTGCTTTTATTAATTTTTAGCATTGCTTGTCCTATGCTTATACTATGTGCTTTTATTAATTGCTTCATTATATTATAGGTAATCGCTAATGGTTGTTGATGTTATGTATATCATATTATATATAACATTATAGTATAATATTTATAATAATTTTGTGAATTAAAGTTCTTCAATGTTCGGAATTGGTTTGGGTTGTATAGTGTTTGGGTGTTGTGTTAGTGTTCTTTAGTTGGTTAGTTATGGTTGATTGAGTCTTATTACTATTAGGTATTGGTGTCTTTGGTAGTTGTTGTGATAGTTTTAGAGGGATATTATACTTTCTACAATATTTTCTAATGGTGTGAATGCATTATGTTTATAATATTTTATTATTTTTAATAATTATATATCTTTTATTGCTTATATCTCATTCGTGGTGGTCTACGTACTTAGGACAGAATGGATAGGTCTTGGATGAGCAAGGAAAGAGTATCAAAAGAATACATAGAAGGTGTTGATAATTTTCTTGAGGTTGCTCAAAATACCTCCTTGAATGAGAACTTCATACTGTAACAACCCTCGCTTATGAGAGCCTATTTTATATTTACTTACTATGTGAGGTAATTATGTATAAAAGGTTGGAATATGGAGTAAGTATTAATTTAATGAAGAAAAGTTAATATTTACTAACCTGTTGTATATTTACTGTGTGAGTATGTAAATATTCTCATGTTGAGCTTTATAGTGTCATAAGATTTAAAATGACCCTATAGTTTAAAATGGAACCGGGACTTAAAATGAATTATAAAATGTCCAAATGATAATTTGGAGGCCGTAGTTGGTTCCGGAACGTGCGATGTAGTCAAAATATGTGCCATGCTGTATTTTAAGGTTTTGGGCACTTTTGACTAGTTTTAACATATGTGTGTAGTTGCGAATCATTTAATGTGGTATTTACCACTTAAGTTGTAAATTGTAGACTAGAGGGACAATTTATGTCTTGATTAAGTCTTCTATTTTCCCTAATTTCATTCCAAAACCTAGAGAGAACTAGAGAGAGGAAGAGAAAGAGTAGAGAAAGGAGAAAAGATTGAAGATTGAGGAGGGATTCTTGCTATTATACAAGGAAAATTTGCATTTTCTAGATTGAGGCAAGTTTTCTACTTGCTATATGTAGTTTAAGATAAAAGATTAGTGTGATAATGGTTTATTGATCATGGTTTAACTATTTAAGGGTTTTTGTGTATTTGTGGGTCTTGAATCATTCAAGAATCATTTGGATGATTAATGAGGTTTATGGTAGGTAGTTAGTGGTATTTATGATGTATTGGTGTCAATAAATGAGTTGGTTTGAATGGATTTGAGTTGGGGGCAAATTTGGAGTCCAAGACTCCATATCAAAAATTGGCAAAATTCGCAGGGGTGAATCGATTCGATCAGACCGAATCGATTCGCATGGGGACAGTTTCTAGGTCTAGGTGAACCGAATCGATTAGGCAATTATGCGGAATAGCAATTTCCCTGACCGAATCGATTCGGATGGTCCGAATCGATTCGGAAATTATGCAGAATCTCATATTTTCTGGCCGAATCGATTCGGAAATCCTGCATTTTTAATTTGTTTTTCTTTTTCATTTTTAACCCCTTTTTCTAGTCTTAGGACTTAGGAACCTTCTTATATGAAGACAAATTAGAGTCCTAGAGTTCTAGGTGAGTTAGTTTACTACCTTAGGCTAGAATTGGGTTATATGCGAATTAATTCGAGGGTGCGTGAAGTGATGTTCAGGCATTACTTTCCTTTTTCAACTAGTAGGTGTCTAGGAGATTACCAAGTCGTATTTGGAGACTTTAGAAGTTAATTTGAGGTATGAGAGTTTATATAAAGTCCAAAAACGATATTTGGGAAAAATAACTTGGGAGTTTAAATATTCATCGAGGTTATTATGATGATGTGAAGTACGTATAGTTCCGGATAATCATAACGCATTTGATAAAATGTAAATGGATAAAGTAAATGATAATTTACTAAATCATGTAATGGAAATTAATAAAATGGTTGGAACATAAACTCTCCAAATAATATCTTAAGGGAAGTTCGTGCGTAAGGTGAAGCCCCCTGGCTAATGAATATAGGGTGGATATAGTCCTAGGCCATATGAGCGCTTATTTTATATTTTCTGCGATGGGTAGGTAATTCTAGGTGTGGTTATGACTACCCCGCAGGCATATGGCTGCTTCTTGACGTTTCGATAGGATCCCAGGTTGTCTTATGATAGTCCCTATAAGATGATGGTTACTTAGGGGTGCGCATAGTTGGGAAACCCGGACGGGCGGTCCAAGAATCGTTATATATGTATACTTATAACTATTCTAACATCAAGTTGGACTTGGTGGATATTAATGCCATAAAGATCATAGTAGAAGCCACAAAGAGCATACAATTGATATACGTGCCACAAAGAGCATATGACAAAACTTATATTCCTGATGAAGAATGGAAAGATGAAATGAAAAGGATGAATGATGAAAAAGGCTTATGATTATTCATATTCTCTTGTATATAGAACTTGACTTTATAATCATTTAATTGTATTAGTTTAATTCTTGATATCATCATGTTAGACAATCATCTCTATCCTCTATGATTAACTGTTCATTATTGTCATACTATTCATTTATCTGGTGATCAAATAAAATCGGGCCCTGACCCGATCTTCTTTCTTGTTGTGCATATATATATTATATCCGCTCAGGTTCTCCACCGCAAGGTCACCCGCAATGACCTCCCTATTTCGGTGTCTTTTGAGGAGACGTGACATTTTACGGATATCACGGGATATTTTGTGTAGATGACTTCTTTGTTGCTTTCTAGTTATGATCGGGTCTCTATTCGAGCATGTGGCCCAAACTGTTGTAATTGTATAATGAATGTAATATGTAAATTATCGAACTTGTTGTATATTGTATGAAATTTTGTTGACCGACACTATATTCGGTCCTTTTATTTGTATATTTGTCGTTGTTGTCATAAATATACTTTTGGGGGTTTCCACTTGTTTCCAATTATGGGTTGTTTAAAATGCTTTCTTTAAATTACAAAACGAAATTTTGACAACCCGTTTGCTGAAATATTGAGTGGTTATCCCATATACTATTTATGTTGTCACGATGCTGAGAATGATTTCATCCATGATTCCTGTATTATTGGAGTATCGGGCTGGCCACCCCTTATTTCGGATACCGAGTTGTCACAGATGGTATCAGAGCATCAGGTTCTAGAGTCTTTAGGATCTATGTGGACTTGTCACGTTCTACCGTAGCGTTCTTTGATATAGAGCCTATTGTTAGGACTGCTTTGTTGCTTATGTTTGCTATCTTCTGCAAGATAGATTGTTTTATATGGTATCCTAACTCTATTGTTCCTCCATCTCAGATGCCGCCTAAGAGAGGACATACCGCTCAACGTAATAGAGTGGTGGAAGAGGAGGTTGGTCCTCCACCGCTACTACCGGGGAGTATAAATGCCGCTGATGTGGCAAACATAGTGGCCCAAGCAGTCAATGTAGTGATGACTGCAGTGGTACAACAAATGCCATAAGCTCAACCACGGGCACATGAGGCACAAGCTCCTACGGTACCTTCTCCGTGGGAAAGAGTTAGAGAGTCTTCTCAAAAGGGCTATCCCCCGGAATTCGATGGAGGCTTGGATGTTATAAAGGAAAATCAGTGGAAGAAATACATGCAACACCATCTTAGAATGGTAGAATGTAGTGAGGATAAAAAACAAACCCTTGTCACTTTCAAGCTGGTCATATCGGCATTACATTGGTGGGAGTCGATGACTACACCAAAGCAAAGGGATATGATGTCAATCACTGATTTTTGGGCATTGTTTGACGGAAAGTACTTCCCTCCCGCAGTTCAAAGGGGGATGCGAAGGAAGCTTCAAGATGTAGTTCAGGGAGAGAGATCTGTTGCAGAGTATGAAGAGGAGTTCACCCAGTTGGCATGTTTTGTACTGGATGAAGTGACTCCAGAAGAGAGGAGTATCTATAAGTTTGTGGGAGGTTTACATTGGCGGATAAAACAACATTTGTTGGGAAATCCGACTTTACAACCCTTTGGGGATGTGATGAATGCGTCTTTACTTCATTGGCAAGAGCATAGATTGTTTGTGAAAAATAGCAAGAAGGCTACAGCAATGAGGCAAGTGGGAAGACCCAGAGGGAATTGGATTGGGGGAGGAGCATCTCCTGCATCCAAATCTTCGAGGAGTAAGCAAAGAGAGAGGGATCCCCAGCAAGGGGATTTATCTAAACGCCAACGCTTTGGTGGATTTAATGCGGGTGGTAACAATAACAGGCCGGGTCAAGGCAGACCACCACAACAACAAGCAGGTAAAGGAGGGAATAGAGGTAGAGGCCAGCCGGACCAAGGTTCGGGGTAGTTCCAAAACAATCAAGGACGGAACCAGGAGAATGTGGCGAATAAATGTTTTCAGTGTGGAGAGCTGGGACATTATAATAGGTCGTGTCCTCAGTTGATTGGAGGACATCTTCCTAGATGCCACAGCAACCATATGTTCAAGTTTCGCCACAGGCACCTAATCCGGTTGTTCCTCCACCGCAGGGGGAACTGCAGTGTGGATGGGTCTATCACATTCAGGAGGCTATGCTCCCTCTAGCCCCTCTGGCACCGCCAGTGATTGAGGGTAAGTTTCGCATCCAAGGGAATATGGGTCGGGTATTATTTGATATGGGTGCGACACACTCTTTCATTTCCAGGAGTTTTGCTCAGACCACATATTTGATAAAGGCGGCTGAGAGTATTTTCACTAGCGTTAAATCCTCTATGGGTGATGGTTCATTGATTTTCTTTATTTATAAACACATAGGGATTAATCTTCGTAATTTGTTCTTTGAGGCCGATTTACTCGTCCTTGACATGGGCGGGTATGATGTGATTTTGGGTATGGATTGGCTAGTGAAATACCGTGCGATAGTAAATTGTTACGGGAAGAGTATAGTCTTTGCCGTCCCGGGACAAGAGATGTTCTTGGTTGTTATGCCTTGTATGGAAGGAGGTGTGAGTACCTATTTATATTGTACTGCGGAGGATACCTCTAGGGACGTAGTTGTTCCCCTGGATTCTCTTCCGATTGTTAGAGATTTTAAGGATATTTTCCGAGAAATACCGGGATTACCTCCAAGTCGGGAGATTGACTTTGTGATTGATTTAGCGTCGGGAACTCGACCTATTGCGAAAGGTCCATATCGCATGGCTCCTATGGAAATGAGGGAGTTACGTGATCAAATTCACCAGTTGTTGGAGCAAGGATTTATTAGGCGCAGTACGTCGCCATGGGGTGCTCCAGTTTTGTTTGTAAAGAAAAGTTATGGTTCTCTCCGATTATGTGTGGACTATAGAGAGTTGAATAAAGTCACCATCTGGAATAAATACCCTTTGCCTCGCATTGATGATCTATTTGACCAACTTAGTGGAGCGTTGTACTTCTCTAAGATCGATTTGAGGATGGGGTATCATCAATTGAGGATACGGGAGCAGGATGTATCCAAGACCGCATTTCTGACCAGATATGGATCCTATGAATTCTTGGTTATTCCCTTTGGACTAACCAACGCCCCTGCTATATTTATGGATCTCATGAATAGGGTGTTTTGGGATTTCCTTTATCAGTTTGTTATTGTATTCATCGATGACATCTTAGTCTATTCTCATATATAATCTGACCATGCTACTCACTTACAGTTTGTCCTGCAAAGATTGAGGGATCACCAATTGTATGCAAAGTTCGAGAAGTGTGGCTTTTGGTTGAAGGAAATTCAGTTTTTGGGTTATGTGGTGTCATCCTAGGGTATATTAGTGGATCCTAGTAAGGTGATGGCAGTGAGGGAGTGGGGTCAGCCCACGACACCTACTGATATTCGTAGTTTTCTGGGTTTGGCGGGTTATTACCGTCGGTTTATCAAGGGTTTCTCTAAAATCGTAAGCCCTTTGATAAATTTTACCCGGAAAGGGGTGAGATTTATTTGGGATAACTCTTGTCAGGTTTCTTTTGATGAGCTCAAAGATAGTTTGACTTTGGCTCCAGTCCTCGCTTTGCCAAAGCCAAAATTAGAATATCTAGTCTTCATAGATGCCTCTCTTCAAGGATTAGGAGGTGTGCTTCAACAAGAAAGACTGGATATTGCTTATGCTTCCTGCAAGCTCAGGCCCCTTGAAAGGAACTATCCGGTGCATGACTTAGAACTCGTCACGGTGGTCTTTACCTTGAAGATTTGGAGGCACTATATTTTAGGGGAGAAATTCAGTCTTTTCACGGACCATAAATCGCTGCAATACTTATTTTCACAGAAAGATTTGAATATGCGTCAATGCCGATGGTTGGAGTTTGTGAAAGATTATCAATTTGATATCCATTACCATCCGGGAAAGGTGAACGTAGTGGCGGATGCTTTGAGTAGGAGGCCCGAGGGTGAGTTAGCTGATGTATGCAAGGCTAAGTGGAAATAGCTCAGTCAGGAGGATGCGGTGGTGAGAGCGTTCATGTCAGTGATGACCGTTACTCCTACCATTGTGGCAAGGGTTGTGGAAGCCCAAGGAAGGGATAAGGGTTGTCAGGATCATATACACCGACTACTGTCCGAGGGAGCATAATCATACTCGATAAGTTCAGAGGGTGGATTACGCTTCCATGGAAGACTTATTGTTCCTGAGGAGGGGGATTTAAGACGGGCAGTGCTGACAGAATATCACGGGTCAAAATTTATGGTACATCCTGGTGGGGACAAGATGTACCAGGACATGCATCGCCAATATTGGTGGCCCGACATGAAGCGGGATATTTCTAAGTTTGTATCCCAATGCACTACTTGTCAATTGGTTAATATCGATCATCCACGATCGACAGGTTTGTTGCAACCGTTGGAGATTATGGTTTGGAAATGGGAGAGCATATCGATGGACTTTATTACGGGCTTACCAAGGTTTCAGAGGGGATATGATTAGATTTGGGTAATTTTTGACCGCTTGACTAAGTTGGCACACTTCCTACCCGTGCGTACTGATTATGCTACTGCACGTTATGCCTGGTTGTTCATCGAGGAGGTCATTAGACTTCATGGGTACCTTTAAATATCGTTTCCGGCCACGATAAAATTTTTGTTTCCCACTTTTGGTGAAGTTTCCAAGAGGCCATGGGAACCGAATTGAAGTTAAGCACTTCTTACCATCCTCAAACAGATGGTCAAACTGAAAGAGTAAACCAAATGTTGGAGGAAATGCTCCGTATGTGCATGCTTGATTTCGAGGGCGGTTGGGAATAATACCTTCCATTGGTTGACTTCGCTTACAACAACTCATACCAATTTACTATTGGAATGGCTCCCTATGAAGCTCTCTATGGCCGGCCATATAGGCCGCCCGCTTGTTGGTTGAAAGTGGGTGATAACAAATTCCTTGGACCTAAAATGATCCAAGATATTTTTTCTAAAATTGAACTCATTCGGAATTGCATTCGGATAGCCCAAGATCGCCAAAATAGCTATACCGATGTGGGTAGAAGACACATGGAGTTGGAGATTGGAGACTAAGTCTTGGTGCGAGTGTCACCAATGAAGGGCATTAAGCGTTTCGGGAAGAAAGGGAAGCTTGCGCCGCGCTTTGTTGGACCTTTTCCAATTATTTATGAAAGTCGGTCCAGTGGCGTATCAACTTGCCTTACCGAGACCCTTGCAACAAATTCACAATGTATTCCATGTTTCCTCTCTGAAGAAGTAAAAGAGATGCGAAGGCTCCCTTTGGCATATCCCTTTCGAGGACATTGACTTGCAACCCAACATTTCATATGAAGAACAACCGGTGGCTATTCTTGAGCATGGGGAGCATAAGTTGAGGTCTCGTCTGGTGCCCTTGGTGAGAGTCCAATGGAGTCATCACAATGATAAAGAATCGATGTGGGAACGTGAAGACGACATGCGGGAGAAGTATCCGCATCTCTTCTTACAAGGTAAGCTTGAATTTTGGGGGCAAAATTCCCTCATAAGGGGGGGAGTATGTAACAACCCTCGCTTATGAGAGCCTATTTTATATTTACTTACTATGTGAGGTAATTATGTATAAAATGTTGGAATATGGAGTAAGTATTAATTTAATGAAGAAAAGTTAATATTTACTAACCTGTTGTATATTTACTGTGTGAGTATGTAAATATTCTCTTGTTGAGTTTTATAGTGTCGTAAGATTTAAAATAACCCTATAGTTTAAAATTGAATCGGGACTTAAAATGAATTATAAAATGTCCAAATGATAATTTGGAGGCGATAGTTGGTTCCGAAACGTGCGAGATACTCAAAATATGTGCCATGCTGTATTTTAAGGTTTTGGGAACTTTTGACTCGTTTTAACATATGTGTGTAGTTGCAAATCATTTAATGTGGTATTTACCACTTAAGTTGTAAATTGTAGACTATTGGCACGATTTATGTGTTGATTAAGTCTTCTATTTTCCATAATTTCATTCCTAAACCTAGAGAGAACTAGAGAGACGAAGAGAAAGAGTAGAGAAAGTAGAAGAGATTGAAGATTGAGGAGGGATTCTTGCTACTATACAAGGAAAATCTGCATTTTCTAGATTGAGGCATGTTTTCTACTTGAGATATGTGGTTTAAGATAAATGATTAGTGTGATAATGGTGTATTGATCATGGTTTAACTATTTTAGGGTTTTTGTGTATTCGTGGGTCTTGAATCATTCATGAATGATTTGGATGATTAATGAGGTTTATGGTAGGTAGTTAGTGGTATTTATGATGTATTGGTATCAATAAATGAGTTGGTTTGAATCGATTTGAGTAGGGGGCAAATTTGGAGTCCAAGACTCCATATCCAAAATTGGCAAAATTCGAAGGGGTGAATCGACTCGGTCAGGCCGAATCGATTCGCATGGGGACAGTTTCCAGGTCTAGGTGAACCGAATCGATTCGGCCTAGTCCGAATCGATTCAGAAATTATGTGGAATACCAATTTCCCTGACTGAATCGATTCGGATGGTCTGAATCGATTCGGCAATTATGCAGAATCTCATATTTTCTGGCAGAATCGATTCGGTCAGGCCGAATCGATTCGGAAATCCTACATTTTTAATTTGTTTTTATTTTTCATTTTTAACCCCTTTTTTCTAGTCTTAGGACTTAGGAACCTTCTTATATGAAGTAATATTAGATTCCTAGAGTTCTAGGTGAGTTAATTTACTACCTTATGCTAGAATTGGGTTATATGGGAATTATTTCGAGGGTGCGCGAAGTGATGTTCAGGCATTACTTTCCTTTTTGAACTAGTAGGTGTCTAGGAGATTACCAAGTCGTATTGGGAGACTTTAGAAGTTAATTTGAGGTATGAGAGTTTATATAAAGTCCAAAAAGGATATTTGGACAAAATAACTTGGGAGTTTAAATATTCATCGAGGTTATTATGATGATGTGAAGTACGTATAGTTCCGGATAACCATAATGCATTTGATAAAATGTAAATGGATAAAGTAAATGATAATTTACTAAATCATGTAATGGAAATTAATAAAATGGTTGGAACACACCCTCTCTAAATACCATCTTAAGGGAAGTTCGTGCGTAAGGTGAAGCCCCCTGGCTAATGAATGTAGGGTGGATATAGTCCTAGTCCATATGAGAGCTTGTTTTATATTTTCTGCGATGGGTAGGTAATTCTAGGTGTGGTTATGACTACCCCGCAGGCATATGGCCGCTTACCGACGTTTCGATAGGATCCCAGGTTGTCTTATGATAGTCCCTGTAAGATGATGGTTACTTAGGGGCACGCATAGTGGGGAAACCCGGACGGGCGGTCCTAGAATCGTTATATATGTATACTTATAACTATTCTAACATCAAGTTGTACTTGGTGGATATTAATGCCATAAAGAGCATAGTAGAAGCCACAAAGAGCATACAATTGATATATGTGCCACAAAGAGCATATGACAAAACTTATATTCCTGATGAAGAATGGAAAGATAAAATGAAAATGATGAATGATGAAAAAGGCTTATGATTATTCATATTCTCTTGTATATAGAACTTGACTTTATAATCATTTAATTGTATTTGTTTAATTCTTGATATCATCATGTTAGACTATCATCTCTATCCTCTATGATTAACTGTTCATTATTGTCATACTATTCATTTATCTGGTGATCACATAAAATCGGACCCTGACCCGATCTTCTTTCTTGTTGTGCATATATATATTATATCCGCTCAGGTGATCCACCGCAAGGTCGCCCGTAATGACCTCCCTATTCCGGTGTCTTTTGAGGAGCTGTGACATTTTGCGGATATCACGGGATATTTTGTGTAGACGCCTTATTTGTTGCTTTCTAGTTATGATCGGGTCTCTATTCGGGCGTGTGGCCCAAATTGTGTTAATTGTATAATGAATGTAATATGTAAATTATCGAACTTGTTGTATATTGTATGAAATTTTGTTGACCGACACTATATTCGGTCCTTTTATTTGTATATTTCTCGTTGTTGTCATAAATATAATTTTGGGGGTTTCCACTTGTTTCCAATTATGGGTTGTTTAAAATGCTTTCTTTAAATTACAAAACGAAATTTTGACAACCCGTTTGCTGAAATATTGAGTGGTTATCCCGTATACTCTTTATGTTGTCACGATGCTGAGAATGATTTCCATCCATGATTCCTGTATTATTGGAGTATCGGGCTCGCCACCCCTTATTTCAGATACCGGGTTGTCGCACATACGATGTCCTTGTAATCAATGTGAGAATAGATTAAAAATGGGTGTTAAAAAAATCAGACAACATTTGTACAGTTCGGTTATCGATCCAAATTATATTATATGGAAATGGAATGGAGAGGAGGATCATCATGAAACATTATCGGATGTTAATATGGGTGATCCTATCTATGACGACCTAAATATGGATACCATGGAGGATGTTAAAAAGTTTATTGACATGGTGGAGGCTATAAAATAAGACTTCACAAGAAATGCAGAAATTTTTCAGAAGTTGCTTTTAGATGCGGAGAAGCCATTGTATGAAATATGTAAAAAGTACAAAAAATTATCCACTATGGTCAAGATATTCAATCTTCAAGCGAAGAATGGGATGTCTGATAAAAGCTTTTCAATTATGTTGTCAGTAATTGTCGACATGCTTTCCGATGAAAATGTATTGCCTTCATCTAATAATAAGGCAAAATGTTGCTTATCGGTATTCGGAATGGACTTTTAGAAGATACACGTATGCCCTAATGACTGTATACTCTATAGAAAAGAGTATAAAGAAATTGTTGAATGCCCCACTTGTGCAACAACTAGGTTCAAATAGAAGAAGAATTTGAAAGAACTAAAAAGGGATGAGGGGAAACAAGGTGTTCCTACGAAAGTGTTATGATACTTTTCACCCATTTCAATATTCAAAATGTGGTTTCAATATAAAGAGACCGCTAAATCTATGAGATGGCATGCAGATGATATAATTGTTGATGGTTTGTCGCGTCACCCAGAAAAGTCAGCAACTTGGAAAATAGTTGATGAAAAGTGGCCCGATTTTTACAGCAGAACCAAGAAATCTTCAATTAGCACTATCAACAGACGAAATTAATCCTCATAGTTCCCTTATTAGTAGGTACAATTGTTGGTGGGTCATGTTGAACACATATAACTTTGAACCGGAATTGTGCATGAAAAGAAAGTTTACAATGTTGATTTCGTCGATATCGGGTCCAAAACAAGCGAGAAATAATATAGATGTTTATTTGGCTCCATTAATAGAAGATCTGGATACCTTGTGGCATGAAGGAGTTAAATCCTATGACGCCTTTCGACAAGAATCTTTTACTTTGCGAGAAATACTATTGTGGACAATCAATGATTTTCCAGCCTACGGATATTTATCTGGAAGTGTTGTTCAAAGCTATAATGCGTGTCCAATATGCAGTGAAAAAATGTATTCCAAAAAGATTACAACATTGTGGCTAGTGTGTTTATATGGGATATAGGAGATACCTTCCACAAAACCACCCATTTCGAATCTAGGAAAAGGCTTTTAACGGTGATCAAGAGTTCCAAGCCTCCCTTGAACCTTTAAGTGGCGAACAAATATTGATAAAGTTGGGAGACTTCAGGTTGCATGGGGAAAGAAGGCAAAATAGGCGAGGGTAGTTAATTTGAATAAATCATTAAAGCATAAGAGACCGAGTAGGGTAGCTAATGGGGTTAAAAAAGTCGTTCCTAATAACAATGGGGTTGAAAATTTTTAGAAGAAAAAATTGATATTTTTTTAACTTCCTTATTGGAAGGATTTGCCTATTCGACATAACTTAGATGTCATGCACATTGAAAAGAATGTATGTGATAGTATCATTGGAACCTTGCTTAATATTCCAGGAAAAATGAAAGACGGGGTGAAGTGTCGAGTCGACCTTGAAAAAATGGGCTTAAGAAGTGAGTTAACACCGCAGATTAATGAAAAAAGGACATAACTACCGCTAGCATGTTATAATTTATCGAGAGAGGAAAGAAAAATGTTCTGTCAAACTTTGCATGACCTTAAGGTCCCAAATGGGTACTCTTCTTATTTTAGAAGCAATGTCTCTATGGAAGATTTGAAATTGTATGGCGTGAAGTCTCATGATTTCCATATTCTAATGCAACAACTTCTTCCAATTGCAATTCGAACGGTGTTTCCAAAACATGTGAGATATGCGATCATGAGAGTATGCTTTTTCTTCAATGGCCTTTGTGAAAAATTAGTGGACTTGCAAAAAATAAAAGAAATTCAGAATGAAATTGTGATCACATTGTGCTTGCTGGAAAAATACTTTCTACCATCCTTCTTTGACATTATGGTGCATCTTGTGAGGGAGGTCCCACTTTGCGATCCCGTTTTCTTTCGATGAATGCACCCAATTGAAAGGTTAGGTCAATTTACGTTACTATCATGTATTAATATAAGTAAATAAGTTTATTGATTTACCTTTCTTTTTAATGTGTTAGGTACATGAAAGTATTAAAGGGTTTTTTGAGAAATCATCGCCCAGAGGGTTGTATTGCTCAATGTTACATAGAAGAAGAAGATATTGAGTTTTGTTCCGATTTATTATCAGAATTAGATGCAATTGGAATTACGGCGAGGAAGGATGATGATAAACCAATAAGAGGTCCGGATGTCGTTGATGTTGATCGCGTGTCCTTGGAGCATGCACATATTCATGTGTTACATAACACGAATGATGTTAAACCTTATATAGAGTATGACATTCCTAACTTTCCATTAATATGAAGTTATTTCCTCACATACTTATCTCTAGATATATTAATTACTAATGTTGCGTTACTCATTAATACCTTGTTAGGGAGCATGAACAGTACTTGAAAGAAACCCATCCTCGAAAAGGGAAAAATAAGAAGTTGTTTGAAGAGGAGCACAACTGCATGTTTATCCATTGGTTAAGTAAAAGGGTATGATTTAGGGACATGTTGACTTAACTACCACTTTAATTTTCATTATACTATACCCATTTTTTAGTTTTCTTTTAAACAATGCCACTCTTTTTTTAAATATTAGTTGCAAATCTTAGTGAAAAAAATTTCAAAGACTAATACCAACTAGTGGAAAATAGTGGTAAAGTGTAAAGTAACACTAAATAGTTGGTGAAGTCTAATACTAAAAACTAAAGTGGGAATAAAGACGAAATATCCCATTACTTTAATATGTTGATTTGAATTGTATTGTGTAAGTAACTAAAATTCTTATATTAATAGGTTGCTCTCGAAGAAGAACTCCTAAACAACAATATCTCAGATGATTTAAAATGGATTGCTCATGGACCTCGTCGAGACGTCATAAAAGTCCATGGCTACGTCATTAACGGTGTTCGTTACCTAAAAAAGGATCGTGATGATGCACAAGTAACCCAAAACAGTGGAGTGCGCCTAGTTGCTAAGACACTATAGATAGCTAGTGCAAAGGACAACAATCCTATTCGTACCAATATGATTTTCTATGGTGTCGTAAGGGAGATATGGATACTTGACTATTTTTCAATTCAGATTCCTTTATTCAAGTGTGATTGGGTTGAAAACAAAAAGAAAATTATCATAGACGAGCTTGGTTTTACATCTGTCGATCTTGATAGAGTTGTTTGATATGCATTATGAGTACATTATTATTGCAATCTCCTAATACACGTCTTTCAATTCTCTTTACATGTAGTTTGATTAAGAGATTGAATAACGATGGAAAAGGCAGTATGCATCGTGGAGTTGTATTAAGGTAAATTTTATCTTGTAGTTGTTGTTAATTAAATTTAAACAAAGTGTAAATTTAAAGTATAAAAACCTATAAATAAAGGTGAGTTTTATATACCTTAAGCTTTGTAGCATGTGTGAGATACAAATATACCTTAAACCCACATACAATAGTTCTTAAACATTGTAGCCAAATGACAATATGACAGAGCTGAATACCATAGATTAACACTGATTACTTCAATAATTTGAATGATTTGATACCTAAGGTGTAATATCACACCTAACCATCCTGAGTTGTCTATTTGTCATTAATTCACACATTGAAGAAACTCTACTATCATCTTCTCTAATTTTTTTAGTGTTAATAGCTATACTTTAACTAAATAACATAAATGATTCTACACATTGCATATGATAGGATCCAATAATAATACACGCCTGTCTGATACATTTGTTGGGAATTTTTCATAAATCAACTATTTACCATTATCATCACCCTTCTTGTGAATAAGAATCTTTCCAATCTTGATACCTTTAAAACATTTTCTTAAAGCATTCTCCACACTCTATCCACTTCTTATAACATAGAAACCACATAATCTCTTACATAAATAATCACCAGTGTAAATTTAACCAGTAAAGTGTTACTACAGTTTAAAATAAAAACGCACCACCATTAGTGAGATGAACAAAGAAATTTGCCTTGTATTAGACAAACCTTGTGTTAGACAAAATTAACAGCATATAAAGCATTGGTTTTCTCAGTAATAAACAAAAAAGATGATGAAAATTTTCAAAAATAAGCTTTTGACCAAAAACAAAATAAAAAATAAAAAATAATACTATAGAACCAAAACAAATAAATAAGAATGCTGGAAACAAACCACCCCGAACAATGTTGATTCCCATCAATCCAAATCTTCCGCTTCTAGTGTCTTCGAATTTTTGCTAAAACACGGAGTATAAGTACGAGATATACTCTCAATCAGTATTCAGTATGGGATATACATCGTGTTTCTCTTATTATCAACTATATTTATCAAGCATGGATCGACCTTTATCATCTCCTCCAGCACCTCAAGATTTTGTCCCTTCACTGCCATGTGAAGAGCGGAATGGCAATTTTGTCAATTTGAGTAGAAATCCCAGGCTCCTTGCTCAAAAGGTCTCTCACCACTTTGGAGTGTCTATTTCTTGCAGCAAAATGCAAGGATGTTTTTAAATTGATTTTAGTTATGGCTGCCAGGCTAATCTCTTACTCCATTAAGAAATTTACAACCTCAATATACCCTTGATTTGAGGCCATGTGTAATGCCGTTGTGTTAGATCCATCCACGGTCATGGTGAGCTCTGGATGGACCTCAGTTAACACCTTTAAAATCTCTACAACATCCTAAACCAAAAATTTGTTGGATTAATGAAGTACAAACAATATCAAGAACAATTGGAATGAAAAAACAAGCACAATCTCAAGAAAAATTACTATACTCGAATATCAAATAGCGTTCTCGTATACATAATTCCATATCAATTTTGTTTTGGAAAACCATATGGCATGCCATATGGTACTAAGTCTTAAATGGGTGGGTTGCCTTGCCTCATAGAATCTTGAAGAAGTAAAATTTGAGTACTAAAATTTCTGATTACTGTTGAGATTAAAACAAATAATTTAAAATCCCTATATCTCAATTTCTGCAAAAAAAATGGAGTATAAGTACGGGATATACTCTCTCAATCAGTATTCAATAAAGTTTCTTTTAGATCTATAGTTATCAATATTCAGTATGAATATTGATATTTATATCATAAATGTGATGCTCTGAAAAATATTAAATCCCTAAAAGGTTTATAGACAACCTAACAATTAGATTTAGGATGACACAGTTCTGGAAAAGAAGATACCTAAATCACCAATGCCCAGAGTTAGAATTTAAGGGATGCGAATGGATTCGGCATGTATTGATGCCTTTTTTTGCAAATAATCTTTTCCATAGGATCAGAACCAAATCTTGGTGCTAGGTTGTCAATTACAACACTTATAATTAAACCACTTCTGGAAGATCTCATATAAACCACCCCTAACAATGCTGGGGAAAAAAAGAACATAATTACTTACCCAAACAACACATTAAAAAATCATAATGAATACTGCGAATATTACCAAAAGAATTTACAACACAGACATGTTTATCTCCATATTTGTCAAATGTAGAAAGAAACTGGTAATTCCAGTTTCAACAGTCAATTTTGACTCGTTGTAAAGCCCAGACAATACGATCTATATAAGGATTAGAAAAAATGTTTCATGTGCTCAGAAGATTCATTTATCACATTGTATAATTATTCCAACAACATTAGACCCAAGACTATACTAAATATTGCATATTCTCATCCCTGGTCAACCAAAAAAAACAAGTGCATACTAAAGGATGTGGACCATATTTTTAAAAGACATACACATGGAAAGGTTTTAGAGATTACCCAAACCAAATATTGACCGATCACATTGCTAAAGTGGAATTAAGATCTAATTATACTTTGTTGGATTACCCAAAAAAGCACTAAAATCTAATAAGACTTTGTTGAATCACCCAAAAAGCTGCAGTTGCTATATATATATATATATATATATATATATATATATATATATATATATACACACACACGCACACACACAACAACAACAACAACAATAATAGCTGTATATTTATCTATATAATAAAGTAGGATGGTTTTTGAAAATATACACATTTTTAACGGTGCGGATTGATGCAACCTCCTTACATATTGTAATGGTTGAGATCACATTTACTTCCTTTTTACAAACGTACCCCTCTATTATTTGGTTTCCCCCTCTTTTTCTACTCATAAATCTTACAATTTAATTAAAAAATTTGGGGCATTTTAGTAAACAACCTAATGTGACACTCTCTTTCATTGCTTACAGTCTCTATCTTTACTCCCGATCTCTCACTAGAAACCCAAAAAAATGTTGCCTCCACACTCTGCATCTCCTTTTTCCACGTTGCCGCTTAGGTAGGTTTCAAATAGATTGGTTTCGATTTTAGGTTTCTGTGCATACCAACTTGGGTATCAAATAAATTATTTGAAACACGCACGATTTTAGGTTTGGTTTCTGATTTTAGGGATTAGTTTCGGGGTTCAAATGGTTTGTATTTTATGTTTCTAATTTGATTTATAATGTTTGTTCATATATTGGTTCGGTTTGTTCACATGTAGATATACATGAATATTTTGTTCATATTGGTTCGGTTTGTTCATATATAGCTCTATATGTAAAGCAAAGCTATAATTTGGGTTTGTTCATGAGCTTTAATTCATATATTTGTTCTCTTATATATGCGTACATTTGTTATTTTATCTTTATTTTGTATTGTAGGTTGCAAAATCAGGTATTCCATTTCCATAAGGAAGTTTTGAGTTTGTTTCGATATTGTGTATTGAGAGATACATATAGTTCATATAAATTTGGGTTTAAAACCATTCATATATGGCTATATATGTAATCAGATCTTTAGTTTTGTTCATATGTAGATATACATGTATATTTGAGTAGAGATTGTGGTAATATTTTTAGATGCTAAAAATATTTCTAAGAATTTTATTCAAGTTGGCAGAAAAACTTAATTTTTGTGATCGGGAAAATCCCTTTGCACTAATATATTTGATTTTATTACATGCATTTAATGTTGTTCATATTGTTCATTGTCTCACACATGTATTGGGAGTTCTTTCATATTGGTCTTTGATTACATTAGTTAGCTTAATGTAACAATGTTGGTGTTTATTTAGTCTTCTAATTGTCTTGGTCGTAGCTGTTTTGGGTTTTTTTTCATATGCATTCATGTACTATATGTCTTGATAATTTTATCTTGACAGACATATATGTTAAGAGACTACTATGAGGAGATTGGAGTGATAAAATTATTCTATGAAGCTAATTTGACACTTATCGACAAGGATTATTTTATGTTACACATTCGAAAATGAATTTTGGTAATGTGACTTGATGTCTGATGCAAGTTCCAAAGTTTAAATTTTATGACCCAAAGACACCATTGTGTTTCAAATTACTTCATTGTGTTTCAAATTACACCATGTAACCACATTGTGATTCAAATTACTTCATTGCATGACAAATGTTTAAAAGAATGCCAAAGTCCGTCTTTTAGTTATTTCGATGTGGGTGCATATTTGGTTAATTGAATTGTTCCAAAATAGTTATTTGGTTGTGGGTGATTATATAAATTTTAATTGGTGTCAAATCTGTTGGTTTTGTAGGACTTCGACAATTGGTTCCCAATTCAAGCTTTTCTCGAGACACTTAGTTCCACAGAGCCACATTACATTCGTTGTGTGAAGCTAGATAATCTTCTGAAGCCTGCTATCTTTGTAAACTAAAATATACTACAACAACTTTGATATGGGGGAGTTACGGAGGCAATTAGGATCAGTTGTGCTGGATTTCTCTTCATACTCTTTGGTATTAATGTTACATTAGGTTGCATTAGTATTTTCACCCATACCCTAGGTTGGTATTGATGTTAAATTATTGGTTTCTCTGGCTAACATGCATTTTCTTTTGCATTACTGTTGTTACATCAAACACTTATGTGCATCAGTTGTTACATCAAACAGTTATGTTGGTTTCTCTTGCTAATATTGCATGGGAGCCATGTCTGTAGCGATGCCCAGTGACTAATATTTCTTGAACATAGATGTTAGAGTTAAATAATTACATCCTCGGAGAGTTTTTTTGTAAGTATACATATGAGACGACATTTTAATTAGTGTATTAAATATGTTTAGTATAGATGTTATATTATTTTAAGTTAATTATTGAATAATTGTTATTATAGAAGTGTTACACTAAATGTTATTTCCTGTATCTATTGGTATGGGGATAACCCTCTTTAAAAAGGAGCATTTAAATGTTCAATTTGCAATTGATTGAATAGAACAACAATTAACGGCTATAATTTTTGTGATAAACTTTAATCCGATCTTCTATTTAAGGTTTGCATTTAGGATTCTTCTATATTGCTTATGTCCTTGATATGTGGAAACTTTGCTCACTAACAGTTTGTGTAATGCTTCAATGTTCACAATCTTATACCTTTTAAACTATAGTTTTAGAACTTCTGTACCCAGTAACTGATAGTTTCTTTCAAATTATCGTGTGTCAAATGTTTGAAAGCATTAAACTTGCTATAATATGATTTGTATTTTTTGTAGTTTACATTTAACAGGTTTTAGTACTTTTATACTTTTATAGTTTGTATTACTTCTATATTTTTCACTAAGTTGAAACATAATTTAGTCTGGCACCGTAAGTTTATGTTTCTATACCATTTGTGTTTTGGGCAAATGATGTCTCGATTGTGGATTATAAGGAGTTTTTAATAAGGAAAATGATGTGACTTTTCTTTAATATCTGTCAGTGATGTCATATGATGAACGAGATTCTGAGGATGCAATTAGAAGGGCCTCCGACTTCATATTTAGTGGACTAAGCAAGAATGGGGCATTAGGTGGCCTGACATCATTAAGGTCATTCCTATCTCTTCATATATTTGGTCAATTTGCAATCTATTTCCTAAAGTTTTTTATTTCATTCATCTCCGTAGTTTTGTTCGTTCATACATGAATTAAAAAGTTAGTTTTGATTCCATTAATAATTAGTTTTAATACTCGGCGTTGTATTTAACTCCCACTATCACTCGGTGTTGTATTTTAATTTTATGAGGGAATTTTCAAACTTGGTTTCGTATGCTTATGATTCAAGCTTGGTGGAATTGGCCAGACCTATATATGTTCGTTTTGACTTTTTTTAGTCTTCTAGCATGGGACATAGTATTATCACGTTACAACTGAATTGTGAATATTGTACAGATGAAAGTGGTACCAAAATTTGATAATACTTCAATCAATGATATAACGAAAGCAGAATGTTCAAGTTGAAACAATTAGAATAGTCGTCAGCTTAGTTGTCAGATTTGTGAGATACCATTTTTCTATAAATCTACTAATTCCGCAGTCCACTGTTCTATTATTTTTAGAGCATTTTTTAGTTAAGTTTTCCTTCAATTCACAACAGGTAAATCGACAGTTCAGATGGGGTTAATATATATGTTCTTGGGGTTCCTCTAATTTCGTAGTCCATTGTTTTATTATTTTATAACTGTGGTATTTTTCTCTTTTTAAATAAGTCACCACTTGAAGACATATTAATTGGTATATTTTTCTTACAGTTATTTCTTTATGAATTAGTTAATATGACGATGTCTTTTTATTTTGGTCTAAATTTTATTCAGTAACGTGCTTTTCCTTTTTATAATTTTTTTGGGTTTGGATTACTTTAGTATCAATTGTTTCAGTTTGATTATTGGTGCATCTGCATATGTATATTACACTATTAGTAATTTGAGTGACAATGAAGAGTGATTTCGAATGGTATTGTGCTAACTTATGTTCACTTCTGGATTAGACTTTCTCTCTATTGTTGATCCAAAAGGGTAAGCCAAATCTGGTGCTACACCACTTTCAACTCCCGCTACACAATTCAGACTGCTGAAGATCTCAAATTGAAGGCAAATCAGTTCACCACTTTTCCAAAATGCAGTTTATGTTTATACGGAGTAACAAAATGCAAGTTAATGGGAAGGAAGAGCTGAAGTCACCATTATTTGAACCTTCAGGCTTTGCTGCAGCCTATGTAAGTGAGTTCTTGATTAAAATATTAATCTATATTAAAAGTGATATGTCCTCAATGGATATGCGTTTGGATGGATAAAAATAACGTTTTCTCCTCAAGATCAATGAATAGAGGGGAACATCTAGGAACTTATTCGAAAAATGTCTCTTTGGGGAATGAGAAAGTTGCTTGACATATCGTTCAGCTTTATCAATTGGGGTTGTGTATTATGAACAATTGAGTAACATTTGCAAAAAAGGTCATTTCCTTTTTCCTTATTTATTGTCTAATTTTATTTAGATATTATGTATGTAACCTAGACTGTACTACTCCATGTTGATTCTATTTTTTTTTTTTGCAATTAATCGTATTGTTTTCTCTTTATTTACAATCAATATATTTATTATCGCAAGATTTTTTCTTTATTTCTAATCAGTAACATGCTTAATGAATCTATGCTGGTTTTAAACTTTATGTTGAAATGAACTTTCAGCGGCTGGAGTGAGATTATATTTTCTAATCAAAAATATATTTTCAAGCAGGTGAACCTATGACAAATACTTGCAGAAGTTCACATCTCAGCTTCAATGCATTTTCGTTTGCACAGGTATGTTCATTTTTCTTGCATGTTCCAACTTCTATCTCGATTTCCAAATTATTGGTCTTTTCATTTGTCTCACTATCGAGAGATTTTTTAGTTCCATACTCACTTAAATATCAAATGGATGATATCAAGATCATAAGTGTTGTCCATAAGTAATGGCAAATCAGGGGGCGATTGGAAACGAAAAAGTGAAGCAGTTACTTTCGTTTGTTTTAGTTTTCCCAGTTTACAAAGTTTAGATTGGTTTGGTTTAAATAGTTTTCTTTGGTTTTAATTAGTTTGATTTAGTTACTACAGTTTACTGAACAAAGTTCACAAAGTTTGGTTTCGTTTGGTTCAAATTAGTTTGCTTTTGTTTTAATGAGTTTGCTTTAGTTTTCACGGTTTACTGAACAAACTTTACAAACTATAATTGATTTTCCTTCATAATGCAAGTAGTGTTCATTTTATTTGATTTTAGCTCATTATACAAGTAATGTTCATTTTGATCAACTATTATGATATAGGAGCTGCTAGAATCACAGGTAAAAATGTCTATGATGCACTTGACACTGCTTTGAAAACAGGACATTCAGAAATTGCACACCCCCCAAACCCAAAAAAGGTCTAAGGAATAAGTAAGCGTCTTAACAAAATACATACAACTCAATTTTTTCCAAGATATGCAATTAATTCGCCATTCTCTTTTGTTATTCTATGCATTTTGGTCTTTTTTTATGACATGTGGGCTTACTTGGAACTATATTCAGTTAACTTCAGTTAAATAAGGGTTAAAATATTAGTTTATCCATATTGTAGATTATTAAATAGGTTGTTCATAATTTTTTTGGTTTATATTTTTTTGAGGAGCAACCAAGAGCATTGTCAACATCTTACGAAGCAATTAAGACCACCATGATGAAGCATGTGTGGCAGGGTAGTGTCAACAAAAGATACACCTCTTACATGTGTCATATACAATGTTGAGTTGGTTTTTTTATATCACAATCTGTTATTTTAGTTTTGTTCGATGAATTTGGATTATTTCAATATTGTTGGATTGGTTGTTATCTCTCACTAAGGGTAGATAGTCCAATAAACAAATGAGACTATGTCCATTTTTTTTTAAATTGTGACCATTTATTTGTGGCACATTGTGAATTTGGTTGATGAATATTGTATATTTCATGTTATATGTAACTTTTTTTGATGAATTTAGACTATTTGAATGAGGTTGGACAATTTTTTATTTCTTAAAACATGTGGATAGTCCTACAAATTGAGGAGATTATGGACAAATTTTTTTTTTCAAATGACACGTAGTTTTTTTAGGAACGAAATTTTTGCCGTTTTCTAATCACGTACATTGTAAATTTTCATCATTTTGCGATAATGTATTTTGAAAAAAATTCGTCCTGCCTTTGATTATGTTTTTTTTATAGGGTTAGTTGTGTAATTAAGAAATTTGGGTGAAATTTCTAATATTGAAGGGTCATCAAATTAGGTAGGTATATGAAATAGTTATCATTTGGCTGTATGTACTTGAAGTTAGATTAAAAAAAATCGTGAAAAGACACTCTGCCCACCAAAATGGAAACACTCATCTATTCATCAAAGTAGGTATGTATATAAACAAGGGATCTTATGGCCAATTTTTTTAAATTACACTTTGTTTTCTCGGGGAACAAAATTTTTGTCGCTTTGTAATTACATAGTTCAAAGTTTTTTGTCTTTTTACTCCTAACTATCTTAAAGAACAACCGATTCTTTCAGCAGGAATTGACGATGTCAATATTATATATATTTCTGCATTAAATCTTCATCCCGTGGAAATAATTTCATATATTTTTAAATTACACTGTTTTATTGGGGAATGAATTTTTTATCATTTTCTAATTACCATTTTGCGATTACATACTTTGGAAAAATTTTGTCGTTTCGCGATTATGTACTTTATAAAAATTTCATCGTGCCTTCAGGCACGGGCATACGCTAGTATATATAAATATATATATATATATACAACAATATATAGAGTATATATATATAGCACATATATATATAAATGTTATATATAATATACAAGGACCTCGTATTATTGTATATGAGTTTCTTATGATACAACTTAGCGTTTAGTCATCAGTAGTTACTTCAGTAATTTGGAATGCTAGGACCATTGGTGAAGTTTCAATTCCATATATCTTACTTTTTTTGTTGGTTATATATATTTTATGCCTTTACAGGTAATTGGTATTGTTATGAACTATTATTTTTGTTGTTGGAGTATTTTATAATTTTTGAACAGGGTGGATAGTCCTATAAAGAGAAAAAATTCTTCCCAAATTTTTATACTTTTTACAATTGTTTGTGTTGTACAAAAAATCTTTTCAACTTTTACACTTTTATTATTTGTTCAGTAATAATGTTTTGTGTTAACTAGTGCCCAATGCAAGGAAATGGTACTCTTCATTGCAGATATTTTGTGTTGAAGTTCATGAAGTACTTCATGTAGGATCCTTCCATACGTTTTGAAACAAAGGTATGTTACCAATGTTCTCTTTTTGTCCTATTATATAAAATATTGTTTAGTTATTAACAATTGTATACCGTAATAATAAATTCAATTCTATATTCAATTTTTTATATGAGAAGATTGTCCGATAAAGTGACCTACACGTTGAATGAGCTAAATGAAGTTCAAATGGAGTTCATTGAGTTCATTACAGATTATACATATAAGGTACTTCCGAGTAATTGTATTTTATTATGTTGTAATGACAATATATTGAGATGATTGTGTTGTGATGAAAACTTTGTTGATTATATCTGATTGCAAGGGTTACTCATTCTGGGTTGGATAGCATCGAGAACAAATTTGATCGAGTATTACGTTCGACAACGTCCTAGCTTGAGTATTATTTTGGATTGTGGTTCTTATGATTTAATTTGCAATGCTAGTTTTTGGATATTTTTAGGATATTATCACTATTTTTAGGATATCATCACTAGACTTTAGCTAGTTTTTGGATATAATATAGCTCACATCAATGTTGTTATTCTAAATATCTTGATGTATATCAAGTTAGTGATATTTATGACCTTGGTTATTATCTATTTATAAGGGTTGATTTAACCTCAAATAATAGTTGTCTATTGATGGATTAATGATGTTTTTTTTTAAAATTTTGTATATTAACATTTATGTCAGTTTTGAAAAAACTCTCATAAAATTATTAAAACTGGCACGAATGTGATTTATTTATATCAGTTTTTTTTAGGAAAATGTGATTAAAAATATGTCGAATGTCATAGTTTCTATGTATGTTCTTAAAAACTAAGATAAGTGTGATTTTATTTATGTTAGTTTTAAGAACATTTATGTCAGTTTTTGAAAATTTCTAAAACTGATTTATGTCAATTTTTTACTGACATAAATGACCATTTTTCTTGTAGTGTTAGAGCTCCTAGGTTTTAATGACATCAATAATATCATGGAAGTTCTTGGATTTATATGTCAGTGTTGGAACACGAGGCCCCCAATTTTAAAATCTTTAACTTTCAAAAAGTAATTTCCTTTTTGAGATGCGGAAACGAGATGGTTCAATTAAACAAATGAACTAATTTTAATTTCTTTTCAAATTAAAATTAAACACAACTTAAAGTGAAATTAAATTAATTAACAAATGAATTTTTCACTTTGACATATTAACTCAACTCAAGTCCTAGTAATTTGCCTAAAACATATTTTCAATATAACAAAATTAGGCCAAACCAATTTTATCAAATTTAGTTATGACTTGAATTAAATTAACATAAACATTACCCAAATTAATGTTAGAAACAAATTAAAAATGAGTAGTGATTTAAACCAAATTTTATCTTTTTACATAAGTATGCATTCTAGGTGATTTTGTCAAAGATAAAATAAACAAAGAACCACTACGCCGTGATGTACGAGGAAAAATACATAAACGGGAAACAAGCAAAAAGACTTACAACACTCGACTCGAATCTCTTCAAGCCCTAATGCTCCTTCTTGTACCGACCTCTGCTTAGTTGACAATCCCGGACTACACCGGGACCTTGGAATCCACCAATGAGGCTCTATGAACAACCGTCAACAACATATGGTGCCTTTCACCATATGAGAACGCCGCAGCTAAAACTCAAACTTCTTCTTTATGGGATGTAGAAGGAAAACCAAACGAACTCTTCAAGCGGTAGAGTATAACTCGGTGCCAAACACTCCAAGCAATGATATATATATTGACACTTGGTATAAACAATATGGATGCAAACAAGAGTGTTTAATGATTTTTTTCTTGAAAAATAGACACTCAAAACATGAACATTTTCTTGGAAAATTGAACTCTCAAAACTCTCTCTAGGAGATGGAATAATATGAAAAAGTTAAGTTGATAAAGTTGATTCCCGTACCTCTTAAGTCTGTTCAAAAGTTAGTGGATAAAGGTGAGTGGAAACATGGGAAAAACTACTCAAAACTGCCAATTTAATTTCCCTCAGAAAATCTCGTTCGAACGAGATTTTCGTTCGAATGAAGTATCGTTCGAATAACCCTTCAAACAAAGTTCCAGTGGCTAATGGGGAAATCTCGTTGGCAAACTCCGTTCGAATGAAATTCTAATTCGAACGACAATATCGAACGAAAAACCAGAAAGCTTAAATTTCGATTTTTAGCCCAGAAACTTTGTTTAAAGTTTTTAAAGAGACTTTCTGAAAATAAAAAAATAGTTTAAACAAACCATACACCCAATACTAATTTTTCCATGCTCCTATATAAGTATGTAATGCATTTATACCTTAGGAGAAAACAGAACAAATGTGTTGACGTAGAAACGAGGCACAATAAACTCGTCATTTTTATGAAGCTTTAAACTTGGCCACTACGTCTTCAACTTTAGTATGTCATAGGCTTTAAGGATGTTCAATAACTCTATCCTATGACTCAAACATTTTTGTTCGGAATTGAGACAAAACAACAAATAACTCAATTGGAAATTCGTGTCCTTACAAATCTCCCCCTTTGGATATTCCGGGACAAAAACAAACTAAAATCCTAAAGGGTCGTCAAGCTCTACTAGACATAAAATATCCCACCCAAACTTGACTCAAGACCCAAGGATCACTATCTTTGCCGGTGATGAAAGTTACCACTTAGAAGATTTCTTGCACAATTAAGCAAATTATCAAACGCATAGGGAATATCGAAATATTAAATGCAATTAAAATAATTACTCCCCCTAATTTAATTCTCCTTTATCAACTATGATCAACCTAAGAAGATATCGCTCTCCCCCTAAGTTAAATATCCTAAAGATAGATCAGATTATAATAGGATTAGATACCATTTCTTTGTAATAACCCTTACTTTTGAGTAATTTAATTTATATTAATCTACTATGTGGGGTGATTACATAAAATATTGGAAAATGGGGTAAATATTGTTTTAAGTGAGCTAAAAGATAAAATTTACTAAATTTTGCCTAATTCCTATTATTTGAATGTAAATAGCGTTGCGTTATATTTTATTATGTCGTGTGCTCAGAATGACAGTTGCGGTTTAAAATGAAATGGGATATGAAAATGATGTATATTTCTCCGGATGCCAATTTAGAGGGGGTGGTTAGTCCCGAAATAGTCGAGATAGTAAAACTAAGTGCCGTGTTTTATTTTTGGGTTCCGGACACTTTTTACTGTTTATGACTTAAATATGTAGCTACGAGTCATTTTAATGGGGCATTGACATTTAAGATGGAAATTAAGGAGAAAGGCATGTTTAAATCTTGCAAACCCTTTTATTTTCTTAAGTGTGTATTTCTAAACCTAGAAAGAAAGAGAGAAGAAGAAGAAGAAGAAGAAGAAGAAGAAGAAGAAGAAGAAGAAGAAGAAGAAGAAGAAGAAGAAGAAGAAGAAGAAGAAAAGAAAAAGGAAGAGATTGAAGATTGAAGCTTGCAAGTGTTGATACCATACGGAAATCTGAGATTTCAACCTTAAGGGAAGTTTCTTACTTGCTAAGATATGATTTGGGATGAATAAATTGTTGTGATAGTTTTGTATTATAATAAATTGAATAAATATTTATTTTATTGAAATTGTGGTGTTTGAACCCTAAATCATGGTTTAGATAGATGTTGTGTGGAGTATAATAGTTAGCATTAATGTAAGAGGGTTTTGGGTTGTATTAATGGTGGTTGATGTGTGTAGAAATGGAGGAGAAACGGAATTTGGATGCAATATGGTTCATAACTCGTAGCCCCAATCTTGGCAAATTCACCAGGGTGAATCAATTCGCCCTTTTTTCGAATCGATTCGCTAAGGGGTGGGCTACAGGTCTGGGAATCCGAATTGATTCGGGTTAAGGCCGAATCGATTTGGCATGAGACAGAATGTTGGTTTCCTCATCCGAATCGATTGTTTTTTGGGCAAATCGATTCTCTACCTGGGGCAAATTGATTCGGCACTAGGGCGAATCGATTCGAAATCCTGCTATTTTGAGTTATTTTTCTAACTCAATTTTAACCCTTTTCTTTTAGTCTTAGGACTTAGGAACCTTATTTTATGAAGTAAAATTAGTGTCCTAGAGTCTTATATTAGTTAGGTAGATACACTATATTAGACAAAGGAATAGATGGGGCTTATTCCGGGGATTACCAAATAGACCATAATGTATTATTTTCCTTTAGAAAGTTAGTTTGAGATTAGGAGTTGTAAGATTATATCTCGGGGGACTTTAGAGACTCGATTGAGGCGTACTAGACTTTGTGGCTTATAGAACTGTCACGATTTCTTGAAAAACTAAATTTGGAATTTACTATACGTGAAGTTTATAATTGTGACCTTAAATGGTTATGGTATCGAATATAACGTAATGTATATATTGAAATGGGAATAAACTGTAAATGATAATTTAAGTAAACACACCTCTCTAAATGCTATCATAGGGGAAGCACGTGCATGAGGTGAAGTCCCCTAGCTAGTGAATGCATTGTGAATATAGTCCTCAGGCATAGGACCAGTTATTATATATATTGTGTGATTTTTATTTTGAAGTGAGGTAATTCCGGGTGTGGTTATGACTCACTGTCGAAGGTATGTGGCCACTTCCCGACGTCACGCGATGTAGGATGCCCAGGTTGTCTTGTGTGATAGGCCCTGGAAGATGATACCTATTTAGGGGCGCGTCCAGTGGGGAAACTCGGAAGGACAGTCTTAGAATCGTTATATATTGTTTAGTATAACTATTCTTATTAAAGTGAGATTCAATAAATGACAAAGCATTCTATGAATTAAATTACTTTGAATACGTTTCCAAATGAGGTATGGAATGGTGAACTGAAATAGTATATAAAAATAGTGAATATCAATTAATAATATTTATTCAGACTCCCTTGTATAATTGAATTAAGATTATGGTCATTATAATTGCTTTAGTTTATGCTCTTAGATTGAGTAGATAGATTCTTATCATTATCGATGACGATTAACTGTTCATAACTGTCATACTCTTTATTCATCTGGTGATTATATTAAACCGAGCCCTGACCCATTCATATTTCTTATTGTGCATGAATCTTATATTCGCTCAGGTGCTCCGCCGCAAGGACATTCGTATTAACTTTCCTATTCCAGTGTCTTGGAGCTGTAACACCTTGCGGATGTTGCAGGATATTTTGTTATAGATTCCTCCATTTTTGTATTCTAGTTATGATCAGGTTATTTATTCGGGCGTGTGGACCAAGCTTTTGTACTTGCCTAATGAAATGTATTTTGTAACTTAGTTAACTTGTTTTATATAGTTTGTAAGAGACTGTTAACCGATAGCTTATTCGGTTATATGGATGTATAATGTTGTTTATGTGAAATCAGTCTTTTCGGTATCCACCTTCTTTTAATGGAATGGTTTAAATGTTTCTTTTAATTTACAAATAATATTTTGACAATCCCGTTTTCTAAAAAATGGGTGGTTATCTCGTATGCTTATTCTATTTATGGTGATGCTAAGAATGGACCATCTATAATTCCTATTAATATTGGAGTATCGGGATGGTCACCTCTTATTTTGATAAGAGGGTTATCACAGATGGTATTAGAGCATCAGGTTTTAGATTCTTTAGGATCTATGCGGACTCTTCACGTTGTACCGTAGCGTTCTTTCATATAGAGGCTAAATGTTAGGACTATTTTCTTTGCCTATGTTTACGATCTTCTGCAATAAAAATTGTTCTTAATAATATTCTAATTAAGTTATTTCTTCGTCTCAGATGCAGCCTACGAGAGGTCGCCCTGCCAGAAGAGATAGAATTGTAGAAGATGTGGTGGGTCCTCCACCTCCACCACAAGGAACAATAAATGCTGTTAAAGTAGCAAATATTGTGGCCCAAGCGGTCAATGTTGCGATGATTGTCGTAGTATAGCAATCTCCACAAGCCCAATGGGAGAGAGTTAGAGAATCCTTTTAAAGTGCCATCCCCCAGAATTTCAAGGTGGATCTGATGTTATAGTAGCTAATCAATGGAAAAAGGATATGCACCGCCATCTTCGCATGGTGGAGTGTAGTGAGGAGAGGAAACAAATCCTTGCTACTTTTAAACTAGTTGGAGCAGCATTACATTGGTGGCAGTCGGTGACCACGCCAGAGTAGAGAGATACTATGACTATCAATGATTTTTGGGTTTTTTTTATCGGAAGTATTTTCCTACCGTAGTTCAAAGGTAGATGAGAAGAAAACTTCAAGATGTAGTGCAAGGTGAACGTTCGGTGGTGGAGTATGAGGAGGAATTCACTCGTTTAGCTAGTTTTGTGCCGGGTGAGGTGACTCCGGAGGAGAGGAGAATATCGAAGTTCGTTGGAGATTTACACTGGAGGGTACGACAACACATGCTGGGCAATCCAGCTTTATAAACTTTTGGGGATGTGATGAACGCATTATTACTCCATTTTCAAGATCTTCGATAGCATGTTCAAAGTAGTAATAAAGCTTCCATTGTGGGACAAGCAAGTAATCCAGGAGGCAATGGTGCAGGAGGTGGAACACTACCCTAGTCCTAATCATCGAGAGGTAAACAAAAGGAAAGGGACACTCAACAAGGGGATTTGTCTAAAAGGCAGCGTTTCGGGCGATTTAATTTTGGAGGCAAAAATTTTAGTCTAGGTAACATGCCCAGAAATAGCAGCGGGTGGGTCAGGTAGGTAGGGGCAACAATGGGGGTCATGGTCATTCGAGCTAAGGCATTGGGCAGTTTAGAAATAACAGGGGAAGAAATCAGGAGAATATGGCGGACCGTTGTTTTCAATGTGGGGAGCCAGGTCATTATAAGAAATCGTGTCCGCAATTAATTAGCGGTCAGTTTCCTAGGATTCCACAACATCATAAGGCCCAGCTACAGCCGCTAGTGCCTAATCCAGTCGTCCCTCCACAATAGGGGCAACTACAATATGGGCGTGTCTACCACATCCAGGATGATATGCTTCCTCCATCCCCGCCAGCGCCTAAGGGTAAGTTTCCTATTCAGGGGTATATAGGTCGTGTATTGTTCGATACGGGTGCGACACACTCGTTTATTTCTAGAAGTTTTTATCAATCGACAGAGCTAATTAAATCTGCAAAAAGTACCTTCACTAGTGTTAAATCTTCTATGGGTGATGGTTCACTCATTTTCTTTTTTTGTAAACGAGTAGAAATAAATCTTGGTAACTTGTGTTTTGAGGCCGATTTGCTCGTCCTTGATATGGTCGGGTATGGTGTAATTTTCGGTATGGATTGTCTAGTAAAGTATCGTGTGATAGTTAATTGTTATGAGAAAAGAATAGTTTTTGACATTCCAGGGCGAGATATGTTTTTAGTGGCTATGCCTCGTTTAGAGGGAGGTTCTAGCACTTATCTATATTGTATTACGGAGGAGACTTCTTGTGATGTAGTAGTTTCCTTAGAATCAATTCTAGATGTTAGAGATTTGAAGATGTTTTTCGGGAGATACCAGGTTTGCCTCCATGTAAGGAGATTGAGTTTGTGATCGATTTGGCACCGGGAACGCGATCGATTGCTAAAGATCCGTACCGTATGGATCATGTGGAGATGAGGGAGTTAAGAGATCAGATTCAGAAATTGTTAGAACAGGGGTTTATTAGGCGTAGTACGTCGCCGTGGGGAGCTCCTGTATTGTATGTGAAGAAAAGAGATGGTTCTCTCCGGTAGTGCGTAGATTACCGGGAGTTTAATAAAGTTACCATTAGGAACAAATACCCACTGCCTCGGATTGATGATTTGTTCGATCAACTTAGGGGAGCGTCGTACTTCTCTAAAATTGACTTGAGGACGGGGTATCACCAGTTGCAGATACGAGATGAAGATGTGTCCAAAATCGCATTCCTAACTAGATATGGGTCCTATGAATTTTTGGTTATGCCTTTTGGGCTAACCAATGCCCCCACAGTGTTTATGGACCTTATGAATAGAGTGCTTCGAGACTTCCTGGATCAGTTTCTTATCGTTTTTATTAATGACATCCTAGTGTTTTTTCAAACGGAAGCCGATCATGCTACGTACATACGGATAGTCCTCCAGGGGTTGAGGGATCATCAGATGTATGCCAAGTGTTACACCCCGCCTAATTAAATACCCGGTGATCATTCCTTTATTAAATTATAATCAAGGTGAACGGTTGCTTCATTCTTAACATCACTATCACAAAAATAACTTTTCCAATTAAACACCCTAAATAATTAAGCTAAGTGTCAAAACCATTTTTATGACATCAATTTCCAAATTTAATTAAAAACCAATATTTAAAACTTTACAGAATTCATAAAAAAAATAATCACCCAACAACTATACTGGAACAAACAATCCAAATAATTAAACATTCAACTAATTAATTCCCACTTTAAAACTTTAAGGAAAACATCCTGACAGTAATAATTCCCAAAGTGTAAATACTGGAAATAAACGAATCACAATCTTTGATAAAACAACTGAATAATGGAAAAAGGGCGACACGTGCCCATCTGGATAAAATAGTGCTTGAAATGGAATCAATAATGAGGTTGTCTAAGCAAGAGGCATGCAACTCGCACCTAAGCTGCAGCGCGTTCCTTCCAAAGGATCCTATGTAAGACGCCCCTGTGGCTGGGCACATGTAATATATACATATATACAAGAGAGAATAGAAAATAGGAAACGGGTCAGAGCCCGATTGTAAAATAATTTAAAATTAGTTTAGCAAGTATTTAAGATGCTTACCGGCTAATGCAACCAACATATTAGTGCGGCACTCCCTTGAGAAATTATCACCTCTCTTCTAATGTGCACACCTATCGCACTAATACTCCCAACAGTTTGACTTATCTTATCTTAAGTTACTCATAAGATTTCATGCCAATAATTTAAATTGGTAAGGAAGTTAATTTTATTAAACAATAAAGTTCTCACATAAGCCTCATTTAATTATAAGGTTTCTCAGTAATGCATCATACTTTTCAAACACTTGTTCCCAAGTTGAAATAATTATTCATTTCTTACTTATCAGAGTCACAGTAGGTAGTTCCCAAATTCTAGGTTTATATATATATATTCTAACGGCACCGCATATAAAATTTATGGTGCGGGCGTACTCTGCTATCTAATCCCCGTATCACTCGTACTAAGGGAAATGCAAGTTCGGAATCACTCTCGAACAGTATTAACACCAAACACATACAAATTTAGGCAAAGCAAAGTTCCAAGTCACTAAGAGGTCAGCACATACCCTCAAGTCTCTTAGGACCGTCTGACTATCGATCCGATAGCCTGTACCAAGGATTCCTATCTTCTAGGGTACGAGTCAATATCCCCCATAAAGGTCCCATCGAGATAAGACTGTCCCAGTGCGGTAACCTCCGGGATAGCAAGTAGCGCGGGCATGATTTTTACACGTATATAGTATACGCATAAACACAGTCAAATATGTATACCACTATTCCCATATCAAATTTAGGTACACTCTCACGACCCATAATTATGATATTTATCCTTATTACTCATTATTAGATAATCACGTATAACGGTTTGTCTCTTATTCTTATTTATGGGATTATTCCAGTCTACTACGTAACACTCGTGGATTCCTATCTCTCCAAGTGTAATTTCAGTAGGTACTCATTTATTTTAGAACGTAACTTCTTTACGAGTCTCACCCTTTAACACATACTCCCATTGTCCCTTATATGTAAAACACCCTTCGTGAAATGTTAATCTCGTCTCATATTAACGGGTCCATATATTCCTAAAGTTCTACTGGTCTTCTTTATGTCCAAAATGTTCTCACATTAATATCCAAGAATGTCTAATCATTTAAGTTAGAACAACCTATTAATAGGGAATAAGAGTTAAACAGGAGGGGTCAATCGATCGAATTATCGATCGATCGATGCTCTAGGGTTGATCGATTAATCAAGCTGGTATGGCAAATCTGCAGAATTTCCAGTTACGGGTTTCCTCTTCCAAAATCATCCAAAGCGATATATTTGACTACCAAACTCCCAATAATTTATACTACAAGTATTATAACCTCAAATAAGTGATTTCCTACGTCAAGCAAGCTGATTTTCATCATGGATAACGAATTAAAAGGGCATAATCCTTAAAAAATCAAGAACCCTTATATTTCTTTTGTTTAGTTTCGTCCCACTATTTTACCAGATTTCGTACTCTTTATTTACTATAATTTTGTGGTTCAATCTCTACATATGAATTGGGTTTCCAGAATACATCTATTACTCATACAACATGCGAATTCAAATCTCCAAATACGTTTTTCTTTCACAAAAACTAGTCCTAATAAATCCTAGGCTAATATTATTGGGGAATTAACTGAAATAGAGAAAGATAGATACTTCCCTGAGTATTCTTGGTCCATATTTGTGGGGAGATTTGTGTGGTTGTGATCCTCGTTGCACGATCTATCATTTGGCAGCGACGACGGTGCAAACGGTGAAGTTATTGGCCTAGAACTCCTTCGAAAGCCTCTCTTCTTCCTCTCATGTAGCCGTCTTTGGTTTATAATGATTATAACCCTAAAATATGAATCTTGCCATATGAAATACCCTTAGAATTTTCGTGGGTTTTCATGCCCAAAAGTGTAAAATGTCCAAAACGCCCTCCTGGGGTGTTAATTGGGCCTAAAAACGCCCCGAGACCCAAACTAAACCCCCGGGTACATTATTTTGACTATCTCAACCCTTCCGGACACATTGACACGCTCAAAATGACCATACGAGTAACTTATAATTTATTTACTTTTAATAGTCTGAATTTAATCCCGACACGACACAAGCGCGTCCCGATAAATTTATAAAATTATCAAATTAGGTTCTCGTGATAAATTTACTAATCATAATTACACCACTTACTTTACCCATAAAGTAACTTAAAAAAAAATAATTACTAACTGTCATCACGCTAGTAAGTATTTAAATGATTTTCTGGATTAATATTAAATTAATATCTCTAATTAAATTTAATGAATCCCCAAAATTAAAAGTCATAAAAATACGGGGTATTACATACTCCCCCCCCCCCCCTAATAACGAAATTTCATTCCAAAATTCGAAACAGCTAAGGTGTACCTGGTAAGAATAACTCTGGGTACTTCTCACGCATGTCCGCCTCACGCTCCCAAGTAGATTCCTCCATATTATGATGCTCCCATTGGACCGTTACAAGTGGAACTACTTTCGACCTCAATCGCCTTTCGCTATGGTCTAGGATAGCCACAGGCCTCTCCTCGTAAGAGCTGTCGGGCTGTAAGTCAATCTCCTCAATCGCGATATGGGTGTGGACCATGTCATCCCGAAGGTATCATCTCAACGACGAGATGTGGAATACATCGTGAATGCGATGTAAATGCTCTGGCAGTCCCAATCTGTATGCTATCGGCCCAACCCTCTCGATAATGGTAAATAGTCCCACATACCTCGGGGCCAATTTCCCTTTCTTCCCGAACCTCATCACTCCTTTCATAGGGGATACACGTAGTAATACTTGGTCCCCCACATTAAATTCTCGGAAGAACCGTTTTGCATCGGCGTAGCTTTTTTGCCTGTCCTGGGCTACCCGAATGCGACTCCTGATAAGCTCAATCCTAGCGGAGGTTTCTTGAATCACTTCTCGTCCGAGCAACTTGTTATCCCCCACTTCTATCCAACAAGTTGGGGAACGACAAGGCCTACCATATAAATCCTCAAATGGAGCCATGCCAATCGTGAATTGATAAGAGTTATTATAAACGAACTCTACCAGTGGGAGGTGTGGCTCCCAACCTCCTCCAAAATCAAGGACACACATGCGTAGCATATCCTCCAACATCTGATTGGTACGCTCTGTTTGTCCATCTGTCTATGGGTGATAAGATGAACTCAACCTCAGCTCTGTACCCATGGCCTCCTGAAAGCTTTCCCAGAAACGCGACACAAAAATTTTATCTCTATCTGACACAATATTCAGGGGCACTCCATGTAATTTGACAATCTTAGTAATGAACAACTGAGCATACTGACCCGTGGTATAGTCTGTTCGCACTGGCAGAAAATGAGCCACCTTGGTAAAACGATCCACATTCACCCAGATGGAGTCGTGGTCCCGCTGTGATGTAGGCAACCCAGTAATAAAATTCATGGAAATACTCTCCCACTTCCACGCGGGTATTTCCAATAGCTGAAGCAACCTCGATGGTTTCTGGTTTTCCACCTTTACCAGCTGGCAGGTAGAACACTTGGACACGAACTCAGCAATGTCCTTTTTCATCCCACTCCACCGTTATTGCCGCCTCATATCCTGGTACGTCTTATCTCCCTCAGGATGCATCGTGAATCGGGACCCGTGAGACTAGGTCATCACTGCATGACGTAAGTCTGCTCCTTTGGGAAGCACCAATCTCCCATTAAACCTCAAACCTCCATCGAAACTAATAGAATAGGACTCAGCACCCTCGGCTAAAAGTCATACAATCTGCTCCTGGAAAAACGGGTCTGTTGTCTAAGCCTGTATTACCCTCGTAACAATCTTAGGTGTCACTGTCATAACAGATATGAAGGAACGGGCTACTGCATCCGGGTGACCCAACTCTTTCCACTTTGCTTTCCAGACGTCCGCTACATCGTCTACTGATCTACGGCTCAACGCATCAGCAACTACGTTTTCCTTTCCCGGATGGTACTGTATGTCGAACTGATAGTCCTTCACAAACACTAGCCACCTGCGCTGATGCATATTCAGCTCTCGCTGAGTGAACAGGTACTGCAGTGACTTTTGGTCTGTGAACAAGCAAAATTTCTCTCCCAGTAAGTAGTGTCTCCATATCTTCAATGCAAAGACGACCGCTGCTAACTCTAAGTCGTGTGTGGGGTAGTTCTTCTCGTGCGGCTTAAGCTTATGGGAGGCAAAAGCTATAGCCTTCTCCTCCTACTGAAGTACTCCCCCAAGTCCCCGTAAAGAGGCGTCGGTGTAAACCAGATACTCCATGCCCGACTTAGTTAAAGCAAGGACCGGTGCTGAAGTAAGCTTATCTTTCAGCTCGTCGAAATCCAATTGACAAGCGTCGTCCCAAAGGTATGGTACCCCCTTGCGAGTCAGGTTCGTTAATGGACCTGCTATTTTGGAGAACACTCGAATGAATCTCCTTAGTATCCGGCTAATCCCAAGAACTACGTACTTCCATCGGTGTCGTGGGCTGTCCCCACTCACTCACCGCTGACACTTTACTCGGGTCAACTGCTATCCACTATTCAGAAACAACATGCCCCAAGAAATGCACTTCTCTTAACCAGAACCCTCACCTCTCGTAGATAGCATATAACTAATGCTCTCGTAGAGTCTGAAGAACCTGCCTGAAGTGCTAGGCATGCTCTTCCTCCGAGTGTGAATATATCAGGATGTCATCTATGAAGACGATGACAAACTGATCCAAGAACTCTCTGAACACTCGGTTCATCAAGTCCATGAATACGGATGGAGCATTTATGAGTCCAAATGGCATTACTCTGAACTCATAATATCCGTATCTCGTCAAGAAAGTAGTCTTCGAAACATCCTGCTCCCTAATACGTAGCTGATGGTATCCTGATCTCAGATCTATCTTCAAAAAGAAAGTTGCTCCCCTCAGTTGGTCGAACAGATCATCGATTCGAGGAAATGGATATTTTTTCCATATCGTGACCTTGTTCAGCTCCCGGTAGTCCACACATAGCCTCAGTGAACCATCTCTCTTTTTCATAAACAAAATTGGAGCGCCCCATGGTGAGGTACGCCTGCGAATGAAGCCCTGACCTAACAGCTGCTCTATCTGATCTCGTAACTGTCGCATCTCCACCGGATCCATACGGTATGGAGCGCGTGCTATAGGTCGAGTATCCAGTAATAAATCTATGACAAAATCTATCTCTCGACTGGGGGGTAGGCCTGGTATCTCCTGAAATACATCAGAATACTCACGAACAACTAGGATCGAATCTAAGGGAATCACGACCTCCTTAAAGGTATCATCCTCTATGTAATACAAATGAGCGGTCGAGCCTCCCTCTGGTCGAGGCATCGCCACTACAAACATCTCTTGCCCCGGAATGGCAAAGACAATACTCCCACCGAAACAATCTATCATGGCTCTGTAGGCTGCGAGCCAATCCATACCAATAATGACGTCGTGCTCATGCATATCTAAGACTAACATATCAAGCTACCAATCTCTACTCCCACACCCTGGCATATATAGAAAATTAATGATCCATTTCCCAGTGGTGAGTCTACACACGTTACAGTGCTCTCTGCTGTGGCTAATAACCCTAAGGCCTTCGCAAAATGGGTAGCTATAAAATAGTGTGTCGTCCCAGTATCAAATAAAACCTGACCCATAGTACCATGGATAGGAAACATACCCTCAATCGTGGGCGGTGCCTATGGAGCTGCTGCCTGGTGGACGTTATAGACACGTTCGTACTGTAACTTCCCCTGCTGCACTAGAGCGACTGGTATGGTTGGTAGGGCTAGTACCTGAGCTGCTCTTGGGACGACGGATGGAAAAAGTGGCCTATGTTGCTCATTACTATCACCGTGCTGCTGTGGGGCCTTATCACCCTCTGGATAATCCTTTCGCCTGTGGCCATTTTTACCACACCCAAAGCATCGGCCCCTGAAATTTCCTCCCCTCTGTCCTTGCTAATTAAGGCCTTGCTGGCCATTACCACCCCGACATTGGCCCTGGTGGCCCTGCTAATTACACTATTGGCCCTGGTGGCCCTGCGGCTGATAATGTTGGCCCTGCTGATTAGGCTGGCCCTGCCTAAATCCCCCAAAATCCCTGCCTGGAATCACCTGATCGGAACCGCTTAGTAGGGTCCCCCTGATGGGAACACTTCTCATGCTGACGAGTCTGCCCCTGAGATGTCGGTGCTCCACTAGCACCACTACCCCCTGTTCTGCCTTGCTGGCCAGACTCTCCTGCTCGCTTGCTTCCCTGAAGATGGAAGCGGTGATCCTGGCAGTGTAGCAAAGAAGCATTGAGTACATCTGTGTAGGTACTCAGAGATAGATTTCCTATAAGGTGCTGACGGATCCTCCAAGCCAACCCGTCCACAAATAATAGTATCTTATTACCCTCAGTGGGTGCCTCATCTGGCACTATAGTGAGAAGTCTTGTGAACTCCTCTTCATACTCAGCAACGATCGAATTCTCCTATTTCAGACTCAGTAATTTCCTCATCATCTCAGTCTGCACGGCGTATGGGAAGTATTTGCTGTCAAACCGCGCCCAAAATGAGTAACTAGTAATAATATCCCTCTCCTCCAAGGTGGTAGTGTATTCGCACCAATGCAAAGCGGCCCCCACAAGCTTAAAGGAAGCCAGCAGCTGTTTCTGCACGTCCGTGCACTCTTACATTCGCAGATGCCTCTGGATATCTTTCTTCCAATGGTTGGCTACAATAATATATGAACCACCCGCAAACTATGGGGGATGAGCCTTCTGAAAGGCATCCTTAACTCGCTCCGATGCAGATGGAAGCTGTGCCGGTACTGGCGCCACTTCCTGAACTTGGGGTGGAGCCTGCTGTACTACTACTAGCGCGACATTCACCGCATGAGCAACGATAGCGGCTACCTCATTTGCATTCATCGTCCCCTGAGCCAGAGGTACTGACTGCTCGGCTTGGGCACGCCTATCCTTTGGTGCACGTCTCGGAGGCATCTGAAACGTTAAGAAATTTATTAATCTACAGTTATTGTCAAATCTCAAATAGCTGAAGACGTAATCGTAAAAGCAAGAATACAACAATCCTAAAATAGGGCTCTATAACAAGAATGCTAAGCTGAAAGCGAAATAAGCCGTACAGATCCTAAAGGACACTAGAATCTGATGCTCTGATACCACCTATTACACCCCGCCTAATTAAATACCGAGTGATCAGTCCTTTATTAAATTATAATCAAGGTGAACGCTAGGTTCATTCTTAACATCACTGTCGCAAAAATAAGTTTTCCAATTAAACACCCTAAATAATTAAGCTAAGTGTCAAAACCATTTTTATGACATCAATTTCAAAATTTAATTAAAAACCAATATTTAAAACTTTACATAATTCATAAATAAATAATCACCCAACAACTATACTGGAATAAACAATCGAAATAATTAAACATTCAACTAATTAATTCCAACTTTAAAACTTTAAGGAAAACATCCTGACAGTAATAATTCCCAAAGTGTAAATACTGGAAATAAACGAATCACAATCTTTGATAAAACAACGGAATAATGGAAAAAGGGCGACACATGCCCAACTGGATAAAATAGTCCTAGAAGTGTAATCAATAATGAGGTCGTCTAAGCAAGAGGCCTACAACTCCCACCTAAGCTGCAACACGTTCCTTCCAAAGGATCCTATGTAAGACGCCCCTGTGGCTGCGCACCTGTAATATATACATATATACAAGAGAGAAGAGAAAATAGGAAACGGGTTAGAGCCCGATTGTAAAACAGTTTAAAATTAGTTTAGCAAGTATTTAAGATGCTTACCGGCTAATGCAACCAACATATTAGTGCGGCACTCCCTTGAGAAATTCTCACATCTCTTCTAATGTGCAGACCTATCGCAATAATACTCCCAACAATTTGACTTATCTTATATTAAGTTACTCATAAGGTTTCATGCCGATAATTTCAATTGTTAAGGAAGTTAATTTTATTAAACAGTAAAGTTATCACATAAGCCTCATTTAATTATAAATTTTCTCAGTAACGCATCATACTTTTCAAACGCTTGTTCCCAAGTTGAAATAATTATTCATTTCTTACTGATCATAGTCACAGTAGGTAGTTCCCAAATTCTAGGTTTAAATATATATATATATATATATTAAATACTCATATAATATATATATTCTAATATCACCCCATATAAAATTTATGGTGCGGGCATACTCTCCTATCCAATCCCCGTATCACTCGTACTAAGGGAAATACAAGTTCGGAATCACTCTCGAACAGTATTAACACAAAACACATACAAATTGAGGCAAAGCATAGTTCCAAGTCATTAGGAGGTTAGCACATACCCTCACGTCTCTTAAGACCGTCTGACTATCGATCCGATAGCTTGTACCAAGGATTCCTATCTTCTAGGGTACGAGTCAATATCCCCCATAAAGGTCCCATCGAGATAAGACTGTCCCAGCACGGTAACCTATAGGGATAGCATGTAGTGCGGGCATGATTTTTACACGTATATAGTATATGCATAAACACAGTCAAATATGTAGACCACTATTCCCATATCAAATTTAGGTACACTCTCACGACCCATAATTATGATATTTATCCTTATTACTCATTATTAGATAACCACGTATAACGGTTTGTCTCTTATTCTTATTTATGGGATTATTCCAGTCTACTACGTAACACTCGTGGATTCCTATCTCTCCAAGTGTTATTTCAGTAGGTACTCATTTATTTTACAACGTAACTTCTTTACGAGTCTCACCCTTTAACACATACTCCCATTGTTCCTTATATGTGAAACACCGCCCCGTGAAATGTTAATCTCGTCTCATATTAACGGGTACATATATTCCTAAAGTTCTACTGGTCTTCTTTATGTCAAAAATGTTCTCACATTAATATCCAAGAATGTCTAATCATTTAAGTTAGAATGAACTATTCAAAGGGAATAATATTTATACAAGAGGGGTCGCTCGATCGATGGCAAGTAGTCGATCGATCGAATCATCGATCGATCAAGCAGGTATGGCAAATCTGCAGAATTTCCAGTTACGGGTTTCCACTTCCAAAATCATCCAAAATGATATATTTGACTACCAAACTCCCAATAATTTATACTACAAGTATTATAACCTCAAATAAGTGATTTCCTACGTCAAGCATACGAATTTTCATCATGGATAACGAATTAAAAGGGCATAATCCTTAAAAACATCTAGAACCCTAATATTTCTTTTGTTTAGTTTCTTCCCATTCTTTTACCAAATTTCATACTCTTTATTTACTTTAATTTCATGGTTCAATCTCTACATATGAATTGGGTTTCCAGAATACATCTATTACTCATACAACATGCGAATTCAAATCTCCAAATACGTTTTTCTTTCACAAAAACTAGTCCTAATAAATCCTAGGCTAATATTATTGGAGAATTAACTGAAATAGAGCAAGATAGATACTTGCTTGAGAATTCTTGGTTCAGATTTGTGGGGAGATTTGTGTGGTTGTGATCCTCGTTGCACGATCAATCGTTTGGCGGCGAGGCGGTGCAAACGGTGGAGTTCTTGGCCTAGAACTCCTTAGAAAGCCTCTCCTCTTCCTCTCCTATAGTCATCTTTGGTTTATGGTGATTCTAACCCTAGAAGATGACTCTTGCCATCTGAAATACCCTTAGAATTTTCGTGGGTTTTCATGCCCAAAAATTTAAAATGTCCAAAACGCCCTCACGGGGTGTTAATTAGGCCTTAAAACGCCCCGAGACCCAAACTAAACCCCCGGGTACATTATTTTGACTATCTCGACCCTTCCGGACACATTGACACACTTAAAATGATCATATGGGTGACTTATAATTTATTTACTTTTAATAGTCTGAATTTAGTCTCGACACGACACAAGCGCGTCCCGATAAATTTCCAAAATTATCAAATTATATTCTCGGGATAATTTTAGTAATCATAATTACACCACTTACTTTACCCATAAAGTAACTTACAAAAAAATAATTACTAATTCTCATCACGCTAGTAAGTATTTAAATGATTTTCTGGATTAATATTAAATTAATATCTCTAATTAAATTTAATGAATCCCTAAAATTAAAAGTCATAAAAATACAGGGTATTACACCAAGTTTGAGAAGTGTGGTTTTTGTCTACAGGAAGTAAAGTTTCTGGGTCACATTGTGATAGATCAGGGTATTTCGGTGGACCCGCGTAAAGTTATAGCGGTGAGGGAGTGGGGTTAGCCCACGACACCTAATGAAATTCATCATTTTCTGGGTTTGGCTGGCTATTATCGCCGATTTATCAAAGGTTTTTTAAAAATTGCTGGCCCTCTGATAAATTTAACTCGGAAGGGGGTGAGGTTTATTTGGGGTGAATCTTGTCATCTTGCTTTTGTTGAGCTGAAAGATAAATTAACTTCTGCTCTAGTGCTTGCTTTATCGAGATCGGGTTTGGAATATTTGGTCTTTACGGATGCATCGTTGTAAGGGTTGGGAGGTGTGTTACAGCAAGAACAACAGGCTATTGCTTATGCTTCTCGCAAACTAAAGCCCCATGAGAACAATTATGCAGTTCATGATTTAGAACTTACTGCAGTGGTTTTTGCTTTGAATATTTGGAGACATTACATCGTGGGGGAGAAGTTTAGACTCTTCACAGACCACAAATCGTTGCAATATTTATTTTTGCAAAAGGATTTGAATATGCAACAACGTCGGAGGTTAGAGTTTGTGAAAGACTACCAATTTGATATACATTATCACTCGGGTAAGGCTAATGTAGTGGCGGATGCGTTGAGTAGGAAACCCGATGATGAGTTAGCCAGGGTTAGGAAGGCTAAATGGAAGGAACTTAGCTAACAGGACGAGGTTGCAAGGGGATTTATGTCAGTGTTGACTATAACACCTACGATAGTGACCAGAGTTATTGAAGCCCAAAGAAGGGACAAAGGTTTCCAGGATAGGATGCACCAATTGTTAAACAAGGGAGTAGAATCCTACTTTATATGTTCTGAGGGTGGGTTACATTTCCATGGAAGACTTGTTATTCCGGACGAAAGGGGACTTAAGGCGGGCCTTAATGACGAAATCTCATGGGTCGAAGTTTGCAGTACATCCTGGTAATGAAAGAATGTACCAAGACATGCGCCGTCAATATTGGTGGACAGGTATGAAACAGGACATTTTTGAATTTGTTTCCCAATGTACTACTTGTCAATTGGTGAAAGTAGATCATCAACGACCGACGGGATTGTTACAACCCTTGGAAATTACGGTATGGAAGTGGGAAAGAATCTCGATGGATTTTATCACGGGGTTTCCAGCATCGCAAAGCGGTCATGATTCCATTTGGGTTATCGTTGATCGTTTGACTAAGTCAAAACATTTCTTATCGGTATACACAGATTTTAATACTATTCACTATGCCCGGTTGTTTATTGCAGAGATTGTTAGACTCCATGAGGTACCCTTTAATATAGTCTCCGATCGAGACAAAATTTTTGTTTCCCATTTTTGGCGAAGTTTCCAAGAAGCTATGGGAACAGGATTGAATATGAGTACCTCTTATCAACCTCAAACATATGGGAAGATAGAAAGAGTCAACCAAATGTTGGAGGATATGCTCCGAATGTGTGTGCTTGATTTCAAAAGAGGCTGGGAACAGTATCTTCCCTTGGTCAAATTTTCTTATAATAATTCGTAACAGTTTACTATCAGGATGGCACCCTATGAAGCATTATATGGTCGACCGTGTAGATCACCTACTTGTTGGTTGGAAGTAGGGGATAATAAATTTCTTAGACCTGAAATGATCCAAGATACTTCTTCCAAGAGTGAACTTATTCATAGTCACAACTGAATAGCTCAAGATCGATAAAAGAGTTATGCTGATGCTAATAGGAGGCATGTAGAATTGGAGGTTGGAGATCAAGTGTTGGTGGGAGTTTCGCCGATGAAAGGTATTAAGCGATTTGGGAAGAAAGGGAAGCTTGAGCCGCGCTATGTTGGACCTTTTTCCCATTATTGACAAGGTAGGCCCAGTGGCTTATCAACTTGCCTTCCCGGAACATTTACAACAGATTCATGATGTGTTTCATGTTTCATTTTTGAAAATGTACAAGAGGTACGAAGGAGCTCATTGGCATATTCCTTTGGATGATATTGAATTGCAACCCGATATTTCATACGAGGAACAACCAGTTGCAATCCTAGATCACGGGGAGCGTAAACTGAGATCTTGAGTGGTTCCATTGGTCCGGGTTCAATGGGGTCATCACAACGCCGAGGAATCAACGTGGGAGCGTGAGGACGATATGCGAGAAAATTATCCACATCTCTTTTTATATGGTATGCCTGAATTTTGAGGGCAAAATTCCCTTATAAGGCGCGGGGGGGGGGGGGGGGGGAGAGTGTAATAACCCTTACTTTTGAGTAATTTAATTTATATTAATTTACCATGTGGGGTGATTACATAAAATATTGCAAAATGGAGTAAATTTTATTTTAAGTGAGTTAAAAGATAAAATTTACTAGTTGTGCCTAATTCCTGTTATTTGAATGTAAATAGCATTGCGTTATATTTTATTATGTCGTGTGCTCAAAATCACAATTGCGGTTTAAAATGAAATGGGATATGAAAATGATGTATAGTTCTCCGGATGCCAATTTAGAGGTGGCGGTTAGTCCCAAAATAGTCGAGATAGTCAAAATAAGTGTCGTATTGTATTTTTTAGTTCCAGACACTTTTTACTGTTTATGACTTTAATATGTAGCTACGAGTCATTTTAATGGGGCATTGACATTTAAGATGGGAATTAAGGAGAAAGGCATGTTCAAGTCTTGCAAACCCTTTTATTTTCTTAAGTGTGTATTTCTAAACCTAGAGAAGAAGAAGAAGAAGAAGAAGAAGAAGAAGAAGAAGAAGAAGAAGAAGAAGAAGAAGAAGAAGAAGAAGAAGAAGAAGAAGAAGAAGAAGAAGAGAAGGAAGAGATTAAAGATTGAAGCTTGGAAGTGTTGATACCATAAGGAAATATGAGATTTCAACCCTAAGGAACATTTCTTACCTGCTAAGATATGATTTGGGATAAATAAATTGTTGTGATGGTTGTGTATTAGAATAAATTGAATAAATATGGATTTTATTGAAATTGTGGTGTTTAAACCCTAAATCATGGTTTAGATAGATGTTGTGTGGAGTATAATAGTTAGCATTAATGTAAGAGGGTTTTGGGTTGGATTAATGGTGGTTGATGTGTGTAGAAATGGAGGAGAAACGGAATTTGGGTGAAATAGGGTTCATAACCCGTAGCCCCAATCTTGGCAAATTCGATAGGGGGAATCGATTAGCCCTTTTTGCGAATTGATTTGCTAAGGGGTGGGCTACAGGTCTGGGAATACGAATCGATTAGGGTTAAGGACGAATTGATTTGGCATGAGACAGAATGATGGTTTCCTCATCCGAATCAATTCTCTTTTGGGGGAATCGATTCGCTACCTGGGGAAAATCGATTCGGCACCAGGGCGAATCGATTCGAAATCCTGCTGTTTTGAGTTATTTTTCTAACTCAATTTTAATCCTTTTATTTTAGTCTTAGGACATAGAAACCTTCTTTTATGAAGCAAACTTAGTTTCCTAAAGTCTTATATTAGTTAGGTAGCTACACTATATTAGACAGGGAATAGTTGGGGCTTATTCCGGGGATTACCAAATAGACCATAAGGTATTATTTTCCTTTAGCAAGTTAGTTTGAGATTAGGAGTTGTAAGATTATATCTCGAGGGACTTTATAGACTCGATTGAAGCGTACTAGACTTTTGGGCTTATAGAAATGTTAGGATTTCTTGAAAGACGAAATTGGGAATTTAGTATACGTGAAGTTTATAATGGTGACCTTAAATGGTTATGGTCTTGAATATAACGTAATGTATATATTGAAATGGGAATAAATTGTAAATGATAATTTAAGTAGACAAACCTCTCTAAATGCTATCACAGGGGAAGTACGCGCATGAGGTGAAGTCCCCTGGCTAGTGAATGCATGGTGAATATAGTCCTCGGCCATAGGACTAGTTATTATATATATTGTATAATTTTTATATCGAAGTGAGGTAATTTCGAGTGTGGTTATGACGCACTGTCAAAGGTATGTGGCCACTTCCCGACGTCACGCGATGTAGGATGCCTAGGCTTTCTTGTGTGATAGGCCCTGGAAGATGATAGCTATTTAGGGGGTGCGTCCAGTGGGGAAACTCGAAAGGACGGTCTTAGAATCGTTATATATTGTTTAATATAACTATTCTTATTAAAGCGAGATTCAATAAATGACAAAGCATTCTATGAATTAAATTTCTTTGAATACGTTTCCAAATGAGATAAGGAACGGTGAACTGAAATAGTATGTAAAGATAGTGAATCTCAATTAATAATATTTATTCATACCCTCTTGTATAATTGAATTAAGATTATGGTCATTATAATTGCTTTAGTTTATGCTCTTAGATCAAGTAGATAGATTCTTATCATTATCGATGATGAGTAACTGTTCATAACACACATACTTTTTATTCATCTGATGATTACATTAAACTGGGCCATGGCCCGTTCATATTTGTTGTTGTGCATGAATCTTATATTCGCTCAGGTGCTCCGCCGCAAGGACGCCCATATTAACTTTCCTATTCTAGTGTCTTGGAGCTGTAACACCTTACGGATGTTGCGGGATATTTTGTTATAGACGCCTCCATTTTTGTATTCCAGTTATGAGCGGGTTATTTATTCGGGCGTGTGGCCCAAGATTTTGTACATGCCTAATGAAATGTATTATGTAACTTAGTTAACTTGTTTTATATAGTTTGAAAGAGACGGTTAAGCGACAGCTTATTCGGTTATATGGATGTATAATGTTGTTTATGTAAAATCAGTCTTTTCAGTGTCCACCTTCTTTTAATGGAGTAGTTTAAATGTTTCTTTTAATTTAGAAATAATATTTTGACAATCAGTTTTCTAAAAAATGGGTGGTTATCTCGCATGCTTATTGTATTTATTGTGATGCTAAGAATGGACCATCTATGATTCCTGTTAATATTGGAGTATCGGGTTGGCCACCCCTTATTTTGATAAGCGGGTTATCACATTCTCCCCCTTTTTGTTCAGGAATAGACAAAGGATAAAAGTAATTTAACAAAATGATGTATAAGGTGATAAGAGCATGAAAGAAAATATGCAACAAAAGCATAACTAATCCATACAAATATTAATGAATACCAACATTGATACAAAAACAAATGATACCAATTTGACAAATAAGATTCTAAGAATGTGATATCGAACAAACAACGCAACAAACAAGGTACCAATTATGAATTGAAGCATAAATGGACTAGATAGCAAGGCAAAGACCAACAAAAAAAATATCAAATATATGTATACATAATAGATAACAAATAGACACGAGTACACATAATTGGATATAAACACCAAAATGATACACATAAAATATAATATGAGTCTTCCATACTCTTATAGCATAAATGTGCCATATGGTAACGAAAGTGTTGGGGTGTGAACTAGAAACAATTAAATTTAGACCCAATCACTTAAAACATGTTCATGGAGTTCTCAATTGATTGCAAACTTCATCACATTTGAATATAACCTCAGGTGACAATATAAATTGAACTTAATGAACAAACATACACAATGCATACAAGCCTAGACTTTTGATGATTCTACAAACCAATAGAGTCATGACATTAAAAGGACAACTAGGATAAACGGACATTATGCAAACCATTGATATACCATCCAAACTCACTCAATAAGCATATATAGAGATTAATATTTTGAATGAATAGATCGATAAAATAGGCAGTGGCAATTATTTTCCTTTTTAATTCCATATTTTCTTTTAAGCCTTTGGACTACGTATTTCTTTTAGGTCCATTTTAAACGGTGGCTTACTATTCACAAGGGATAATAATTCCTTTCAGATCCCTTCCCCGTGCACAATTAGATACATCATATTTATATCTCACACAAATCTCAGGTGCAACAGATTTTAATATGCACTAGTCCTCCTAGGTCACATAACATGTAGATGAAAAGACTGGTAGGAGAACACCTCACAAAGCTCAAATATACATATGAAGTTAAAATTTCAAGAGAGCTCGTGCATGTGTGAATTGAGGAATATAAAAATAGAATCCATTATATCAACACAAAATCCAAGTACTCCATGTAAGCATGGTAAAGAACATTGTAAGGATTGAAAATCTAAATCAAAAGTTCTAGCCACATGGGAGTGAAAAAGATGGAATTCAAACCCAAGTATATGCCACATAAAGTGTGTCGAACTACAATACACAGAAAAAAAGTTTTGAGTTTTTAAATATTTTAATCCAGAACAAAAATATGTACTCAAAACACAATAAAAAATCATTTGTATTTTTCATTAATCTTGAATTACGAAAAAGGAAAAACACAAATGATAAATAAAAATCTTTTTTTATTTTTCATTTAATGCAAACAAAATTGAAAGAAGTATAATACAAAAGATACACAAAAATCATTATTATAGCTTGTGATTAAACATGGAGCATAGACGAGGAAATGATTAAACAAGCATACAATTAGCATGATAATATAGCATGAGTTACAAAAGCTAAAGTATGCAAAGAAAACTAACACATTCAACCTTTAGATTTAGCAAGAGAGGAAGCATGTGAAAGTAAATGAGAATAAAAAATATTATTTTGCAAAGCGACCAAGTCAGATCTCCTAACCCAAACTAATGACGAATGACGATCTCGGGGAGTAGGAATCTTGGCTACCTTGATTCACTTACGCTGGGATTTTCTAGGACCTCGTGAAAGATCAAAACAAATTTCCTAAGATGACCTTTTTGACCACAATGTACACAAGTAAAAACCCGTCGAAAATTGGTACCCAAGGATTGATCTCTAAAGGCTTTCCTAGGTGATTCTCCTGAAACATGGGTATTGGCTTTGTGAGTAGATTCATGACAAGTAACAAAGCTTAAACCATAAGTGTCATTTTTAATTTGGACCGTTCCTAAAATTTTATCTAATTTCTCCGAATGACACACCAAATCAAATTTGACTTTACTATAGTCTTTTAATTTATTTCTAATTCTAAGATTCTAGACTCTAATAGAACATTTCTGTTTTCCAACTCAAGAAGCTCTTTTTTCATTGACTCCATTACACCTCTAAGGCCATCTGTGAGAACCCGAATATAATTATCATAAATTATGTTTAAATCATGATTAGCTTATGTGATATGGATAATATGTTATTAGTATATATAATGTTAAGTCATTATATTTAGTCTAATCCTAGCGTCATAAAGAATGAAATATTGAATTAGTTACAAATGTGAAATTTTGAAGTTTTCGGTAGGAATGTTCATGTTTAAGACTAGTTTTGACCTTTATGACATAACAATTGACTTGAGGTGAAAACTAGATATTTGTAGATATATGAGTTAGGTTTGTAACACAACAAACGGTTCATCGAATGGACATCCGAGTAGGAAAATATTGTCTTTTACGAACAGGGGGTAAAGTAGTCATTTAGCCTTAAATGATATTCTGTTTTATATAATGCGACATGTTATATTTTGATTGGACCAAGGGGGGTGACCTTATGCCGACTTATAACCCTTGAATTAAGCTCTTCCTTCAGCATATTTCATCCATGGAAGAGTTTAACCTAAGGAAAGAGAGTTTTGAAGTTTAGGAATAAAGTGTGAGGAGAAATTGAAGAAAAATTCACAAAAAATTACATAAAAGCCCCTAAGGTAATTCCATCCATAAATCTTGTTTGATTTCTTTGGTATTTCTGATTTAAATGATAGAAATAATCATTTGTTTACTAAAACTCCATTTCTTGATGTGTACTCATGGATAGATGCATGTTTAAGCAAACTTGAATATGTAAACCCTTGAAATTGCTTTGTTTAGAAACCTTGTGTATTCAAACTATCATATCTTTTTGTATTCTTATTGAAACTGATTGATTCTAATTGGAGATTAAAATGGACTCATATATATATATATATATATATATATATATATCCAAAAATCAACTAAAAATACCAAGAAATGAATCTTGGGTGATGGTTTGAAGTTCGGATATGAAATCTGCCCCAAAAGAGTAAATATGCATACCATATGTTTCATGTTTTGCTTGACATCGTAAATGAACCCTGAAAATTATGAAATTTTAATCTTGTGTTATTCAATATGTTTTATGAAATTTGGTGAAATATCATAGAAATTTATGATGTATAAAAATTATGAAAATTCTTGGAAGATGACTAAATGATAGAGGAGGCAATAGGGCAGATTTGCTATGTAGTAAAGAAATGGCCATATCTTTCCCTAGAAAACTTGGAATGATGTGTCGTCTTTTGTGTTGGAAACCTGATATGATAAGGTTGGATTACCAAGAAGAATTAAAGTAGCTTTGGGATGTAATTTGAATATGTTAGATATTAGAACCTGAGTCTAGATGGGACTTCATTTATGATGAATGATTTGAATTGAATCATGTGATGCTTATGAATTGAGTTATGTTGAAGTTGTTCTTTGAACTATTAATATTATTATGATGATACTAATATTGTAATAATGATAGGAAGGGAAGAAGAGATGATTGAATAAGTGCCGGATAAAGGCAAGGGAAAAGCCAGTTAAACTGTCAAGGTGCGTGTACTTATGATTGTTTCATATATATACAGATATATGAATATAGCTCTAAGAGAAGGATTTGTTTTAATACTTCGGTATTTCGGATTTGTTTGGATATTCAAATATCTAGGATTTGTTATTGCCAAGGGGCATAATTATTTGGACCTTATGATCCAGGATTTGTTATTGCCAACGGGTAGAATTATTTGGATCTTATGATCCATGATTTGTTATTGCCAATGGGCAGGATTGTTTGAAGTTTATATCCACATATTCGATAGAGAATTTTTATTTCATTGCAGGGAAGGAGTACCTCACTAAGCTTAATGCTTACAGTTTATATTTTAACAATTTCAGGTTCGTACACTGCCAGCTAGGATACCATATGACCGGTAACTTTGAGAGTTGCACCGTTGGAGAGAGATGGGGTTTAAAAATGGAGATTTTATCGTTGTCACATTGAAGAATTAATATACTCACACATTGCATATATTGATTTAGTATGGATTGAGTTGATCATAGTTAATCACAGTATTGTATGTCCTCTTAATTATGACTCTGATATTGATTTTTTTGTATGGTATAAGAATAATATTATGTTCATTATGCACATTATGTAGGAAAATATTGATGAATGAATCATATTTCCAATGGGCTCAAGATTTTGACCAAATTATTCCAATTAAAATGATTAGTATGGATATTGGGTTTGGGGTGTGACAATTAGGGGTATCAGAGCGTGGTTATTAATTCTAGACGTATGTGATGATTAGATAGCAGTATTGAGTTGATTTGATATTTATGAATTGTTTATGTACTAACCAATAGTTTAGTATTATAAACTATTCATATTGGTTGTTAGAACTTTGTTGTATTACAGATTATTCCAGATGGAACCTGTGAATGGACAACATAGAGAAGAGGGAGTGGTTTCTCATACAGATAATACTGAAGAAGAGGAGAGTGTTACTAGAAGGGCTAGAGAGAATGAACAACCTACAGAAATTCAGATAATGGCACAGGTAATGATGAGGATGGCAGAGCAACGAGAAAGAAATATGGCGCAAATGGTAGAACAATAGGCTAGATATCTAGAATCAAAAAATGTGGCCAGGATTGAGAAAGAGGTAAGGAAGGAAATAAAGGATTCCATGCATGAGAATTTTTTGAGGTTGAACCCTCAAGAATATTCAGGGTTAGTTGAACCTATGGAAGCTGAGATGTGTGTCAGGATATTGAAACAATATTTGCAGTTATGAAGGTTCCACAACCAGAAAGTGAATCTTGTTGTGTTTAAGCTGAAAGGAGAGGCCAAATATTAGTGGGAAGCTAGCAACCATTTGGTTCCTAGGATGGAAGGTACTGATTTTATTACATGGGCTGAATTTATTAAAGCTTTGTATGTTAAGTATTTCCCTAAAGTTTATAGGAGGGAGAAGTTGAGGTAATTTCTAAATTTGACGCAAGGAAAAATTTCTGTGAGGGAGTATGAGGCTAAATTTACTGCTTTGTCTAGATTTTCCACTAAGTATATGGAGAATGAAGAAGATAAATGTAGTAAGTTTCAAGATGGACTGATTTTTCCTATTCAAAATACAGTGGCCACTTATGAGTTAGAAGATTATGCTTCTCTGGTAAACAAAGCCACGATAGCAGAAAGGCAAATAAACCAAGGGGTGGCGAGTAGAGAGAGTTTTAAGAAAAGTAGATTTGATTCATTTCAGTCTAAGGGAGGTTAGGGTGGAAGTCTTAAGATAGAACCTCATAAATTTCAGAGAGGTGGTGGAGGTGGGGAGATTTGGTAGAGATACTAGGGGTGGAGGATCTTCTAGTCTGGTTAGGAGGTCAAGAAAGGGTGAGACACCAATGAGAGTTGTTACATGTTTCTTTTGTAAAGAGGAGGGGCATTATAAATTCGAGTGTCCTAAGCTTAAAGGAGTGTAATGCTACCATTGTCATGAAGTGGAGCATGTTAAGAAGAATTGTCCGCAGTTGTCAGAGACTCTAGCAGCACATAGTGAAGTAGCAAGCAGAATGTTATCTCCAGGCAGTGTAGTGAAAAGTATGGGAAGAGGACAAGCTAGTAGTTCCAGGCCAGGTGGATGAGTTTTTACAATGAAAGAAGCTCATATTACTCTAGATGTTGTGACAAGTACACTTTTTATTACTGATAGAAGTGCTTATGTTTTGATTGATCCTGGTTCCACACATTCTTTTGTGTCCTATGCTTTTGATGTATACCTGAATAGACCATGTACTCATTTAGATGTGGGGTTGGGTATTTATATGCCTATGGGGGATATGGTTGTAGTTGAATATGCTTTTCGTGATTGTGTTTTGACTGTGGGGTCTAGAGATACAGTTATAGATCTACTTCCATTGGATATTTTTGATTTTGATATAATTATGGGAATGGATTGGTTATCTAAATATCATGCATCTATGGATTGTTTCTATAAGGAAGTTGTTTTTAATATGCCTGGTGAGCCTGAATTTAAATTTGTGGGGGAAAGAAAAATTGTTCCCAGTTGCATCATTTCTTCTATTCAGAGGAGGAAATTATTGAGTAAAGGTTGTGAGGGTTTTATTGCATATGTTTTTGACACTAGGAAGGGGGCTTTACAGTTAGTTGATGTTCCTATTGTATAGGATTTTCCATAAGTGTTTCCTTGTGAGTTGCCAGGGTTACCTCCAGAAAGAGAAGTTGAATTTAGTATTGAATTAGCACCGGGGACATACCCTATTTCAATGGCACCATATAGAATGGCACTTGTTGAATTAAAAGAACTTAAGATCCAGTTGCAGGATTTACTTAATAGGGGGTTTATACAACCCAGTGTATCTCCATGGGGTGCACCAGTTTTATTTGTGAAAAAGAAAGATGGTACTATGCGTTTGTGTATTGATTATAGGCAACTGAATAATGCTACAATTAAGATCAAGTACCCTTCACCTCGTATAGATGATTTGTTTGATCAGTTACAGGGTGCTAAAGTGTTTTCAAATATAGACTTGTGATCATGGTATCATCAGTTGAGGGTGAAGGAGAGTGATATTTCTAAAACTTCTTTTCGCACTCGATATGGTCATTTTGAGATTTTGGTGATGCCTTTTGGGGTGACTAATGCTCCAGCTGTATTTATGGATCTTATGAACCGGGTACCGCATTCTTTTGTTGATTCATTTGTGATAGTTTTTATTGATGATATTCTGATTTATTGACGTGATATGGTTGAACATGAAAAGAATCTTATAACTATTTTGAATCTATTGAAAGATAAGAAATTATATGCTAAGTTTATCAAGTGTGAATTTTGTCTATCATAAGTTGTATTTTTAGGCCATGTTATTTCTGGCGATGGTATATGTATTGATCATAAGAAGGTAGAGGTTATTGTAGAATGGGAGAGGACCAATAACGTGACTGAGGTGAGGAGTTTTCTGGGTTTAGCTAGGTATTATATAAGGTTTATTAAGGGATTTTCTTTGATTGCCTTGCCAATGACTAAACTAACCCGGAAAGATGTTAAGTTTGAATGGAATTATGATTGCGAAAATAGTTTTGATGAATTGAAAAAGAGGTTGGTAACTGCACCTGTTCTTACTATTCCGCATGGTGGAGATGATTTTGTTATTTATATCAATGCTTCACACTAGGGGTTGGTTTGTGTTTTTATGCAGCATGGTAAAGTTATTGCTTATGCTTCTAGGCAGTTGCGTACACATGAACGTAATTATCCTACACATGATTTTGAACTTGCTGTTATTGTCTTTGCTTTGAAATTATGGCGTCATTATCTATATGGTGAGGTATGTGAAATTTTTACTGAACATCAAAGCCTTAAGTATTTATTTACTCAGAAGGAGTTGAATTTGAGGCAGAGGCGGTGGATGGAGTTAATTAAAGATTATGATTGTACAATTCACTACCACCTAGGAAAGGCAAATGTAGTTGTAGATGCTTTTAGTAGAAAGGCTTCTGGAAGGTTATCTTGTATTTGGTGTGCTAGAGTTGCCTACATCATGGAGTTGAGATTGATGGGAGTAGAATTGAAGCTAGAAGATGGGGACAGGTTCTTTGCTCATGTAAGCGTGAGGCCTTTGTTAGCTACCCATATTTGTGATTTGCAAAGTCAAGATCCTTTTCTTGAGAAGAAACGATAAGATGTCCGAGATGGTAAGTCTAAAGATTTTTGTATTGTGAATGATGGCACTTTATTATATAAGCAGCAGTTATGTGTGCCTAATGTGTGTTGATTGAAAGAGGAAATTTTAGATGAGGATCATAATTCCATTTATACTATGCATCCTAGTAGTACTAAAATGTATAGGGATTTAAAGGAACATTATTGGAGGAATAATATGAAGATGGAAATAGCTGATTTTGTTGCTAGGTGCCTTATATGTCAGCAAGTGAATGTGGAGCATCAGAAACCTACTGGTCTGCTTCAGCCATTGCCAATATCGAAATGGAAATGGGATCATGTAATGATGGATTTGGTGGTTGGGCTTCCTCGATCTCAGAAGGGGTCAGATTAGATTTGGGTGGTGGTGGATAGATTGACGAAGTCCGCTCATTTTCTAGCAGTCAAGACTACGTATACAATTGATAGGTATGCTAGATTGTATGTTAATGAAATTATTAGATTGCATGGAGCACCAGTATCTACTGTTTCAGATAGGGACCCTACTTTTACATCTAGATTTTGGGATAGCTTGCAGTGTGCTATGGGTACTAACTTAAAGTTTAGTATAACTTTTCATCCTCAAACAGATGGGCAGTCTGAAAGGACAATACAAATTTTGGAAGATATGCTTAGAGATTGTGTACTTGATTTTAAAGGAAATTGGGATGAATATTTGCCTTTGATAGAATTTGCATATAACAATAGTTTTCAATCTACTATTGGTATGGCACCATATGAAGCGTTGTATGGTAGATGATGTCGTACACCCGTATGCTGGGGTGAAGTTGGTGAAAGGAAGATAGAGGGTCCAGAGTTGATTGAAGTCACCATTGAAAAAGTGAAGATTATTCAAGATAGAATGATAAAAAGTCAAAGAAGACAGAAAAGTTATGCAGATAAGCGACGGAAAGATTTAGAATTTCAGAAAGGGATTACGTATTTCTTCGGATATCGCCATGGAAAGGAGTTATGAGGTTTGGAAAGAAAGGTAAATTAAGTCCACGCTACATTGGACCTTATGAAATTCTTGAGAAAGTCGGGATGGTTGCCTACAAGCTAGCGTTACCACAGGAGTTAGCTCGATTACATGATGTTTTCCATGTTTCTATGTTGAGAAAGTATGTAGCGGATTCTTCACATGTATTGGTGGACCAATCTATTGCGTTGAAAGAAGATTTGAGCTATATGCAATGATAAGAACCCAAAAGTGTATATTTTATACCCCGAATAAGATGCATTTTAGTCGCTCATTTTTAATAAAAATGACCTTATGTTCGTATTTTATTATTTTTCAGGTCAATATGCAGTAGTGGTACAAATAATGTTAAATCAGTACAATTGTGACTCAATAGCGGTCAAAAGCTTGCAACGAAGAAATCAAGGAGATCGCGAGGTCTGGAGTTCAATCTGAGCTTGCCCCGATGTGATGCGATGTTCCGAAACAGTCCCGTAACCTAAACCTAATCCTACACCGAGCTCAGACCATTCCCCGAGCCCTGTGTGTGTTGATTTTGTACCCATATTATTTTTCTAGATCTTTATTTTTAGTCATTTTATTTTTAGGATTTATTTAGAAATTTCTAGGATTTATTTTCTATTTTTCTATTTCTTTATTTTGATTTTGATTTTTATTAGTTTTTCATTTTTAATCTTTATTTTATTTTATCATTTTTCTTAGGATTAGTTTTTAGGAATTTATTTTATTTAGTTTTTAGTTTTAATTTATTTAGTTAGAATTTTTAGTTTTTATAGAGTTTTATTTATATTTTATTATTTCTTTTTAATTTTTTTAGTCTCTTAGTAATAAATTAGAGTTTTTCTAGATTTTTTTTTTTTAATTTCTATTTTTAATTTTTTTAGTGTGTCATTTTTTTAGGGGTACAAATTAAACATACACACATTAAACAATAACACACACAAATCCCAAACACACCCTCACCCTCACCCTCACCCTCACACACAATCCTACACCCTCACCCACCTAACCACTCCCACTTCATCTTCCTCACCACAACTCTCTCTCTCCTACCACCATAACCAAAACCCAAATAAACTAACTACCCCTTATACCTGCTACCTCACCCCCTGAAAATCTAAAACCGAACTTGTCACGAGACCCAAATTCGAACTCTACCCCTATCCTAACCAAACCGTGAGCCCCCGGGTACAACCCGATCTCATCCCAGCCACTGCCACAGCCGCGGACCTGCCCGACCGCCCCACTCTAATCCACCTCGACAGACCCAAATCGGGTTCAACCCGGTTCAAAACCCATCCTGACCGCGAGCTAACCCGAGACCCATTTAAAAAAAAAAAAAAAACAGCTAGTCAACCTCTATCCCAAAAAAAATCGGACCACACCCTCTTCCAAGCTAAATGAAAATCCCAACAATCTCTCCTAAAAAACAAGCTTCGTGGACTAAAAAAAAAGGAAAGGAAGGAAGACCACTTTAAAAAGACTCTCTCTCAGCAAATAAAGGGAGATAGACAGATAGAGAGATACACGAGAGACAGAAAAATAAAAAAAGGAGACTCTAGATGGTACAAAAAAGTTAGAAAAAAAATTCCCCAAAAATTAGTTTAGGTTTAGAAAAAAATTGTAGGTTTAGTTTTTGTTTTTAGTTTTGTAATCCAGTCTAGTTTTTGTGACGAGTTTGGGACGCGTGTTCATGCCACAATTGACTCAAGGAATTATTCGTATCGTATTTCTTTCTCTTCTATTTAATTTCTTGCTGATTAATTGTGATTGTGCTGAAAATTTAATCATGTTTGGATAAACACGCCATTCAAGGGGTGGGATGAAACACGTATGTTAATTTAATTAATTGAACAGTGGTTCAATTGATGTGTTCTAGGCAAAATTAAATTGAAAAAAAATCACACATTAATTTATTTGACGAGAGTTAATAAATTAATGTTAAAAATTGATATTTGATTTTTGGATTTAACTTAGAGATAGGTTTCATTCTTGAATTCAAATATTAATCACGTGTGTGCAATTCAAAGATCCGTACATTTTTTTATGAATTGATCATAGGGGGTAGTTTGTAAAAAAGGGTATGAATCTATATTTTTTTTATCTGTAGTGACTCTTTCTGCTTTAATTGCTAAAATAAATAATTTTGAATTTAGGATTGTAACGAGAGTTAAATTTTAAATTTCAATATTATTTCGAAGGTACCAATTGAATAATTGAAAAATTAAATTAAATTAATTACGTGGAGTAATCTCATCTCTTGTCTCTTCTCATAAATTCTACACTAGGTTACGTTTTAATTTTTTGTAGTTACTTTAGTTGCGTAAAATTTCATTTCTTCCATTAAAATTTGTTTTAAAAAAATAAATATTAAAAAAAACACAAAAAGAATTTTAATAAAAATTAGAATTGCAAGTTTTCACGATTACAATTTCAACGCTAGAAATTGAATTGATACCCGAATTTGCCACTATACTGAATTTTTAACAAGTTTTGTAGGTAATTCCAGGAATTTTTTATACTCGAAGTTTGACCGCAGCGACATTCCAAATCATATCTGAAGGAACACAAATTAAGAGTTATCAAATGGCGCCGTTGCCGATTTCTTGATGTTTGAAGCCCGTGAAGATTTGTACTTTTCATTTTTTTTAGTTATTCCTTCCTCTCCCTCCTTAGAATGGTTGTTTAGGATTATTGAGGCCTTGTAATTAATTTGGGTGCATTTTGACACTGATTTATTTTTTGTAAGATTACTTCCAAAAAAAATAAAAAATAAATAGCGAAAAAGGAAACCGGACAAGGTAGAGAGAGAGCGTCCAAGGCGAGGATTTATAAGCCTCTCTACTTTGGGTCGGTAGGACTCCCGTGGATGACTGAAGTAGGTGTACTTCCCCCCGGTCGACTCAACTCAGTCTTCACCCCACGTGTGTAAAAACTGTGGGAGGTAAACTCTTTATCACTCGCAAATCTCCTGCAAGCGAGTCAATTTTTGTGTGCTACTTGCTCCTATATGCTTTTTATTTCAGTATCGCACTTAAATTGGATGATTTGATGAATAAATTTACCTATAACCTATCCCGATCATTGCAACAAGTTGGGATTTCATCACCCACTCAATCACATTGCCATTTGTTTGTTACCTGTGCTCTCACTTAAATTAAAATCAATCAACTCGCAAGCCAAGTAGGAACGGTGTTCATTAGGACCCTTTCGGACCGAGACCCTGGTAGGATACTCTAGTGAGTCCTTTCCACACCTACAAATCTTCATTCCACTATCTTAAGACTTTTATCTAGGGAAACTGGGTTTTAAGTGAGGCCGCCCAGTAAAACGGGTTGTGCTTTCCCCAGTGTGGTACCGAATAGTTGTTTGTTATAGTAGCTCGTGTGGTGAGCCTTAACTAGTAAGCCTCTTGTCTCCCGGGAAGAAAGTAGGAGCACACTTTTATCGGCGAGGCCTAAGATTCCGTGATTTTCTCGCCCGCAGACTAATTAAAATTGACTACCCACTCACTTAACTTGACGATAATAATTTGGCTATGTGCTCTTTAGGACTTGTTCCATTTGTGTACGTGCCTAAGTTGTTCCTTTAGGTAGTCCAATTTTTGCTCCAACTGTCAGTTTTTCCACCGTTAGTCCATCGCCTCTTTTTCCCGTTTTTTCTGCATGTTTTAAACTAAACCCCAAACTCCAAAAATATTTTCTTTTTTTTTTCTGCCTCAATTTTTTTTCTCACACAAAACTCCAAAAATATTTTCCATTTTTCCTTCCTTATTTTTCAAAAAAAAAATCCAAAAAGATTTTCTTCTTTTTCAAATAATCAAAAATCCCAAAAATATTTTTTTCCTTTCTTTTATGCCATATTGGCAACACATTGATCATCGATTAACATGTTCCCCTAGTGCTCCATCTCTAAATTCCCTCTTAGGCGATCGTGTTCTTATCGTTGCTCCTCATTTTTTTGATCAGTGTTCTTCTTTGGAGACTCCTAGTTCTCCCACTTCCCATGGTTCTGTTACCCCACCCATCATGGCCGACGAACGCGCTTTAAGGGACTACTTTGCCCCGATTACGGCCACTCTTCCTTCATGTATCGTTCTTCCGCCCACTCCGACCGTACAATTTGAAATTCGCCCCGCGACTATTTCTATGTTGCCTAGTTTTCATGGCCTTGAACGCGAGTCTCCTTATACTCACTTGCGGAAATTTCTCACTGTGTGCGCTACTTTCAAAAATCAAAACTTAGACGAAGAGAATGTTCGTCTTCGATTGTTTCCCTTTTCTCTTCACGATAATGTATCCGTGTGGCTCCATTTCTTACCCCCGGATTCTATCCTCACTTGGGAACAACTTGTTAAGAAGTTCATGTCTAAATTCTATCCCATGAGCAAAACCAATGAAATGCGCCAAGCTATTCCAGATTTTCAACAAAAGCCCACTGAACAGTTTTGTGAAGCATGGGGCCGTTTTCAAGACTATATTAATAGTTGCCCACATCACGGTCTCGAGAAAAGTCGTTTAGTCCATATTTTTTACAATGGTCTTATCCCTTCTTCTTGCACCATGATTGAATCCATGCATAAAGGAAAGTTCATGCATTTGACTCCCACTACCGCTTATAATTTCCTCCTTGAATTAGGCGATGACTCTCAAGATTGGGAGGGCACCAATGCATTTTCGAGATCTGATCCCCCACGTGTAGGGAACACTTCTGAGGTAAAAAATGATCCTGATTTTAAAACTTTACTACACAGCTTACACTCTTTGACTAAAACCGTTGACGCTCTCAGTTGTACTATGCAACAAAATGTTACACTTTATAAACAAGCAATGACTGTGAACAATTCTAGTCCTTCCTCTTCTGGTGTATGCTTAAGTCAAGATCATTTAGCTCATTTGTGTCCCCTATTGCAAGATGATCCTGAACCCACCATGGATCAAGCATGTGCCTTTGATACCACTAGGAAATCCGTTCCCCCGTCGTTGACTTACAATCCTAACAATAGGAATCATCCGTATTTCTCTTATAAGTACGACCACTCCTTCGTTCCTTCCCAACCACAACAACATGTTGGTGGTCCCCCTGGGTTTTCACACAACCCACAAAGGCAACCTCGTCCTCCTGTCCCACATCAGTCTGCTCCTTACCATCAATCACACTTTCCATCTTCCTTTGTCCCCCACGACGGACATTCAAACAACAATAATCAGCTTGTTCCTATTCCCCCACCTTCCTTTGAGTATTCACAACCGCTTAATTCCCAACGCGAGTTAGTTCCCCAACCATCTTATGCTCCTCCGCCCAATTCCTCCACCTCTTCTCTTGAGAATCTCCTCACTCAGTTTATGACCACTCAGACTCAAGCTCTCCAACGGCTTGAACAGCGTTTCAACCAATTCGAGTCTGAGCGAGAGAAAGGTCATTTTCCCAGTCAACCCATTGCTAACCCTAAGGGGAACGACAAAGGCTCGACCTACGAGGTTGGTTCCACTTCTAATCCACCCAATTACCAAGTGGATATGAAAGTGGCGTCTACTCTTTGCTCGGGAAAACAAGTTGATAATGGTGTTCAATCTCCCACTGATGTCCCACAACCAACCATACCACCTTTAGCGCATATCACTAAGGTTACCCCACCTTCTAAATCCCCATCTCATACTGAGACCAATCCTCCTGCGCCCACATCTGCTTATGTGCCCAAGGCACCCTTCCCTCATCGGTTGGCTCCCACTAAGAAAGCCCAGCAATTTAATGAAATCAAGAAAGTCTTTCAGAATGTTCACATTAACATTCCCTTCCTCACCTCGATTCAACAAGTCCCCTCTTATGACAAATTTTTGAAGGACTTGTGCACTGTTAAGCGTAGGACAAATGTTCCGCGAGATGCTTTCCTCACTGAGCAAACTACGTCCCTACTCCATAATAACGGTGTTGTGAAGTATAAAGACCCTGGTCGTCCAACTGTCTCTTGCATGTTAGGCGACAAGTTCACTACTAGTGCTTTACTTGATCTCGGGGATAGTGTTAATTTGTTACCTTACTCCCTCTATCTTGAGTTAGGTTTACAAAATATGAAACCTACACGAGTCAGTCTTCAACTTGTTGATCGTTCCGTGAAAGTCCCTAAAGGAATCATTGAAAACATTTTGGTGAAAGTCTCAGACTTTTACTATCCTATGGATTTCATCATCTTAGACACTCCTGCGCCCGACCCAACCAATACTCCTATCATATTGGGTCGCCCCTTTCTGGCCACTGCCAATGCCATCATCAATTGTTGTGATGGGTCCATGAATCTCTCTTTTGGCAACATGACTGTAGAAGTTAATATATTCCACCTTATGCAACAACCGGCTGATGTCGATTCTATTGATGAGGTGTGTGTGATTGACTCCTTAGTTACTGAAATGTTGGACCAAACTTACCCTTCCGATCCTCTCTAACAATGTTTGGCCCATTTTGGCTTCGACTTTGACATTGATTCATCCATCTCTGAACTCAATGCCCTGCTAGATTCCACTCCACTGATGGATACTTCTTCTAGGGATCCTCCCTTCGATCCTCTCTATGATACTATTCACTCGCTGGATCACCCTGTTCCCCCTTCTGAGCTCCCTACCACATTAGATTCCTCCCCTTTATGCACCGAGCACCCTCCGAACTCTGTTTCTGCTTCTGAGTCCGATGTCGCTCCTGCGCTACCTGCTACTTTGGAGCTTAAGCCCTTACCTTCCGAGTTGAAATATACTTTCTTAGGTCCCAACAACCATCGCCCTGTTATTATTGCTTCCGATTTGACCGCTGATCAAGAAGAGTAATTAGTTCACACTCTTACTCAGCATAGCACTGCTATAGGTTGGACCATTTTCGACATTCACGGTGTGAACCCCAATGTTTGTAGTCATCGCATTCATTTGGAGGACAATGCCAAGACTTCTCGTGAACCCCAGCGTCGACTTAACCCTGGTATGAAAGAAGTCGTGCGCGCTGAGATTTTAAAATTGCTCGATGCTGGAATCATCTAACCTATCTCAGATAGTCAGTGGGTCAGTCCCATTCATGTGGTACCGAAAAATTCTGGTGTCACAGTCATAAAAAATAGTGACAATGAGCTTTTTCCTACCCGTATGCAAACGGGTTGGCGTAGTTGCATTAACTATCGAAAGCTAAATGATGTCACTCGTAAGGACTATTTTCCTCTTCCCTATATCGACAAAATGCTTGAACGTTTATCCGTTCATGCATATTACTTCTTCCTTGATGGCTACTCAGGATACAACCAAATTCCAATTGCCCCTGAAGACCAAGAGTTAACTACCTTCACTTGTCCCTTTGGCACTTTTGCCTATTCTCGCATGTCTTTTGTCCTTTGCAATGCACCTGCGACTTTTGAACGGTGTGTGATTAGCAAATTTAGTGGCATGGTTGAACGTTTCCTAGAAATCTTTATGGATGATTTTTCTGTGTCTGGTTCTTCCTTCGAGTAATGCCTTTATCATCTCACTATGGTCCTCACACGTTGTCAGGAAAAGAAACTGGTCCTCAATTGGGAAAAATGTCATTTCATGGTAAAAAAGGGGATTGTTTTAGGTTATGTTGTCTCTCGTGACGGTATTGAAGTAGATAAAGCTAAAGTTGATATAATCTCCTCGCTTCCCATTCCTAAGTCTGTTAAGGACATTCGCTCCTTCTTAGGACATGCGGGCTTCTATCGTCGTTTCATAAAGGACTTTTCTAAAATTGGTCGACCTTTAACAACCCTTTTACCCAAAGATGTTCCCTTGGTCGTTGATGATGATTGTGTTGCTTCTTTTGAGCGCTTTAAAGCCGAGATCACTTCTGCTCCGATCATTCAGCCTCCTAATTGGTCTTTACCCTTTGACCTCATGTGTGACGCATCTGCTTTTTCTCTAGGCGCTGTACTTGGTCAGCGGGTTGACAAGCGTCAGCATGTCATTTATTATCCTAGTCGAACCCTCCATGGGGCTCAACTTCATTACACGACCACCGAAAAGGATTTGCTCGCTGCCGTATTCGCACTCGATAAGTTTTGATCTTATTTTATCGGTCCCCCAATCATCGTTTACACTGACCACGCTGCCCTACGGCACCTTCTTCAGAAGAAGGATTCTAAGCCACGTTTGATACGGTGGATTCTCTTGCTTTAAGAATTTTATCTAGAAATTCATGATAAGAAAGGGTGAAAAAATTTAGTTGTAGACCATCTCTCCCGCATCACTGTTACGTCTACATCTACTCCAGTCCCTATTTCTGAAACCTTTCCTGATGAGCAACTTTTTGCTATCTCCATTTCTCCTTGGTATGCTGATATTGTTAATTTCCTTGTTACAGACCAACTGCCAAATCACTGGTCGAAATAAGAGCGCTCTAAGTTCATGGCCCAAGTGAAATTTTACTCTTTGGATGACCCCTTCCTTTTTAAGTATTGCTCTGATCAAGTCATCCGCCGCTGTGTTCCCGACCATAAACAGTCAAGTATACTCTCCTTTTGTCACGATGGTGCCTGTGGTGGCCATTTTAGCTCCAAGAAAACCGCCACCAAAATTTTGCAAAGTGGTTTCTACTGGCCCACTCTCTTTCGCGATGCCCACCACTACTGCCAGGCTTGTGCCAATTGCCAACAATCTGGGTGTATCTCTTGCCGTCACATGATGCTCCTCACACCCATTCTCATTGTTGAAATCTTCGATGTATGGGGAATTGATTTCATGGGTCCTTTTCCGTCTTCTCATGGTTTCTAATATATACTAGTTGCAGTTGATTACGTTTCCAAATGGATTGAAGCCATAGCTTGCTGTACCAATGACCATCGCATTATGGTCCAGTTTCTTAAGGAGTACATCTTCACACGTTTTGGAACTCCCAAATCTATCATTAGTGATGGGGAAAACATTTTTGTAATCGAGTCTTTGAACATCTTGTTAGAAAGTATGGTGTTACCCACAAAGTTGGTCTCTCTTACCACCCTCAGACTAGTGGTAAAGTTGAGGTTTCCAATCACGAAATCAAGCAAATCTTAGAAAAAACAGTTAATCCTAATAGGAAAGACTGGTCCTTACGCTCAAATGATGCTCTGTGGGCATACCGTACTGCTTTTAAGACTCCGATTGGCATGTCTCCTTATCGCTTGGTTTTTGGAAAACCATGCCACCTGCCTGTCGAGCTTGAACATCATGCTTATTGGGTTGTTAAAGACCTTAATTTTGATATCGACGAGGTTGGCATTCATCGAAAGCTCCAACTTAATGAATTAGAGGAGATACGAAATGATGCCTATGATTTGTACAAGAAGTACAAGGACAAAATGAAGTGGATCCATGACTAAAGCATCTTACGCAAAGAATTTACCCTAGTCAGAAAGTGTTGTTATATAACTCCCGTCTTCATCTCTTTCCCGGGAAGTTAAAAACCCGTTGGTCTGGACCCTTTGTTGTTGAATCTGTTACTCCCTATGGTTCCATCACCATTCAAAATCCTAAGGATGGTAGCCTATTTCAAGTCAACGGTCAATGATTGAAGCCTTTCTTAGAGCTAGTCCCCTCTCCCATTGAAGAAATTGACCTTTTTGACCCCACTTATGAAGACTGACTGTTCAGTCTTGTTTGGGGGTGATTCTCATCACCCAATTTTTCTTCCACCCCGTGCTTTCATAGCTCTTATCTTTAGGGTGAGATTGGTTCGGTCTGGCTGAAGACATTAAACTTAGCGCTCCCGGGAGGTAGATCGTCGTTCATTTTTTTTGAGTATGTGTCTTATCCTGTTTAGGGGTGGTGTTTCACACCACCCAATGATTTTCACATGCTTTATAGACTTGTTCATACTTTTGTATCGCCTATGTTCTTTAGGTTTCATCTCTACTCCCTCAGGCGGTACATTTTCACAGCGGTTCATTATGGTACTATCTTTCATCCCTTGTGCTTTAATTTTTATATATGGTTTTAAACATCGAGGATGATGTTCTGTTTTGTTTGGGGGTGGGAAATTTATCAAAATCGTACCTCTTTTGAAAATTTCCAGAAACAAGTGATTTTAAAAATTTTGTGCAGTTAAAAATAAATTTTTATGATATGAATTGTCTATTATCCCTCTTTTAGAAATCTCGGAATACCCGTGTTCGAACCCAAAAATTGCGCTTTTAACATTAAATTAATTGATACCTCTTAAAAGCGTACTTGCACTATGAATTCTTAAACTCGGCAATTCACACTATCACTTATACAATCAAAAGTTAAAGAGTAAATATATTCTCAAGAAAGCCTTAAAAGATCACTAGAGGCGACTTAAACCCGTGAGATTTGAGCTTTTCACCTTTTTGAGGGTTTTTACGTATCTCAGAGTCACAAGTTGACTCAACTTTCTTTGGATACCACATTTAGTCGTTGTATGATCTCATCATTGTTTCAAATTTGGCTTCATCACTGAGAATGACATTACTTTCGAGTTGTAAGAAACATGTGTCTTGTAGTTTGTCCCGAGCACTAAACCAATTTTTCCATACACATACCATTTTCCCTCTCACATTATCATCCACCCATTATCATTTTCCATATTACCCTTATCCATATGTCCCAAATACCATCCATCATTGCCATCGTTTTTGAGAAAAAGAGCGTTTGAAATTTTCCATGTAAATTGTCTTCATTTGTGCTATGAAAAGAAGAATGTATCATAATAAAAAAAAAGAAAAAGCAAAGAAAGAAAATAAAAATAGAAAAGAAGAAAAAGAAAGCATGCGATCATAAATTCAAATAATGAAGACAATAGTCAATCAAAGTGTGTCACACTCTTCTAAAAAACCCTATCGTTCATCTTCTTCATTTCATTATCCCCTCATACCTTTGATAAACCCCATTTTCACCCTTGGTAATGTGTTCGGGCAAACGAGAATATTATATGGTGAATAACTCGACATTCTCGACATAGTGGTTAGCATTCCTTCATGAGATCAGATTTTTTTTCATGTATCCATCATTTTCTATAAAGTATGTGAGACGTTTGAACTTGTTTACATTTACTCACATCCTCACATACTAGAGAGATACACTTACCCAAATTCTCAGAGAGTTCGATTCAGAGAGATATATCCAGTGATAATTGAAGTCAAAGCGTTGATTATATAAAGGCGATCTTAGAATTACTCTAATGATACATTAGATTACTTCACACTACACATGCTGAGTTTTAGGAATGATTATGCTTTTTGGTATTAAGTAATTTTATATCTTCTTTTAATAGTTGAATATGGTGTTCCTTGACGTCCTTTAAAAGTTGGGTTGTATAGCATTTCATTATCCACTCAGATGCTACGTGCAATCGCCAGTGCCTGCGAAAGAGGAACACTTTTGGTTAGTTATCTCTATTTTCTCTCTAATTTTTGCTCGAGGACTAGCAATATTCTATTTGGGGGTGGTGTGATAAGCACCGAAAAGTGTATATTTTATACCTCAAATAAGATGCATTTTAGTCGCTCGTTTTTAATAAAAATGACCTTATGTTCGTATTTTATTATTTTTCCGGTCAATACGCAGTTGCGGTACAAATAATGCTAAATCAGTACAATTGCGACTCAATAGCGGTCAAAAGTTTGCAACGAAGAAATCAAGGAGATCGCGAAATCTGGAGTCCAATCTGAGCTTGCCCTGATGTGATGCGATGTATCGAAACAGTCCCGTAACTTAAACCTAAGCGTACACCGAGCCCAGACCATTCCCTGAGCCCCGTGTGTGTTGAGTTTATACGCATACTATTTTTCTAGACTTTTATTTTTAGTCATTTTATTTTTAGGATTTATTTCGAAATTTCTAGGATTTATTTTCTATTTTTCTATTTCTTTATTTTGATTATGATTTTTATTAGTTTTTAATTTTTAATCTTTATTTTATTTTATCATTTTTCTTAGGATTAGTTTTTAGGAATTTATTTGATTTAGTTTTTAGTTTTAATTTATTTAGTTAGGATTTTTAGTTTTTTTTAGTTTTTATAGAGTTTTATTTATTTATTGTTATTTCTTTTTAATTTTTTTAGGCTCTTAGTAATAAATTAGAGTTTTTCTAGATTTTTATTTTTTATTTTATTTCTAGTTTTAATTTTTTAGATTGTGTTATTTTTTTAGGGGTACAAATTAAACACACATTAAACACTAACACACACAAATTCCAAACACACCCTCACCCTCACACATTATCCTACGCCCTCACCCACCTAACCACTCCCACTTCATCTTCCTCAACACAACTCTCTCTCTCCTACCACCATAACCAAAACCGAAATAAACTAACTACCCCTTATACCTGCTACCTCACCCCCTGAAAATCTAAAACCGAACTTGTCACGAGACCCAAATTCGACCTCTACCCCTATCCTAACCAAATCGTGAGCCCCCGGGTACAACCCGATCTCGTCCCAGCCACCGCTCCACTCCGATCCACCTCGACAGACCCAAATCGGGTTCAACCCGGTTCGAAACCCATCCTGATCGCGAGCTAACCCGAGACCCATTTGAAAAAAAAAAAAAAAAACCAACCAGCTAGTCAACCTCTATCCCAAAAAAAATCGGGCCACACCCTCTTCCAAGCTAAATGAAAATCCCAACAATCTCTCCTCAAAAACAAACTTCGTGGACTAAAAGAAGGGAAAGGAAGGAAGACCACTTTAAAAAGACTCTCTCTCAGCAAATAAAGGGAGATAGACAGATAGAGATACACGAGAGTAGTAGTGGCAAAATGTGGCCCAAATAATAAAATAACCCATATTAGCCCAAGCATCTAAATATGGGGCCCATGTTTAAAAGCTATGAGTTAAATATGGGGCTCATATTTCAAAGCTATGAGTTAAATATGGGGCCCATATTTGAAAGCAAAAAATCAAATATGGAGCTCAATTTTAAAAGATACAAATCAAATATAATACTCATTTTAAAAAGTTATGAGTAAAATATGAGTTTTTTTTATATATACCTCGAATTGTAGTACTTAATTTAGTAGAAAAATAATGGGTTGGCCCAACCCATATTTGGTCCGCCCATATTTGGCCCGGCCCACATTTAACCCAACCCACATTTGACCCAACCCACATTTAGCCCAACCCATATTTGACCCGCCCAAATTAGGCCCAGCCCATAATTTTGCCAGTGCTACACGAGAGACAGAAAAATAAAAAAAGGAGAATGTAGAGGGTACAAAAAAGTTAGAAAAAAAATTCCCCAAAAATTAGTTTAGGTTTAGAAAAAAATTGTAGGTTTAGTTTTTGTTTTTAGTTTTGTAATCCAATCTAGTTTTTGTGACGAGTTTGGGACGCGTGTTCATGCCACAATTGACTTAAGGAATTATTCGTATCGTATTTCATTCTCTTCTATTTAATTTCTCGGTGATTAATTATGGTTGTGGTAAAAATTTAATCATGTTTGGATAAACACGTCATTCAAGGGGTGGGATGAAACACGTATGTTAATTTAATTAATTGAACAATGGTTCAATTCATGTGTTCTAGGCAAATTAAATTGAAAAAAAATCACACATTAATTTATTTGACGAGAGTTAATAAATTAATGTTAAAAATTGATATTTGATTTTTGGATTTAACTTAGAGATAGGTTTCATTCTTGAATTCAAATATTAATCATGTGTGTGCAATTCAAAGATCCGTACATTTTTTACGAATTGATCATAGCGGGTAGTTTGTAAAAAAGGGTATGAATCTATATTTTTTTATCTGTAGTGACACTTTCTGATTTAATTGCTAAAAAAATAATTTTGAATTTAGGATTGTAACGAGAGTTAAATTTTAAAATTCAATATTATTTCAAACGTATCAAATGAATAATTGAAAAAATTAAATTAAATTAATTACGTGGAGTAATCCCATCTCTTGTCTCTTCTCATTAATTCTACACTCGGTTACGTTTTAATTTTTCGTAGTTACTTTAGTTGCTTAAAATTTCATTTCCTCCATTAAAATTTGTTTTAAAAAAATAAATATTCAAAAAACACAAAAAGATTTTTAATAAAAATTAGAATTGCAAGTTTTCAAGATTACAGTTTCAACGCAAGAAGTTTGATTGATACCCGAATTTGCCACGATACAGAATTTTTAACAAGTTTTGTAGGTAATTCCAGGAATTTTTTATACTTGAAGTTTGACCGCAGCGACATTCCAAATCATATCTGAAGGAACACAAATTAAGAGTTATCATGCAATAACCACTTGCAATCGTCGATAGGAAAGAACAAATATTGAGATCAGAAGTGATCCCACATGTGAAGGTTATGTGGAGAAGGCATCCCATGGAAGAAGCTACATAGGAGAGTGATGATAGCATGAATATTCGTTATCCGTATTTTTTTTATTCAGACAACCAAGGTATTTCAATTTCGGGGACGGAATTTCCTAACAGGCGGAGAATTGTGACAACCTGAATATAATTATGATAAATTATGTTTAAATCATGATTAGCTTATGTGATATGGATTATATGTTATTAGTATATATAATGTTAAGTCATTATATTTAGTCTAATCCTAGCATCATAAAGAATGAAATATTGAATTAGTTACAAATGTGAAATTTTGAAGTTTTCGGTAGGAACGTTCATGTTTAAGACTAGTTTTGATATTTATGAGATAACAATTGCCTTGAGGTGAAAACTAGATATTTTTAGATATATGATTTAGGTTTGTAACACAATAAACGGTTCATCGAACGGACATCCGAGTAGGAAGATATTGTCTTTTACGAACAGGGGGTAAAGTAGTCATTTAGCCTTAAATGATATTTTGTTTTATATAATGCCACATGTTATATTTTGATTGGACCAAGGGGGTGACCTTATGCTGACTTATAAACCTTAAATTAAGCTCTTCCTTCAGCATATTTCAGCCATGGAAGAGTTTTAACCTAAGGAAAGAGAGTTTTGAAGTGAAGGAAGAAAGTGTAAGGAGAAATTGAAGAAAAATTCACAAAATATTACATAAAAGCCCCTAAGGTAATTCCATCCATAAATCTTGTTTGATTTTTTTTGTATTTCTGATTTAAATGATATAAATAATCATTTGTTTACTGAAACTCCATGTCTTGATGTGTACTCATGGATAGATGCATGTTTAAGCAAACTTGAATATGTAAACCCTTGAAATTGCTTTGTTTAGAAACCTTGTGTATTCAAACTATCATATCTTTTTGTATATTTATTGAAATTGATTAATTCTAAATGGAGATTAAAATAGACTCATATATATATATATATATATATATATATATATATATATATATATATATATATATATATATATATCACATCCAAAAATCAAGTAAAAATACGTAGAAATGAATCTTGGGTGATGGTTTGAAGTTCGGATATGAAATCTGCCCCGAAAGAGTAAATATGCATACCATATGTTTGATGTTTTGCTTGACATAGGAAATGAACCCTGAAAATTATGAAATTTTAATCTTGTGTTATTTAATATGTTTTCTAAAATTGGATTGAATATCATAGAAATTTATGATGTATAAAAATTATGAAAATTCTTGGAAGATGACTAAATGATAGAGGAGCCTATAGGGCAGATTTCCTATGTAGTAAAGAAATGGCCATATCTTTCCCTAGCAAACTTGGAATGATGTGTCGTCTTTTGTATTGGAAACCTAATATGATAAGGATTGTATTACCAAGAAGAATTAAAGTAGATTTGGGCTGTAATTTGAATATGTTAGACATCAGTACCTGAGTCTATATGGGACTTCATTTATGATGAATGATTTGTATTGAATCATGTGATGCTTATGAATTGAGTTATGTTGAAGTTGTTCTTTGAATTGTTAATATTATTATGATGATACTAATATTGTAAGAATGATAGAAAGGGAAGAAGAGTTGATTGAAAAAGTGTCGGATAAAGGCAAGGGAAAATCTAGTTAAACTGTCAAGGAGAGTGTACTTATGATTGTTTCATATATACAGATATATGAATATAGCTCTAAGAGCAGGATTTGTTTGAATACTTCTGTATTTCGGATTTGTTTGGATATTCAGATATCCAGGATTTGTTATTGCCAATGGGAAGAATTATATGGATCTTATGATCCGTGGTTTGTTATTGCTAATGGGCAGGATTGTTCGAATTTTATATCCACATATTCGATATAGAATTGTTATTTCATTGCAGGGAAGGAGTACCTCACTATGATTAATGCTTATGATTTATATTTTAACAATTTTAGGTTCGTACGCTGCCAGCTAGGATACCATATGACTGGTAACTTTGAGAGTTGCACCGTCGGAGAGAGTTGGGGTTTAAAAATGTAGATTTTATCGTTGTCACACTGAAGATTTAATATACACACACATTTTATATATTGATTTAGTATGGATTGAGTTGATCATATTTAATCACAGTATTGTATGTCCACTTAATTATGACTCTGATATTGATTTTTTCTATGGTATAAGAATAATATTATGTTAATTATGCACATTATGTAGGAAAATATTGATGAATGAATCATATTTCCAATGGGCTCAAGATTTTGATTAAATTATTCCAATAACAAATGATTAGTATGGATATTGGGTTTGGGGTGTGACACTATCTCTCTCGCTATCTATATATTCAAGATTCTCTCGAAGAGTTCTCTCACGTGTCCTAAGGTCTTCAACCAACACACTATCATCAACGACCTTGACACGTTCTCTTAAATTTGTTTCTAACTTCAATTTAGATCTTTTTAATTTAATAGATTCTTCATAAAGTTCTTGAAAATCATTTTGAAGTTCACTCACATTAACCTCATCTTCATTTTCACTCTATCTCTCTTTTTCACTCTCACTATCATAAAAAACAAGGGAATCATAAACTTTGACCTCGGAAGTGTTATGTATTAAGGTGTCATCATTGGATGATTTCTCACTATCACTTACATAACTACCAATCAACGCGATACAGTTGTGCTCAATAGGGGAATTGGGCCCCTCTTCCTTATCACTATCACTAAGTGTTGCATTATATGAAATAGGTTGCTTACCCTCTCTCCTTATCTTAGTGGGGCACTCAAAATCCCTATGGCCATAACCCTCACAACCAAACACCTATTTGACTCGTCCTTATTTAAATTTTCCTTAGGAGTTTTGGGGATCTTCTCGGCTTTATCATGCGTATATTTTTCAAATTTCTTAAAATCACTTTTAAATTTATCTTACTTAAATTTAAGAAATTTTCGAAACTTTCTAGAGAACATAGCCATATTTTTTGAGTCACTATAACTTTCACTCTCTACTACTTATTTTTCCTCCTTTCGGGCTTTCAAAGCAACGCCCTTTTCTACTTTCTTTTCAGTTTTGGAGGGAAACATGTCCAGTTCATAGGTTTCTAAATCACCTACGAGCTCTTCTAATTTCGTAGAGGCTAAAGTGGGTAAAGAATTTAAAACGGTCACTTTTGGAATCAATCTATCGAGTATGGACCTTAAAAAAATTTTTACTACTCGGTTGTCGGGTATTTTCTCTCCCAAATTAAAAGATGAATTAACAATATTGGATAGTCTAGCATAAAATTCATCAAAAGTTTATTTTTCATTAATTTTGATGGTTTGAAATTGAGTGGTGAGGTTTTGGAGTTTCAAAACTTTTATGACACTAGTTCCTTCATGAGTGAGTTGTAAAACATCCCAAGCTTCTTTAGCAGTTTCACACGTCATAATGGGTCGGAATTCATCCGGTGTGGCTGCGCTAAACAAGGCATTTAAACCTAGGGATTAAAATTAGCTAGTTTAAATTCATTCTCACTCCATCTATCGACAGGTTTGCGAACACGCTCATTATCTACTAAATGTGTAGGTGGGGCCACCCGTTAACAACAGATAATCAAACTCTTTCGTCGATAGATTGTAGTGACGATTTCATCCGTGCTTTCCAATACGTGTAGTTAGAACCATCGAAAATATGAATTTTTGAAAATGGAGAAAATTCCATTTTTGTCAAAAATATTTAAAGGATCTTAAACGCAATAATTTAGCGATCCCGTTATGATACCACTTGCTGGAACACGAGGCCCCCAATTTTAAAATCTTTTACTTTCAAAAAGTAATTTCCTTTTTGAGATGCGGAAGAGCGATGGTTCAATTAAACAAATTAACTAATTTTGATTTCTTTTCAAATTGAAATTAAACACAACTTAAAGTGAAATTAAATTAATTAACATTACTTTAACATATTAACTCAACTCAAGTAGTAAAAAATTTCCTAAAACATATTTTCAATATAACCAAATTAGGCCAAACCAATTTTGTCAAATTTAGTGATGACTTAAATTAAATTAACATAAACATTACCCAAATTAATGTTAGAACCAAATCAAAGATGCTTAGTGATTTAAACCAGATTTTACGAGGAAAAACCCACAAACGGGAAACAACCTACAACAGCCCTAACTAAAGTCCATTAAGTATGGTATTTTATAAGTACAAGCAAAAAGACTTACAATACTCGACTTGACTCCCTTCAAGCCCCGATCCTCCTTCTTGTACCGACCTCCGCTTAGTTGACAATCCCGAACTCCACCGGAACCTTGGAATCCACCAATGAGGCTCTAGGAACAACCATCAACCACATAAGGTGCCTTTCACCATATGAGAACGTTGCAGCTAAAACTCGAACTTCTTCTTTATAGGATGTATAAGGAAACCCAAATGAACTCTTCAAGCGGTAGAGTAAAATCCGGTGACAAACACTCCAAGCATAGATATATATATTGAAACTTGGTATAAACAATATGGGTGAAAACAAGAGTGTTTAATGAATTTTTTCTTAAAAAATAGACACTTAGAACACGAACTTTTTCTTGGAAATTGAACTCTCAAAACTCTCTCTAGGAGATGGAATAATATGAAAAAGTAAATTTTGTTCCCTCAATTCTTAAGTCTGTTCAAAAGTTAGTGGATAAAGGTGTGTGGAAACATAGGAAAAACTGCTCAAAACTGCTAATTTAATTTCCCACCAAAAATCTTGTTCGGGCGAGATTTTCGTTCGAACGAAGTATCGTTCGAACGACCCTTCTAACAAAGTTCCAGTGTCTAATGGGGAAATATCGTTGGAAAGCTCCGTTCGAATGACATTCTCATTCGAATAAAAAACTCGTTCGAACGACAATATCGAACGAAAAACCAGAAAGCTTAAATTTTGATTTTTAGCCAAAAAACTTTTTTTAACAGTTTTTAAAGAGAATTTCTAGAAATAAAAAACAGTTTAAACAAACCTTACACCCAATACTAATTGTTCGAAGGTCCTATATAAATGTAATGCATTAATACCTTAGGATAAAATGGAACAAATGTTGTTGACATAGAAATAAGGCACAATATGTGAAACCCCGCCTAATAAAATACCGGGCGATCACTCTTATATCAAATCATAGCAGGAGTCTCATATGGATCATTCTTAGCATCACTGTCGAAAGTCCATTTAATTACTAATAACCTATTAGGCTAGTGTTAAAATTTTACTTAACTACTCTTTTTAAGAGAAGATAATTAAAACATCCACACAGTTTTGCGTAAATCAAATTGAAATAAAATAGAATAACCGAACACTCGGTCAAAATATACAACCATATCGACTGATGCTCTAAAAGAATAAATAAATAGAATTGGACCATTGGCCTGAATATTTATACAGTACCTCCTATCTAGAGTACAAGAATGTAAGCGGCTATCACGCATCCATAGCTGCTACAGCTGACGTCTGACTCGAAAGAAGTGCCATCCATGCGTCCCTGTGTCTAGACACCTATATATATATATAATATATATAACAAGAAAGGAAAGTAGATAAACGGGTCAGATCCCGAGTTTGAAAATATTTTGCAAGTGCATAAATGCTTTTTTTTTTGAAAAATATTTTTATCTCATATTTAAGATTGGTATCGCACTCCCATGAGATACCCCTAACACTCTTCTAATAGTGCACTCCAAGTGAATCCCTCTAAACATCCTAGTCAAGCTACCCTGCTAAACTAGTCCATCACCCCACTACTATCAACCCTAGATAGTCCAACTACGAAGGGCTAAGCTTCTCCCCAGTCTCGACACTGTGCCAAGTTCGTGCGTGGGGTGTCTCGTAAAGTGAAATCCAAACAAGGAACCCCCCCGATAAACTACTATGCGGCAAGGTCGATCATCGGGATCCATTAGACCCTCGGCACCCAATTTATCCATATATATATATTCATATTTCAATACACATCCGGATCTATCTCACGGAATGAGAATTCATTTACTCATATAATCCAACTATATAATACACATCCGAATCTATCTCCCAAACTGAGGTGTATTCTATACTTATATCAAAACCTTCTATTTCCCTTCTTATATACAACAAATATATTTAAAAGCCAATTCGTTATCATGAATTTCTTTAACAAAACATATAACTTTTTAAAAGCCAGTTTTATTGTCATAAAAATTCTTTTCCATTTTATAACATTCCATTCCCCTTCTCATATCCAGAGAATGTACTCAAAGCGATTTTTATTATCATAAAAATGCTTTGATCATATCACATGTTTTCATTTCTCTTCTTATATCCAGGAAATGAATATAAAGCCAATCCATTATCATGAATTGCTTTAACAAATCTAAGACCGTCCCTCCGAGTTTCCCCAGTGGAAGCGCCTCTAAATGGCTATCATCTTCTAGGGCCCATCAAACAAGACAACCTGGGAACCTACCAACGTCGGGAAGCGGCCATATGCCTGCAGGAGAGTCATGACCACACCCAGAATCACCTCACCAGCATAGTAAAATATATAATCTCCATATGGCCTAGGACTATATCCGCCCTGCATTCATTAGCCAGGGGGCATCACCATACGCACGCAACTTCCCTTATGATAGCGATTTAGGGAGGTGTGCAACCGTAATTTATAAATTATGAAAATCATTTCTTTTCCATTTTGAAAACATTCATTTTTACATTTTCAAAATCAATTACCTCATATCATATATATACTTTAATCATATAGTATATACATATATACCACATATTCCTCCTCGAATATATATATATATATATATATATATATATATATATATATATATATATATATATATATATATATATATATATATATATATATATGGGGGCATAAGTGCCAATCACATCTAGCGATGACCAATAATCCCAAAGATATAAATCCCTAGAGATCACTTCCTGGGTTTCACCAAGTGTATTCAACTCACATACATTCAATTACATAAATACCTAGGCTCGATGGTATCCGAACTCCCTCTCAAATTTTGTTCGTCCCGAACGTTAACTATGTTCATTCCCCGGATTATGCCCTACACCAATCCAAGGCCTTCTCTTTTATCTAAAGGTTTACTAACCCTCAAAACCATCATTTAGGAGTCCCGATATCATAACTAAGATCCCCCATATAAGACCCCAAATTGTAATTTAACTCCCCATACTCTTAAGGGGAGAAAACTGGCAAATCTGACCAAAGCGAATCGATTTTCCCCAATTGTGAATCGATTCGTGTGGGCGAATCGATTCGGCCCCCAATCCGAATTGATTTGGAAAGTGTTTTGCAGACAGGTCCTTAATGAGGAATCGATTCGGTCTAAATCTGAATCGATTCGGCCCACTGTAGAATCACCGATCCCCTTAGGCGAATCGATTCGGCCTAGATCCGAATCAATTCGGCCTGTTCGAAGGGCACTATTTGGGAAATTTTTCAATCTCCAAAATACCCCAAAATTAAATCCAATCTCCATTTAAATCACAACTTGGATTTATTCCTACAAGCCCAAAGTTTTTATATCTCCTCAAATTCTTTAGAGGTCCTAACACTCCATTTTAGAACCCCTAATATTTATCTCCGAAGTTATATCCTTAATTTCTAACTAACGATTTCGATCTCGGACAACTTTTCGTAGAAAAATCACTATAAATCCGAAAAAAATCAAAAAAATACGCGTTCAGCGCCCACGCGATCGCATCGAAAAGATATACAATTTTTATTTTTTGACCAGGAGACGAATCGATTCGCATCAAGGCCGAATCGATTCAGAAAGACGCAGGTCAACTATTCATCATCTTCTCTGAGACGATTTTGGGCCATTAAAGCTTCTCCCAAGCTTTTGTCGCCTCACCTAATGTTCTACAACCTCAACCAACTACAAATACACATATATTAAGGGTTCTAAACATCCTAGAACTGAAAACCAACAACAATTTTAGATTAAATTCTAAATTCCTCAAATTGAAATATTATAGGGGTTTAATAGTTTTAACTCCTGAAAACCTGTTTTATCCATGAAAACCCAACCCAAAATCGTTAGGTTTTTTTTATAACAAACTACGGTATGAAATATTTATGCAAAAAATAAATAAAGCAAGTAAACACTTGCCTCGTGAATAAAATTCGACGACCTCAAGTCGAATCCCGCGGAGGTAGGCCGGAATCTCCCCTTTTCTTCCTCCTCTCTCTCTTCCCACTCTTATCTCTTCTTTCTTTCTCTTTTTCTCCCTCTCTCCCTCTTTATATAGAGGGAAAATGGTTTTAACCCTTAAAACCCCAAAAATGACTCGTTTACTCAATTACGAGCCCATTTAACTCCAAAATTACTCGAAACTCAATTTCGACAATCGGACACTCTTTTCCGACTATCTCAGCCATTCCGAAACTCATGGCGTAGTCGAAATTTCCATTCGAGGTACTTGACCACAAATCACTATTTCAACCCAACACAACTTAATGCGAGTTTTCCTATTTAAATCCCACCTCGTATCACTTTACTCAATGACGACATATAGCAAAAATATTCTGACCTATATAATCCCAAAAATAATCACAACATCCATCGAAAATCATTTAATCCTTGAAAATCCCAAAAATTACTATTTCGGGAAAATCTCCAAATTCCAATTTATTCTCAATAATGGAATTTAATTGTCTCCAAAAAGGACGGGTTGTTACATACTCCCCCCTTACAACGGAATTTCATCCTCGAAATTAGGATACAACCTACACCACCAAACTAGGATCACTCCAAATTCTAATACCTCAAAGGGAACGACACTAACCCAATGGTTCCCAACCATATACGATATGACTACCACGATCGTAAAGTGACTCTAATAGCGTCACATTGCACCCATAATCTCTAAGTGTTTTACGGCATAAATTTCAACTTTATATACTACGCCCCTTCTATTTCAGGAGGTATATAAAACCATCATACCAAGGTTCCCATACACCTTTATAACTTGTGCACATCTGCACAAACATTGTGAATGTTCGACATGTAATGCTCTCTCTAAATGAGGGCCTCCTTTCCTCGGTGTAATACTCACACATGGGTCCTCCCAAACCACATTGGTGACGCTAACCCTATTGAACTTATATCCTAAAAATGCTATGGTCTACGCATTACCCTACCTACGCGAAACGATAGTCTAAATATGTACCTAGTGCCCAAGGCCTCTCTCAACTTCCAACATTTTCTTGGTTTCATGCGAGGGACATCTCGCAGAGCGAAATCCAAACAAGGAACCCTCCCGTTATACTACTCCCTTGCGTCGTCGGTCATCGAGATGTAACGGCCTAAGGCACATCCACGGGACATCCTAAATCCTACTTCGCTAACCTACGAACGAATTTCTACTACTCCATCTTATCGTCGGGCGCCTACTCTTTAACTAGATGTTACGATCATCTTACCCCAACATACTTCTCCAAAATTTGCCTTGTCATTAAGGCCTGGCCCTAAACCTCGAACCAATTCCTCTAAGTCCAACTCCACCCACTCACTTATGGTGAGAGGACCACTTTAGTGCTTTTTCATAGCACAACAATTTCATCAACATACCACCATACCATGGCTCATAGTCTATAGTGGTTCATCCACACTTTAAGACTTTTCCACAAAACCCACATCCTTGCATCCTATAACATCTCTCCACTCCCAACTCGATTAAGGTTCATGTGTGGAGCGTCTTGCAAAGCGAAATCCAAACAAGGAACCCCTCCACACACTACTATTCAACTTCTTCGGTCATGGAGGTCCGTTATTTCGAACATGCAACCGGGAAAATCTAATCCCCTTTCAACAAAAGCTGGTTTGAACTCCTATCTCTAACTAAGAGTCACACCACCCAACGCTCGTACTAATTTTTAAGTCCTCGCACAACCCAATAATGAGCTTAATTTTATAGCTCAACAGTAATCCCGCGGCGTTAAATTATATCTATAAGGTCACCACATATTCATAACCATAAAGGCGAACTCAACCTGTATCCAGGTGAGATATCGCAACAACAACCCGTTCCCTCCAGGAACCATGGACACGATAGTTTTGCCATCCTTATCCTGCTATCGCTCCGATAATACCATCATGTATTATACATATATACTAGCATGCAACCCGTACGATGCACGAACATTTTGAAAATTTTCTTTTATAGTAAGTTTTAAAATTTTCACCGGATGAGCATTGTCTTTGTTATGGTTTTTGACGAAACAATATATCCATACGAGTAGAGTGATAAGAGTCGTCTTTGTTATTGATTTTATCCAAACAATCATATACTATAAGTCTAAAAAGGATAATCAACAACTAAAAATCGTAATTTATATTGTCGTTGATAAAGAAATGAAAAAAAAAATATTTAACATTACATATGCATTGTGATATATCAAATAGCCAATTGAAGATGGGAGCAAAACTATATAAGTAAATTCATATTCATTTCCAATCATCACACCACAGTGTTCATTAACTACTTTACATATGAAAACCATATATTGTCAAACAGTCAACGAAATTGGTAACTCATATTAAGTTGTGATCCAACAAATGCATACAAATTTAAAAATGGAAGGAAAACTCAAAATTAAGAAAAGGAACATCACGAAAATCTGTTTGGTATATACATTAGGTATTTGATATGCTGGCAGAGTTTGTCTCTATGGTTATGAAACACAAAAACAGACTAATGAAACCAATACGAAAATGATAATATTTAATTGTAAAGATAAAATAATATAAAAGAGACAATATGTAATAGTAATGGAAAAAAATACCAGACGCCAAACTTGATAGAAACGCCTGCTAAATCCAATCATGCACTTGAAACACGATCATTATGTTCAAATAAAGCACAACACATAATAAACATTTGAGAAGAGTAACAAAAAAAATAAATTTTTGAAGGGTTTACCCCTTAAATGTGTCACAACCTGTAAAACTATAAAAAAATAAAGTAATATACATAATTAATACACAAATTCAATCCAACACTAAAAAAATAAGTATATGGATGCGTGGGGTAGCGTTATTTGTGTTCCACACTAATACTAAGGCACTCCATTTTTTTTGTTATGGCGAAATAGCCCTTCTGCATACAACCCATTCATCTTTCAACACTTGAGCTATCTATGTCTTTCTCTCTCTCATGGCTTTTCAAAAAACTCAATTGGGTCTCCATTTAACTTTCTCATTCAATCATTATTTTTACAAACATAACACACACACACACACACACACACACACACACACACACACACACACACATATATATATATATATATATATATATATATCTCAAAGTTTCAACAAAATAGTTCTTGCAAATTTTCAAAAATAAATATTTCCAGCCAGCATAAAATCTTATCAACAGTTTCATCAGTTTTTTTTATAAAAAATCCCAATAAATGAAAAAAATAACTAAGTAAAGAAAAATCTCAGTATATTGCAACAACAATATACCATGTTCTCTATTTTTTTTTTGCCACTTTCGAAATTTTTTTGTATTTCGAATATTTTGCATTTTGCCGAAAAACGCTCAAAAAGTCAGAAAATGACAAAAAAAATCAACAAAAGAGAGAGGGGAGAGATTTGAGTCAAGTCGAGTTTTGAATTAAACACATTTTCTTGAATTTTCTAGGACTTTTATATTTTCTATCTGTATGCAAAAAACCCTAAGAAAAATTTAGAAAAAATTGATAATGGAAAAAAATTCGGAGAGGGATGGATTTGAGGCTCAATGTTTGAATCAAACCCACCTCGGTTTGAATTGAAAGTCTTGAATCAAACGATGGTTAAATATGCCATTATGAGTCTTTATTTTTGGGTTTGGTTAAATCTGAGGGATTCTTGGGCTTGGTTGAATTTGAGGTTTTGATTTCTATTGAATCGGAGGTGAGCTTGGTAAGTATTCGGTGGTGTAAATGGGTTATTAGGTGGGCAATGCTTTGGTTTGAGAGAACTGATGTTTTTTTTGTGAAGAGATTTCAAAATGTGATTTTGGATGAGTAGGCTTGATGGTGTGTGTAGTGAGAAGATTTGGTAGTTACAAGACGCTTGGTGTGAAAAATCTTAATGAATGGAAGAAGAAATATGAAGAGATAGAGTCAATTAAGACAAGATACGAAAAGTCAAGTGGGTAAATGAGAAAATGAAAGAGTTAAAGAGTCAAGCTTTATTTTTTAAATAATAAATTTTAATTACAATTGTCGATATGGTGCTCTGAAAACACGATAAATGTCCTTACCGTTTACCATAATTAGGTAGACTAGTTGTAAACCAACACGATGCGCGGCCGAGACGCAACGTGTGAAATGTAAGTAATAAAAAAACAATACACGAATAATTTAACTCTTGGAATTTATTCCAACCTCCCCTATTTGGCCACTGAGAAAATTGCCCAACTCATGGGTTATTCGATTTATTGTTCCATTTAAATGCTTGTTGTAGCAAGCCAAAATTTGTACTCGGTATCGTTTCTTGGGATCTACAAACTGTGGAAAAGATTAAAATACCAAAACTCCTCAACTTTTCTCACAGTTTTCTTAGAACCCGAACATGAGAAAGTTGCTACCGAACCAATTATATTTGATGTTTTTTTAGCTAAAACAATTAGTATCCACCCAACCGGATGGTGTTTTGATAGTGACCCATTTGTGTATTATGTTACCCCTTCAACCCAACATCATACATAACTAAAAATAATATATATTACATGATTCATATAAATGACATGAATCAGGACCATATCATAGCCCATACAAAATTAAAGCCGAACTAAATGTAGGGGTATGGGAGGAAGAAAAATCTCCATACCTTGCAATCTCGTATATTGAGAATTTTATTTTCTTTTTGCTTAAATTTATTCTGCATTTTATATATAAATATATAAACTTCATTTATGATTGTGAATCGAAATTATACAAGTTCTCATTTCTCATTTAGGGTTACTTCAACCGCGTCTTGCTTTACGTAGAGAAATGGCCAATTACAATTGCTTCCCCGTTATCATCTCTGTAAACCGCAAGATAATATCATCTTTCCTACCCGTAAAGAAAGACGTGGAGAGATGCTCAATTCTCGGGGTAAGAGAAAGTAATACGACTACACAATATGAGAGGGTTTTTCGGTAACTGCAACTTCCAAAGGATAGTTTCTTGGCGGAGACCACAAACACTTTGGAGCTCCTCGGTTTGCGGATACTTTTATCATCTTTAGGAGAAACATCAACCAACATCCAGAAAATAAAAGGAGTCTCGGGCTATCCAATGGCATCAAACGCTTCGTCAAATGACTCGTAATATATTTACAAAAATAAAGAGTGAAAAGATAATCTAGATCCACATGGAAATACGATCGTAAATATATGATTGAAGATGAGGAATTGGGAACTTCCTTACCGAATTAGTAGCGTGGAGCTGATGGACAAAGAACCCTATAAACAACAATGAAATATATTACAAAACGGTCCGTTTGGATTTCTGCATTAGAAAATGATATATTTATTTTGGATAGGTGAAGAGATAGAGGATATTTATGAAGGAAAAATGAAAAGGAATTTTTTTGGGGAGGAGGAAAATGAAAAGGTATTTTTTTTTTGAGAGAAAAGGAAGGGTTAAAGAGGGAGACGTGAGAGGTTAGATTGTACTGATATTGGGAGAATCAAAATGGATGCCACGTGGATATGTTAGTTGCAAAGAAAAATTAAATGCTTGTTTAGCATTTTATAGTAGTATATTGATATATACAGAATATAAACACCCGCCTCTATGATGAGTGAAAGAAAATAAAATTCCGCTACCGCGGAAAACACATAGGCATACATTATATAATGTTATCCAGACTGCCACAAACCCAAATTACACACACGAGTCTAGGGCTAACGAATACCACAACTTCATCTAGTCACACCGCTTACCAACATTTCTTAACTCTATGCCCCATCTAGGCACCCTAATCTTGTCCTTTATTCGTACCGGGAAAGGACTAATCGTGTGGTTCCGCATTCCACATTACTATTTTCATCACTGGCCTTCCTGACCATGACAAAGTCATCAGCCCATCTGACTCTATAACCTCGCTCCTTATAATCATCTTACTAGTCCTCTTAACTTCTTTGTCAAAAGGAAATTCCACTACCGGTTTCAACAACCCTATATCAACAAGTTTGCCCATGTGGATGTCCCCAATGGGGCACATAAACACACCCACATTCTTTGCAAGTGTTAGCAATATTTTTCTAATGAGCCCATCATTCCACTGAAGGACTATCTCTTCATTGTACCTACCTCACCTCGGCACAAGATTCGCTTCTCCATATCATCCTTTATCCATTGTCGGCCTCTAGCCGATCCTTATGTGAATAATTCCAATACGGCATTCTTCTCCTTTCTGCCGAATAATGGGGACTCACGGTTAAAACTATCCATAAGATCCCTTTCGAATCTTTATCGTCACTGGGAAATTCAACTTTAGTACCACTTTCCACTATAGTAGTACTTGGATACTCATAACTGCTATACTTTAGTAGTCGTTGCAACCATCCTTAACAATTTCCATAAGGGGAGTGACCTCTACGGTGGTCCTCATCCCCAAATTCCTATCAGTCGCCCCAGCTAAGCCTCGCCTCCTATTGTCCTCCTCACGGCCCTCCTTGGTCACCTTTCCTCGATCGCCACACGATCCTAGAATGAGTACGCAAAAGACTTAAGATAATCTTATGCTTTGGCAGGAGAACGGAATCTCACAAGAGAGATCAACAATCCTAATCCCGAGGCTCTATATCAAATCGAGAGCAACGCTGAAAGCGCAGTACGTTCGCACAGATTCTTAAGGACACTAGAACTTGATGCTCTGATACCATCTGTGACACCCCGCCTAATAAAATACCGGGCGATCACTCCTATATCAAATCATAACAGGAGTCTCATATGGATCATTCTTAGCATCACCGTCGAAAGTCCATTTAATTACTAATAACCTATTAGGCAAGTGTTGAAATTTTACTTAACTATTCTTTTTAAGCGAAGATAATTAAAACATCCACATAGTTTTAAGTAAATGAAACTGAAATAAAATAGAATAACCGAACACTCGGTTAAAATATACAACCATATCGAATGATGCTCTAAAAGAATAAATAAATACAATTGGACCATTGGCCCGAATATTTATACAGTACCTCCTATCTAAAGTATAAGAATGGAAGCAACTATCACAAACCTGCTCGCATCCACAGCTGCTACAACTGACGTCTGACTCGAAAGAAGTGCCATCCATGCATCCCTGTGTCTGGACACCTATACATTTATATAATATATAGCAAGACAGGAAAGTAGATAACCGGGTCAGAGCCCGAGTTTGAAAATATTTTGCAAGTTCATAAATGCTTTTTTTTTGAAAAATATTTTTATCTCATATTTATGTTTGGTATCGCACTCCCATGAGATACCCCTCACCACTCTTCTAATAGTGCACTCCTAGCGCATCCCTCTAAACATCCTAGTCAAGCTACCCTGCTAAACTAGTCTATCACCCCACTACTATCAACCCTATATAGTCCAAGGACTAAGGGCTAAGCTTTTCCCCAGTCTCGACACTGTGCCAAGTTCGTGCGTGGGGTGTCTCACAAAGCGAAATACAAATAAGAAACCCCCCGATACACTACTATGCGGCAAGGTCGATCATCGGGATCCATTAGATCCTCGGCACCCAAGTTTTCCATATATATAGTCATATTTCAATACACATCCGGATCTATCTCCCGGAATGAGAAATCATTTACTCATATAATACAACTATATAATACACATCCGGATCTATCTCCCGGACTGAGGTGTATTCTATACTCATATTAAAACCTTTTATTTCCCTTCTTATATCCAGGAAATATATTTAAAAGCCAATTCATTATCATGAATTGCTTTAACAAAACATATAACTTTTTAAAAGCCAGTTTTATTGTCATAAAAATGCTTTTCCGTTTTATAACATCCCATTTCCCTTCTCTTATCCAGGAAATGTACTCAAAGCATTTTTATTATCATAAAAATGCTTTGATCATATCACATTCTTCCATTTCCCTTCTTATATCTAGGAAATGTATATAAAGCCAATCCATTATCATGAATTGTTTTAATAAATCTAAGACCGTCTCTCCGAGTTTCCCCACTGGACGTGCCCCTAAATGGCTATCATCTTCTAGGGCCCGTCAAACAAGACAACATGGGAACCTACCAACGTCGGGAAGAGGACATAAGCATGCGGGAGAGTCATGACCACACCCAGAATCACCTCACTAGCACAGTAAAATATATAATCGCCATATGGACTAGGACTATATCCACCCTGCATTCATTAGCCAGGGGGCATCACCGTACGCACGCAACTTCCCTTATGATAGAGATTTAGGGAGGTGTGCAACCATAATTTATTAATTATGAAAATCATTTCTTTTCCATTTTGAAAACATTCATTTTTATATTTTCAAAATCATTTACCTCATATCATATATATACTTTAATCATATAGTATATACATATATACCCCATATTCCTCCTCGAATATATATATATATGGCCATAATTGCCAATCACATCTAGCGATGACCAATAATCCCAAAGATATAAATCCCTCGAGATAACTTCCTAGGTTTCACCAAGATGTATTCAACTCACATACATTCGATTACATAAATACCTAGGCTCGATGGTATCCGAACTCCCTCTCAAATTTTGTTCGTCCCGAATGTTAACTATGTTCGTTCCCCGGATTATGCCCTACACCAATCCAAGGCCTTCTCTTTTATCTAAAGGTTTACTAACCCTCAAAAACATCATTTAGGAGTCCCGATATCATAACTAATCTCCCCCATATAAGACCCCAAATTGTAATTTAGCTCCCCATACTCTTAAGGGGAGAAAACTGGAAAATCAGACCAAAGCGAATCGATTCGCTCCAATTGCGAATCGATTCGGGTGGGTGAATCGATTCGACCCCCAATACGAATCGATTCGTAAAGTGTTCTTTAAACAGGTCCGTAATGACGAATCGATTCGGTCTAAATCTGAATCGATTCATCCCACTGCAGAATCACAGATCTCCTTAGGCGAATCGATTCGACGTAGACCCGAATCGATTCGGCCTGTTCGAGGGGCACTATTTGAACAATTTTTCAATCTCCAAAATACCCCAAAATTAAATCCAATATCCATTTAAATCACAACTTGGATTTATTCCTACAAACCCAAAGTTTTTATATCTCCTCAAATTCTTTAGAGGTCCTAACACTCCATTTGAGAACCCCTAGTATTTATCTCCAAAGTTCTATCCTTAATTTTTAACTAACGATTTCGATCTCGGACAACTTTTTGTAGAAAAATCACTATAAATCCAAAAAAAATAAGAAAAATACGCGGTCAGCGCTAACGCGACCGCATCGAAAAGATCTACAATTTTTATTTTTTGACTAGGAGACGAATCGATTCGTATCAAGGCCGAATCGATTCGGAAAGACGCAGGTCAACTATTCATTGTCTTCTCTGAGACGGTTTCGGCCATTAAAGCTTCTCCCAAACTTCTGTCGCCTCACCCAATGTCCTACAACCTCAACCAACTAAAAATACACATATATTAAGGGTTCTAAACATCCTAGAACCCTAAACCAACAAAAATTATAGATTAAATCCTAAATTCCTCAAATTGAAATATTATAGGGGTTTAATGGTTTTAACTCCTGAAAACCCGTTTATCCACGAAAACCCAACCCAAAATCGTTAGGGTTTGTTTATACAAAACTATGGTATGAGATATTTATGCTAAAATTAAATAAAGCAAGTAAACACTTGCCTCGTGGATAAAATCCAACGACCTCGAGTCGAATCCCGCGGAGGTAGGCCGGAATCTCCCCTTTTCTTCCTCCTCTCTCTCTTACCTCTCTTTGCTCTTCTTTCTTTCTCCTTTTGTCCCTCTATCCCTCTTTATATAGAGGGAAAAGGGATTTAACCCTTAAAACCCCAAAAACGGCTCGTTTACTCAATTACGAGCCCATTTAACTCTAAAAATTTTCGGAACTCAATTTCGACAATCGGACACTCTTTTCCGACTATCTCAGCCTTTCTGAGACTCACGGCGCAGTCAAAATTTTCATCCGAGGTACTTGACCACAAATCACTATTTCAACCCAACACAACTTAATGCGGGTTTTCCCATTTAAATCGCACCTCGTGTCTTTTTACTCAACGACGACATATAGCTAAAATATTCCGACCTATATAATCCCAAAAATAATCACAACATCCATCGAAAATCATTTAATCCTTGAAAATCCCAAAAATTACTCTTTCGGGAAAATCTCCAAATTCCAATTTATTCTCAATAATGGAATTTAATTATCTCCAAAAAGGACGGGTTGTTACACAATAAACTCGGCATTTTGATGAAGCTTTAAACTTGGACGATACGTCTTCAACTGTAATATGTCATAGGCTTGAAGGATGGTCAAGAACTCTATCCTATAACTCAAAAGTTTTTGTCCGGAATTGAGCCAAAATAACAAAGGACTCAATTGGAAATTTGTGTCCTTACAGTCAATTTTGAAATTTTTTAAAAATGATTTATGTCAGTTTTTTACTGACATAAATGACCATTTTTCTTGTAGTGTTAGAGCTCCTAGGTTTTAATGACATCAATAATATCATGGAAGTGCTTGGATATGATCTTATTGAGATCGGCATACCCGTCATCAAAATGCGCTATTTTTCTATAGTACATTCTAAGGAGAATTTGTACCTCGTCACACCAGATTTGCATGCCTTAGTTAGGTCTCCTATCAAACTCTAGTTTATGATAACATATTCATTCCTCGTATAATTAATACCCTTGTCATGGTTGTCTTCCTTTTTTATCTTGTTCTCGGCCTCACTTTTCGTTGTCTCAATAATAGTTAACTTCTTATCGAGGTCATTCACCTTGCTCTGGACCTCGACATTGATCTTTCCCTCTCTCTCTCTCAAATGTATTGGCATACTCCTTCGAGACCATGGACCTTTCCTACAGTATTGTCAACAACATCATTTGATGTAATAAGACAAGTTTAAAGTCAAAGGTCATAAAGTTACAAGTAAAGAACACAGGCATATTTGATATATTCTTACATGTATGAACCTATGCTGAGAATAATACCATCGGGTAGTAGTATCCAGGGACCTATGGTATCTATAATCCAATTCATAACCATAATGGGTAAGGTGGTTAGTGGAATTTCTAGAGTTGGTCCAAATGGTTTTATTAGATTTTTTTAAATTATCGTAAGAGCTGAAAATTGTGGTATATGTGACATATGGAGGGTCCTCAAACACCCTAGTCACTTGTGCATGAGGGGAAACATCTTTCATCAGACATTTGACCAACCCCCATCAATAACAATCAGTTATCGATTATTATTCTTTCTTGGAACTATTTCGTCCTTCTTTAGGCCTGGGATAGCAACCGCTTCAACATGATTTTTCTTAGCTTCGGCCTCTGGTTTTTCGTGAACAATAAAGGAAAGAAGATCAACATCTTTAGGCTCCATTACCTACGTGGATTGATTTTGGAATTATTACATTAATGGATTTTATACTTCATTAAGAAGAAAAAATGTTAGTATAAGACAAACTAGAAAGATAGGAGAAGACACTTGGATAAAACTTTGACGTACACTCTTCAGCTTCGACCTTGGCTTCAATATCAGCCTTATTTTGAAAACCGATGAATAATAGTTAAACAGGGTGAGATTATTTTTTTTATATGTAAGTGCCATAAAATAAACCATCGCTAAGGGAGCGAACCCTTATATAAGGATTATACAAAGCAGAAAACCATCTGAAAGAGAAAAAAGAAAACTAACTGACCCTCGACACACACAAATCACTCGCTACAACACATTATGTAACTCCTTGACAAACTCATGGACCTCCATGCTTGAAATAGCCAATATCTCCTTATGCTAACTAAGGAGCACGCTCAAAAATAGATATTGAAGTATCAAAGTCACAATCGCAATGCCCTCAAAACATGTCGTATTCCGCTCCTTCCACACCATTCAAAAAATACAATGAGGAACTAACTTCCACACATGCTTGACGCCCGGACACCTCCATAAGGGTATCCATCCTTCTAAGAGTGACCTCACTGAGACAAGCATAACCCAAGAGGTCCTAGTAATGGCTAGGAAGATGTCCCACAAACTTCTCATCACCTTGTAGTGTAAGAGAAGGTGATTGATGTTCTCCTCCTCCTCCTTACATAGCCAGCAATGACTAACCATCCGATAACCTCTCTTCTGAAGCCCATCGATCGTTAGAATGGCATGCCTAGCCGCCATCCACACAAAGAATCTGACCCTCAATGGCGCTTTCACCTTCCAAATATTCTTCTAGGTAAATCGGTCAATGGAGTCCCCTACCACTCAGAATCGAATAGTAGCTTCTGACCAAAAGCACCCATGACCTCCTCTCCTTCCAACACAAGAAATCCTCCCTATCTACCAGATGGCGGGCCGAACTCAACCACTCAAAGAATAAATTTGCCTCCTGAAGCTCCTAGCCCCAAAGATTTCTTCTGAACTACAGATTCCACATCACACCATCCTCGCTAAGAGCCAAATGGTCAGCCACCAACCCATCTTGGTTCCCTCCAAGGCTGAAGATCCTAGGAAAGAGATCCTGAATGGACCCCTGACCACCCACTTATCTTTCTAGAATATTACCCTATCACCTCTCCCCAAAGAAAATCATGTGAGCCTCGAAAACACCGTCCACTCCCTAGCAATGTGCTTCCACAAACCCATGCCATGAGCAAAATACCCCACCTACGGCCCCCATCCCCCTCGAGAGTCCCCGACCTTGCTACAATAACTCTTCTCCATAACTATTTTCCTCCTATGGGAACCTCCATAACCACTTCCCTAACAGAGCTTTAATAAAATAGCCAAATTTTGCACGTCAGCCCCCCTTCCTTGATGGTCTTGCACATCACCTTACATCCAATAACACAATGCTTAAAGCAATCCTCGGTGCCTCTCCACAGAAAACCCCGCATAATTTTCTCCATCTTCATACGCACCACCATAGACAAGGTCATAATAGACATGAAATATGTTGGCAGGCTAGATAACACACTCTTAATCAACGTCAGTCTCCCCCTTTTGAAAGAAACCCGTTCTTCCATCCTGCCATCCTCCTACACATTCTCTCCAACACTAGGCTCCAACTTAACGTAGACTTATACTTGGCTCTAAGCGGCATGACAAGATAAGTATTAGGGAAATATCCCAACCTGCCACCCAAGCAACAAGCTATCTCCTCCACACCTCTGTCACCCCCAATCGAGATCAACTCGCACTTTCCCACATTAATCCTAATACTCGACACCGCCTCAAAGAAAATAAGGAGGAACTTAAGATCCCACACTTGCCTCCTATCCGCATCATTGAAAACAATCAAATCATCCACAAATAGAAGGTGAGTAACCGTAACCAAATTAGTACCCAAAGACCCAAAAGTGAACCCCCTGATCCACCCAGCCTCGACCTCCCTCCCCATCATTCGACTAAATGCCTCCATGACCAAGATAAATAGGAATGAGTATAATGGATCGCCCTGACGAAGGGCATGTGATCTCGAAAAAAAAACGTTCAGGAACCCCATTGATCATAACTGAGAACTTGGATGTCAAAATAAGCCTCCTGATCCACCGACACCACTTATCGCCGAATCCCATCCTCCTAAACAAATACAGAAGAAAATTTCAATTGACATGATCATACGCCTTCTCAATGTCTAGTTTACACACTGACCCAGGGGCCCTGCTCCTAAATCAAGAATCCACGCACTCATTGGCCACCAAGACCGCATCGAGAATCTGCCTACCTCCCACAAAAGCATTTTGGGACTTGAAAATCATAGGATAAATGACCCATCTCAGTCTAACCGATAACACTTTATCAAGAAGCTTGTAGATACTAGCAATTAAACTGATAGGCCTGAAATCTCTGATATAAAAGGATCCCCCTTTCTTAGAGATCAAGGTGATAAAGGTCGCATGCTATCTAGGCACGAAGTAGCCCCTATCATGGAATTCGTCAAAGAAGGCCATCACATCCCTCCTGACAATAGCCCAATAATGATGAATGAAAACCATCAAGAAATCGTCAGGCCCGGGGGCCTTATTCCCACACATCGATTTAAGGACCATCACTACCTCCTCTTCGGTGAAAATGCCCTCGACACTATCAGCCTCCGATGTTGAGATACTCCCCAAATCATCCCTTTCGAGAGAGGGTCTCCATTCCTCATCTTCCCTAAACAAATCCTCATAAAACTCAGAACTGCCCCCCCTTCACCTCTCTATCCTCTTCAAACACTACTCCCCTCATCTCATTCTTCCCAATGTGATTACCGCACCTATGGAAACTAGCAACATAATGAAAGAATTTGGTATTTGAGTCCCCCTCTCTCAACCACAATGCCCTAGACTTCTGCCTCCAGCTAATCTCTTCCTGAATGAGCCTAATTCCTATCTCACGCTATTTCACCTCCCTAACCATCTTTTCCTCCTCCGAGATCCCGAATCTCCATTCCTTCTCATAAAGTCCCCTGACCTCCTCCAAATATCTAGTGGTAGTCAGACGCATGTTCCCAAACACTTCTCTATTCCACGGTTTGATATCTTCCTTAAGTAGACCCAATTTAGTGTCCAACCTAACACTTGCATTCCCTTCCACTGCATAACTAACACACCATGCTTCAACCCTCCCTAAAAAATCAGTCTCCTTGAGCCACATATTCTCAAACCAAAAAGGGGTGCAATCGTCCCTCCACCCCCCACATTCTAAAAGAATCAGACAATGGTCCGAGTTAACTCTGGGTAAGAAAGATTGGCCCAACCCGGGAAAATGCTCCTCCCACCCTATAGATATAATAATTCGATCCATCCGAGACATGGACTGACAATCACGAAAACTCGACCACATAAACCGCCTCCCTCCAACGGAGGATCCAAAATTTCCATATCATCAATAAAGTCCTAGAAGTATCTCATATATCTATCGATCCTGCCTCCGCTACTTTTCTCCCCTGCAAACCGAACCAAATTGGAATCCCCCCCCGAAACAAACTGGCACATCCCATACCCTGCTCACTCCTACCAGTTCCTCCCACAACTCCCATCTACTAGAATCCTCCAGTGGCCCATAAATCCCCGAGAAGCACCAAGTAAACCCATCTTCCAAATTAGAGAACAAACAGGATAGTGACCGACCCCCCTTCAAACTCCAAATCAACTCGACCACCGCAGAGTTCCATAAAATCATTACCCCCTCCCCCGAAGCACCCTGAGCCTCCAAACTCACCCACTTAACCCTCCTACCACCCCATAACGTTCTAATACAACAGTCATCAACATTACTCATCTTAGTCTCCTGCAAAGACAAAATGTTTCGTTTCCACCTTGCAATGCGCCCCCCAATAATCCCCCTATTTTCAACGTCGTTCAACCCCCTTACGTTCCACGAAATAATTCATAATTTCATCTAAATAGGATATTCTAAACCACCCCACCCTCTCCCACCTTTACCCCCACCCCACCCCTCACTCCACTCTCAAATTTCTTGAAAAGACCCCACGCCTCTCTCTCGAACCCCTGATAATCGACTCCCGAATCTTTGGAAATGGCTTATAGCATCTCGTCCCTCCAACCCACTGGGTCCTCATCACACCGATCATCATAAATACCCCTCTCACCTCCCTCTTTATCCGGGATCACAATGTCCACCCATAATCTAGAATTAATAAGAGTATCAAAATCGGACCTCCCTCCCCCTTCAACCCCTATAAAGGGCGAGTTACCATCACGGAAGGAGCTACACCCCTTGCCACTCAAGGAAGTCGTTTCACTCGCCACCACTACCATCTTGCCCGACGCCTTATGATCCACGAGAGATAAGAAGTTACTGCCAGCACTTTTCCCCAGGGCCTTACCTTTTTTACTTTTATTACGAGAGTTCCCAAGGGCCTTAATATTCTTAAGACCTAACATTGCATTCCCAAAATAAACGTCTTTATTTGACTTCAAAATCCCAGTTGTCAACTCGGGTCTGTCCTCACTTTTAAAACCCCGCTTAAGAACATCTACCTTTCCTAAGTCAACTGACAAAGAACGTTCAATAGAAAAAGTCTCGGGCGAACCCATAAGCCCATGAGAAGTGGTGCCCATAACCGTACTGTTAACATACAAATTATCTTTATACACTTCATTTTTTTCATGAGGTTTCAATAAGATTGAGTAATTTTGGAGGTTGACTAAGGCAAAATGGGGCTCAGGAGCATAAAGTGACCTTTAAATCGGGGTTCGGTGTATAAATGTGAGTATACCCAAATTGTGAGGCCGATTCGAGCAAGGCATGGAACGTTAGAAATGGTATTAAGAGATGTGGCAACCACAAATGTGTCTAGTGTGCGTGCTATTTAGGCTCAAGTGAAAGCCTTATCACTCAAGTAATAATCCGATAAGCCGGGTATCGATCCTCTAGGAAACCGGACGAACGGAGTCGTAACGATGTTGGAAAGACGAAGGTAACCTAACATTTACTCTAAAAAAGAACGAAAAGGTAATTTTGAATTGTGGAATGACTACAACTAAATGCAATTATGAAAAGATGAAATGCAATTATTCAAATTAACTAAATACTGATGATGATTTAACAAAAAATATAACTATAAGATGAGAAAGATAGGTCGGGTTACAATCCCCCACACCCTGCTAATTCACTTCATTGGATACTAGATTCAGAATTACAACTTCAAATGAATCCGACTTTTTATTTCTCCTAAGTATTACATATATGAGGGATTATAGCCCGCACAGTACATAAGCAAAGGTTACATTAAAATTCGGTCTTTATCACTCCTAAGTATTACATATATGAGGGATCGTAGCCCGCACAGTATGTAAGCAAAGGTTGACTTACAGTAGTATTGTAGGAATTATGATACAATTCATCTAGGGTTTTAAATCTAATTTCTATTTCAACTATCATGAATTACATCGGGTGGGGTTCATGCACCCCAACCCTTGAAAACTTAGCCGAACATACTAAAACTAGAAGAAAATTTGTTTTGAATGATAGAAAATATTTTTACTAGCTATTGAAGATGAAGAATAATGAAATTACTACTAAAGCATTAACTACTGCAATAATGAAATTAAGTATTGGAACAACTTTACATGGATTGCAAAACTGGAATCAAAACTAGGGTTTTTGTTGTTTCTTCTCCAAGCTAATTACAAAGCCTCTCTAAAAACGAATTAGAAGCCTCCTTTATGTGTGGGAAGAGTTAGAAATTTATATACTACAAAAATTACAAGAGTTGGAGTCATGCAAGACTCTAGCTTGAAGTGGATAAACACAAATCTCAAACAGCGAATCGATCCAATCAAGACATACTGGGGTGGTCTGGTCAGCAATCAGGCTGATCCATTTTCCAAACAAAACATATTGGTCGGCTAAACGGGTTGTTATACAGTGATTTTAAGGTCCGGACAAATCCATTTTTTTGGGATACCGGATTGGTCCGCTAAACATCATTTTATTCAGTGATTTAGGACCCCGGGTTGCCTTCTTCAACTTCTCTTCAATATTTCTTCAAAATCTCATGATTTTCTCACATCTTCGAGTCTTCATAACTTCTAATACAGAATTCAGATTGGGACGCCGTTTCTTCCTATGTGTTCACAAATGCAAGATCTTTGACTTTTATTTTGGGTCCTTAACTGGATTCCTGGTAGAAATTATGCTTTTGCCCTTTGAATTCATATTATTCCTTTTCTCTTGCTTCATCCAGTTTCTTTCTTCCTTTCATGTAATAAATACCTGTGAAATTAATAAGAAATACACAAAACTCGGGGTACTTGTTTGATAAAACCGTTAGCCAAGTATGAGATAAAGTAATTCATTTTACATTGTTCGTGGTAATAAAAGCCTCTAAATTAAGGGGTAAATTTGGAAGAATTTATGCCTAATCACCCCCCCCCAACATAGAAGTTTGATCGTCCCGAGCAATATAAAAGAATCAAAACATGATCCAACTCAAAAAAATGGGATAGAATACCTTTTTCACGGGCAAACGATTGCATTTAGCGTATGCAACAAGCCTTTAAACCCCTAGTTTACCCTTGTAGGACGAGTTGTGTCCCGAGAGGATTTGCAGCGAATATACCCAGAAAATTCAACTAAAAGAAAACTCAAAATATGCAAAAATCGTATAATTCAATCTTTTCCAAAAAATAGTGATCATCAATTCATGTTCAAGAGTCTCAAATCATAGTGCATGTGTGCTATGCAAGAAATTTAATCGCGAATTTCAACCGATTGATCATTACGTAACTTATCTGAAAATTCGTTTTGATTACAAAATCTCACTGGATGCTCTCACAAATGAATATCTTGGAAGGGTGGCTATTTTTCTCGGTATACGTGATTTATAAGAGTAAATGTATTGGAACCAAATTCATGTACACAAATAGAAAGATGGAAATTTTATGGTAAACGGATCTCATCATCGGGTTACAGTTATAAGCAAACACGAAAATTACCTCTAATTCATATTTGTAGTCTATTTTATTATCATTTCGTGTTTTAGCTCTCCACGTGGTAACCAATTTTGCGATTTTGGACTCGGTTAGGACTTTCTTGGGTTAAAGGTATATTGGGTAAAATGGGGGTGATTGGGAATTTTGAAATTGGAAAATTTTCATATGATGTCCATTAGTGCTTTTTCCGGGCTTTTGCTCCTTTTTTTTATTTTTTTAATTATTTTTGTTTTTCACACTTTTCTTGCATTTTTTGTTGAGCATATTTATTCTTTTCTTACCCCTTTTATGCACTTTCTGGACTTAATTTATGGGATTATTAACTTTCGCGATTCCGGGCCAATTGGAGTTTTTCGGGTTGTCAAATGAAAGGGAAAAAATTATTCAGCTCAATTTGGGTTTACAAAAGGGGTAATTTTTCGCTACGTTTTCTAGCCAATATTTTTGGGTGACAAACGAGGGCCTACTTCATTGTCCGAAATACTAATTGTGTTACTATATGCGTCTCGAGATTACTTTACTTTAGAGATCTATTTAGCACATTTTTCAAGGCAATATCTCATACATTTTCCATAACCGATCAAAGTGAAAGAATTGAGATCCCTGACCACTTGTTAGAACATTGAAGAGAACTTTGAGTTAACATTTAACTCGGATTGATTTATAAATTCACAATAATGAATGGCTCGAATCTCACCGTGCTTATTAATCGCTACATTTATTCACTAAGTCATCTATGTTTGCTCAATTTTCATCTTTGGTCAATTTTGGCTTTGTGTATTATGTTTTTATAATTTGAGACATTAAACCAAATTTTAATGATATTTTTGAAAATTTTGAATTCCAATTTTTATTTATTTTGAAGAAAAATATTTTTGACCTTTTCAATTTTTTTTAATTTTTTTGAAATTTCTGGGCATTTTTGAAAATTTTGAAGGTTTAGAAAGATGCACTTGTGACCCCTCCCCCCAAACTTAGACTTTTAAATTGTCCTCAAGCAAAAAGGACTAAAATCTAAATCAAAGCGAATTAAAAGTCTGAATAAATAAAACAAACAAAAATTGAAAATGCATAATTTTATATAAACTAACCACCATGTATTACAAAGGAAAAGGAAAAACAAAAACAAGCAACCATTTGAAAACATCCACAACTACACAACCATACAAAACATCATTGGGGAGGGGGATTGGAGCTTCCATGCGTGCTAGGGTCATATGGGTAATAGAAATAGGACGGTGGTGGGACACCTATAATCATCCTATACATCTCCGCTTGGAGACGGTGCATCATGTTGGTATCGCGCTGGTAAGCCCTTAGGTCGGCTGCTCGGTCAGTGTTGTATTGGTTGAGGAACCTATCAAGCCAGTATTCGACCGTCGAAAGACACCAGTTACTCTCTGCATTGGCGGGTGAGAAATAAGAATCTTCACCACTGTCATAATCATCGTCGCCCTCGGGCATCTCAATATCTTCCTCTTCTTCTTCCCTGCTGCTCTCATCCTCCCCGCTCTCTTCCTCTTCTTCATCACTACCCACCTCTTCTTCGCTGCTCTCTTAGGCCAATCGGGCTTGGATGAAGGATTTTTGTCGTTCCCATTTGGTCCGAGTGGTGATGCAAACGGAGTTAGGAGGCGCGATAAATCTTGTGGTGGGGCAATGCCAGCGTCAGTTAGCATGGATGTGGTGAGCCGAGGAAAGGGAAGAGGTGTGACGTCCTTTTTATTCGTGGCGACGAATAATATATCTTTTGAAATGCACGCAACCAAGTTAATGGGGGGGGGAGGGTGGTCGAAAAGGTGGCAGACGAGGGTGTCTTGACGCGGGCGCATCGTCCACTGATTGCCCGTGGGGAGAATGTTGGAGCACACTATTTTGAAAGTGAGGCTCGCTTTGTCACTTAGCTGTCCCACCGGGTAGGTTTCGGTGTTCCAAAGAGCATTGGGGTCGATGTGAGACATGCACACATCTTTTTCAATCGGAGCAAGAGGGTTTGGGTAAATGTATGGTTGTGGGTTCGGTACATCTTTGGCAACCAAGTTCTGGGACAGAAGATCCAAAGAGAAAGGAACGCGGACGCCGCCAATGTAAGCTTCAGTCGTGTGGTGGACGATGCGAACAAGGGAGCCGTAGAAGGTGCGCACCATGTGGGGCCAGACCGCGTCATGGGGTTCGTTAAGGAAACGACACCAACCACGGGCCATGAAGAGGGCAGTGATAGCATTAGGCATGTCATTCCAAATTACTTGTCGCTCTATTTGGAGTTTGTGAGGTTGATTGAAAAAATGTTCGCACCACCATTGCTCTTAACGGGAGCAGTTGCCGATGGCTCCATCGGCGAGAATTGTGATGGAATTGTATTTTTGGGGAGGTGGTTGGTTGGCCATGGTGATGGGATTGGGGTATTTGGTAAGAATAAGGGAAATAGAGGAGAGGAGTGAGTGGTGGTTGTGAAATGGGGTGGGGAAATGTGGATTTTATTAGTGGTTAGGGGAGAGGGTTGGGTAATATTTGGAGGGAAAAGGGGGAAGGATTTGGAGGGAAAATGTTTGGTGGGAAGGAAGCGGACAAAAATGGAGGAAAAATGAGGGATTGGGGAAAAAGGAGGTGAACCTAGATAAGGGGAAGAGTTGTAGGCATCGGACCAATCTGGGTCTCCAGGATCGGATCGATCCGGTCCCTCTATTTCTTATTTCAAAAATTGCCAAATCGGACCAGTCTGGGTGCCCAGGACCGAACTAGTTCGGTCCCTAGAAATGTTCTAGTTCCCCTATGGGCTGGTATAAACACCTCCGATGACTTTCGGTTGCTCCTTCTTACGATCTGACACCTGTTTGACCTGATTACCTCTCTCCTCAAAATTTACGGCTCTAAAATTCTCACCTCGTAAGACGTGTAAGTGATCGATTTCCTCTTTTCGTGTGATGTGATACTATAGACTCCACTCATCCTATCCTATGCGCAACTATTATACACAAGACTTCATCCCATACACGTCGGGGGTGCGACGACCTCTCAATTCAAGCTCACTTGACCCCATAAACGGGGTCCGACAACCAGATGGTGTCGATCTCTTCTACGCATGCCTCAACATATAGCTTTAGGCACTATTCATTGACTTTGAACGCGTCCCCCCTTTGGGATCTTCCAATTCTACTACTCCGTGGGGGAATACTCTCTTCACAATGAATGGGCCAGTCCATTGAGACCGTAATTTACTCGGAAATAGATGAAGTCGAGAGTTGTAGAGGAGCACCTTTTGTCCCGGTTGAAATTCTTTTCGTTGAATAATCTTATCATGGGCTAGGTTCATCCCGGCTTTTGCAATCTTGGCATTCTCATACGCGTCATTGCGTATCTCATCTAACTCATGAAGTTGGAGCTTGCGAGATTCACCGGCTTTGTCCATATCGTAATTGAATCTCTTAATAGCCCAATACACTTTGTGCTCTAACTCGATGGGAAGATGGAAATTTTTTTCATACACAAAGTGAAATGGGGACATTCCGAGTGGGTTCTTTTATGCGGTACGATAGGCCCAAAGCGAATCGTTTAATCAAAGGGACCAATTTTTGCGTTCGGGATTGACGTTCTTCTCTAGTATGTTCTTCATTTCACGATTGTCTAAATCGGCCTGCCCATTCGTTTGTGGGTGATATGTCATTCCAATCTTATGAATGACCCCATACTTTTTCATGAGTTTTTCAAACGGCTTGTTGCAAAAGGGTGTGTCGTTATCACTGATTATCGCCTTAGGTGCTCCGAAGTGAGATTGTATGTGTTCGTACAGGAACTTTATCACCACTTTATTGTCATTAGTCTTGGTAGCTATAGCTTCCACCCATTTAGAAACATAGTCTACTGCGATGAGGATGTATAGGTATCCAAATGACGGGGGAAAATGGCCCATGATGTCAATACCCCAGCAGTCGCAAATCTCAATGATTAGAATCGGGGTTAATGGCATCATATCTCATCGGGTGATCTCTCCCATCCATTGACACTTATCGCAAGATTTGCAATAATTGTTAACATCCCGAAACATTATGGGCCAGTACAAATTGCATTGGAGAATTTTTTTAGGTGTCTTTTTCACGAAAAAGTGGCCTCCATATGCATCCGAATGACATAATTGGATGACTTTTGGAATTTTGTCATCCGGTACACATGGTCGGATGATTTAATCAGCGCAATATTTTAAAAGGAATGGATCATCATAAAAAAACATGCGCGACCAAGTTATGAACCTCTTCTTATCTTCTGGTGTCCAATCGGAAGGGATGACTCCCGTGATAAGATAGTTCACTATATCCGCAAACCAGGGCAAAGAAGAGGTGGCAAAGAGTTGCTCATCCGAAAAGTATTCGTCTATGGGTGTGGGGTCACTAGTTACATCGGACGAAAGCCATGATAAATGGTCGGCAACGAAATTTTCTACTCATTTTTGATCTTTAATGGAGAGATTGAACTCTTGTAGTAGTAGGATCCACCTTATGAGGTACGGCCTTGCGGACTTCTTCGCAAGTAGATACTTGAGAGCCGCGTGGTAGGTGAAACAAGTGATGGGGGAACCGATAAGATAGGACCAAAATTTGTCAAGAGTGAATACTACAACTATCAATTCCTTCTCCGTGGTGGAGTAATTGAGTTGTGGTCCGGTGATAGTCCGGCCAGCGCAGTAGATGACATGAGCCTTGTTGTCTTTTCTTTGGCCCAAAATAGCCCCTATCACATAATCTCCAGCATCACACATAAGCTCGAATGGTAAGGACCAATCCGGAGCTTGCATAATGGGGGCGGACACAAGCATGTTTTTTAGTTTTTCAAAAACACTTTGGCATACTTCCTTCCACCCAAATAGGGTGTCCTTCATAAGAAGATAACTTAATAGGCTAGCGAGAGCACTAAAGTCCTTAATGAACCTTCTATAAAACCCCGCGTGGCCCAATAAAAAATGCACGTCTTTCAACGATTTAGGTGGAGGGTATGTCAGCTATGACATCTATTTTTGCTCGATCAACCTCGATCCCTTTGGATGACATGATGTGGCCAAGAACTATACCCTTGATTACTACGAAATGGCATTTTTCCCAATTCAGCACTAAGTCCTTTTCCACACATCGGGCTAGTACTTTTTCAAGATTACCTAAACATAGGTCGAAGGATGTGCCAAAAATACTAAAGTCGTCCATAAATACCTCTATCCCTCTCTCAACCATGTCACTAAATAAACTCAACGTGCGCCTTTGAAAGGTCATCGGTGCATTAATCAAGCCAAATGGCATAAGTTTGTAGGCAAACATTCCAAAAGGGAAAGTGGATGTTTTTTTCTCTTAATCGAGTACATCTACCTCAATTTGGTTATATCCAGAATAACCATCTAGGAAGCACTAATAAGGGTGGCCCGCTACTCTTTCAAGCATTGGATCAATAAATGGTAAGGGAAAATGGTATTTGCTAGTTCCCGCGTTGAGTTTCTGGTAATCAATGCAAACGCGCCATCCAGTGGTGGTACGTTGGGGAACTATCTCTCCCTTGGAATTTTCAATCACAGTCATGCCCGACTTCTTCAGGATGACTTGAATGGGGCTTACTCACTTGCTATCCTAGATTTGTTTGATAATCCCGACATCCAATAGCTTTATAATTTCATCTCTCACCACATGTATCATCGTGGGGTTTAGCCGTCTTTGCATTTTTCTCCAGCGCTTCACATCCTGTTCGAGGTGAACCTTGTGGGTGAAAATTAGAGGGCTTGTCCCTTCAAATCATCTATACACCAACCAAAAGCACTTTGGTTCTTTCTCAAAATATTTATTAGTTTACCCTCGTCCTCTTCATCTAAGCTAGAGGAGACAATAACATGAAATGTCTCACTTTTACCTAGGAAAGCATATTTAACATTGGAGGGTAATTTCTTCAACTCGAGAGTTGGGAATCTATCGCTAGAGGGCACCATCCGTGCGTCTCTTGGCGGTAACTATTCGAATTGAGAAACCCAATTAGCATATATCGCGTCCTCGACCGACGCTCTCTCATTGAGTAAGCCTCTCAACTCCTCTATCTCCCTCTCAAACTCGGTGTATGGTACCTCACTCTCATAACTAGAAGCTAGGCAAGCTTCTAAGGAGTCTTCACAATAATATTCCTCAAAGTGTTCTTCTACAATATCCTCAATTAAACTCACCTCGTGAAGATCATCTTCATCCCCTTCATGTTGGGTTATGTTGAAGATGTTTATTTCTAATGCCATATTCCCAAAAGTGATTTGCATCTGCCCATTTCTGGTATTGATGACTGCATTAGTCATGGCTAAAAATGTGCAACGAAGAATGATGGGAACATGATTTTTTGAGGCGAAGGAGGGATCCGTGTCCCAAATGACAAAATCTACCAGGAAGTAGAATGTGTCCAATTGGACTATCATGTCCTCAACTATACCTCGCGGTATCTTTTGGGTTCGATCCGCTAACTGCAGAGTGATCCTTGTGGGTTTAAGGTCACCCAGATCAAGTTTCCTATAAATTGATTATGGGAGGATATTGACACTTGCCCCTAAATCGAGCAAGGCATTTTCGAATTTGTTCTCTCCAATGGTGCAGGAAATGGTGGGGGCACTGGGATCTTTATATTTAAGTGGGAGATCATTAAGAAGGACCGAGCTCATGTTTTGTGCTACAAACACGTTCTTGTTTACCTTCATCCTCCTCTTGATTATCAATAAGTCTTTTATGACTTTTGCAAAGGATGGAATTTGGCTTATTGCGTCGAGGAAAGGTAAGTTCAACTTTATATTCTATACAACTTCTATCACTTCTTCACTTATGGTCCCTTTATGGGCAGGAACAAATCTTTGAGGAAATGGCGCAGCAAAGGGTGGTTTCACTACTACCGCGGGCTCAATAGTGTTTTATTTGTCACTATCTTTCAAGGAGATATTTTTGGCCTCTTTCGTGCTGGGAAAATTCTCCTTGTCTTTTGAAATGTCATGTGGGGGAGGTGATAAATTAATAACTCTCACACTACGAAGAGTGGTTATAGCTTAGCAATGCTCCTGCTGTTCGGTAAAGGTGGAGCTAACACTGGGTTGACCTTGGGGAGGTCTTTGGCCTTGGGTAGGAAACTTTCCCTTCTCTTGGATGCTTAATGAGGCTTGCATCTTGGAGATTTTTGCATTTATTTCGGTGAACAAGCGTTCATATCAAGCATTGTGTTCGCCTTGAGAATTTATGAATCGGTTTATTGTATCCTCGAGGCTCCTCCGCTCTGGGGCTACATATGGTAATGGAGGTGGTGGCGCTTGTTGGTATTGAGGAGGTGGTGGAGTTGGAACAACCTGTGAATGTGGGTTCATCGCAGCTTGTGGTTGTCCATAGTTCAAACCAGGATGGTTCTCCACGAAGGGTTGTAAGAATTCCCATGCGGGGCATTAAAATTCACCTCGAATCCTCTTATAGTATCCACCTACTCGGTGTGCATGGACTTGTAGGCAGAGATCATTGGTCATGCCTTTGTGGAGTGGCCTGTCTCACAGATAGCACACACTTTTTCTTTCGAACCATGGATGGATCCAGAGATATTCCTCAACCTCCATCAAACCACTCCTTCATATCTCTCTGAAACTAATCAAATTGATGGCCTATTAAGGTATTGCTATCCAAATGGTATAGACCAAAGGTAGTTTGATTGGTAGATGGTTGTCTAGGTTGAGCTTGGTTTGGATCAAATGTGTCCCATGCTTGAGTAGTCTCTGCGGCATGCTTAAGGTGGGCCTCAGCATCGCATGCGTCTAAATCCCAAAAGGGTCTTTCACACATCGTTTGAACAAGTTTTTTAGAAGCTATTGTCAACCCATTATGGAAGAAAGATATCTCTAGGTGTTTATAAAAACCATGATGGGGGCATGCGCTTACAAATTCTTGGAATCGTTCCCAATATTTGTCAAAAGACTCATTATCGTGTTGTCAAAAATCTTTGATTTGAGTCTTGGCAGAGTTGGTATTGTGATGCAGATAGAATTTTGAGACAATCATGGACTTCATATCTCTCCCGGAAGTGATGGAGTTCGGGGGTAGAGACCATAGCCAAGTCTTGGATTTATCATTTAAGGAGAAAGGAAAAAGCTTTAGGTGAATGACATCTTGTGTGCAAGTTTGATCACCAAATTTGTCACATTCCTCTTCGAATTCACAAATATGGAGGTATGGTTTCTCGAAATCGATGCCATGAAACATAGGGAGAATATGTATCATCCCATTGCGAAAGCGGAACTGACCGGCAGTATACGGAAGTAAAATGCAACCAGGGGTGACAGTCCATTCAGGAAAAAGTTAGTCTTTCATGGGACAATAAGGAATATCTCCACCTCCAGTACCAAAACTCCAACCGTCAGACGTCACACTCACACTCTCTTCAAATGACTCTGTGTACTCGGTTGTTGTCCTAGATGTGTGACTCGAAGTTCGTCTCAGGGTGTAATTACTGATAGAGTGTTCAGGAGTGGGAATTAGAAACCAGAATTGTGGGACACTAGGTGTGTGGGGGCTTTTAGAGTTATACTGAACTATAGGATTTTCGTGGATTCTGACTGAAGTTTTATAAGGAGTCTGAGTGTGTTCATAATTTTGCATTAAAGGCTTTGAGAGATGATGAATTTTTTTTTTGTATTTTTTTTTGTATTATTTGAATTTTTTTGTCAAAGTTTTAGATTGACTTGATCTAACCCAAGTCTACCTAAATCCCTGGAAACGGCGCCAAAAACTTGATGTGACCACAAATGTGTCTAGTGTGGGTGCTATTTAGGCTCAAGTAATAATCCGATAAGTCGGGTATCGATCCTCAGGGAAACAGGACAAACAGAGTCGTAATGACGTTGGAAAGACGAAGGTAACCTAACTTTGACTCTCAAAAAGAACAAAAAGGTGATTTTGAATTGTGGAATGACTACAACTAAATGCAGTTATGAAAAGATGAAATGCAATTATTCTAATTAACTAAAGACTGGTGATGATTTAACTTAATTTTTAACTATAAGATGAGAGAGATAGGTCGGGTTACAATCCCCCACACCCTAGTAATACACTTCATTGGATACTAGATTCAGAATTAAAACTTCAAATGAATCTGACTTTTTATTCCTCCTAAATATTACATATATGAGGGATCGTAGCCCGCACAGTACGTAAGAAATGGTTGAATTAAAATTCAGTCTTTATCACTCCTAAGTATTACATATATGAGGGATCGTATCCCACACAGTATGTAAGCAAAGGTTGAATTAAAGTAGTATCGTAGGAACTACGATACAATTCTTCTAGGGTTTTAATTACAATTTCTATTCCCACTATCATGAATTACATCGAGTGGGGTTCATGCACCCCAACCCTTGAAAACTTAGCCGGACATACTAAGACTAGAATAAAATATGTTTTGAATGATAGAAAACATTTTTACTAGCTATTGGAGATGAAGAATAATGAAATTACTACTAAACCATTAACTACTGCAATAATGAAATCAGGGATTGGAACAACTTTACTTGGATTGCAAAATTGGAATCAAAACTCGGGTTTTTGTTGTTTTTTCTCTAAGCTAATTACAAAGATTTTCTAAAAATGAATTAGAAGCCTCCTTTATGTCTAGGAGGAGTTAGAAATTTATATAATACGAAAATTACAAGAGTTGGAGTCATGCAAGACTTTAGCTTGAAAAGGATAAACACAAATCTCGAACACCAGATCGATCCGGTAAAGACATACCGGACTGGTCCGATCAGCAACAAGACTGATCCATTTTCCAAACAAACTGGATTAGTCCGCTAAACATGTTGTTATGCACTGATTTAAAGGGCCATACCAATCTATTTTTTTGGGATACTGGATTGGTCCTCTAAACATCATTTTATTCAGTGATTTAAGACCCCAGACTGGTCCTTTTTTCTAGTAAGTCGGATTGGTCTGGGTTGCCTTCTTCAACTTCTCTTCATTATCTCTTCAAAATCTCATGATTTTCTTATATCTTCTGGTCTTCATAACTTCTAATCCAGAACTCAGATTGGGACGCCGTTTCTTCCTACGTGTTCACAAATGCGAGATTTTTGACCTTTATTTTGGGTCCTCAACCGTATTCCTTATAGAAATTAATCTTTTTCCCTTTTAATTCGTCTTCTTTCTTTTATCTTTCTTCTTCCGGTTTCTTTCTTCCTTTCATGTAATAATTACCTGTGAAATTAATAAGAAATACACGAAACTCGTGGTACTTGTTAGTCGAAACCGTTAGCCAAGATATGAGATAAACTAATTCATTTAACATTGTCCGAGATAATAAAAGCCTTTAAATTAAGGGTTAAATTTGGAAGAATTTATGCCTAATCAAGAGCCCTATAATAAACTAATGAGATTTCCTCTTAAGGGAGGGTTAACCGAGGTCAAACGAGGCTCTAGAGCTCTAGGTGGCCTTTGGACCAAGGTTTGGATAAGGGCCTAGGGTCTTATGATGGGAGGATAAGTGTTAGGGACCTAAGGAAGTATTTATTGTGTACTAGGATGGGGTGTCTACACTTGTTGAGAAATAGATTCTCCATGTTGAAGTATTTATAGAACTATACCTTCTGACCATGATATGATTGGGCAACCAACACTAGTCAAGACACCAACGTAAATCTATCCGGATAATAAAATGAATCTTTACAACCTCGAGAAAATCATTATGACAGGAGTATTTTGAGCACACTTGATGGGTGGGCACTTGTCCACTAGTCCGATCAAGACCACTTCCAAGAAAATAAGGATTGTTAAAACAAATATACGGGAATCTAGGATCAAGCTATGACCAATTAAGATGGAATAGGTATCTCATATCATAGATCCTTGTATGACTTAAGTGTCTTTCTTTTTCTCATAAATGCAACCCTAACTACAAGGGGTTAGGTCATGTAATCATTTTCCTTGAAACAAGACTAATGGAAAAGAAAGAACCTCCATGGACATAGGGACATTATCAAGCTGTATAAATATTTTTTTCTTGTGATTGTACATGATTTTCTTATTGGCCATCTTAATATTGTATTGAATATAACTAGTACGATTTTACCATCTACACATGTCAAGATCTTCGAGGAGGAGAACAAACATATTGTTAAACTTCAAGACAATATGATAACCTTGATAAAAGTTAACGGTTGTGAAAAAAGGTGGTGGATGTTAAGGCCTATAAGAGTGAGATGAAGGCCAAGATGGATAAGGAACAACCACTATCCAAAAGTTGAGGAGGGATTTGGATAAGTCCCATTATGTTGTATTTGATAAATATAACTTTTCTTTTGAATAAACCACAGAGAAGATCGTGTATATCATTAATGGATATGTTCCACTGAAAAGGAGGGTGGTGAACACTATTCAGATATTGGCGAGGTCATCAAATCATGGGAAGGAGACAAAAGGACAATATAGAATTGTCTATAGACAAGGAGATGAATTGATGCTCCTAATGCTCAAGATGGAATCAATGTTATTTAGTAAACCTAGACCAAGGCTTGAATCTTGTTGATCCAACCATTGCTTAAGCCTCAATTGGTAATTCCCTAACCACTACTTCTTCAAAGTCCTAAATGTTCGGGAAGACTTTTTTGAACTTATTTTTTTATAACATCTCCCCTTAAGGAGACTTGTGTAACTTGAACACAATATTATCAAATACATTGTTCTTTTGAATTAATTTCTCACTTATAAATCTTATTACTTACCTTGATTTTCTTACCTTTTACATTACATACTCTTGGATCAAATTAACATATCGTTATTCTAGCAGAATGATTTACATATGTGTCTTCGTCTTTTTAATCCTTCAAACACTTTTTATTTATGATATATTTTTAGGTTCATCTCAATGCCTTATTCATTTATCCCTTATGTTGGCATGTGGATGACCATAACCTATGACTACATTAGCTATCGATGGATAAGACTATTTCATGCCCTGACCTAGCTAAGGGACAAGATCACTCATAAAATGTTCTTCTTGTGAGTTTTTTTCCTGATGATAGGTCTCTTATGTCATGAGACTCCTCCAATTTGTATTTCCCTAATAATTTTATTCCTATGTATTGTCATTGCCTAAGGTCGAGGACTTGCATTTAGGCATCTTTCACTCCCCTAGAACAAGTCCCGACCTAGAGAGTCAAACAGTAGTTCGTAGGAACATATTTAGTATTAGGCCATGCTTTCTTTTCAATGGTAGATGCTCTGAGTTGTGTAATTATTTTCCCACCCCTTGGATATATCTTTAGCCTAAGCATCTTTACCAGCTTGTTGGGATAGAATTTTTAACATATTATAATATATAAAGGTTCATAAACAATAATAATTGATGAGGAAAATATTTTTTTCGTTGATAGTCAAATTTGGTCTTATTATATTTTAAGTTTCTGATACATCATACCAAACCTTTGGAGATAAAATTTTCTCAAATTCACAGCACCCATTGGTTTTTAAGGTTTGTCCCTCCAGTGTTTTGATTCGATAATGTAACACCACGTAACTTAGAGAAATTTATTTTAGCGGTTAAATTGCATGTGTGACGTAATTTAATATAAATGGGACATAAGGTAAAATTAGTAATTATTAAATTGCGAGAATAAGATTTATACGTATGTGGAAATTTACTAGCATGATTTAAGTAAATTTAATTAAGCCAATTTAATTAAGCCAATTATAGTATGTCATATGTGAGTAGAAATGGCAGGAATTAACGGTATCTCAATCGGGGCACAAGTGTAGGTTATTTTTGAGTTGAGATAGGATGTTTGTGTTTAGTAATGAAGATGGTGATTTCGAGTTCAGAGTTGAACCGGAATAGGTGAAAATAGTTAAAATTGAGTACTCGGGGGTAGTAAATGGATTCCCATAGCTTCTTAAACTAGCACAGGCTTACGTAAGGGTATTTAGGTAATTTTAATATAGCCTAACAACCTAATTTTTGGATTTGAAGGTTAAACTATAAGGGTTAGGTGGGTGAGGCAGCTATAACATTTATTCTAAACCTAAAGAGAGAAGGAAGAGAGGGGAAAGCTTGAGGAGGCCAATTAGGAGATAAGATTCAAGGATTTCTAACATTGAATCATCACACATGACAGATATCAGACCCTACGAGCATTAAAAGGTAAGTAATTAACTTTATTTAAATCAAATAAAGGTGATTCATGTTCATATCCTTGTAGGTGTAGAACAAATCAAATTTTGGGAAGGTCTTACATGTAAATGAGGGTTATTGATGAAATTGATACCATGTGTTGTTCAAATGATTAATTGATGATATAGAACTAATTGATCTTGCTGGAATTATATTTATATTCAAAATTTAGAAGATGAACATGTTGAATTGAGGATGGTAAATCAAATCTAGGAAGATAATGTAATATTCTTGTTATGAACCCAATTAATGAATTCCATTCATGATGTTTAATAATGACTGACAATCAGGTGACATTTATGTTTAGAATTTATCTAAAAAGGTACATATATGTTTGGTTTAATTTACTTGAGAGTTGGGTAAATTATATGGAGGTTTAATGGGTTGATTTTAAAAGGAAAATTAAATTGGAGAAGACTTCTGGGAAGGTGTCGACCAATCGATTGAGGGATGTCGATTGATCGATGGATTGGTCGATCGATCATTTATATTATTTGATGTTTTATTAGAAGTTAAATTTCTTTAGCAGGTCTAATGTTTGTTCTATTAGGGTGATTTAGAATGATTATATTACCTAGGGATGAGCGGGTAATTAAAGTAGAATTAGAAATTGCGAGAGATAATTAACGAGGAAAGTTTAAATATCGAATTAGATGAGTTAAACTGGGGAATAAATATACATGATGGTTGGGTTAAGTTCGGATGTTTTATTAGAGTGATGTTACTTGAAAAAGTTAAATGATTTATAGGATGGGCTGATTTGGTATGTCTGCGCATTTTAGCAGGGTGGCACTATTGTATTTAATTAATGGATGATATTTTAATTTATTAAGAGGCATTAGATAGACTCAAGATTTATAGGCTAATGCTTTGAGTGATAGGCACGAGTGAGCCAGATTTTATGATTTAATTTATATATAAGATTGTAGAGACAATATATACACGAAGTGAATAATATCGATGCGTATGATATTTATATGAAACATACCTATCCTAACAAATATTCTATTAGGGAGGTTACGCGCCGTAGGAGGTCACTCTAGAAAATCCCAGCTGAGAGAGTTCCATTCCCCAAGGTCATAGGTTTTGTGCATTCCCATGTGATGTAGGATTAGAGTATCGTGGAATAATGTGGTGTGGTTATGACCATGTACTTAAGGACATGACTTCTTCCAATGTTCGTCTGTGATTTTTGGGTCCGGTGGTGAAATTTTGACCCAATTGCTGCCACATTCCTGGAGCACAATAGCATCCTAGTGACCTTGCTTTCATAATGTGGAGGACATGTGGAAATACAGTTGCATATATTAGGAGTGATATATATGTATATAGTGTCTTGGTGTGACATTTCCTATAAACATATATAGTAGTGAAATAAATTATATACGGGCTTAATACGTTTAAAGATGAATGTGGTTAAATAACAAGAGTAAATTTATAATATGATTAATGATTTAATAATCTAAAGATAGACGTGTCTAATTAATAAATGAAAGTTACACAATACTTAAGTCAGAGTAGTGGGTAAGTGAGATTTCCAATAAGACTAATTAGACAAGGTAATGTAACTAGGTGGGTAAAGATTTAAGAGCTAGGTAATCCCAATTGTTGAGAAGTGAGGGGTAATCTCGTGAGAGTGAGACACTGGCATAAATATAGAAGGTTTAAATGCATATTTATTTACTGCAACTTAATTACTTGCTAAATGTTTTTATTATTTTTTGGTCTCTGAAACATTTCCAAATTTATTTTAAAAACTTTTAAGTACCCAGCCATAAAGACAACAGGGATAATTGTTCATTTACCAGTACACGGAGTTACAACTAATGTGGAAGCTTACATAATTCTTTAGTGGACAACTCTATTCTTGATATTTAATATTAGGTCTTCTATTCTAGTATGGTTGGGCATGTTTCCCCTTCTTCAGACTTATATATTTCAGATTTTCTAAGTCAAATGAATTTTGATGTATTGGATTTTGATTCGATGGTTTATTCGGGAACTTTATTTCTTTATCAGAGTTTCAGACTTTATTTAGTTTTCATTTATATTGGTTACTGTGTATGGAAATGTCATGGATGGTTAATCTTGTTGTAGGTTAATGAAAGATAACAAAAAATTGACACTGTTTGTTAAAATAATTAGGTGGTTAGTAATTAATCATGTATCGATAGTGATGCTAAGAATGAGCCGTATGAGACCAACATTTTATTTTGATAGAGGGTTAACCACTCGTTATTTTAATAATCGGGGTATCATGGATGGAATCAGAGTATCAGGTTCTAGTGTCCTTTGGATTTGTGCAACATTTTACATTTCAGCATAGCATTCTTTGATATAGATCCTTATTATTAGGACTGTTTCATTACTGTTTACATATTTGATATTACATTCTTCTGGTATTATGATTGTATTGATTATGAGCTCATACTATTCATTCTGGTACCAAACTCCACCCAATAGAGGACGATCAACTAAGTTAACGGTGAGAGTTAATGAGAGGGAGGCGCAGCAGGAGCCACAGGAACCATAGTCACAAACACCATAGGGGATGGTGACGGCTGCATAGGTGGCCACTATTATGGCAAAGGAAGTTAATTCAATGATGATTGCGATGACATAAAATTTTCAATATATTTATCCACAACCTTCAATGGTGCGAGTCGTTTAAACCCACCGGGGGTCATCCGATTGGTAGAGAGTGAGGGAGGTCAGAAGGGCCACCCACCAAAGTTTCAGGGTAGCCCAAATGTAGTCATGGCTAGTTAATGGAAGAAATACATTCAGTGCCACCTTCGTATGGTTGAGAGCAGTGACACTCAAAAATAGTTCCTAGTGACATTCAAACTAGTGGGCGCGACTTTGCAGTGGTGGGACTCTTTGACCATATGGGAGGAGAAAGATGTGATGACCATTGAGGATTTTTGGGTACGGTTTGATCATAAGTATTTTTCATCGTCTATTAAGATAGAGATGAGATAAAATTTTATCAGAGGAGTTCAGTTATTTAGCTAATTTTCTGATTGGACGAAGTGAACAGTGAAGAGAAAAATATGAAAAAAATCATGGATGGAATTACCTGTAGGATCCAATAACACTTATTGGGTAACTCGATGTTGAAGACATACACTGAGGTCATCAATTCTGATCTATTTCATTGTCAAGATCAACATTTCCACATGAAGGGGAGCAAGCGAGTAAATGAGACCATTCAGATTGGGAAAGCTAGTGGAAATGCTATCAATGGGGCACAATAATATCAGGATCAAGATTCTTGGTAGGGAGATCCGAATAAGAAATTTATATCAATATGCTTTCGGCTCGAGGGTGATGGGTAGAGACAGGGCCAACAGGATCCTTATTCGCAATAACAACAACGTCTCGTTCCACGGGGCCGCTAGGACCAAGGCAATAGAGAGGGATGCCGGTAGGACTAGGGCAAGAGGAAGGAAGGTTTTTTTGTTAGTTGTTTCAATTGTGGAGATATGGGCCATTGAATATGGATTTCAAAAATCAAGGCATGGGGCAACTATAGGATGGTATCCTAGAGTTACAACCATTATAACAAATCTTGGGTCAATTTTGACGCGAGGATCATGTTCAGGAGCCTGTCGGCCAGGCGATGCAGTTGGCAAATTGCGGTAATTTTTTTTATCCTTATGAGTATGGGGTAAGTTTTGGGGACATGGGTGCATCATAATATATGATTATTTATACTAAAATTCACGTGTGATTTAGATTTAGTAGGTGCGTTGGTAGTAAAATTATTATGCATATATTTACCGTTGGTTATCGGGGTCTTTACTGCTGCATGTGGGAGAGAGGGTGTGGGCACTAATATGATGTTTATATTGTGTGTTAGTTTTCCTCCTTTTGATAGTTATAAGAGTAGAGCATATTATTATCCCAAGTGGTGACTATTTAGTGAGGGTCTGAGCGGTAGTTGAATGTCGTAGTAAGACTATTATATTCGTTGTCCCATAGTAGGATGTATTATTTTGCAAGGTAATACCTGAAAGAGGGTGTAATACCCCGTACTTTTATGGATATTTAATTTTCATAAGTAGCCGTAATTTGGTAAGTTGAGTAATTTTAGTGAATAGTAAATTCTGGATTAATAAGCGTTAGATGGTTACTGACGCGTGCTACATTTACTTTAGGAACTGAGTAAATGAGTCAAAATGTTTTTATGTCATGTCGCAGTTGGGTAAAGCGACGAAAATTATTTTACTTTGTAGAAATTGTGTATTGAGATTTATTGAGTTTAATTTGTGAATTTTAGTTAAGTGACTCGGATGGAGATTTCGAGTGCACGGTTGGTTTCGGAAGGGAAGAGATAGTCAAAATAGAGTATCTAGGGTCAGTGTTTAGGTTCCGGGGACTTTTGGACTAGTAGGGACTCACAACTGAGTAAACGAGACATTTTTGGGTTTATAAGGGACAGACCCTTATTTCTCTCTTAAAAGGAACGAGAGAGAGAGAGAAAGAGAGAAAGAAAAGAGAAAGATGAAGAAGGAAAAAGATGAAGAGAAAGGGGATTCTGGCCCAAACACCACGGGATTCAACTCGAGGTCGTCGGATTTTATCCACGAGGCAAGTGTTTACTTGCTTTATTTAATTGAGTGTGTATATCTCATATTATAGTTGGTAAACTATATGATTTTTGGGTTAGAACCCTTAAAATAAATTTGGGAAATTTGAGTATGAGTTTACAAATTGTTGTATTGTAAACTCTTAATGATTTCTAGTGTTAAACCCATTGTTGATGTAAAAAACTAGATTTGACCTAATTCTTTAATCACAAATAAAAATAAATAAGACAAAAGATTTTTAAAGTGGTTCAGCCTTGAAAGAATGGCCTAAATCCACTGTTTGTGTTATTGCTAACTGTTTGTAGAATGCTCGATAATGGGTTTACCAAGAAATTCTCAGTCCCTTGCTAATGAGGAGGTTACAATGTATTTATAGCCTTGAGGCGGTACAAATGAAAGAGTAATACATAGCTGTCCAATAGGCGTGTGCGTCCGTGTGATAATAATGAGCATTTAATGCACATTCATCCTATTAATTATCCAGATATGAATGCTCTATACGAGATACAGCTCGGACCGCCTAAGTAGCTCGGTATACATGAGTTGCTGGGTACAATAGAGTTTCTCGGAGAACACTTGTTGCTCGGAGCGCCTAAGTTGGTCGGGGATGTTGAGTTCCTCAGAGTCAAGGTGTTGTTCAAAAAATGTTTGCGAGTGCCATGTAGATTAACACATGTCTCCTCATAATTGGTCCACGTCATCAGACTAAATTTGGTATCAACAGACGTGGATCAATTATGAGGAGACATGTGTCAATCATGGAACTCGCAAACATTTTTTGAACAACACCTTGACTCCGAGGAATTCAACCTCCCCGAAGAACTCAGGCGCTCCGAGCAACAAGTGTTCTCCGAGCAACTCATGTATACCGAGCTACTTAGGCGGTCCGAGCAGCTTAGGCGGCCCGAGCTGCATCTCGTACAGAGCATTCATATTCGGATAATTAAGAGGATGACTGTGCATTAAATGCTCATTATTATCACACAGACGCACACGCCTATTGGACAACTATGTATTATTCTTTCATTTGTACCACCTCAAGGCTATAAATACATTGTAACCTCCTCATTAGCAGGGGACTGAGAATTTTTTGGTAAACCCATTATCGAGAATTCTGCAAACAGTCAGCAATAACACAAATAGTGGACGTAGGCCATTCTTTCAAGGCTGAACCACTTTAAAAATCTTTTGTCTTATTTATTTTTATCTATGATTAAATAATTAGGTCAAATCTAGTTTTTTACATCAACAGATTGGCGCCGTCCGTGGGAAACGACTGTAATTATCGTTTTTCACCAAAATAATTCATCACCAATGGCTGATAATCCTGAATCCAGTAATCGAAAAGCTGGAAACCCCCCAAATCCATCCATTCCTCCAAGTGTCCAAGATCTGGCTGGAATAATGTCTAATTTGTCTCAGGGCCAGACCGCTATGCTAGAAACCATGCGACAACTCATGCAAACTATCCAGGGTGGAGCACCCACCCAATCAGGACAACGAAGCATTCAGAGAAATATCCGATGGCCTTCTTCGCGAACTAGACAAACATCACTCTCGAAAGAATCTCATTCTAGACGCATCGATTCATATCGTACTGAGAGATCCGATGATTCTTCTTATCATCCTGAAAGGACTTCCTCGATACGAGCTACAAACACTCAACAAAACGTCACTCTATCTCCATAAAGGACCAGTGCTCTTGAAAGATTGAGTAGAGTCTCTCCCTTTGATCATTTGGGTCCTAGGAGGAATAAAAGTACCCCTAGGATGGTGTCGAGGAACTCTCAACGATCCTTTGATTTAAAGGAAGGTTCTGCCCAATCCCGACCAGCTGCTCGTCGTGAAAGATCCCAAGAGGCAAATTCAACACGATTAGTTGCTCGGACCAATAGGCCCAAGGAGGGAAATGATGCATGGAAGGGATCTATTCAGAGGTTGGAAAATAGACTAGGGGAAATGGCTAAGTCCAAGAATCCTCTACAAAGAACTTTTGTCCAAGGGAAACCTTTTATCCAGGCAATTGTGGATTTTCCCACACCATCAAAGTTCAAAGCACCTGTTGTGACTCCTAAATATGATGGAAAAAATGACCCTGTCCTTCATATAGAACAATACCAACCTGTTGCCGATATCTATGCCATGCCAGATGAGATGAGATGCAGGGCATTCTCGGGAACTCTTACCGGATATGCTCAAATATGGTACAATAATCTTCCTCGGGGGAAGATTTTAACTTTCTTTCAAGTGGCCGAGCTCTTTATTGGAAATTTCTATTTTGGAGCAAAACCATTTAAACGAGTAGCACATTTGTTAAGTGTTAGACAAAAACCAGGTGAGAGCACTAGGGATTACATAACTCGTTTCAATAACGAGAAGCTCGAAGTTATCGATTACGAGGAAAAGACAGTAATTACTGCTTTGATGAGTGGACTATTGCAAAATAAATTGTACTACACTTTGGCCAAAGATCCACCTAGGACCATGTCAGAATTAATGGCAAAAGCAGCCAAAATCATGAATGCCGAGGAAGCTATGGCTGCAAAGAAGAGCATGGAAGCTAAGGAGACCAAAGTTGAGGCCGAGAAGATTGAGAAGAAGGATCAGAAGAACAATGGTGGCAATAAGCAGTCAAAAGCAAAGAAAGCATTGGAACAGTTGAAGAAATTTGGAAACTATACTCCTTTGAAGGTAGATATAAACCACGTTCTGGAAGAGATCAAGAACAACGAGGAGTTAAACTGGCCTGAAAAAATGAAGACAGGTCCTGAAAAAAGGGAGAAATCCAAATATTGCGAGTTCCATAAGGATCATGGTCACACGACCAAAAACTGTATAGCTCTCCAGAATGAAATTGAAGAGCTCATCAGGCTAGGAAAATTGAACAAATATATGGATCGCCGAAATGGTGGAAAGAGCAACGACCGAGCAAGGCAGAGGTCTAGATCTCCTCGACGAACAAAAGAAGATAAGAAGATAAATCATGAAGAAGACCTGGATGAAGATCAAGACGACCCCGATCTCCCCAAAAGACCAAAACAGCCAGAACGTGAGGTATTTTCTATCCGTTTTGGATCATTTGATTGTAATGTTATTACAGGTGGAGATGCAGAAGGTGGGGACCTTACTGTAGAGAGGAAAGCTTACCTCAATGAGGCTCAAGTTTATTCATATATTCAAAGGATAAATCTAGCTGAGGATGATCGCCCGAGGAAGGTGAACAAAGATAAACTGGTCATCGATTTCTCTAAGAATGACCTCAAAGGTGTGCTATATCCTCATGATGACTCATTGGTGATCAAAATGAGGATGAAGGAAGTAGTGATTTCACGAGTCCTGGTGGATAATGGTAGCTCGGCAGATATCATGTTTTACTCATGCTTTGACAGCTTAAATTTAAAGTTGTCTCAGTTGGAGCCTTATCACAGGCCCCTCCTCGGTTTTACTGGTGAGAAAGTTTTTCCACTTGGGACGATCAAGTTGGATATGTTCATCGGTACATGGCCTGCTTATCGAACATAAAAAGTGCGCTTTTTTGTGATGGATAAGAATGTTCAGTCAGCTTATAATATCATTATATGAAGGGTAGGATTGAAGAAGTTCGAAGCAGTACCATCTACTGTACATCAATACCTAAAATTTCCAACCAACTTTGGAGTAGGAATTGTAAAAGGCGACCAAAAAGTAGCTCGGGAATGCTACTATTCATCTGCCGAGTAAGAGGAGCGTGAAGAATCTAGAAAGAAGACTACTACTTATCAGGTTGATGAGATAGAAGATGCAGAGATTGAGACTTTAGACCCAAGAGATGAGTCTCAGCTCGTTAAGGGTCAGGTCATGGAGGCTACTAAAAATATCATTTTGGACGATGAGCATCCAGAACGAACAACTCAAATTGGTGCTTCGCTAGAAGTGTTAATAAAACAAGAGCTGATAGCTTTTCTAAAAAGCAGAAAACAAACTTTTGCATGGAGCCACGAAGACATGCCAGGGATAGACCTAAATTTCCTATGTCACGAGCTTAATGTGAACAAGGAAATCTAGCCAATAAAGCAAAGAAGAAGAGTGTTCATCCCTAAAAAGAACCAAGCTATACAAGAAGAAGTCAAGAAGCTCCAAAAAGCCTGTTTTATTGAGGATGTCAAATATCCTGATTGTCTAGCTAATGTGGTGATGGTGAAGAAGAAAAATAACAAATGGAGGATGTGTGTAGACTTCACCGATCTCAATAAGGCATGCCCAAAGGATCATTTTCCTCTGCCCCGAATCGATCAACTGGTGGATGCTACCTCGGGGCACGAATTACTGAGTTTTATGGATGCTTACTCTGGTTACAATCAGATTAAGATGAAGCCTGAGGATAGGGAGAGTACCTCTTTTATTACCCCTAGGGGAACTTATTGTTATAATGTTATGCCTTTTGGATTGAAAAATGCAGGAGCAACATATCAACGGCTGATGAACAAGGTGTTTGGAGAGCAAATCAGTTACAACATGGAAGTTTATGTTGATGATATGATGACGAAGAGCAAGAAAGCAGATGATCATCTAATTGACTTAGGCCAGACCTTTGATCAACTAGATAAATATCAAATGAAGTTGAACCCTACCAAATGCATATTCAGAGTATGAGAAGGCATGTTCCTCGGGTATATTGTCAACCAACGAGGAATTGAGGCGAATCCTGACAAGATCAAACCTCTATTGGGGATGTGATCTCCGACGACGAAGAAGGAAGTGCAGAGTCTCACAGGGCGAGTTGCAGCACTTAATAGATTTGTATCACGAGCAACTGACAGATGTCTACCATTCTTCAAAACACTCTGAAAGACTTTCGAGTGGAATGATGAATGCGAAAAGGCCTTTCATGAATTGAAGAAATACCTGGGAGAACCTCCATTGTTGTCCAAGCCAGTGATGGGGGAAAGACTATACTTGTATCTGGCAGTCTCAGAAAACGCAGTAAGCTCGGCATTGATAAGGGTGGAGGATGGAGTTCAAAAACCAATTTATTACACTAGAAAGGCCTTACGAGGAGCAGAGATCAGATATCCAAGACTGGAAAAATTGGCACTAGCATTGATCGAAGTGAGTAGAAGAATGAGGCCATACTTCCAAGCTCATACTATAGCTGTGTATACAGATATGCCATTAAGGCAAGCTTTGCACAAACCAAATAAATCAGGAAGATTGATGTATTGGGCTGTAGAGTTGGGTGAATAAGACATAATTTATGAGCCTAGGTCATCACTTAAGGGGCAAGCAGTGGCAGATTTTATTACAGAATTCACCTATCCAGATACCTCCGAAGAGCAGAAGTTGGATACCGACCAGCTTGTGGATGTTACAAGATCAATAAACTTAAACCCCGACTAACTTAAGTCGGTAGACGAGCAAGAGAATATGGTCGATAAGCAGCTAGAAGTGATAGAGGAGGATATGAGGAAGAATCAAATATTCCACCGAGGAACTCTATCTGACCAAGAGTTTGATAATGAGATACCTGTATGGAATTAGTATATGGATGGCTCATCTTGCAGTACAGGTTGTGGGGCAGGGATTGTTTTAAACAGCCCAGATGAAATCAATGTGGAGTATGCTCTGCGCTTTCAATTCAAAGCCTCTAATAATGAGGTTGAATATGAAGCTATGATTGCAGGTCTTAATTTAGCAAAAACCATGGGGGCAGAGCATGTCATTGTATTCAGTGACTCATAGTTGATCGTAAATCAAATGCTGGGCGTGTACCCAACAAAGGGAGAATTGATGATTAGGTATTATGAGAAAGCAATGGAGATTGTATCGAGCTTTAACGATGTGCAATTAATTAGAACACCAAGATTGGATAATGTAAGAGCAGATGCTTTAGCTCGGTTAGCCTCAGCCACATGCACCGAGCTACGAAGAACAATCCCAATAGAAATTTTGGCTAGCAGGAGCATCTATGAAGATCTGATGATGAACTTTATTACCCTTGATTTAGGACCATCTTGGATGGATCCCATCAGGGCATATATTGAAGAAGGGGTTTTGCCAACTGATAAACTCACAACCAAGAAACTGAAGTTTAAAGCTGCTCGTTATGTATTGAATAATGGTATTATATATAGACAAGGAATTATAGCAGGTCTGCAAAGTTGTGTGCATCCCTTCGAGGTGAAAGATTTGATTGAAGAGGTCAATGAAGGGTCCTGTGGAGCTCATGTAGCAGGTCAGACGCTTTTGCAAAGAATAATGACGCAGGGATATTATTGGCCGACGATGAGGGCTGATTATATAGCCTATGCAGAAAAATGTGACAAATGTCAACGTTTCTCTTCTATCCAAAGAACTCCCCGGGCATTGTTGAGACCCATAACATCCCCTTGGCCATTTTCCATGTGGGGGATAGACTTGGTCGGGCAACTCCTAACGACAAGAGGAAGTTTCAAATACCTCATCGTCACTGTGGATTATTTTACTAAATTGTTAGAAGCTGAACCTCTTATTGATATGACTTATGATAGGGTATATCAATTTATTTGAAAGAATATCATTTGCAGATATGGTCTTCCCCATGCATTCATTACTGATCATGGAACCCAATTTGACAACGAAGAGTTTGCTGCATATTGTCACCAGTCAAACATATTGAAAACCCACTCTGTACCAGGCCATCCCCAGACCAATGGACAAACTGAGGTGACAAACCGAATGCTGCTAAATGGTTTGAAGAGAAGACTGGATGATGCGAAGGAAAATGGGATCAATGAGCTGCATTCTGTGATGTGGGCTTATCGTACTACACCACAAGCAACAACAGGAGAATCTCCGTACATGCTGGCATTTGGAAGTGAAGCTGTTATACCTGCCGAGTTGGGCCTCCCCACACACAGAGTGCTGAATTTTAATTCTCCTATTAGTGACTTGATGAGAAGATTAGACTTGGATATGCTCGATGAAGTTAGAGAAGAAGCAGAAATCAGGAATGTTGCATACCAACAACGAACACCTCTGTTCTACAACAAGAGAGTAAAGAAATGTGATTTAAAAGAAGGGGAATGCGTGCTAAAGAAATTAATTCAAAAGCACAATAAACTGGAACCTAACTGGCATGGACCCTACAGAGTAACAGAAGTTGTTCGTCCAGGAACCTACAGGATTGAAACCTTAGAAGGAGAAGAATTTAAGAATGCATGGAATGCAGAACATCTACGCAAGTATTATCAGTAGTTGGGATTCCTATGTAAATGAAGTTTACTTCAGTATGAATAAAGTGTAGAAATTTTTATCCAATTCTCTCCTTTTGATGAATTTTTTTTGGAGTATTAGTGCTACACAGTACGCATCAAGTTCAGAACAAAAATCCACCAACTACGATTGGTCGGTCCACCATCTACTGTTGGTCGGTAAAATAAACCCCCCCAACTATGGTTGGTCGGTCCACCAACAACGGTTTGTCGGTAAAATAAACCCCCCAACTACGGTTGGTCGGTCCACCAACTACGATTGGTCGGTAAAATAAACCCCCCCAACTACGGTTGGTCGGTCCACCAACTACTGTTGGTCGGTAAAATAAACCCCCCCCAACTATGGTTGGTCGGTAAAATAACCTGAGAAACGTGTGTGCTCGCGTTCAAATGATCAAAACATATATAAAACCCTTTTAACACAAACAAACCCTAAACATGCAGCAGTATGTGATTGAATAAATAGATAATCTACGCAAGAACATTCAAACACATGCAATTAAGGAAAAATCCCCCTCAGGGGCAAAACCATTTATTTTCACTATAATTTGTAAGAAAACGACTTACAATCGGATTACAATGAAAATACAAGTTGACTAAGAATTACCCTCGGGTATCGGATTCTGTAGTCGCGGCTGGAATTATCCCTTTCCAGTAGGGCTGCAATGAAGAAGAAGAACGGTCTCCTCCACAAGGGTTGAACAAACCAAAGTTGTGTTCTTGGGTTGCAAAAGGATTCACAAAGGTTTGACAATGATGTGTGAATCAAAACATGAGTCTTGGGACTCAAAAATATGAAGACTAGATGTATTTGGACTCTCAAATTCGTCTCCTAAAGTCTTGGAAAACAACTCCCCCGAAGTTGGTATTTATAGGAAAAAATATGAAGAGTCCCACGTTCTTAAAACTCTAAAATTCTATCCAGCGTACAAAAAAAACAGCATTCTTTAAGGAATTTTCTCTATCTTCAAAAGGTCATAACTCCTTCACCGTAGCTCGGATTGAGGTGCCGTTTTTTCCAGTATCTTCGTTGTTGCGAGCTCTTCAACTTTATAGTTGACCAGACCTCTGAACTAGGGATGTAAAATTACGAAAATGCCCTTGAACTCTCCTATTGTGCCTTTTTCACTGTTTTGACTTCCCTTGCGTACCACTTGCATTAAGTCCCTAAAATCTTGGAACGTGAAGTCATTGAGGCAGATGTGGGACATATTAGTGGAGATAATGCATGCTTGATTCCCGGAATTCGGATAGAGGCCGTCATGTGAGATCGTGAGGAGACGTGCCAAATGTAGCGGCGTACGACATAAATAAATGAAACATTTCGGACATGTGAAAAATGTCCTTACAAATCTCCCCCTATGTCTATGCCGGTACATACATAAAAAATCCGAATTATCAAATATGAAATTGCCTATACAAATCTACCCTCCCATGAACCCAAAACTGGAAAAGGTACAAATGAATAGTCTTCGTCGTTTGTTCTTTAATTCTTCAGGAATCTCAAAATTTTTCTCATCAGGGTGTGCAACATATAGATCTGCAATCTTCATACCTACACACATGAGACAAAGCAAATACCACGTGACATATCGAGTTTGAAATGAGATAACATGGATATCAATATATGATAAAAACATAAGCAACATCTCAAAAACTCCCCCAGAATTCAAACTCCCCCATAATATGATAATTCTTTCTCCCCCTTTTTATGATGTCCCCAAATGGACAAATTAGAGAAATAAATCAAATAAGCAAGTGCGGGGTGTCACTAGGATAAAAACACACCATGAATAAACAGAAAGCAACCAAGTCAATGATAGCGTAAATGAAGTGGTGTGATCAAATTCGATAGGAAAATCAATGCATACAAACATGACATATGTGCACGATGAATATTGGATATTCCTAGCGAATGAACTCAAATGCTTCCTTTGGTGTAAAAGAGTGACAATATAAGATATTGACTCAATGAAATCAACAAATTAAAGCTCAAAATGATTTTCACACCAATAACGTCCAAAATGATTTTATGCTTTTTCAGGACTTTCAAGGAAGTACAAACCCGTTTAGATTCTCCAACCAAACTCCCTCAGATATTGTATTGAATAGAGGCATTCTAAATTCTCAAACTTTGGAGAATTGATGGTGAAACCTAAGTGGCCCATATTTGGCATGAATTGCTTTTTATTGCCTTTAAATTTTTTCGAGCTCTTTTAACCTCTTTGGACCTCGGATATTAAAATTCCTCCATTTTTTAGGTCCTTTTTAACGGTGGCTTTTGCGCAAAGGATAGATGATTACCTTTCGCAGCCCCTCCCCGTTATACAAAAACACACAGTCTCACCAAAACGGTTTTTACATGCATTCTAATCTTGTCAAGTTTTATCGCATATTGTACATTGTATAGACAGGATTGAGATGAAAACACGCAAGCCAACATGAGATAGACAAGTGCAATAATCAAATATAGCCGTGCATGTGTGCAATAAAGGATATAAGAGTCAAACATGTAGGAAGATATCACTAATTACATCTCAAAGACTCCAATCAATGTAAAGCACATGGATGAAATGATGTAGCCTCTCAAATCTCTATCAAACAGTCACATGGATAAATGGAATGAAGTTGTGACTTGGCTATCTTACATGCTCATCCATAAAAGAAGCAAAATACAAAAATCTTTTTGGAATTTTTCAAAAATTTGGAAAAATAAAATCTTTTTGTGCTTTTCTCAAAATTTTTCTTAAAGGAAAATCTTTTTGTATTTTTTTTCAAAAGAAATATAAAAAGCAAAAAGAATAAAACAAAGCTGTACAACAAAGTAATGGTACATATAAAACAGACTAGCAATAGGAAGCATATGATATGAACATGAAGAAGCATCCTATTCTAGACATAGACCAACCCCTCAGTCAACTGTGCAAATCCCTAAAGATTTCCTAAGACTCTCAAATCTAAGGGCATCTAAAGGTTTCGTGAAAATATCGGCTAACTGACGGTCGGTAGGAACAAAACTCAGGGATACGACTTTCTCTTCAACTAACTGACGAATAAAGTGCTCACGTATCCTGATGTGTTTTGTGCGCGAATGCTGAACTGGATTGCGGGATATGTGTATCGCGCTCGTGTTATCACAGGAAATGGTCATGGTGTCCTGTGATATCCCATAATCCTCCAGCATTTGCTTCATCCACAAGAGTTGTGTGCAACAACTCCCGGCGGCTATGTACTCAGCCTCCGCAGTGGATAAAGAGATGGAATTTTGCTTCTTGCTCAGCCAGGAGACAAGAGCAGAACCAAAATAGAAACACCCACCAGAAGTGCTCCTACATCCATCTACATCCCCAGCCCAATCGGCATCCGAGTAGGCGGACAGACGGTCATCGGTATCAAAGGAATACCAAATCCCGTATGAGAGAGTCCCACTTACGTATTTAATAATACGTTTTAGAGCAAGTAAATGTGACTCTTTTGGGGATGCCTGATAACGCGCACAGACTCCAACACTAAAGGCGATGTCGGGACGACTGGCAGTCAAGTAGAGGAGACTACCTATCATACTCCGATATAAGGTTTGCTCTACGTCCTTGCCTGAAGTGTCCTTACTAAGCTTGGTAGTGGTACTCATAGGTGTACGTGCATGCTTAGCGGAGTCTAAACCAAATTTCTTCACTAGGTCTCTAGCATACTTGGATTGGGAGATGAACATTCCATCCTCTAGCTGACGAACCTGGAGACCAAGGAAGAATGTAAGCTCACCAACCATGTTCATCTCAAACTCACTTTTTATCTCCTCCTCAAAGTGGTGAGCATGCTGGGAGCATGTGGATCCAAAGACTATATCGTCCACATAGACCTGGGCAACCCAAATAGCACCGTCATCTCTCCTGACAAACAACGTCATATCTACTCCCCCTCTCTTGAAGCCACGAGCTAAGAGATAGGAAGTAAGCCTCTCGTACCAAGCATGGGGTGCTTGCTTCAAACCATACAAGGCTTTCCTTAGATAGTAGACGTGCTCAGGGTGCTGAGGGTCTTCAAACCCTTTTGGTTGTTCCACATAAACCTCCTCCTGTAGAATGCCATTCAAAAAGGCACTCTTGACATCCATCTGATACACCTTGAAGCGCAGATGACATGCGATGGAGAGCAGAAGACGGACGGACTCAAGCCTCGCAACAGGAGCAAATGTCTCCCCAAAGTCTACACCCTCTATCTGTGTGTAGCCTTGAGCGACCAACCTAGCCTTATTTCGGATTATGGTACCATTTTCATCCATTTTGTTCTTAAAAATCCACCGGGTACCTATCACATTAATCTCACTAGGTCGGGGGACAAGTTCCCAGACATCATTCTTTTTAAACTGAAGCAACTCATACTGCATAGCAGATATCCAGTGTTCATCCTTGAGTGCTTCTTTATGGTTCCTGGGCTCGACTTTGGACGTGTAGCAAAGATGGCTAACAACGTTCTCTAGCTGAGCATGAGTCTTGACCCCTAGAGTGGGATTACCAACAATGGCAGAAGGGTCATGACTCTTGCGAACCCAAGCAGGTGTGTCCCCTAACACAGGAGTAGGGTCCACAGAGTGTGAGAGAGGAACAGGTAAATCACTGTCAGAACAATCCTCATCCTCACACTGAAGGTTAGGATCAATAACCGTCGGAGGTTCGTCATCTTGCACGGTGACGTTTATTGATTCCATAATCTTAGAGCTCTTCAGGTTAAAAACCCGGTACGCTCTGCTATTCGATGAATATCCTAGAAATATTCCCTCGTCGCTTCGGGAGTCAAACTTTCCTAATTGCTCTTTATCCCGTAGGATGTAGCATTTACTCCCAAAGACACGGAAATATGCCAGGTTGGGCTTCTTGCCAGTCCACAACTCATAAGGAGTGTGAAGTGTGTGTGGACGTAGATACACCCTATTCACCGTGTGGCATGCAGTAGACACTGCCTCTGCCCAAAATCTCCTAGAAACTTTACGACCTAGAAGCATAGATCTAGCCATCTCTTGGATCGTTCTATTCTTTCTCTCAACAATCCCATTTTGCTGAGGAGTTCTCACAGCAGAAAACTCATGTTTGATCCCAAGGCTATCACAGTACAAATCAACCTTTGCTTCCTTGAATTCAGTGCCGTTGTCACTACGTATTCTGTTAATAGTGACACCGTGTTGATTTTGCAGGACACGACACTTGGTCGTTAAGAAATCTACAGCATCGGATTTCTCTCTCAGAAAACCTACAATGGAGTATCTGGAGAAATCATCTACCATCACGAGGATGTACCTCTTACCACCTAGACTCTCAGTACGAGTGGGACCCATAAGATCCATGTGAATCAACTCCAGAACACGAGAGGTGGTAATGGAATGTAACTTCCTATGAGGACTACGAATTTGTTTTCCCAACTGACAGGGTCCACAAACGGTCGAAGTTGACTTTCCAAGAGATGCTAAGCCACGTACTAGGTCCTTTTTAGATAAACGATTGAGAACTCTAACGTTCACGTGACCTAGACGTTGGTGCCACAGATCCATAGGAGTGATCGTGGCGCTGTTGAAGACAAGTGAGGATGTGGGCTCAGTCCCATAGCAATTATCCTTGGTCCTCACCCCTTGCATCAAAAGTTTACCGGCTTGATTGTAGACTTTACACGCGTCCCGGTCAAACTTTACTGCAAAGTTAGTGTCGCACAGCTGGCTAATGCTGAGAAGGTTTGCTTTCAAACCTTTGACGTACAAAACATTTTCTAGCTTAGGAAAACCAGGTAACTCGATAGTACCTCGTCCTATAATGCTAGACTTACTCCCATCTCCAAAGGTGACTCTGCCATCTTGATAATCCTCAAGAGTAGTAAAAAATGAGGCATCACCTGTCATGTTTCTGGAGCACCCACTATCAAAATACCACTGTGAGGTATTATGTGCTTTAAGAGCAACATGAACAACAAAGGACTTTTTATCTTTCTTAGGCACCCAAGCAGAGATGACCTTTTGTTTGCCTTTGTTGGTTTTAGCTGGAATGTAAGAAGCATTCACTAACGGCGAAGACATCCGTCGGAATTCTTTCATCAAACTCTGAGTCGTGGCAGCTAAGAACTCAACTCGCTCTCTTAGACTAGAAAACTCATCAGTATGTCGTGGAGGAGCAGTAGTACGTCGTGTCCGACCCATGCTATAGCAAGTTTCCCTAAGGTGGCCTTTTCTTTTGCAATAATTACAAAAGAGCTCAGTCAAAGGCGGACCTTGGTTTGCTTTTCTTGGTCGAACTCTCCTTTGAGGTTTTTTACGGTGACCATAAGGAGTTGTAGTAAACTCAGGAACTGGTCCAGGTGAAATTTGGGACGTGGAGGCACCATCATATCCAATTCCTTGACGATCACCAAAACCTAAAGCGGGGCCGAGGAGCATCTTTCCCATCTTCCCAGATCTGTCCTCGATTTGTACCTTGACTTCCTGTGCTTTCTCAAGATCATGAGTCAGCTGGGAAACAAGGGCTTCAAGTTTCTTCCGAGTCTCCACGGAGGAATGGAGCTGACTCGTAAGACTAGCCACTTGCTTGATCAAGTCCCCTCTCTCTTTCTCTAGAGTACTCTTTCTCTCTCTAAACACATTCTCATTCTCGACACAGGTAGATTCTCTCTCTCTCAGGGCGGTGCAGGTGGAGAACTCTCTTTCTCTCGCTTTCCTTAAATCTTCCTCTAGGCAAGTGATCTTAAGAACTAACGCTTTGTTACGCTTTTTAGTTTTAAAAGACTCAGAATATAACTCAGCGTAGGCGCGTTGTATATCACTCTCGCTCTCACTTGTGTCATCCTCCCCCTCACTCACATCGATCTCACTGTCGAGGTGTCCCTGTGAAGCATCATCCTCATCGTCGTGAGGAGAACTAGGAGTGCTCACTTGGCTGGCCATGAATGCGGTGAAGTTACACTCATGCGGTGACTCATCTCTAGAATCCACCGTCTCGACCTCACTGTCGTCACTAAGGGTAGCATTAAGGACAGCTTTCCCTTTCTCTCTATTCAGACGATTGGCACACTCAAAAGCTCTATGACCCCTACCATCACACTCAAAACATCTCTCACTTTCTTTCAGAGAAGGATTTTTGGAAACTTTTTCATTTTTCTTTTCAAACTTATTTTTCTCAAATTTCTTTTTATCTTTAAAATTGCCATTTTTCTTAAATTTGAGAATCCTCTTGAAATTTTTTGCGAAAAGAGCCAAATCATCTAAGTCAAAATCGCACTCAGAATCTGACGTGTCAGTCTCTCTCTTTCTAGATGACTCTACCCTCTTTCTAGCTGACCCCTCACTCCTTCTCTCTTGGGCTTTAAGAGCAATTCCCTTATCTTTAGATTTAGAATTTTTAGGGAACATATCAATTTCATAAGTTTGCAAATCTCCTACAAGTTCTTCCAATTTTAGCGTATTTAAATTACCCATAGAATTTAGCACAGTGACTTTAGGGATAAAACGCTTAGGCAAAGAACGAAGAATCTTTTTAACAACTCTAGCATTCGGAATTTGTTCACCAAGATTAAAACTAGTATTCACAATGTCAGAAAGTCTAGCATAAAATTCATCAAAGCATTCAGAATCATGCATGGTGATTGTTTCAAATTGAGTTGTCAAGTTTTGCAACTTAGACTCTTTCACAGCATTAGTTCCTTCATGGGTGAGTTGTAAAACATCCCATGCCTCTTTTGATGTGGTACACGTCATTATGCGTTTGAACTCATCAGGTGTGACAGACCCAGAAATAGCACTTAGACCCTTAGAATTAAAAGATGACCATTTAATTTCTTCATCAGACCAAGAAATGTCAGGTTTCAAGTTGGTCACATTATCAACAGTCACGGTGGGAGGAGTCCACCCTCGTTCAACCAAAATCCAGACACGTTCATCAATGGCTTTTAAAGCCGACCTCATACGGGCTTTCCAATAAGCATAATTTGTCCCGTCAAAAACAGGCATTTTATAATATGACTTCTCCATTTGAACACGCACTTTTTCAAAAATCATTTTTTTCAGAAAATTGATATCTTAGAATTTTTTTTTTTTGCGGAAAAAGGAATACGCGATAAATTAGCGTAACCTGCTCTGATACCAATTTGAGAAACGTGTGTGCTCGCGTTGAAATGATCAAACCATATATAAAACCCTTTTAACACAAACAAACCCTAAACATGCAGCAGTATGTGATTGAATAAATAGATAATCTACGCAAGAACATTCAAACACATGCAATTAAGGAAAAATCCCCCTCAGGGGCAAAACCATTTATTTTCACTATAATTTGTAAGAAAACGGCTTACAATCGGATTACAATGAAAATACAAGTTGACTAAGAATTACCCTCGAGTATCGGATTATGTAGTCGCGGCTGGAATTATCCCTTTCCAGTAGGGCTGCAATGAAGAAGAAGAACGGTCTCCTCCACAAGGGTTGAACAAACTAAAGTTGTGTTCTTGGGTTGCAAAAGGATTCACAAAGGTTTGGCAATGATGTGTGAATCAAAACATGAGTCTTGGGACTCAAAAATATGAAGACTAGATGTATTTGGACTCTCAAATTCATCTCCTAAAGTCTTGGAAAACAACTCCCCCGAAGTTGGTATTTATAGGAAAAAATATGAAGAGTCCCACGTTCTTAAAACTCTAAAATTCTATCCAGCGTACAAAAAAAACAGCATTCTTTAGGGAATTTTCTCTATTTTCAAAAGGTCATAACTCCTTCACCGTAGCTCGGATTGAGGTGCCGTTTTTTCCAGTATCTTCGTTGCGGAGAGATCTTCAACTTTATAGTTGACCAGACCTCCGAACTATGGATGTAAAATTACGAAAATGCCCTTGCACTCTCCTATTGTGCCTTTTTCACTGTTTTGACTTCCCTTGCGTACCACTTGCATTAAGTCCCTAAAATCTTGGAACGTGAAGTCATTGAGGCAGATACGGGACATATTAGTGGAGATAATGCATGCTTGATTCCCAGAATTCGGATAGAGGCCGTCATGTGAGATCGTGAGGAGACGTGCCAAATGTAGCGGCGTACGACATAAATAAATGAAACATTTCGGACATGTGAAAAATGTCCTTACATAACCCCCCCCCAACTATGGTTGGTAGGTCCACTAACTACGATTGCTCGGTAAAATAAACCCCCTAACTACGGTTGGTCGGTCCACTAACTACGATTGGTCGGTAAAATAAAACCTCCCAACTACGGTTGGTCGGTCAACCAACTACGGTTGGTAAAATAAACCCCCCAACTACGATTGGTCGGTCCACCAACTACGGTTGGTCGGTAAAATAAAACCCCCCAACTACGGTTGGTCGGTAAAATAAAATCCACCAACTCTGGTTTGTCAGAAACAATTGTTTAAGCAATATCATGGGATGGAAGTCGTTTCGTGGCTTATAATTAAAAAGTGATTAGTCACTATAATCAAAAAATAAAACATAACTTCTTTATTTATGGAATATCAAATTACCACCAACTCTAAGTTGGTCGGGAAACAAAATATCACCAACTCCGGTTGATCATCAAATAATTATCACAAACTCAGAATGGTCAACAATAAATTTTCACCAACTCCAGTTGGTCGGCAATTTAAAATAACACAGTAAATTTTTGTTTTCTTACAAGATATACATACACATTCATCTGAGAATAAAATAGATATTTTATAAAATGACAAAACACAAATGATGTGAGAAATGTATTTCATTACCAAAACTTTTCATTCAAATCGAGAAGGATTACATATGCTGTGGAAAGTAGAAATCATTACATAAAAATCCTATTCTATTGGCTTTTTCCCTTCTGCCTTTGAAACAGGCTCTACTCCAGCAGGAGGATCATCTAAGGCATAAGGAGAATTTATGAAGTTCAGATCTCTAAGCATAATGACATTCATTACTAATGGCCGATCAAGTAAGTGCTCCATGCGAGATATTTCAAAATTAGAATGAAGACTGTAGTCGCCAAGATACTTTGAGATTAGGCACTGAGGAATTTCCCGAGCAGGAATCCAACTCATGTCAAGCTTAAATAGAGGCACTGGCAACTCGAGCAATCCAGGGTCATAGTAATCCCAGAGATAATGGCCCTGCTCCAACTTTAACACCCCCAGCGCATTCAACCATCCTTGCTTGTAACCCTCGTTATTTGAATTCTGGATCCGATCATCGAGGTGATAAAGGGCTTCATTATATCCAGCCATCCAAAACTCTTTGGGCTATTTATGAAACTGATAGGTCAACCTCTCCAGTTGCTCGTGGAGGTTCTTCACTAAAAGTTCTTTATTCTCCAAAACAGAGTTTTGTGCAGAGAGTTTCTCGTCGAGGTTCAGAATCTTTTTGGACATCTCAGCTAATGCTTGATTCTTCGCTATCAATTGGAATGGTTGATTCTTCAAAGCTGCCTGCATTCTAACTTCTTCAACAGTAACCCGAGAAGCTCTTGCTCGTCCGCGAGCAGATGTAGAGGGTCCAATCCTCTTTAAAGTTTCCAATTCGTCTCTCAAATTGGCATTTTTGACCTCCAAGAAAGAGAAACCTTCGTTATTGACAGGGACCAAGGCTCCTGAGGTAGATGCTACAGATTTTAATTGGGATATCTCTCCTCGCAAGTTATTATTTTCTTGCTCCAGCAGTTTCACGATCTGCCTATGCTCTTCAACCTCGGTCTTCAAAGTCCTCTCCTTCTTATCATAAGCAGCGACGAACTTATCATATCCTTTGTCAGCATTTAGTTGCTGATATTTTTTCTCGTACCTCTGATGCAAAAGGGAAGAAGATTCCTTGTATTGTTGTTGAAGTTCCTCGATGATACCCCGGAGATCTTCAATCATCTCATAAAATGCCACATTATTGGAAACTGCACGGTCGAGCAAGCACTTCAAATATTGATAGGCTTTGACTGCTCGTTCCGAAGTGTCTGGACCAAGGATGTCGATGATTTGAGCTTCATTCAAGTCAGCATGGCCATCCTTGAAGTAGTCATTGCATTTTTTCATCAGTTCAGTATCGTGAGCTGACAAGAGCTCCATTCTAGCCATAAACTAGTAAAGAAAAGATACAAAAAGAATCAATAAAGATGCAAGCAGAGAAAGTAGAAGAAAAAGTCAATATGAATGGCTGAAATTTTGAATTTGATTATATCACAAAGAGAAGTACATAGCCTAAAATTACATTCAACAAAAAAATAAAAAGCAAAGAGAAAGGTCCGAACAACTTTAAACCTTCTCCTTGCTTCCTAAGACTTCCTTGGGAGGCTTGGATGAAGAAGTAGGTTGCTCGAAGGGCAGAGAAAGCTGATTGGTAGACATGTTGGTTGGTTGGGGCTGCTCGTAGCGAAGTTCAACAGTATGGACCTGATCCCCAATCATCATTGAAGACTCTTCAAAGGCAGCTTCGTCCTCTTCTTCTTCTCCAGGAGAGGGAGGAGGACCATGAACATGGCGCTGAAAAAGTTTAGAACTCTCAGAGACCTTTAACTCCTGCAGAGCAGCAATCCATCCATCCCTGAAGTATTTGAGGCTAGTAAATTCCATCTGAGTGGACATGGCAGCTAGGCCTTTATTCCAACCTTTGTCCCAGCCAGCGCTAAAAGAACTTCTTAACAGCAAGTTTTCTCTTTGCCTTCTATGAGGAAATCCTCTCAGTATGAAGTTCCTCGGCAGCCTTCATCTTCCCTTCTATCTCCTGCCTTTGACGACCAACGTCACGAAGTCTAACAACTTCCTCTTCATTTTTCTTGAGCTTGTTCTCAAGCTCTTTAGTGTTCTTGAGCTTTTCCTCAAGCTCTTTGTTTTTCTTCTCAAATTCTCTCATTTTCCTCTCCAACTCTTGGGAGGCCTCCACATCTCGGTCCCTTTCTTGCTCGACAGACTTAACCTGTTTCTCCCAAGCAATTTGATTCTCCTCATATTTTTGATGATATTCCTTCAAAGATTGTGTCAATCCATTAAAAGCTTCCTCCACACCTCTCGAGGAGATCAAAGCTTTAATAGCCTCATCCTTCTTCATAATAGTATTAAAACATGTCACCAGCTGGAAAAATAAAATATTTGTAAGTCAGTACAGGGACATAACATTGAAAAATGAAAGTTTAGACTAGTAATACTTACTGAAGCAATATGTTGAGCAGCCAATGAAGTGACCCTGTCACAAGGAAGACTGTCTTCAATACCTTGGATCTCTGGGATAATCCAAGACTTCACCGAGCTCATGGCAGATCTCAGAGCAACAAAAGTGGGAACACCACTCCCAGCAGTTAAAGGTTGAGAGATAGATTCAACCAGTTTATCCGAGGAACTTTTCTTCAACTTCCTCGCAGGAGCAGGAGCATTCTCAACCAAGGATGTTGTCTTGGTCGGTGATATAACGATAACCTCTCTTGGAGGAGAAATAACTACAACCTTGCTCGGAGCCGTAGGGGGCTTCTCGACAATCTGCTTAGCAGTAGCAGGAGCGGATGCATCAATATTTCTCATCCCTTCTTCTGGGACATTTGTCTTATTTTTGTTTTGCCTCACCAGCAGTAGAGGCAGACTTATCAAAGAAGGAAGGAGCTCTTTTTCTCTTCATTCTGTCACTCAGAGGAATATTTTATTCAGGGGAGGAGCCTTCAGAAGCTGGTATTAGGTCGATGTCACCTACCACTGGACGAGCAATAAATGAAGAAGTGTAGCTCTTGTACTGCAACAAGTACGAGGCTGATCTGATATGTTCGTCAGCAATAATTTGGTGCAAACTCCAGATAAGTTTCAAGTGTCTCAAATTGACATCAGTTTCTTTAGGGGATTTTCTTTTGCTGTCAACTGCAAATAAACAAAAATTAAATATCAGTGATACATTTTATCAAACACAAAGAAAACAAGATTTCCAAAAAACAAAAACAACCTATTCCATTGCCATAGGGTGGACACCCGGGACCCTGATATACAACATCTCCATTTAATGCAATTTTTCATGACAACCTGTAAGGACATTTTTCTCATGTCCAATATGTTTCATTTATGTATGTCGTACGCCGCTACATTTGGCACGTCACCTCAAGATCGCACATGACGGCCTCTATCCGAATTTCGGGAATCAAGCATTCAAAATCTCCATTAATGTGTCCTACATATGCCTCAACGACTTCACGTTCCACGATTTTAGGGACTTAATGCAAGTGGTACGCAAGGGAAGTCAAAACAGTGAAAAAAGGCTTGATAGGTAAGTTCAAGGGCATTTTCGTAATTTCACATCCATAGTTAGGAGGTCTGATCAACTGGAAAGTTGAAGAGCTTGCCGCAACGAAGATACTGGAAGAAACGGCACCTCAATCCGAGCTACGGTGAAGAAGTTATGACCTTTTGAAGTTGGAGAAAATTCCTTGAAGAATGCTGTTTTTTTTAACCTCATACCAGAATGGGAACACCAAACCGGTTCGGTGTACCCCAGATGGGGTTCGGTGTACCTGTACGCTGATAAGTTTTTAAGAGTTTTAACAAAGCGGGATTCTTCATATTTTTTCCTATAAATACCAACTTCGGGGGAGTTGTTTTGCAAGACTTTAGAAGACGTTTTTGAGAGTCCAAATTACTCTAGTCTTCATATTTTTGAGTCCCAAGACTCATGTTTTGATTCACACAATTACCAAACCTTTGTGAATCTTTTGGTAACCCAAGAACACAACTTTTTAGTTTGTTCAAACCTTTGTGGAGAGATCTTTGCAACCGAGGGCTGCGTGTCATTGCTGAGGGAGTCTCTACAAAGTTTTATGGCTGCGTGTCATTGAGGAGTGCTGCGGTTCTTCCTTTGCTGATTGGACTGAGGTTCATGTGGGTTCGCTGCGTGTGGATTCATTGCTGTATTTCATTGTAAATCTTATAAGTTGCGATTTACGCTTTATAGTGAAATAAAAGGTTTTGCCCTGCGGGGATTTTTCCTTAAACTTGGTGTCACATGATTTATTTGGTTATGGGTTGACACACACACGCACCTTAGATGCATGTTTAGGGGCTGAAATTTAATAAGTGTGCTAAATTAGAAATCTGCGAAGTTTTTCAATATCACGCATTCTCAAATTGGTATCAGAGCAGGTTACGCTAATTTATTGCGTATTCCTATTTTCCGCAAAATCGTGTGATATTGATTTTTTTAAATCAGTTTTGTGAAAAATTCGCATTTTTTCCTATGGAGCACTTATATAATCAAATGCCTATTTTTGATGGGTCTAATTATGCCTATTGGAAAGCTCGTATGAAATCGATTTTAAAATCTATTGACGAGCGGGTTTGGTTGCTTTGCGAAAATGGTTGGACTCCTCCCACGGTCACTGTTAATAACATCACCTCTCTAAAACTCGTGTCAGCCTGGAATGAGGATGATTATAAATTGTCCAATTTTAACTCCCGTGGTCTGAGTGCTATTTCTGGTGCTATCACTCCTGATGAGTATCGCCGAATCATGACGTGCTCCACGTCTAAGGAGGCTTGGGATGTTTTGAAACTGACACATGAGGGTACGAACGCTATTAAAGAGTCTAAGTTACAAAATCTAGCCACCCAATTTGAGACTATCACCATGTCTGAGTCCGAATGCTTTGATGAATTTTATGCACGTTTGTCAGACATTGTTAACACTAGTTTTAATTTGGGTGAGGTGATTGATAACACGCGTGTCGTTAAAAAGATTTTGAGATCTCTTCCAAAACGCTTTATTCCGAAAGTCACTGTTTTGAACTCTTTGGGAAATCTGAAATCACTTAAGTTGGAAGAACTTATAGGAGATCTTCAAACCTATGAGATAGACATGTTTCCTAAAACCATTAAGGCTAAAGATAATGGTATTGCTTTAAAGACTCATTTTGAGAAAAATAAAAAGAAAGGAAAGGCCAAAGAAAGTAATGAGAGGAATGAATCTGATGAGGAGTGTGAGGAAGATTTAGAGAACATCACCTGTTTTGAATGTGGGGGTAAGGGACATAAGTCGTTTGAGTGTCCTACTTGGCTTAGAAAGAAAGGGAAGAAAGTAGCCATGCCTGCCACACTTAGTGATGATGAGGGAGATGAGTCGGATAAAGGTTTAGGACATGGGATGGTTGTCGCCTTTTCTAGTCGTGTAAGCACACCCAGTTTGTCTCACAAAAGTGCACACGAGAGCGATAATAGTGATTCATGTTCTTCGAGTGAGGGAGAAAGTGAAAGTGAGAGTGGAGATGAAAGTGAGCTCCAAATAGCCTTTAGAGAGTTGTACACCGAGACCTTGAAAACAAAAAGGTATAATAGGGATTTAGGTCATCGGGTTTTAGATTTGGAGAAAGAGAAGGAGGTTTTGAGAAAGGAGAAGTGTGATTTGGCCGACACGTTGTCTAGTCTGACGACACATGTATCCCAACTCGAGAGTGATCTCGAACGTGCCCGGGAGGTCAAAGTCAAGTTTGAGAACGCACCTAAGAAGGTTGAAAAGGTGGTTCTTAAGGGTAAAGGTGAGAAGTTAGGAATAAGTCATGACGGTGCTTCTGCTTCCCAATTAGCATCCGAGCCGGTTCCCACTTTAGTGACAGTTTCACATGTGTCTCACCCTAACCCACCTAGGCGTCCCATTCCTATTAGGAAAGTGCGTCCTAGAGTTTTTGAGAGAGGTGTTCCTAGGCCTATTTATGTTTGCTCACATTGCAAGAGGAGAGGTCACCTTAGGGAATTTTGCTTTAAGTTGGGGTATGTGTCACGTTTTGCTTCTACACGTGTTTCTGCCACACATGCACCCACACATGATACTTTACATGCTCCCGGAGACTACATGAGAAAGTTTGCACATTTAAGTGAGCAAGTTAAGTTTTTATTCAAATCTTCACAAGAATTGATGGAGGTTTTTCATAAGTTGTCACCACCTTTGGAAAACCCCTCCGCACCTAATGATTGAGGTTTGACTTGTTTACTAGCATAGGGTGATTTTCATGATGACATTGTTTGCCTATTGCTAGTATGTATCATTTTTGTATATATTTTTTTTGAAAATTTTTTGAAAAATACAAAAAGATTTTATTTTGATAAAATTTTTGAAAAATTCAAAAAGAGATTTGCCTTTTATGGATGAGCATTTAAGATAGCCAACTCACAACTTCATTCCATATATCCATGTGACTGTTTGATAGAGATTTGAGAGGCTACATCATTTCATCCATGTGCTTAACATTGATTGGAGTCCTTGAGATGTAATTAGTGATATTTCCTACATGCTTGACTCCTATATCCTTTAATGCACACATGCACTGCTATATTTGATTATTGCACTTGTCTATCACATATTGGCTTGAGTGTTTCTATCTCAATTCTGTCTATACAATGTATAAAATGCGATAAAACTTGACAAGATTGGATTGCATGTAAAAACCGTTTTGGTGAGACTGTGTGATTATTTGCATAACGGGGAGGGGCTGCGAAAGTTGATTCTTATCCTTTGCGCAAAAGCCACCGTTAAAAAGGACCTAAAAAATTGAGGAATTTTATTATCCGAGGTCCAAAGAGGTTAAAAGAGCCCGAAAAAAATGATATGGCAATAAAAAGCAATTCATGCCAAATATGGGCCATTTAGGTTTCACCCAATTCTCCAAAGTTTGAGAATTTAGTATACCTCTATTCAAAATATAAATCTGAGGGAGTTTGGTTGGAGATTGATAACGGGTTTGCACTTCCTTGAAAGTCCTGAAAAAGCATGAAAATCATTTTGGACGTTATTGGTGTAGAAATCACTTTGAGCTTTGATTTGTAGATTTGATATAGTCAATGTCTTATATTTCCTATCTCTTACACCAAAGGAAGCATTTGAGTTCATTCGTTAGGAATATCCAATATTCATCGTGCACATATGTCATGTTTGTATGCTTTGATTTTCCTATCGAATTTTGATCACACACATTCTTTTACGCTATCACCGACTTGGTTGTTTTATGTTCATTCATGGTGTGATTTTATACCGTGACACCCCGGTTTTGCTTGTTTGATTCATTCTTCTTATTTGTCTATTTGGGGACATCATAAAAAGGGGGAGAAAGAATTATCATTTTATGGGGGAGTTTGAATTTTGGGGGAGTTTTGAGATTTGACTTATGCTTATCATATATTGGTATCTATGTTTATCTCATTTCAAACTCGATACGTCACTTGGTATTTTTTTCTTTTTCTCATGTGTGTAGGTACTACAATGATGATCTCTGAATTGCACACCCTGATGAGAAAAGATTTGAGATTCCTGAACATTTGAAGAACAAACGATGAATACTATTCATTTGTACCTTTTCCAGTTTTGGGTTCATGGGAGGGTAGATTTGTATAGGCAATTTCATATTTGATAATTCGGATTTTTTATGTATGTACCGGCATAGACATAGGGGGAGATTTGTAAGGACATTTTTCTCATGTCCAATATGTTTCATTTATGTATGTCGTACGCCGCTACATTTGGCACGTCACCTCAAGATCGCACATGACGGCCTCTATCCGAATTCCGGGAATCAAGCATTCAACATCTCCATTAATGTGTCCTACATATGCCTCAACGACTTCACGTTCCACGATTTTAGGGACTTAATGCAAGTGGTACGCAAGGGAAGTCAAAACAGTGAAAAAAGGCTTGATAGGGAAGTTCAAGGGCATTTTCGTAATTTCACATCCATAGTTAGGAGGTCTGGTCAACTGGAAAGTTGAAGAGCTCGCCGTAACGAAGATACTGGAAGAAACGACACCTCAATCCGAGCTACGGTGAAGAAGTTATGACCTTTTGAAGTTGGAGAAAATTCCTTGAAGAATGCTGTTTTTTTTAACCTCATACCAGAATGGGAACACCAAACCGGTTCGGTGTACCCCAGATGGGGTTCGGTGTACCTGTACGCTGATAAGTTTTTAAGAGTTTTAACAAAGCGGGATTCTTCATATTTTTTCCTATAAATACCAACTTCGGGGGAGTTGTTTTGCAAGACTTTAGAAGATGTTTTTGAGAGTCCAAATTACTCTAGTCTTCATATTTTTGAGTCCCAAGACTCATGTTTTGATTCACACAATTGCCAAACCTTTGTGAATCTTTTGGTAACCCAAGAACATAACTTTTTAGTTTGTTCAAACATTTGTGGAGAGATCTTTGTAACCGAGGGCTGCGTGTCATTGCTGAGGGAGTCTCTACAAAGTTTTATGGCTGCGTGTCATTGAGGAGTGCTGCGGTTCTTCCTTTGCTGATTGGACTGAGGTTCATGTGGGTTCGCTGCGTGTGGATTCATTGCTGTATTTCATTGTAAATCTTGTAAGTAGCGATTTACGCTTTATAGTGAAATAAAAGGTTTTGCCCTGCGGGGATTTTTCCTTAAACTTGGTGTCACATGATTTATTTGGTTATGGGTTGACACACACACGCACCTTAGATGCATGTTTAGGGCCTGAAATTTAATAAGTCTGCTAAATTAGAAATCTGGGAAGTTTTTCAATATCACGCATTCTCACAACCCCATGCTCGAAATAATCCCTGTTGGCATCTGGGAGATTGACAACTAAAGCCCTATTTAAAAACCTAGTTTTTAAATAAAAAGTACTATCACTAACGACCAATCTATAACAAAACATAATTTCTGGAATTCCTAAATGGGTTCCATGAATTTGATTTAACCTATGAACTCCATTAACTATTCTCCAAGTGTTTGGCGCTATTTTTGCAGGAACAACATCAAAAAACTGACAGAACTCCAAACATAAAGGATTTGGAGGAAAAGAAAAGCCGCATTCGGCCACAAAGAGACTGGGAAACCAATGTCCCTCAGCCAGACGAAAATAGTCAAAAGGTTCAGAAAGTTCTTCCATCATGACCCATAAAGGAATAAAAAAATCAGAGCAAAATTTTTCAAGCGACTCAACAAGGTAAACCATGATGAACAGAGAAAATAAAAAAGAAGGAAGAAGATCTTACAGGAAAAGGGTGGATCCGTTGACAACGAACAATGGAAGAAATGAACGCACAAGATAGAGATGGAGTAAAGAAGTTCTAAGATGCAGATTTGAAAAAGTAAAAGACGATCGAATTTTTTGAAGCGTTTAAATACTTTACCTCGGGAATAGAGAAAAATAATGATTACCAGGATGGACGATTGCGTATTCGGCGGCTAAAAAGAAGAAAAGGGAAAAAAAAGCGGTTATGGAAATTCAAAATATTTATAAAGACTGATACTGTGCATTTATAAAGGAGTTGTATACAACGAATGATTTTCTAGAAACCATAAAAACCGAAAATCTAAGCAGCAGAATGTTCCATACTTTTTCATCAAACTACGAAACATTGGGGGCTTCTGCTGATACCAAATTTAGTCTGCTGACGTGGACCAATAATGAGGAGACATGTGTCAATCTACATGGCACTCGCAAACATTTTTTGAACAAGACCTTAACTCCGAGGAACTCAACCTCCCCGACCAACTCAGGCGCTCCGAGCAACAAGTGTTCTCTGAGGAACTCTATTATACTGAGCAACTCATGTATACCGAGCTACTTAGGAGGTCCGAGTAGCTTAGGCGGTCCGAGATGCATCTCGTACAGAGCATTCATATCCGGATAATTAAGAGGATAACTGTGCATTAAATTGTCATTATTATCACACAGACGCACATGCCTATTGGACAGCTATGTATTATTCTTTCATTTGTACCGCCTCAAGGATATAAATACATTGTAACCTCCTCATTAGCAGGGGACAAAGAATTTCTTGGTAAACCCATTATTGAGAATTCTACAAACGGTCAACAATAACACAAACAGTGACGTAGGCCATTCTTTCAAGGCTGAACCACTTTAAAAATATTTTGTCTTATTTCTTTTTATCTGTGATTAAACAATTAGGTCAAATCTAGTTTTTTACATCAACACCCATGTTAATGCAGTGTATAAATGGGTAGAAATGATAAAAACTAAGGTTTAAATGGTTTTAAGGTTTCAATCCAAGAGAAATGGTTTAATACCACAAATTAACAGATGTGTTCATTATAAATCAGGGTTAGGATGATTATAGTGTTGTTGGTTGAGATTTTAAACCATAAAAATGGAGATTGGGTTTATGATTAGGATTTTTGGAGATTTAAAAATCGACCAAACTGTTCCCTCCGAACAGGGCGAATCGATTCGAGTCTAGACCGAATTGATTTTCATATATAAGGTTGTCTCTGGACGAATCGGTTCAGATTAAGATTGAATCAATTCGCCTTTGAGGACCTGCTTGCAGAACAGTTTCCGAATCGATTCGGATGGAAATCGAATCGATTCGCAAGCCCGAATCAGTTCGTATTTTGGGGAGAATCGATTTGCCTTTATTGGAATTGGCAGTTTTCCTTCTTTGAGTTTAGGGGGAGTTAAATTGAAATTGGAGAGTATTATAGGGATTACTAGATTTGATATTAGGACTCCTAGATGATGGTAATCGAGGGTGAGTAAACCTCGTAATGAAAGTGAGAACCCTGGGATTAGATTAGTGTATAATCCGGGGTATGTACTTAAGGAATACTCAGGTCGAGTAACATTCGAGTGAGGTCTTTGCCAAGTGGGTATAGATGTATTTATGCGGTTTGAATAAATATGGTCCGATTGTGATTGAGTAAATCCTAGGACGCAATTAGGATGGAAGTATGATATGGGCTAAAGAGAATTTAACAGTTATCCTATACGTCTATTGATAACTATTATCATAGGTGATGCAATACCTATGGAACCAAAATAAGTCGATAGTAATTTTATTGGATTATTAAAAATTGGTATATTCGGGATTATATATAAATCCTTAAAAGGGATTAAGGTGTGAGTTATATATTAAGTAAGAGAATATTTATATGCTATTACGAATGGGGACATTCGGGGTTATTGGCAATCGCTATAAGAGTTTGGCAATTATAGCCATATATATTGAGAAGTGATATATATTATATACGAGAGCTATTACTATATCTATATATATGATGTGATACGGAAAGAAATATATTTGAATGTGGTTGGTATATTTGTATCTTAGAGGCTGGTTCCACAGGCTTCCCCGGGCGTAGGGTTGGACAACCATATTTCATATTTTCTTTAGTGGTATCCAGGGAGGTTGCAAGATGTGGGTGAATCCCCTGGCCTGAGGAAGAGGGAGAGTATATCCACAGGTCATAACGTCCCGTATACGAGTGCAATTTATGTATTCAACTTTCAGGAGGGAGTATGACCGCCTCCACCGTTATGTATTTTTACCATGACCGTGAGTGAGTTTGGCTTAGTACCGTGGATGATTGAGTAAACCCAGATGTGGATAGGCACTATGAGATTTCATCCTCAACTTATATCTCAGTGGGATGGTTAGTCTACTTATGCTTGTGATAGGTGTATTTATACTTGTTGCGTATAGTATATTGCTTGTACATGAAGATGACGAATCATATAATTTAGACTTGTGTAAAGGGTAAGATGAGTAAGACTTTATTCTTATTCCGGGAGATTCTTTCCCGAACTTAAACTGTGATTCATATATTAAAATGAGAATTATATATACGAGTTTTTATATACTAAAGTGAAAATGGTATTTTAAACTAGTGAAAGTTACGGATTATGAACTATATAGTTATATATATAGAAGCAAGGACTATATATATATATCACATTGATGATTATATAAACTAAAAGCTTATGTAATAGCTTATAGTATTGTAAGGACAATTTGTCCATCTTTATGTATATGTTATGTCATACGCCGTTACAAGATTGATGGTTGAAAAGATCACATCGTCATCAACGAAATCCGAAATCCGAAGATCAAAAGAAGAAGGAATCTGGAAACAGTCAGCCGGACCGGTCCGCCCCAAAATAAAAAGAACCGGTCCGCCTATCCTCGGACCGATCCGCTGAAATAAAAAAGGAACCGATCTGACTGCGAACCGATCCGCCCAGGATCGGACCGGATCGCTTTGCACTTTGAAGCCAGTGAGCCCCGAACCGAATGCGAACCGAATCAGCTTCAAATTAAAAGAACCGGTCCGCTATCGGACCGATCCGCCTGAGGCCCCGACCGGTCCGCCGAGGATAAACTCTGCCAGATCGTGTAGCAGATTTTTAGGGTTTTTGACTCCTTATTTAAACCACGATCAGTAGTTGGTTTCGATAAGACTTTTCAACGATTTTCAGAGAATATCAACCCTAAAGTCTTCACCTATTGAGTCCTATGATTCTAGGTTTTTAGATTCACACAACTTCCATATCTATGTGAATCAAGTTTGGTAACCCAAGAACACCATTGCTGTTGTTCAACCCTTTGTGAAGTGGACCGTTCCTTCCTCTTCATTGCAGCCCTACTGGACAGGGATAGTTCAAGCCGCCAACCCTACTGGAAAGGGATTTTTCCAGCCGCGACTACAGAATCCGATGCCTGCGGGTAATTCTTAGTCAAAAACTTGTATTTCAGTGTAAGCCGTTTTTCTTACAAATTATAGTGATATACAAATGGTTTTGCCCCTTTGGGGGATTTTTCCTTAACTTTGTGTGTTGAATAATTCTTGCATGATTTCATATTGTTTCAATCACACCTAGTTGCATGCTTAGGGTTAATGTGGGTTAAAAATGGTATTTATTATATTATTTATTAATTGAACGCAAGCGCCAACTCTCTCAAATTGGTATCAGAGCGGGTTACGCTAATTTATCGCGTGATCCTGATTTTTTGAATATTTACTTTCTGATACAATTTGTCTACTCACGTTTTCAAATTGGTATCAGAACCTGTTGCACTAAGTTATTGTGTTTTGATCCTGATTTTGCACAAAAATGGCTTTTGATGGTTTTGATGATCTTCGATGTCAAATTTTTGAAAAAATTAATTGGAAAATTCACACGAACTCTTGTTTTAAATCTTCTGTTGAAAACGAATCTGAGAGGTGTCCTTGTTGTGAGGGTGTTGGTCACACGTTACATGAGTGTACCACAAATTTAAAGAAGAAATTGAATAAATCGATTTCTCATGTTTCTACCCTTAGTGATTATGATAAGAAAGAAGAAGTTTTTTATGCTTCTAGGCGAGAGTTTCCCATCCGTGTGATTAATGATGATAGTGAAAGTGATGGAAGTGTGGATGAAAGTGAGGAGGAAAGTGTAGATGAGCATGACTTGCAAACTGCTTACAATGAACTTTATGCCGAAACTTTGAAAACAAAGAAAGAAAATTTGAAATTGAAAGCTCAATTGAAAGAGTGTGCCATAAAAAATAATGATTTTTTAGTTGAAGAACTTAGGGCACATGGAAAAATTTTAAAAGAGAAGCTTGAGTACGTTGAGGGTGAGAGAGATAGTCTTAGAGGGTTGATGGAGACTATGAAAAAGGAGCTTTTAGAGTTTGAGGATTCTAAACGAGTACTTGAATCTAGGATAGGTGAACTTGAGGTGAAATTGAAAGATTCAAGTAAAGTGAAATTTGATTTGGAGTCTAGGTCTGAAAAACTTGATAAGATTTTAGGCACAGTCGAGATCAAAACTGATAGGGGTGGGATTGGGCTTGAAAAATATGTTGCACCCATTCCCACACGTGTGAGAGAGCCTCCTAGGATTGTTAAGAAAGAGGCACCTAAGTTTGTTAGGAAAGCACCCCATAGGAGCATCGTGAGAGAACCTCCTAGGATCATTAGGAGAGACCCACCTAGGCAAACTCGGAGAGAGCAACCGAGAAATTTGAGGAGAGGGCCACCTTTAGGTAACACACACCGCCCGATTTACTCTTGCACACATTGCGGTAGGCAAGGTCATCTTAGGCACTTTTGTTACAAGCTTTTAAATGGACCTAGGAAGGTTAATGAAAGAATAAATTCGATTCCCAAAACCCCCACACTCCGTTACACATCAATTTGGGTTAGAAAATCGGATTTAGAGGCTTATGGTTTATTTGTCCACGGTTCCCGTTTGCTTGCACGTAATTCACCCCATGTGAAATCTTTTGGTTGATTGTGTTTGCTTGTTTATCATACACTAGTTGTGGTTTCATGATATATTTTTACTAGTGTGATGACTTGTACTTTTTGTATAAATTTTTTTTATTTTGAAAAATAAAAAAGATTTTACTTTTGATAAAATTTTGAGAAAATTCAAAAAGATTTTTGTATTGCACCGTTTATGGATGAACACTTTGAATGACCAAGTCACAACATCATTCCATTTTTTTCATGTGACTGTTTGATAGTGTTTTGAGACAATAGGTCAATTCATCCTTGTGCTTTATAATGTTTGGAGTCATTAAGATGTAATTAAATGTTACTTCCTACATGTTTGACTCATGTTTCCTTTATTGCACACATGCACGAATTTATTTGATTGTTGTGCTTGTCTTATCACATATTGGTTGGGTGTTTTCACTTCAATCCTGTCCTTAAAACAAACCAAGCGCGATAAAATTTTGATAAGGAAATTGTGCATATAAGAACCGTTTTGTGAGATTGTGTGCTTTGTTTAAGAACGGGGAGGGGCTGCGAAAGGTAATTATCTCTTCTTTGTGCAAAAGCCACCGTTCCAAAGGACCTAAAAAATGGAGGAATTTTATTATCCAGGGTCTAAAGAGGTTAAAAGAGCCCGAAAAAAAAAATTGAAAGGCAATAAAAAGAAATTCATGCCAATTATGGGCCATATAGGTTTTTGCACCAATTCTCCAAAGTTTGAGAATTTAGTTTAACACCTCTAAAAGAAAATATTTGTGAGGGAGTTTGGTTGGAGTATTTAAAACGGGTTTGCACGTCCTTGAAATTATTGAAAATGCGCTAAATAGTTTTGGACGTTATTGGTGTGGAAATCATTTGACTTTGATTTGTTGATTTTCATAAGACGATGTCATTTAAATTCAACAATCTTTTACACCTAAGGATACTTTTGATGCTCATTCGTTAGGGGTACACATATGCATCGTGCACATATGATTGATTGAGTTGATTTACCTATCGAATGTGTTCACACCCATTCATTCCGTTTCCATGACTTGGTTGTTTGAGTCTAAATTCATGGTGTGATTTTTGTATCATTTTTTTTTCAAATGGTATCATTTTTTTTGTTCGAAAAATTGAAAAATCAAAAATAGTTTGTGAAAGTTTTTTTTTAGCATCTCCTTGCTAGATCAAGTTTACCATATTGATTGATGCTTTGCTTTTGAATACCGTGACACCCCGATTTTGCTTGTTTGATTCGTTCTTCTTATTTGTCTATTTGGGGACATCATAAAAAGGGGGAGAAAGAATTATCTTATTCTGGGGGAGTTTGAATTTTGGGGGAGTTTTTGAGATTTGACTTATGCTTATCATATATTGGTATCTATGTTTATCTCATTTCAAACTCGATACGTCACTTGGTATTTTTCTTTATCTCATGTGTGTAGGTACTGCATTGATGATCACTGAATTACACACCCTGATGAGATAAGATTTGAGATTCCTGAAGATTTGAAGAACAAACGATGGAGACTATTCATTTGTACTTTTTCCAGTTTTGGGTTCATGGAAGGGTAGATTTGTATAGGAAATTTTGTTATTTGATAATTCGTTTTTTTTTTATGTTTGTTCCGGCATAGACATAGGGGGAGATTTGTAAGGACAATTTGTCCATCTTTATGTATATGTTATGTCATACGCCGTTACAAGATTGATGGTTGAAAAGATCACATCGTCATCAACGAAATCCGAAATCCGAAGATCAAAAGAAGAAGGAATCTGGAAACAGTCAGCCGGACCGGTCCGCCCCAAAATAAAAAGAACCGGTCCGCTGAAATAAAAAAGGAACCGATCCAACTGCGAACCGATCCGCCCAGGACCGGACCGGACCGGACCGCTTTGCACTTTGAAGCCAGTGAGCCCCGAACCGAATGCGAACCGAATCAGCTTCAAATTAAAAGAACCGGTCCGCTATCGGACCGATCCGCCTGAGGCCCGGACCGGTCCGCCGAGGATAAACTCTGCCAGATCGTGTAGCAGATTTTTAGGGTTTTTGACTCCTTATTTAAACCACGATCAGTAGTTGGTTTCGATAAGACTTTTCAACGATTTTCAGAGCATATCAACCCTAAAGTTTTCACCTATTGAGTCCTATGATTCTAGGTTTTTAGATTCACACAACTTCCATATCTATGTGAATCAAGTTTGGTAACCCAAGAACACCATTGCTGTTGTTCAACCCTTTGTGAAGTGGACCGTTCCTTCCTCTTCATTGCAGCCCTACTGGACAGGGATAGTTCAAGCCGCCAACCCTACTGGAAAGGGATTCTTCCAGCCGCGACTACAGAATCCGATGCCTGCGGGTAATTCTTAGTCAAAAACTTGCATTTCAGTGTAATCCGATTGTAAGCCGTTTCTCTTACAAATTATAGTGATATACAAATGGTTTTGCCCCTTTGGGGGATTTTTCCTTAACTTTGTGTGTTGAATAATTCTTGCATGATTTCATATTGTTTCAATCACACCTAGTTGCATGCTTAGGGTTAATGTGGGTTAAAAATGGTATTTATTATATTATTTCTTAATTGAACGCAAGTGCCAACTCTCTCAAGTATAACCTATATTATATCACACAGGGTAGGTGATAGTTGTGAGGACTTTTAGAAGATGGGTGACACAGATTAGTTAGGCAGGGCAGCTTAACTAGGTTGCTTAAAAGCTATGCATTAGGCGTGCACTATTAGAAGAGGGGTGAGGTGTATCTCATGAGAGTGCGATACCAATTTAAATATGAGAGATTTCATGTTTTATAAATATGGCATTTATGCACTTGCTAGATATTTTCACAACTAAGTCCCTGACCTGTTCCTCTATTTATCTCTCTCTTGCTATATATGTATAAATATTAGGTGTCCAGACATAAGGACGCCTGGATGATGATTCGTTCTAGTTAGACGTTCACTACAGCAACTGTGGATGCACGTAAGTTTATTTTAGACGCTTCTATTCTTGTCATTTAAATAGGAAGCATTGTTGTAACAATCGGGCAGAGCCCAATTGTATTCATTTATTCCTTTACCGCCTTTTATTGCGGCATTCTATTTGGTTGTATTATGTTACTGAGTGTTCGGTTATTTTATTTCATTTCAGTTTCATGTATATAAATTGTGTGAATGTTTTATTTATTTGGTTTGGTTAAAAAGATTAGTTAGTATAAAATTTTGATGCCAGCCTAATTAGTTATTAGTAATTAAATTGTTTTTCGACAGTGATGCTGAGAATGAACCATATGAGACTCCTGTTTTAATTTGGTATAGGATTCATCACTCGGTATTTTATTAGGCATGGTGTCATAGATGATATCAGAGCATCAGGTTCTAGTGTTCTTAGGAATCTGTGCGGACGTACTATGCTTTCAGCATTGCTTTCGGTTTGATATAGACCCTTATTATTAGGATTGTTGATTCCTCTTGTGAGATTTTGTTCTCCTGCCATTATGTAAGATTATAGTAAATCTTTTGCGCGCTTGTTCGATAATCATGTGTTGATCGATGAAGGGCGACCAAGGAAGGCCATGATGAGGGCAGCAGGAGGCGGGGATTAGTAGAATCTATAAGTTGAAGTCGAGGACGAGGACCACAGTAGAGGTCACTCCCCTTGTGGAATTATCAGGGATTACTGCAACTAATACTAAAGTTTAGTAGTTATAATTATCCATGTATCGCTATAGTAGAGACTGGTTCTAAAACCTGACTTGCCCAGTGGTGTTAAATTGGGAATGAGTTTAAAAGGGTCTTTGATAAGGACCATACGTTCAATTTAAGTCATGTGGAGGCAGTGTTGTGTTACTTAGTGGAAGTAGAAGGTTCAAAAGCTTTAGTATAGAGCGGGGTATGGAAATACCCAGATGTGAAAATTTGAGGACAGTTTTTTCACTCGTTGGAGCAATGTCGAAATAGTGGGAATTGTTGTCACCATATTTGGGGTAGCAGAATGTTTTGCTCATTAAGGAACCTTATGGACGGTCTTAACCACGAGTTCCTTTGATTTATCAGAAATGAAGAGAATGCAGCTTCTAGATTATTCACATGAGGATCGGTCAGAGGCCGACAGTGAATAAAGAGTTATGTGGATTAGTGAACTTTATACCGAATTAAGGTAGGTACAATGAAGAGAGAGTCCTTTGTATCAATGATAGGCTCACTAGAGAGTGTTTCTAATGCATATGGTGAGTTTATGTCCATGGAACCCCACAAGTGGATAGCCACTCGAGGATTCATTGAAATAAGGCAGTTGAGGCCAGTATCATATTTCCTTTTAGTCAGAGGAGCTAAGGGAATTACGAGAATGATTGTCAGGATCGAGGATATAGAGTTTGAGATACTGATAACCTTAACATGGTCAGGGTGGCCAGAGATGGAGAATGACTGTAATTTGGGACGTAGAACCACAAGAGTAGGATGCCTAGGTGGAGCATCGATTACAATAGTTTTGGTTTGGTTAAGGCAAGTGTATTTTGTCCAGGAACCAATTGGAGCAGTTAGGGTGATTAGGAAAGTTGTTATTATAAGTTTCACCTCGGATGAAGGAGGTATATTTTGTTTGTCAAGATTAAGTCAAAATATTTTATTAGCCATATATTCGTGTGTGTGATTGGAGTTTACTGGTAGTACCAGTAAAATTATATAGTGTATGTCTATATATTATTTCGCGGTAGCGGGATTCTATTTTCTTCATTCGTTATAAAAACGGGTGCTGGTATTTTGAATTTATGTCTGGTTTGTACTGCTTGTTTTGTGTGTGTTATACAAGTATGGTACTATTGCACGTGTAATGTATTTGTGGATAATCAGAGCGATAATAAGGTAATGATTGCAAGACTATCGTATTCGCGAATCAAGGGTGGAATGGGTTATTTTTGCGATATCTCACCTGGATACGGGTTGAGCTCGCCTTCATTATATATTTAGATGGAACTTCGGTGAGTATATATTTCATTAGCATGACATTAATGCATGGTGACCTTATAGATATGGTCTAAGGTATGAAGGAATAATTATTTTTCATGTTTTACATTGACATACCTCCACGACCGACAAAGTTAAGTAGTAGTGTATCGGAGAGGTTCCTTGCTGGGATTTCTCTTTGCGAGACACTCCGCACATGAACCTTAATGACGTTAGGAGTGGAGAGATGTTATAGTATGCTAGGATGTTGGTTTTGATGATAAATTATTTGAGGGTCATGTGACGGTTAAAGGCTATTGGAAGTAGATGTGCAGTGGAAAAGCACTACAAATGTTTCTCTTACCGCAAGTATGTGGGTGAGGTAAGGTAAAGGAAGTCGATTTGAGGCTTATGGTCAGGCCTTGAATACAAGGAAAATTTAGAGGAAATATGTTTTGGGTATGATGTCCGTAACACTTTTGCATAGAGTAGGCTCCCCGATTAGTTAGACTTTCCATTTCGCCAAGGTGGAAGGACATAGTGGTAAAAGTACGTTAGTAGGTTAACGAGGTAGGATTTAGAATGTCCCGATGGTGTGCCTTAGGCGGTTTTATCTCGATGACCGACAATGTGAGGGAGTAGTGTAACGGGAGGGTTCCTTATTTGGATTTTGCCTTGCGAGACATACCACGCATGAAATCGAGTAAATGTCAAAAGGGACATAGTTAGAATAATATTCATTTTATGTGTGTTAGAAACACATTGATCTTAGGACTATCATGAAGTATGGCCAGTAGAATTAGTGGCGCTGATATAGGGAGATTGTTACGTATGGGACATTTACAATAGTTGTGCAGATAGGCACGGCTTAAAAGGTGTATGGGCACCTTGGCAAGTTGGCTTTATAGATCGTCTGAAATAGAAGGATATCCCAGTTATCGTCCGATATATCGTGTAGTACATAAAGTTGAGGAATATGCTTTGGAACAGTTATGGGTTGGATTGAACTTCATAGGAGGGATGCAATAACCCAATGGTGTAGGTGTAATAAGATTTAGTACACCTAAGATAAGTGAGAAGACTGACGAGAACAGTCTAGTGATACTGTAGTTTCCTTTTTAAGGGAAATTTGGAGTCATGATCTGGACAAGGAAATGCTTAGAGTAGCATTTTTTCAATGGGATTGATATGTTAGAGTTGCGATCATAGGCTCATTTTCTTTAGAAGCGATTACAGAAGCACTAGGTGCAATGTTTCATTATATAGTTGATCTTGCAACCGAGCTAGTGTGTTAAAACATAAAAATTTAGTTAATCTTGTGGTTAAGCTAGTGCGATAGAAAATAAGACTTGAGATAGGTGGTTACCATGAACGACTATATGGTAGGGTACAATTTGGTTTAGTACCTTTCGACTTGTGTGTCCATGACGAAATGTGATTAGCAATCCTAGGTTATTTGTACTGGTCGTAGTCGAATTTCGTGGATGAAATTCCATTGTAAGGGGGGAGAATGTAATACCCCGTACATTTATGGATATTTCAATTTCATAAGTAGGCGTAATTTGGTAATTTGAGGAATTTTAATGAATAGTAAATCCTAGATTAATAAGCGTTAGATGCTTATCGACGCGTGTGACACCCCGACTAATTAAATATCAGGTAACTACCCGATATTTAATTAGTTGGGGTGTCACAGTTGGTATCAGAGCATCAGGTTCTAGAATCCTTTGGGATCTGTGCATCTTATTATGCTTCTAGTGTAACTTTTATTGATATAGAGCCCTATGTTTAGGATCGTTGATTTCTTTGGAGAGATTTCGTCCTCCTTCTATAATGTATATGATAGTGAATCTTAATTGTATTCGGGTGTGTTCGTGTGCCGAACAATGCAGTATGTCAGGCGAGGGAAGTTGGGCAGACAACAGGAGCCAAAGCTCAGTTGAGATTATAGGGTATATTCAATAATAATGATAGTAGTTGAGGTCACCCTTATTATGGCACAGAAGGCCAGGATGGTAAAGACGGCTAAGGCACAACATATGACTTTTAGGTACTGCTATAGTAGAAAGTGGAGTCAAATTAGAATCACCCAGCAAGGTTGGATTGGGAGAGAGTCAGACGAAACATTGAAGAGAACTAGCCGTGGAAATTCTAGATATGTGAAAACGGCGTGTGTTAGCCAACAAAGGTAAAATATCCAAAGGCTTGTGCATATGTCGGAGTATGGATAACTAGGAGTGAAAATTTAGGGTAAAATATTTCTTGGCTCGAAAGAGAAGAGTTAAAATGGTGAGCGGCAACCCCCACACTTAGAAGTTGAATGCTCTGTTAAGAGAAGTCGCATGGGTATGGTTTGACGACATGTAAGTGTAATGGAGGAGAGGACTTTAAAGGGGAAAATTGGCTTACAAGAAAAATTTCTAGCACTTTTGGGGAATTCCGCTTGGACGGTCGATGTATATGGTAACAATGTTGCATTTTGTCAATATGGATGGTAACACTTCCTTGTGCGGGGAGCTATAAGAATCGAAGAATTTAGTCAGAGAGTAAGACTGGGGTAAACAGTGTTGGTGAATCACCACAATGGAGAGACCCATCAGGGGACCCATTTAGATGATTCCGATAGATGAATTTGTACCAAGCGATGGTGAATTCTGAAAGGGATGTTAAAGCCAGTAGCATGTTCCTTATGTCCATCAAAGCTAAGGGAACAATAGAGGTAGCCATCAGAGTTGAGACTACTAATGTTCGAGAGAAGGACAACCCTAACATGGTCAATATGACCAGAGATAAGTGGGTTGGGTGTAGAGGCTTTTTGGGGAGAGTAAAACCCCACGTGTTAAAATTTTCTCGAAGCTAGTAAAGGGATAAGGGTATGGTGCCTATCAAGGGCAATAGTTAATGTAACTTTCGAATTAGATCGGATAGGCGTGCTACGTTTAAGAACCATTTTAACAGCGAGGGCGATTGGCAAGGTAGAAGTAAGAGTTTTACCCTCAGAAGATGAGGCGTATTGTATATGATACAAACGAGTTACTACATTTTTTTATTTGCTAGATTCACATGTGAGACGAATTTAGTGTGTATATCATCGATGTTATTATTATTAGTGCGTATATTGACGAGTTTAGTGCGGGGTTACTTTTAGGGTATCCTCGGAGGGTGAATGGGTGTATCGATAGTGGTATATACTTTATGGAGATACTCATTTTTAGTGATGTGTTATACGATTATGATATTATCCTAATTATGGTTTTATATTGATGCTTAGACCGATAGTGGGCGAATATCGCAAGTCTATCGAGGTTACAACCTTTGAGTAGAATGTTTTGTTCTGATGAGACCTCACCTGTGAGAGGGTCGGACTCACGTTTATATGTTTATATATATGTATATATATTATTGAGACTTTGAAGGAAATGATGGTCTCGAGATATAAAATCCCAGTATGGGTAGGGACTTTATTGATATGATTTGGAGTGCATTGGGTTTACTGTTCAACGGAAAGATTTAGCTTGTTATTATGTTTAACGTTGAGGACTTGGTAATAGGAGGGGTGCATTGTTAAATCACACTTTAAAGACGTGGGAGTTAAGACTCATAGTTATTTGTCTAGGGACAGGATTTCGAGAGCCCCGATTATATGTGCACGATATTTATGAAATGTGACTAACACGGATGGTAAGTGATAGTGTCATTCGGAGGAAGTTACTTGTGTAAGTGTAACTGTGGAAGGAGATGTAACATTTCTGTCAAGAGATTGGAATTTAGAGGTACATGTTATGGAATGAGGGCCTAATGGATTTTGATGACCGTCAATGGTAGGTAGTAGTGTATAAGGGGGTTACTTGTTTGGATTTCTCTTTGCGAGACATCCCATGCATGAAACTTAGCATAAGGTTGGTAGTAGGGAGATGTTTGGCCATTCGTCCACGAGTTCGGTACCTCGGTCATCGTAAACGTATAGTTATAACTATAAGTTAGAAGGTAAATTACGATATAAGGCCAGTAGAGCCAGTTGTATGTTGAGAAAGTACTGCAAATTTTGTTTTATTACGGCGGGTTGAAGGATGGAATGATGTTAAGGAGGATTTAAAATTTCAAATTATGGGGTGATTTAGAATGCCCATGTGGTATAGCCACGTTGCGAATACAGGGGCAATAAATAATTAGGCGTATGTATGAAGCGTATATGATGTTTAAACCTGTTTGCACGTTTTATAGGGTGTATGGACACCTTGGTTTGCTAGTGTAATAATCGCCGAAACAAGTGACATAAAGATGGGTGAAATTTATGCTTGTGAGACCAATATTAGAAAATGGTAGTGGTAGAGTGGATGAAGCGTCGTGAGGGGAGGACAACAATCTATATATTCATGTGAAACCAGAGTAGCACGTCCAAACTTGGATGAAAGGCAGTGGGAAGCCATTTAAAAAGGGGGTATCCCTTGAGGAGACAAATATTTAACTATTACGGACAATCTAGAGCAGAGTTCTACCCCGTCGAATGTTGAGAGTGACTTGCACGTAAATAGAATGATGATGTCAATAAGGTATAAAGATTCCAGAAGTGCACATCGTGGTGAACAATGTACGGGTTAGAAATTTTGGGTATACGCTGAGGGAAGTAGAGGATTATTTGTAACAACCCAAGACTTTCGGAACAGTAATTATTTTATTTGGGAGAAATAAATAATATTTTATTGGAGAATAATCAAATTGGCAATTGAGGTCAAAATTTAGAGTCGTCAAAAAGTATGTCTAATGGCAATTCTGAGGGTACCATCATTTCCGGAAGGGTCGAGAAAGTCGAAATGACTGTACTTAGGGTCTTTGGGTTCCGAAATAAATTAGGACCGTTTGACTCGATTTAAAGTTACCGGGTCATTTAAAGTGTGTATTATCATTTAAAGATGTGTATCTTGGGTTTTAGGCTTAAAAATCCTACGGGAGATTTATTCTCCAAAGGGAGAAAGACAAATAGAAAGAAAGAAGAAAGAAAGAAGAAGAGAAAGAAGGAAAAAGGAGAGGGAAAGAGGATTCTCCGGCCATTTCACGATCTAGAGGCGGATTCAGACCCTACGAACTCGAGGCAAGTGATTAAACTTGCTAAATAATTGTTGTGTATCAATTATTGCATGATTTGTGGATTGAATTTTGGGTTTTAGGTTTAAATTGTTAAAACCTAACTTTTGGGAAAAACCTTAGATTTGTACTATATAAATGTATTTAAGGTTAGAAATTAGTTTATAAGTATTCTAGGATGAATATTGATGATATATTTGTGATTGGGGTGAAGAGAAATGGAGAGAAAACCATAAATATGATTTTTGGTTATTTTGGCTAACTTAAAAAGTAGCCATTTTCGAGGTTCAGCAGGGCCGAATCGATTCGGCCCCCTAGCCGAATCGATTTGGAAATATGCAGGTGCCCAGGTCTGAGTGACCGAATCGATTCGGACTCCAGCCGAATCGATTCGGCCTGAGACAGAGTCCCATGTCTGATGACCCGAATCGATTCGCCTTCCTGGCCGAATCGATTCGCTGGGACGAATCGATTCGGAATAGGCCCGAATTGATTCGGAAACAGGGCTTTTGGAGGGATTGTTTTTCTAAAGAGAAATTCATCCCGTTTTGTTCGAGGTTATCGATTGGGGATCTCTATGGGAGATATTTGGAGCAGGTTTTGGAGACTTTTAGCGAGTTTTCCCTAAAAGAAATTTTGGAGTCATATTGACCAAATTTGAGGAATACCGATTAAATATTTTGGTATGTTCTAAGTGGGTAAGCCCACCTTGATTGATGATTGATTTGGGAGATATCTCACACAGTGAGAAATGCTAGTTGAGGTGCATTAGGATATAGAATATCCTTAACTTAGATAGAATTGAGAGACAATTCATAATAGAAGCGACATGAGAGCTTCAAGCGAGAATTAGTATAGCACATACTATACCAAGTGGGGTAAAATGTGGGAGTATTGACGGTTAGTGTATCAGTAGAGAGAGATATACTAAACAATGATGTTAATCAAATTACGCCTAAGAGCGTATAATGAAAATGAATATGATGATTGCAGGTATACCTTATATAAAATGGTATATCTTTATTATGTGGGATGTATGTATACCTTATATGATGGTGTATATACATGTTAAGCATACCCCCTCCTTGCTATCATTAGGAAGTTTCATGCGTAGAGGGTGAGCATTCTGACTAGAAAAGCAGGATGTGGATATTCCCCAGGTCATAGTCGTCCTTTGTGGTCAGCAAATGACATCTATATATACAAGTATTTATTTTGGGGGTGAGAGGTCGGGGGTATGTGACGCTCTCACTTGTCGGTTAGTAACTATGACCGCTTCCTGGGACGTTGTGTGCGTGAGTTGATCACGAGGTGGGTGTCGTTGAACCCCACCAGGTGGCCCCAGTTTGCTACGTATATGGTCTGCTGGAAGATGATAGCATGGGAGCCTGCGTCCTTCGAGTTATAGCTCGGTTGGATGATTATTATTGTTTGTGGTTGTTTTTGGGTTTCAAGGGCATAATGGACCTCAACGACCCACATTTCCAGGATTAGTGTATCGGGGGGGTTCCTTGTCTGGATTTCGCTTCGGCGAGACGTCCCACGCACGAACCGCAGTGTAATGTTGGAACTTGGGGATAAGTTTAGTCCTTAATGCTCATCATTATATATATACATATATATCACCTATCCCGACAATCGACAGTGCCAGGAGTAGTGTAACGGGGGGGTTCCTTGTTTGGATTTCGCTTCGGCGAGACGTCCCACGCATGAAACGTCGTGTACTGTTGAGAATTGGGAATATTAATTAATAATAATTGGACAATAATCATTTGGGTTGCATGCATCTTGCATTGAGGGCATAATGAGCCCCGAGGATCGATACGGTCAGGAGTAGTGTAACGGGGGGGTTCTTTGTTTGGATTTCGCTTCGGCGAGACGTCACACGCACGAAACGCAGTACCGTGTTGAGAATTGGGAGGAGTTTAGTCCTTAACTATTGATGCTAATAACTCATCTATAATAATTATATATATGGTTTCATGCCTTATAAGGGCATTTCTAGAAAATAAATTCTTGTAAATGAGATTGTTGATGTGTTGTGATGATGTGAACATGATTGGATCATGTAACTTTATATGTTCAACAAATGAACATTATAAAGATAACTATAACTATTGCATTAAAGTTAATGTATATAACTTATCAATTATGGGAACGAATGTATTGGGTGATAGGTTAGATGGTTTTGCTTAAATACTTCCTTTGGGTTTAAGTTAGAATCCTCTTACCTAATTAGAATCGGACATCCTTTTGGAGACACGTGCATACGCTTAGTGCGCGCTTTAGATGAGAGGTGAGATGAATTTTTATGGAGTGTTCGATTCCAACTAAATCATGTAATAATGCATTTATAATTATTATGCATTTTAATACACTTGCTATAAACTGTTTTTCAAAACTCGGGCTCTGACCCATTTATACTTTCCTCCTCCTTGTATATATTGTATTACTTCAGGTGTTCCTCCGCAAGGATGCCTTTGATATTCCTCCATTCAGGATTTGTGGAGCTGTGGCAGTAGCGGACTGTTGCGGCACTTGGCTTTAGTCGATTCCTATCGTTGTATATCTAGATTAGGATTCAGTTGTATTGAGTTAGTATTCAAGTGTTGTAGATTAACACTTTCATATTTTATTTATCAGATTATTGTATTGTCTGTTGCCCGACAGCATATTCGGGTATTTCATTGTTGAGATTTTTGTTGTACAATATATTGTACTCTTTTATTATTGGAGCATGCACATTTCACATCATAGTTAGATGTATATTGTTGGTTGTGTGCATTGCTGGTTTTGTTGTGGTTGTTAAAAATAAAAGTTTTAAATTTTTGGCAATTCGCACTTTATGATTTCGGGTAGTTAGCATTATATTATAGTGTTTAGTTGTTGATGTTGAGACTGTACCATCTGAGATACCTGATTTATGTAGTATAGGGTTGGCCACCCGTTACTATTTGGAGCGGGTTGTCACATTATTAAGGGCCACTGAATGGGAGAAATTATAAGTGAAAGTCAGTGTTGATCGGGACATTGTAAGTAGTCTCCACGTGCACCGTTCATAGATAAAAATAATTGGAGTAAGAAGATCTTGCAAAAATTTTGTATCCAACCGACGGTTCTAGTGATGGTAGAGTCAAATGGTAAATTTCTTTGATGGGTTTCCAGCCTAAGATAAGTGAGTTCCTTCTAATGTATGGAATATGTTGTCTAGAAGGAAAGTAATTGTTATATCCTTGGGTGATTTACACTATTAGATAGTTAACACGTCGATACATGGTCCTGCCTATTATTATTCTGAACTCGGATGAGATCCTTGAAAACCACCTTCAATATGGGGTATCAGGTGATTGACGACTAGTGGAGTTGTATGAAAGTAATTTTGTACTCATTGCGATCATTTCATTTCCACAACGGGTATAGCTAGTAAGTGAAGTACAATATGGTAAATGGGAGAGGATATTACTTAATAGTAGAGTTGGGTGAAAGCACCCGTACCTATTTATGGTGGACAAGGTGCTTATAAATGTTTTGTGTAGATAAACCTTCCTATCCTGCCTCTAGATACCTAGAGGTGAGAGGATTATTAGAGTTTTGGATCAGTCAGAAGTTATATTCCGATGACTATAATGGGATACCCACCAACCATCTTAAATGGTGTTTTCCTTTTGTAAATGTCATGCCGCCAGGAACAGAGATTTAAAGCAATGGACAAGAGTAGTCAGATGTTCTATGGTTTCTCCCAGGATGGGAGTTTCGTGTTTAGATAAACGCGGGAGTTGATACGAAGTGAGGTGAAAACTCCCAATAATATTGAGACAATCTGATCAATGATGTATAGGTTATTTTTATTCGAATGATGTTTATAAAGAATGCAAGGTGAGGTGCATTTATTGAGGTGTGACCCTATAACTGATAAGGTGTCAAGAGTGTTCAATAAGCTTTTTGTGAAGCGGGGGCTGAAGTGATTGAGCCTTACTTTGAATTTTGTTTTGAGTACTAGAGGATACCTAATTTTTTTAGGTATGCCTTACTTTTCCAAATTTCGAGATGAAATTCCGTTATTAGGGGGGAAGTATGTAATACCCCATATTTTTATGGCTTTTAATTACGAGCTTAATTAAATGAAATTGCTTTTAATTATGGGATTGATTAAATTAATTTGGGATAATTAATTAGAAATTAATTCGGATTTAAATAACTAGCGATACGAGAGTTAGTATTTGATTACGATGATAATGTTGATTATTACTGAGTGATTATGGTCATATGTGATTAGTGAATTTATTAAAATTGTCGTGAGTTAAAAATAAGGCAGTTTTGATAATTAAGTTGGGACACGCGTCTCAGTCGTGTCAGGACCCAATTTAATGGATTTAAAAGTAATTTATTTTCATGTCATTCGTATGATGATTTTGATTGCGCCAACGTGTCTGGAAGGATCAAGATAGTCAGAAAAGTCTACCCGGGGCTTTAATTTTAATTTCAGGGTAGTTTTAGCCCAAACCGGCAACTTGGGAGGGTATATTAGTCATTTCTATTTTTGGTGAATAGTAACCTACGAAAATTAAGTTTTGTAGATCTAGAAGCCCTTAGGGTTATTATGGCCATTAACTGTTAAACACAAGAGAGAACAACATGAGAAGAAAGGAAGGGTTTCAAGAGAGTTTCACGGACAAATAACCACCATACACCATCACTATCGCCGAATTTGTGACCGGAAAGAGAGGGAGGACCAACCATTATCATCATCAAAGGATCAAAAACTTCTAATCAGAGGCAAGTGATTTATCTTGCAATAATTTATGGCATATCACTACACCAAATCTGTCCATTTGTCAAGGTCATTGACCTTGACAAATCCACCTTGTCAAGCTCAATGACCGTGACATTTCGAGGCGAGACAACTTTTTTTGTCATGGTCGTGTCACGGTCATTGACCTTGACACAAAACTCGCGTTTTGTGTCACGGTCGTGTCAAGGTCAATGATCGTGACACGTTTGTCACGGTTATAAATCGTGACAAAGCCGTGACCTTTTTTCAAAAAAATTGTCACGGTCATTGACCGTGACAAGTCCGTGACAAGATTGACAGTACATAACGTATGTGTAAGTTCCGTCAATACCATTTCGTTTCAATTTTGTAATATTATGTTTTTTTCAAATATTTAAAGAGTTATTAAATGGGTGCCCCACCCCCTGCCCCCCTCCCCCCGCCACACACACACGCACCTACTTTTAGCCCTTGTTATTCATCAAATTTGAGGCAAGTTTATTAGAATATTTGTAGGACTGAAATTGATTTAGATTATGCCTATCTATGTAACTCTAAAACCTAATTGTGATTAAAATCTGATTTATATGGATTAATTCTATTACATTTATAATTTAACTAATGGAGTTAAAATTGGTGGCAATTTACTTTGGTTTGGTTTATTTCTAGTTGAATCTGAGTTAGAATTTTTAGATTATGTATACACACACACCCCACCCCACCCCACCCCCTCTCCCCCTCCACCACCCCCTCCCCCACCACACACCACCACACACACACACACACACACACACACACACTCACCCCACCCCACCCCACCCCACCCCCTCCCACCCTCCACCACCCCCTCCACCCCCTCCCCCACCACACACCACACACACACACACACCCCACCCCACCCCACCCCCTGCCCCCCTCCACCACCCCCTCCCCCCTCCACCACCCCCTCCCCCACCACACACCACACACACACACACACACCCCACCCCACCCCACCCCACCCCCTCCCCCCTCCACCACCCCCTCCCCCACCACACACCACCACACACACACACCACCCCACCCCACCCCACCCCTGCCCCCTCCACCACCCCCTCCCCCCCTCCACCACCCCCTCCCCCACCACACACCACACACACACACACACACACACACCCTACCCCACCCCACCCCTGCCCCCCTCCACCACCCCCTCCCCCACCCTGCCCCACCCCGCCCAACCCCCTACCCCCACCCCCTGCCCCACCCCCCACACACGCACACACATACACACATAAATATACACACAAATATATATATAAATGGAAGAGAGAGAGAGAGAGAGAAAATGGACCTAAAAGTAGAGAGAGAGAGAGAGAGAGCAGCGTCGAGAGAGAGAGAGAGAGATGGAGGGAACGGCGCGGGAGGGAAAAAAGAAGGGGGATAGGGTTTTTGCTGCAAATATTGTCACGGTCGTGTCAAGGTCTTTGACCGTGACAAGTTTTTAAATTATTGTCACGGGCATTGACCGTGACAAGTAAATTTGTCACGGACTTGTCACGGTCAATGACCGTGACAATTAGTTGTCACGGTCGTGTCAAGGCCAATGACCGTGACATAAAACACGTGTTTTTTGTCACGGTCAATGACCTTGACAAGGCTGGCCGGTTGAAAGGTGACAATTTGCCCATTTTGGTGTAGTGTATACTTTACATGATAGTTTAGGTTTGATGTCAACTTATGAATAATGGAAAAAATATGAATTTGGAGATTTAATAGTTGGTTTTGGGTAGGTTTGCATGTACTAGTTCTTCTAGAAATGTTTGATGAACGAAATTATAAATTAAGGGTTAAGAATCATGAAATTTAATTGGGTATTATGACGATTATGGAAGAAATAGTGAAGTATTAGGATTGTAGTGAAATTCATGACTTTTGATCCAAGAAAATGACGTTCTGTGATAGTTTGATGATTCTTGAATGTTAAAACTTGTGTAAATATGTTGGTTTAATGATTAGTAAACTTACTTGGGAGATTGGGACGTTGTAATGGAGGATTTGGAGTGTAAAGTTTGAATAACTCGTAACTATTAAAGGAATTTTGGGCAAATACCTGATCCATCGATCGATCGACTTAAGAATGTCGATCGATCGATCGACCATTTTCCTTGATCGATCGACCCCTCCTAATTTTTGTAGATTGTTTCCCTTTAAGTTTTGTCAAATCCTAAGTTTGTAAGAACTCATAGGGGATTTAATAGAATGTGGGATATGGGTAAGTTCAGTAGCATTGTACTTTATGCCCGAAAAATATTATAACAATTGGGATTGAATGGGATACCTACGCGTGTGTGCCGAGTGAAATACGATTAGAAAATATATAAATTGGGATTGAAATTTGCGTGAATGATAACTTAAGGTTAGGAACAGTAGAAGAGGGGCTTTGAATTACTGAGATAACCTTAGAGACTAGTGGGTGACTTAGTAACCTTATGATGTAGGTTTTAGTATTAGGACTTATATGACGAGAGTTGTAGTGCTAAACATTTCACATGGAATATTCGGGATGACACTATAATACATATAAGACTTAAGATATAGGGCTGGTGTATAACTATATAAATATGATGACTTCCTAAGTTGTGTTATTACGTAGTATTTGGATTATTGTGTGCATGACATACCTACCATACTTTCTATCATGGGAGGTTGATTTTCGAAAAAGGACCATCTTATCTTTGTGTGCCTTCGGGGGGATTTAGATTGGTTCCTTAAGGACATAGGACTGACCATTGTAGCATAGGTATGTGCGTGACCCATGGTTATGTGAACTATGTTTGCCTCCAATATGTTTGATTTATATTGAGACGGTTCCTGAGTGATTCGGAACACGTGATCCTTACGTACGTAATGTACATGGATTTAATAGCAGAGTATGCGTGCACCACAGCTTAGCCTACGGGTGCCATATATGTATATATGTACTTGTGACTAGTTCACTGTTGCTTAGTAGATGTGAATAACTAAGATATTTGAATGGGATAAGAATGTGAGAATTTAAGTAACACTTGAGATAAGTAATTTAATGAATGTGAAAATGGATATAAATATGACTTGTTTATGTAATACGAGTAGATACCCTATGGTAGAATGTGAAAGCAGGAGTTAGTACGTACTATTTACATAGTGGCATAACTAGGATAGAATTTAGAGGATGCGTTAGGCGTGCACAATAGTTGAGGGGTGAGGATCTCAGGTGAGGGCATGTGACTAACATGTTTAATATATGTGATTTAAAAATTTGCTATTTTTAAAATATTTTCACCTCGGGCTCTGACCCATTTTGTTTCAAATCTATCGCTTTTTGTAAAAACATTTAGGTGCCCAGCCACAGGGATGCCAAGCATAGGAGTCCATTCTGATGACGTTATGTAGCTGTTGTGGAAGTTACATGATATAGGTATTAGATGCCTTCACATTTATCCTTGGTTCCTTCAGAGTCATTCGTATCAGTTAGGGTATGTCCCCCATTCTTATTTAGAGGTTGTAGATACAGACTTTCATTATTTCAGATATTGGTTTATTTATTCAGATTCTTGTATTGGAATTTTTTTTACTCTGGTATTATTATTATTGGAGTGTTTACTCCAGACTCAGTTTATTTCATTTCGTTGGTTATTCATATGAGATTTTTTATGTGATTGATGGTTGATGATTTAATTACTTGGTTAATTGTTAACTAAATTAATAAAATTTGGCATCTCGCTATTTTAAATATTAGGTGGCTAGTAATTAACAAAATGTTTTCGATGGTGATGCTAAGACTGAACCAACTTGAGATTCTATATTAATTTAATAAAGGAGTAGCTACCCGGTATTTAATTAGTCAGGGTGTCACAATGAGTGCTACATTTACTTTGGGAACTCAGTAAATGAGTCGGAATGTTTTCATGTCATGTCACAGTTGGATAAAGCGACGAAAATTATTTTTCACTTTGTAGAATATGCGTATTGAGATGTGTTGGGTTTAATTAGTCAACTTTAGTTAAGTGACTCGGATGGATATTTAGAGTGGACGATTGGTTTCGAAAAGGCCGAGATAGTCAGAATAGAGTATCCCGGGGTGGTGTTTAGGTTCCGAAGATTTTTGGACTAGTAGGGACTCGCAATTGAGTAAACGAGCCATTTTTGGGTTTATAAGGGACAAGTCCTTATTTCTCTCTTAAAAGGAACGAGAGAGGGATAAAGAGATAAATAAAATAGAGAAAATAAGAAGAGAGAGGAAGAAGGAAAAAGAGGAAGAGAAAGGGGATTCCGGCCCAAACTCCACGGGATTCGACTCGAGGTCGTCGGATTTTACCCACGAGGCAAGTGTTTACTTGCTTTATTTAATTGAGTGTGTATATCTCATATTATAGTTGGTAAACAATATTATTTTTGGGTTAGAACCCTTAAAGATAATTTAGTAAATTTGAGTATTAGTTTACAAATTGATGTATTGTAAAGTCTTAATCATTTCTAGTGTTAAACCCATGTTAATGGAATGTATAAATGGGTAGAAATCGGAGAAATGATAAAAACTAGGGTTTGAATGGTTTTAAGATTTAAACCTAAGAGAAATGGTTTAATACCACAAATTAACTGATGTGTTAGTTATAAATCAGGGTTAGGATGATTATAGTGTTGTTGGTTTAGATTAGAAGCCATAAAAATGGCAATTGGGTTGATATTTGGGATTTTTGGAGATTGAGAAATCGCCCAAACTGTGCCCTCCGAACAGGGCGAATTGATTCGGTTCTTAACCAAATTGATTCGTATAAGGGGACCTGTAAGGCCGTCTTGGGCCAAATCGATTAGGATTGAGACCGAATTGCTTCGCCTTTGAGGACCTACTTGCAGAAAAATTTCTGAATCAATTCTAATGGAAATCGAATCGATTCGCCAGCCCGAATCGATTCGCACTTTGGGGCGAATCAATTCGCCTTTGTTAGAGTTGGAAATTTTCCTTCTTTGAGTTTAGGGGGAATTAAATTTCAATTGGAGAGCATTATATGGGTTACTAGATATGATATTAGGACTCCTAGATGACGGTAATTCAGGGTGAGTAAACCCCTGGAATGAAAGTGAGAACCCTAGGATTAGATTAGTCTATAATCGAGGGTTTGGACTTAAGGAATACTCGGGTCGAGTAACATTCTACAAGTGGATATATATGTATTTTTGCGGTTGGAATAAATATGGCCCGATTGTGATTGAGTAAATCCTAAGACGCAATTAGGATGGAAGAAGGATATGGGCTAAAGATAATTGAGCGGTTATCCTATACGTCTATTGACGACTATTATCATAGGTGATGCGATACTTATGGAACCAAGATGATTCGATAGAATACTTATTTGATTATGACATGAAACTTATAGGTCCCGTGAAGATAAGGCCAAAACAAATCCCACATTTAAGGCCTCGTATTCAACATCGTTATTTGGGGTTTTAAAAGATAAATCGCAGTGTGCATTCAATGTATGCACCTACTGGAGTGGTGAAAATGAGGCCGACCTCTCTCCCATTTAACAACATGAACCATCAACAAAGAGTATCCATATGGGAGCTACCTCGGCGAACGACCCATTAACCCATAAGCATATTTTTAATATTTTTTTAGTTTCCCTTTATATTAACTTTGCTCGGCCTCCCATGTACAATATTATGCTTTAGTTGTAGTTTTAGTAGGCAGTTCCTTAGACACTGCATTCTTCTTTGGGACTTCTTCCACGAATGTAAATTTTGTGATGAAATTATCCACTACTTGTTCTTTAATTGTTACCAACTCATAAATTATGTCAAACTCTCCTAGTTTGACTGCCTAAGCCATCAGACTACCTGACATTTCTAGTTTGTGAATGGCTTGCCTATGGGGATGGTCCATTTACAATCCAATTGCATGGGCTTGAAAATAAGGCTTCATCACCTACTCTGCCTCAATTTTGGAAAGGGGTAGCTTTTTTAGCCTTAGGTATCTAATCTTCATTCATTTATAGGCACTATTGGTGTACTACACTAGATATTGAGATCCATATTCATATCTCAGAAGAGCCAAATCAACAGCTGACTTTAATACATCTAAGTATATATGCAACTTTTCCCCTGTTATTGGTGTTGAGAGTAGTAGTGGAGATCCCAGATACTATTTTTCTTCCGAGATCATTAATTCACACTCAGCATTCCATTAAAAAGTTTTCCTTAACACTTTGAAGAGTGTGAGGCACCTGTTAGTGGCAATACAAACAGACTGATTCAAGTCTGCAACTCCACATGTAAGGCATTGCACTTAATTTTTGTTATTTGTAGATTTCATATTGATAAGATCTTTGATCTTTTTTGGATTCACATCTATGCCTCAATCGTTGAGTATGAAACCCCAAACCTTATTGGCTCTAATTCCAAACACACATATGGCAGGATTTAACTTCATTATGTATTTCAATATGATGTTGAAAGATTGACCAAGGTATTGTATGTGGTCCTCGGTGTTTTTTCTCTTAGTTAGCATATCATCCATGTACGCCTCTATATTGACTCTGAAACGTAGCTTCTAAATCAGGTTGACCAATCTCTGCTAGGTTGCACATGAATTCTTTTAGCCTAAAGGGAATGATGTTATATCAATACATCCCCTCGTTTGTGGTGAATGAATTTTTTATCCTTCACTAGGCTTCATAGAGATCTTATTGTAGCTTGGGTAGGCATCTATAAAATTAAAAAATTTGTGTCCAGCCGTTTCAGCCACGAGATGGTATATTCTAAGTAATTAATATTGGTTTTTAGGACATGCTTAATTTATATCCGTGAAGTCCATGCATATCCCCAATTTTCCATTTGGATTTTTTACCATTACTATGATGGAAACTAGGTTTGGTACTTAATGTCTTCAATAATTTTTTCTTGCTAGAGTTTGTCCACTTTAGCGTCTATTGCCACATTTCTCTCCTCAATGAAGACTTTTCTCTTTTGTTTGATAGGATTTTCCTCTTTTAAGACGTTGAGGTCTTGAAAAAATACCTCTAGATAAATGCCTTACATATACTTATGTCTCCACTCGAACACATCATGTCACTACCTAATGAGTTTTCCCTATAGAGATGAGCTCACTTGAATATTACACTTTCGATGATCGATATCTATAATGACGGAATTGATCTCTTCGATTGCCTCTTTATTTACTAATTTCTCCTTATCTTGTGTCTCCATAATTTCAATCTTAATGATAGGGTTAAATTTTAATCTTCGACAATCTTAATATCTTGAATCAATAATAAACAACACATTAATAAAGATTCTATTGTCCACTAAAATCCTTAAAACATCTGCTGCAAAATTAGGCTTATCCCCATAGTATCGTCATGTGGGTATATTAGGCCATCTAGGTCAACCTTTGAGAAACCCTCAATGAGGCAATATTGATTTTCCTTGTGAGATCAGCCGTAAGCTATTTTGGCTAGGTTGACTTCATATCGACCTTTACATGTACAACCCTTTGCATTGTTGAGATATGAATTCCTATTTGTTAGGGCATCTCCTCTGCCAGATTCTCCTTCAACGATGAAACTTACCCCAAAAGAGATCATATTTGTAACACCCTGTATTTTTTAATAAATATGGATTTAGTAATTTTTGGTATTTTCAAATTACACATGTGCGGTAATTTAATTAAAATTAACTATTAAATATTTAATAATTATTAATTGGGTGAGATTGAGATTAATATTTATGTCATAAATTTACTAAGTTTGTTTATTATAAATAATATACATTGAATTGTTAGTACGTCATAGTGCGTGAGAATAATGGGAATTTTTCCTGTATCTCAACTGGTGCTTGTGAGTAGATAATTTTAAGTTTGAGATATGAAATTAATGTATAATGACTTGATTGATGATTTTGAATGCACGGTTGATCCAGAATGGGTCGAAATAGTTGAAATTAAGTACTCGGGAGTAGTATTTGGGTTCCAAAAGCTTTTTAGACTAGTTGGGACCAATTCGGGGGCATATAAGCGATTTTAAATGAGAAGGTTAACCTACATACATGATTATGGGATTTAAAAATAAGATTAGTGTTAGGAGCAAGCTACTATATACAATTAAAAACATCCTATAGTCTTGTGATGAGATAAAACAGAAGGAAAAAGCTAAGGGGGCCTAAGAGGGAGAAAAGTGAGAGGATTGAAAGATATTTTGGGGCTATAGTCATCACACATCGAAGGACAATCAGACACTACAGATTTATTAAGGCAAGTAATTAACTTCGTTGATATTTTAACCATGAAAATTTAGTTCATATCATAATAGGTTATATATTGTGTTTTAAAAGACTTTTGGGGAACGGTATTATTGTTAAAAATTGGATTTTAGGTGATAAGTAGTGTAAGCATTGCTCAATACATATTCTGAAAATAAGTTCAAACATAAAGATTAAATCTTGAATGAGAAAGTTGAGAAATTGCATAATCTTGAACGGAAATTAAGAAAGTGCATAATTCATGATGAAGATGGTAAATTCCATGAATTTACTTGTTGTTGGATGAATTTGAATGTGAAGATAAATGTTATCATGTTTAGAATTGATAAAAGCTATAAATTTTAGGTTAGATTAGTGATATATATGGTATTGTTGATGGGAAGATGACGAATCTCTCCTTAGACAGAGAGTTACAACGTCAATCTCATTATAGACTCGTTCGAACAAGTTGAGATTCTTGTTCAAACGAGGTAGGCATTTCATTTGAACGACACTTGGGTTTGGTCATGGAGATAGATGTTTGCATTACGAATGCGTTCTAATTTTATTTTATTAGTTATGAATTTCTACAAAAGGGTATTCCAGACACAAATCTTTAGTTAGAAATCAAATCCAGGTATGGATGCACATGTGTTTTAGGGGAAAAAACACTCGGGGTATAATTTATGAAATCGGGTTGGAATTTCAAAAAGAGTTAGGTTACGGTCCGATTTGACATAGGCTTAATGTCCGAAATAAAATGTAAACATGATAAGTATAAATAAGTAGGTGACTACTTATGAACTGAGGAGTCATAATTAGACTCGGAGATTTTATGCTAGTGCTAAGTGACATGCACAGTTAGCCAATTATATATATATATATATATATATATATATATATATATATATATATATATATATATATGTATGTATGTATACGGGTATAGAGACAATATACATATGTGTGAAAAATAATATATGTGTGTATGATACTTATGTGAAACATATCGCTGCATGGCTTCCACCGCATTTATGATTTTCTAGGCCTTTGACGGTAGTTATGACATTATAGTTGGGGGGTCATTTTCTATAGCCCAATAAATTTTTCCAACACGCAAGCCACTCATTATGGCTGTGACGACAATCTTCTCATCACTGTCGATGAACTCTAGATTTTCACTGTTCATCCTCATGATATACTTTATGGTGGTTTCATCATGTTGTTTCTTTATGCTCAAGAGGTGATCAACCCTCTTTACTAGTCATGTGACAAAGAAATAATTACATATGAACATGTTAAATGGCTTCATGAATGTTGTAATCTATCACATGTGAGACGATTCAATTATAGAACAAGTGAATGCTCGGCCACGGATCACATTAGGAATAAAAAAGATATTTGTGGCAGCTTGAAATTATTCAATAATATTCATAGGATATGTCTTCCCATCAAATATGGATGAGATGATTGAAAACTTGAATGTAGTAGGAGTGGGGTAGCTTAATACTGATGCGATTAGTGGTGACCCTTCAACATAACCCCTTTGAAGAGGGTTTTTATTATTTATGAGGTCCCCTAGTATATCCCCAGTCATATAAATAGAACCCTTCCATGACATGCCTATTCGGATCTGACTATCTCCCAAACCTTCTACACTATATTAGTGCTCGGCTATGGCAGATCCTCGTACAATTTTCCTTGACATGGTCAAGAAAGAGACTTCTTTGGTCACTAACAGTAAGGATTCAGACGGATGCCCCCTCTATGACTTTTAAATGTGGGGTATAGAACCCAGGGGATCAAATCCCCCCCCCCCCCCCCTCCATGACTTTCAAGTTTTGGGGATGAAATGGTTAGATTATGTATTTTCCTAACTTACTTATCGTGTCTTTAGATGTTCTTCCCAAATTGTATGATCCGTCCAGGTGGTCATACATGTTTTTTTTCTGCAGAACCTAACTCCAACCACAACATATTCTCCATATATCGCTCCCTAAAGGGGTATATCTTATCCTCACGTGGAGCATGTGGGGAGATTGCTCAACATCTATCATCTTCATCCACAATGGTTGGGGTAATTTGGTTCAGCTCACGGTTAGGCTATAATGATTGAATCTTCCCAATGACTAGGCTCCAGATAAGAGTCCTCATGGTCTCCTACATCTCCATTTGGCTGTTGACAAATTCAGTAGGATTCCATACAAGTCAATCATTCCAACCAAAGGTGATAGAACTACCCTCTCCAAAATTTGGGTTTGTGATAATAATAAACACAACACAAGAATAAAATTTTAATTGAATTCTACAAATTAAATGATATGAGATCCAAAATTTATCTTTAACCACTCAACCTTACAGATTCAAATTGTGAGTTGCAAGTACAATTAATTTGATATATTTGAGCCCTGTGAGTGAGACAGGGGGAAAAACATGGTTATTTCATTCCCACATATGTTGCCAAATTACTTTTGCTAGAAATATGTTTTAAGTTGGTATCATAATTTATACAAAATAATTAGTAATCTAATAGTTATGAGATTTTGTACTAAATATGAAACATGAAAATGATGTAAAGATTTTCAACAGGAACATGAATGCCCAGATTTATGTGATTTTTCCCAATTAGGTGCTTATATGCACAAGTGTTGTGATATATATATATATATATATATATATATATATATATATATATATATATATATGTCTCTAATTTGGTGGTGTGGTCATGACTGTACTAGAGCTACGAGGATGCTATTTATAGGCTATTAGGAGTGAGAAATGAGTAAAATATGTCCCACCTTTATAAGTCAGGTGAGATCACATTTTGCAAGAGGATTGATGGAACGATCACAAGTTTGTTATGGCACATGGGGAGAGTATCTTCAAATCTATTTCAATTCCATGTTTATCCCTCTCTTGATGTCATCTATTCATGTGGTCCATACATTGTGTAGTGATGTTGTTATAACTAATAGAGTTATTATTATATTCTCAAGGACGAAGACTATTATATATGAGTTCATATCCTTATAAACCTCAGCTCTTTATATATATATATATATACACTAGGGTATGCCCGTGCCTGAAGGCACGATGAAAATTCTTCCAAGTATGAATCGTGCGGTCAAGTTAAATGTGTAAACGATTTAAAAAAATTTGAGCAAAATTTTATTATTTATAGGACTATCTACCATGTTTAAAAAAAAGTACTACAACAACAATAGTACTCCAATAACATCATAGATATCAAATACTAATTCCAGTCATATCATTGTTTTTACAGCACAAATGTGTTAACAATTCAAAACATTTAGACAAAATTTCCTTTGTTTATAGGATAACCACCCTATTTGAGACAAAAAAAAAAACTCCAACAATACAGTAGACACAATCAAGTACAAAATTTCTTATGGTACATATAAGAAACATAATAGATTCATAAAATTTTGAAATTTAAACACGGTAGACACAAATCAGGTACAACATTTCATTACAAAAATTTCAATCTCATCATCACCATCTCTTTCCATGAAGTCCATTGGTCCTGAAATGTGAAACAACCAAAAATGATAAATCATTAACGTATAGATATTTAACAATGACCAAATTTTGCATTAGACTTCTCAATACCTATTTTTTGAATTTTAGTTCAAAAGTCTTAAAAAGCAAGTGTGAGTTGACGGATTATTAACTCTGTATACAACACAATTAGTTATTCTACTATAAATTGATCAGAAATAATTTCTAAGGATAGGGCTCAATTGGGCCTCTGCATTCCCCCTGTAATCACATATACCGATGGCACAATCTTATTTTTACATCGTGAAATACCAATAGAAACCTGAACACCCGCTGTGTACTGTGCACCCATTTAAATAATGCGTCAAATTACCAATTTAATAGCGTAAAAAAAAAATCAAGATATGTTCGTGTATGGGAGAAAAGACTAAGGTGCTTTTGTTAAAGCATATAAAGCTAACCACCATACAATAAAATTCATGCCATTATAGTAACAAAAATAAAATTTCTTATTGATACATCAAACAATTATCATCTGTTGCTTGTTTATCAATCCTCAAATTTACCCAAGCATCCTCTCCAAACACACTCTTTGCATACATATTAGCCGTCAAGAACCCACACTCACCTTCTAGTCCCGACGGGGAAGTCAAGAACTTCATGTTGATTGATTTAATAATTGTTCAAGGAACTATTTCTCATCTTGAATTACATTGTTGACAACAACATTATTTTCCCACTCAAACTCTGCCCACATAGTTCTAAATGCCGCATTAACACTGCTTATTTGACATCATGCAGTGTTGATGCTGCTAAGGAATTAATGCTCCAAATGTGATACATGTTTTGAACACGTAAGAAGTTCAAAAGACTCGAACGCAACTCAAGATTTAAAAGTTTCAAATTATTCTAAAACTAAAACCAAACTCACTCTGAATGAAACGTAGAGACTAATATTTCATAAACCTAAAGCTTCATTCATTAGTACCTCCTAGGAAATCAGTCTGAAAAATGGTCGGGGAAACGGTCAGGAAAGCTATCTGGGAAGTGATCTGGTAATTGTTCCATATACCACCCAGAAGGACACTCAAATTCTAGGTGTCCTCTTCCCCCACAGTTGTGACAGATCTTTAAGGCCATACAATCACGGCTCATATGGCCCACGTGGTTGCAGTTCTGGCACACAATGTCTCGACACCCACCTCCACCACTACATATTCCTACAATTAGCTGCCATATGCCCTTGCTTATAGCGGTTGTTGTAGAGTCTCAGGTCACCAGGTTAAGTGTTTGGAACATGTTTCTGGTCACCAGTCTCAGGTCACCAGTCAGCTGCCATATGTCATTGGAACATGTTTCGATCAGCATAATCCAAAACCAATGTAAAGTGTGGACATTATGTTTCCCATTAACATGTTCCAAACACAATCAAACCCAAGATTCAAACCCAATCGAACCAATAAACCTGCCAAGAGAGAAACAACAACAAATTATTAAACTTTAAATAGCTATTAACGAAAGAAATGTTTAAAATGTTCATCAATAAATATAAAAAAAATCACACCTTACTAAAATGTTTAAAATGTTCATCATAACATACTAATGTTTAAAATGTTCATCAGAACATACTATGGTAGAAATAGAAAATCAAATGAGAAAATCAAATGTTCATCAGAACATAGATGGCTGAATGCATAGTTAAACGCGATCCTTTACTAAGTAGAAAATCAACCCCAAATCAAACCAAATGAGCAAACCAAATCAGAACATTAATATACATAATGAGAAACCAAAAACAATGTATTTTAAAACAAAGTTACAATTATGGGATATCTAAATCCAAACATTAGTGTGGATGAAGAAAGTGGAAGGAGCGTCTGTATAATGAACTGAACTGCAACCAATTTAACTTGAGCATAATAATCAGACTGCAACACGTTTTTTCCAGTTTAGAAATTAACTACTGATTTATGTTGAGCATAATAACTGAACTGTATCGGAACTGTACGATTCACATAATTATTAATTTAACTTGAGCATAATAATCAAACTGCAATGGTACGATTCACAACAATTATATATACTTAAAGAATCTATTTCTGCTCCTCCGAGAAAATCAATCCCACATTTGTTGTTTTCTCAGGTAATGTTTGTCTTATAAGCAGATAAATGAAAACCACCTATGACTTTAAAAAACCCATTCCCAGGTAATTTTTTTCATTTGTACGCAGATCTCCAAACACATTTGTCTTGTACGTAGATTGACACAGATGATATTAAAAAACCCAAATAAGAACATTAAAAAAATAGTACCTGGGAACAGAGATACAAAAAATTACCCAAAGAGAGTTTGTGAGAGAAAAAATCCATAAACATAAACCTATAAACACATAATAAAACCTCATGTAAATCCATTAATAGTACTATTTACCTATAAATATCATAACAAACGATACAGAGAATATAAGAAAGATTATAGAATCAGTTTACCTTTTATGGATAATGATGGCGACGGGAAGACCAGAGAAAAATTAGAAAGATGAGGACCATGAGATACACAAAGATCTTAAGAATAGGGAAATATGAATTTACCTGATGTCGATCTAATGCACAAAGACCTCACAAATGTAATGAGATACATAAATGTATGTGCGATCTTATGTTCGGGCATATCTGATGTCAATCTGGTGCAAGAAAAACTCGATTTTCCTAAATCACGACATCACGAAGTCGAAATATCAGATCTGACGCAAGAAAAAGTCGATTAGATCTGCATGCTTCATCATTCAACAAAATCACAAAAAGAGACGTATACCCAACAAAACAATTAGAAGAACGTACAAATCTATTGTGATAGTTAATGGAGGCTGAAGAGGTTGTTCATTGTTGATAATCGTTGTAGTTGATGTCCGTTGTTATTGATGGAGGCTGAAGAGTAGTATTGTTCCTTGTTGATGCAGGCCAAAGAGGTTTCTCTCTCTCACGTGGTTGATGTTGTTCGATAATGAGGGGTAAGTGAGAGAATGCCGGGTAGGTTTGTTTAGTGAGGGTTTGTGAGAGAATGGCAAATACCATTTTACCCTTTTTTTTTTAATTTTGATAAAAAGTGGGTGATAAATTTGAGTGTAAGGAAAGAGGGGGAACTCAAATGATAGAGGGTATAAAAGGCATTGCATGATGAATTCATATTGATGACATCAGCTATTAAACTTGTGACATACACAAGTTTCTTACTTTATTATATATATACTAGGGTGTGCCTTTATATACTAGGGTGTGCTCACGCCTGAAAGCACAATAATAATTTTTGAAAGTGTACGTCATTGATAGGACCATATGTCGTATTTTTTCATAATAGATAAATATTTTTTTAAATAACCTATGGTATGAACCTATTAGTTTAAAAAAATTAGAAAGTTTTTGCAAGTTTTTCTTACATACATACATACACAACTTGTTTATATACATACATAAATATATCGTGGTACTAACTAAGTCAAAAAGTTTTTTGACAACACAGAATTGTAAACAATTTTAAAAATTTGGGCAAATTTTCATTTGTTTATATGACTATTAACCATGTTTAATAAAAAAAATCCAATGATAATTCAAATAATCCATCATGGATCTCGTAATAATTGTTAACTATTGTATAACACAAATATTTGCAAACAAATTAAAAATATTGGTCAACGTTTCTTTGTCTATATGATGATCCACCCTATTTAAGAAATAAAAAGATATCCACATTACAAATAGCCTATCTTTAACTTGACATAAACAACATCATATTCCTAAAAAATCTAATTTAACTGCTAAAGTTTTTTTTTTATAACACCATGTTAACATTTTAGAATTTTGGGCAAAGTCTCCTTCGTTTATAGGACTATCCCCTATTTATAAAGTATAAAAGAAAAAACTCTCAACAATAATAATAGTATTAGCCCATCCTGTACCTTGTATAAACAACATCATAATTTAAGTAAAAAAAATTCAACACAACTAACAAATAATTTTCAAAATTTGGGCAGAGTTCACTTTGTTTATAGGATTTTCCACCATGTTTAATATAATAGTAATACCTTGTATAAACAACATAATGGATTCCGAAAATTCTTATTTCGTATAAAAAAATTTAAAATATAAACATAGTTAGACACAATCAAAATTTTAATCTATTCATCACCTTCTGTCTCCTCGAAATCTAATGATACTGCAACACGAAATAAGCAAGAACAATAACGAATTAACGTATAGATATGCAATAATAGTATAGAATTAGAAATGTCTGTCATCCTTGAAAATACCAAATTCAAAACCTCCAGTGGTGGAGTCAATGATGAGAATGACAAAATATGCAGTAATCATATTTTTTCTAAAGTCGGAATGTCCATGAGAAACTATTATTGCGCAATGATGCTTATTGGTCCTGAATTTGTACGATGCAATGTCAGTGGCGATACCACATTTACGTTAAGGAGAATATAAACATTGGTGTTATAATAATACAAACATTGAAATGCTTTTAATTGTTTTCAATCCGAAATGAATGAGTAAAACAAACAAAAAATAATATGAACCTTAAATATTTTTGTAGTGGGGAGAAAACAAAGTCATGAAATTTTTTATGTCAAATAGATATACATATGTTAATTAAAAATCATAAGTGAATAGCTTTGTACAACCAAATTTTTCTTAATTTAAAAAATAACAATTCAATGCAATCATATCTTGAAGTAGGTCGCAAGACCTAAACAAGCAACATCAAGAGACATATTGCACTCAAACATATTAAATATATTAGAGAATCAATGTTAAACTAATAAGGTTGAGGAGAGCATTGACTATCATACTACATAATTGAAACCGCGTAATAAATTAATAATTCGGGAAAAAGAGCAAGTATGGAAACAGAATTGAACATAAACAGAATTGAGAAAATAGAGAAAGGAAATGAGAAAATATACACTTGTAATCAAGACAGACAACATATAATAGGCTTAAAGTTTTATATTTCCCCCGTTTATCTCGAAATCCGTTGTTATATATGAAATAATACAACGAATAGATAAAGTAGTTTAAAGTTGTCTTGACGAATTAGAGAAAAAATTGAGTAAAATCTAAATGGCCGCATTTTTTCCTTTAGCATGCCTAATGAAATTGACTCGTAGATGAATTAAATTTTCATAACTGTTGGGGAATATTCTCATGGATCTTATGAAGTGGACATGAAGCATATCAGATGGTTAGACATCCTCCATCTAGTATAATTTTTTTACTATTTATTCAAGTATCTAAAAGGGACCTAAATATTGCATACTGTAAGAAACTACTTACAAATATAATAGTGAGCAACACATCTACATAAAAGTTAATTTAATGTTTAACATAGGGAAACAAAGCTACAAATACAAGAACATGGGAAAATTTATATTTCTATTTTTCACCTGTTGTTGTCATAATGCTTTTTAACATTGACTTAATAAGAATGTACAGCAATGCAGAGAAATATAATGATGATAAGGCTGGCTCCATTAAAGTATAAGTCAAATAAGGTAAGGGATCAATAAAGAAGGATGGCAAAGGATTATAACTCCGATATGTAGGAAAACGAAATACGTTGAATGAATCTAATCTAATAAATCATTATAAAATAATAAAATAGAACAAACTTAATATAATCTATTTGTTTTCAACATTGAATGATTCAGTTTTTCATTGTTGCAATAACTATCCACAAAATAGAAATCACATGATTCAGTTTCGTTTAACACATAAATAATAAAACAAAAAATAAAGCAGGCAACATATAAATAATAAGAAAGAAACTATTTTGAACAGAACTATGGAGATAAAATTAACTGGGTTGTTACCTGATCAGTTGATGATATTAACAAAAACTAAGATGTCTTAGTAGCCAACAAATGGAGGTGACTCACTAATGTGAAGGGAACTAGAAGTCGTCTTTCTTTATTTAGATGGCATGGAACATGAACTGAGCCTCTAAACATGCTAGAATATTCATATTAATGCACAACCATTATAACTGATCCTCTTCATTTAGATGGCGCGCTACATATGTCATTCCAACAAATAATTATTATTGCAGAATCCACAAATATAAACTTGATGAATCACCCTTGTTTGGCAGTATAGATGAGAAGTAACTATTGTATTACGACCCTTTTTGCAAAGTAAAACACCAACCTACCTAAATAACATTGGCATACAAAGAATTCTAATCTAATTAATATGCTTATATGGGATATTTATAAGAACAAAAATCAGTCACAACATAATACAAGATAAGAAGAAAAATAAATATAAGAGAAATCTGACATGGGTTCAGCTATAAGTATGCAAAGAGAAAAAATCTAAATATTGGGTAACCTATAGATATCCAAAAGTGGTGAGTAACATTAGAGAAATTTGACATGGGTTAAGCTACTGACAAAAACTCGTGCCTACGAATATCATATAGACTTTTAATGGCAAGTAGAGTAGGGGAGTTGGAAATCCATAGAACATTCAAATAAAGAACAAACATGAAGAAGCATGAGAAGAATGCCCAAAATATTAATTAAGAAGTTCTCATACCTCTTCATGACAATAGACATATTTTTGTAGTTTGAATTTTTTTTCTCTCATTTATTTATGCTAGAATTATTAGCAATGAGGCTCAACGGATTAATATATCTTATCCAATTCAAAAAAAAAAAATTTTCTTCTCATTTATTAATGCTTCCACTAACTAATTATGATAAGTCATCTTTGGAACTCATTTCTTCTCATTTATTTAACTAAGTTATCAGAAATCATGAACGCGAATGTTTAAGAGTCTCATCTAATAGACCATATGAAGACTTTAAAGACATGATTGACTTGTTTATATTGACACTACTTTAACTCAGTTCTCAAGTTCTATCAATGTAATAAATGTTTATATTAGTGATGAAACCGTGCACAATTACAATAAGATAGAAATACAGATATGTCTAAAAATGTGATGACCAAAACTCACTCACATATCATGTATAAGTGAGAATTATAAATTCAACATAACCTCTAACCCAATATGAAACATACATGATGGCAAATTATAATTCGATTAGCAAGTTTAAAACCCCTAAAGTTGTTTAAAACACCAAAATTTATCATTAAATTCAGGTGATCTAGGAGCAGATGCAAACATTTCAAAAATACACAATGGCATCGTATTATTATAGAAATGACATATTTATAAATAATAAAACATGAGTCATGCAATGAAAACAAAAATTGAATTGATCAGTCTACAAAGCTTGAAGAGATTGAATAATTCCCAAATGTATTTTTCAGTTTTCGATTTTCAGTCAGCAGAAATAAAACATGATTGAAATGACTAGATTGAATCATAATGCATAAACTAATTAATCCATAAGGCCAAGCTAAATACAAAATATAGAGAGGAAGAATATTAATCAACTTGAAAGGAAAGAAGTATATAGTATTTTAAGACACCTTAAATGCCCAATTTGGGGAGGAATTGGTCCTATCAACTTCTTGTTATAGAGATCCCCGAAAAATGAAATAACAATACAAACTTTAGAAACTTAGATTGAAAAATAAGCATTTGAAAGAATTAAATCTTAATCCACTACCATGTAATATCTTCAGTAACAAAAAATTAAAAATTAAAAATCAATTAAATATGCCGTGATAAAGTTAAGTCAATTAAACACACTTTGAAGAAGTTAAATATAGTATGGATGATTGAGTAGGGGATCGAAATAAATGTCCTGAATGCAGATACCATGAGTATAAGAGAACTTGTATTTGATGTATGATATATATATATATATATATACACAACAAAAATGAGTTCCAAATTGAATGTTGTGTGATGTATGATATTAAAATGGTATAGGTACTATCTTCAATAAAAGGTTGGGTGAATTTTATCAACACATAAATATACCTAAAATGGAAATTTTTTATTGAGAACACTTATGTTTTAACGAAACCCCTTACCTAGAATTGATAAAAAATGCAATGGTGAAGTGAGATAAGAGAATATGTCAAAAATGGTCCTTTAACTTTATAAAATTTAAGTTGTATAAAAATGTAGAAGATACAAAGATGAAGGGTCCAAATTAATTGATTTAGTCTACAAATAAATGGTCCAAAATAGTTTCACAAATAAAAATAGATTCAGCATGAACCAACCTCAAGAACAAACAAAGCATAATGCGATAACTATATTTGGAACCCTAAATTTTAAGAAAATACACAAATCAAATGGCGAGAGTTTTTCAGAAATAGGAGAATGACACATATAGTTATTTCTAGATGTTTATCATCTCTTACAAGTGGGACGTATGCAGATATAAGTTAACACAGAATGTAAATAGAAACCTCAACAATAATTAGAATTTGAATCTCCCTAGGAAAATAGAGAGATCAAGATCTAATTATAATGTTCAACCTGCAAAACATAACACAAAATCTAAGTTAAATGGTTTCATGAAAATACTTATTTTGGAAGAAAAAATGAATTAGAACAATGGAGAGAGAAAAAATACTGAATAAAGACATAACTGTTTAAAAGAAATACTGAATCAAATAAAATCCTCAATATATAATTCAAGAACACACAAAACCTGAATAAAATGTCCCAAACCCTAGAAACACACAAAAATAATTTTTTTAAAACCCCTTCACTATTGTCTTCTTCAAACCCTAAATGCACAAATGACATTTCAATATTATAAAACTAAAATCTTTCTCCAACGGAAAAAACAAACAAATTTTCAAATCCTTGAATCAAAAGAGAGGGAAATAGTGTGATCATCGTTGTGACGGATGTTACCTACAAGGAAAATCGCAGTGAGGGTTGGGTTTCTAAGTACATAAACATAGAGGGTGATGGTTTTGCTATTGAGAGGAAGGGAGAATCGAGAAAGATGAGAGAGAGTTTCGTTTGTCGAGTTTCGAGGAGGGTTTCTAATCTCTCGCATTCATAACTTGCTTTTTATGGTCATTGTTTCCAAATATCGAGATTCAAAATTCCCTTCAATTACCTACAAAACTTGCTAAATAACTAGTATTGTATTGAGTATGGTTATCAATCTCACTTTCAAGTGATGAAACAATTATTGTGAATACTTGCAATTCCAAATTTTACTAAAACTTTTTTTATATTTTTTCCAAACAATTTCAAGGGAGAATGAATCAAAAAATGCTAAAATCGTACGTGCATAACTACTAAAATTGAACTATAACAATGTTTAAAACTGTGAGAAGCTACATGAGATGAGATTATACCACATGATCAATTTATTTAATTTTTTATTTGAACTATTTTAAGATAATATTAAACTTACAATCTAACTCTCGTTACAATCATAAATTCAACAATATCATTTTCAGAAAGTTAATTTAGAAATGTCATTTTCTAGAAAAAAATTTCAATGCATACCCTTTTTAACAAAATATATGCTAAGATTAATTTAATAAAAATTATACGAATCTTCAAAATAAAACACTAAATTAATATTTAATTTTTCGAAAAACCTATCTCTAGTTCAATTCCAAAATCAAATATTAATTTTTAAATTTAATTTACTAACTTTCATTACATAAATTAATTTGTGATAATTCCGAATTGATTTGCCTAGAAATATTGTAATTAAATAAATAATTTAATTAAATTAACATCCAGCACATTTCATCCCACCCTTTAATGGAATGGTTAGCTGGGCATATTTATTTAAACAATCACAATGACAATAAAACTTGAAAGAGTAAATAAATAATTATGACACAAACGTCTCCTTTTGAATTGCATATCTTGAAACTTCCCCATATAAAGTCATTTGATTACACCAACAACAATAAAAACTGAACTTAAAGAATTATTCTAAAAATACACCGACCTTTTGTTTTCTAATAGTAGAAAATGATACTGACTGATATCACCAAAGTGCACCCACGTACTCTGAATAGCAACATCATCCTATCTCAAGGCCGAGTCATCACAAGAGCCCCACTAGTCAGCAATATGGTCGTCCCTGATGAGGTCGGCCTCATAAGCACCAACCTCGCCTGGGCAGCAATCGAGATCAGCAACAACTTTATGGGTTCAAATTGAACTAGTCTCATACTCTTCTTAGGCCGATAAAACAAATGAGACCCATTACCTAACCTCGGTTGGCCTGTCCGACTGAGGTTATACTTGTGGTTGGATGATTAGTGGTCCTGTCCGAGTCATCAACCTCGTACCCAGCTAGGTCGAGGTTCCAGCGGATGATGTCACCAGTCCGAGCATATGCAAGTACAAAGAGACCTGGAACACATGGACAAAACCGTTATAACAAGATTGTTCCCCCACGTGAGGGAGTATTCGATCATTATGATCTACATGTGGCACAACCAAGTGTCCACATGAGATTGGTTGGATCGTTGTACAAATGCTCATTGCATTCTTGGGGGGTACACTACACCCCCTAAGCACTATATATACCATTTATCTTCTTCCCTGAAAGGGATCGCATATTACAAACCCTAGCTGAAGCTCTGTCAAAATATAGAGTGTGTGAGTATGGTATCACAAGGCCATTAGTGCTCTTCTTTTATAATGAAGATCACTCACCTGCATAGTGGACGTATGCCTAGATAGGCTGAACCACATATATTGATGTCTTTCTCCGCTTATGCTGATCTCATTCTAAATTTTCATTTCTTATGTGATGCCATTGTTATACCTGTTTGACCTCTCAAACACCTTGATCTGGTGGTGATATTTCTAGCATCATCAGTTTGGCACCATCTTTGGGAACGAGAAGCTTCCTCTCTTCCTCTTTATAGCTTGGCCTCACCTAAATCTCTGGTGGTGAACCAGTCCTCCCCCTTGTGTGGAGTTGTTTCTCCATTGAAAGAGGTCCTGTAAGATCCTAAAGCGCTCAAATCTTCTAAATCACAGCTCAGTTTTTTGGGAAACACATGGCACCTGAATTGCCCCCACCTCCTCCAACAGTTGGTGGTGGAAGACCCAGTTCTAGTAATGCACTTCCTCTGTCCGAGATGGCTGAGGTGGCAGCGGACTTAAAATCCCTAGTGGCCATTAAACAAGTGATGCAAGAGATGTTCGCCGCCCTCAGCCAAAATATGATGAGGAGGCCACCAGGAATTTCACTGGAGATGATCACTCCAATAGCTGCAAAAGAATAACAACAGGAAGCCAGGTGACCACCCCAGGCACCACGCAAATATATGCCTCCTCCCCAGTGGTGAAGGGACGTTGCTGACCCTAAGCCTTTATGCCTGGGGAGGCAAGGACACCCCTTCCCCGAGGACTAGTATGATGATATGAAGACCAATGTTTGTCTAATAGAATATTGGGAGCCATATGATATTTCCAAAAATATTATACGACCCCTCAAAGAGAGACGAGGAAGGTGTAGGAGACAGAACCCTAAATATCACCCAAGAGGCTCGGCATTTGATCATTTGAGCACAGGTCCAACTTTTGAAAGGCTTTACCCAATGAATAAAGTAATGTAGATATTAAAGAGGTCAAAAAGCCTTATAGGGTCCCGAAGAGACTAGGTTGACTGTCATCCCCAGCATGTCCGACCCCATCATGGTCGAGACGGGGGTCATGGGGAAGTTAATAGTTGATAGAGGTTAGATGAAAGAGAACCCATGGTACAGCCATTAGAAGTGGAAGGGCATAACATCGACCAGGACGACATTGTGAAACCCTGGAATGATTCAATTCAAAGGCTTGAAGATAAGATTGGCGACATTCTGAAGAGTCGAGACCCTCTAGAGAGGGGGTACTCAAAGGGTTCAGCCTTTGCTACAAAGATAATCAACTTCTCAACCCCAACCAAATTCAAGCCACCTTTACTGACTCCCAGGTATGATGGAAGCACTAATCATGTCCATCACATTGAAATATACTAATTAGGAGCCGATATCTACTCCATCTCAGATGATATGAGATGCTATTTTTTTCAAGCACTTTTATTGGGGTTGAACACGTTTGGTTTACTTCACTTCCAAAGAATTATATTGAGATCTTTAAAAAGTTGGCCGAGTTATTTATCCATAACTTTTTCTTTGGGGTCAGACCTCGGAACAAGACGACTCATTTGCTTTATGTCAAGCATGGGAAGAATGAGAGTATGAGAGATTACAATCTTGAGGTTAAACAAAGATAAGTTGGAAGTGGAAGACTTGAGGAAAGCATATCTATGATAGACCTCATAGGAGGCCTTTAGAAGGGAAAGTTATTATGGAAGATTTCTAAATACCCTCGTAGGTCAATAGTCGAATTACTTGCAATAGCTGGGAAAGTTATGAATACTGAAGAGGCAATGACTGCTAAGTATGAGGATGATAAAGGAAGTGGCAGTGGAAGAAATTTTCTAAAAAAGAATAAAGATGGGAAGAAAAGGTCAACAGACGATAAGTTTGCAGACTACATTCTGTCGACTGTAAGCTGTGAGCACATATTAAATGAGATAAAGAGTGATCGATCTTTAAAGTGGCCTGAAAAATTAAGAGCTCCTTCCCATAATAGGAATAAGAACTTATGGTGTGAATTCCACCAGGACCATGGCCACTTGACTGACAAATGCTTTGCTCTGAAGTACATGATTGAGAAAATGTTAAAGGCTAGAAAATTGAGAGAGTATATGGAAAAAGGTGCTTCCAAGGGTGGTCGAGATGACCCTAGAAAGAGGAGAAATGATAAATCTTGAGAAGATGGCTCGACCAGACAAGATGATCCTTCAAACGAGGATAATGATGATCCAGATCTTCCACTAAAGTACGACAATGTCCTAGTGAAGAGGCTTAACATTATATCATTTAGGGTAGGAATGATCCCTGGTCGCCTAGATAGAAGGGGGCTAAAAAATGTCCTACCGTAAAGCCCATGTGGGTGAGGTGAAGGAAATAACAAAGGTCAAGGTTGTGCACTCGGCCTCTATTAATGTTAAATCAGAGAAAAGGAATAAAGTGGACATGGACACCCTCGTAGTTGACTTTTCAATACTAGACTTCAAGGAAATCTTAGCTCCACATGAAAACCTTCTCGTTATCACAATTAGGGTGCATGGATGTGAAGTGCCGATGATCTTAGTTGATGGGTAAAGCTCAGCAAATGTTATATTCTGTCCATGTTTCAAGGGATTGGGACTTAGCCGAGCCAGGCTTGTACCATATAATCACCCCCTCACAGGATTCATAAGGGATAAAGTTAATCCCTTGGGAATGTACGAGATAGATGTAAGAATGGGGGACAAGTGGCCCTAGTGGCTAACCAAAAAAATCAACTTTTTTTTTTATTATGGACGAGAATGTCTTTTCATCTTACAACCTTATATTGGCATGATTAGCCCTCATGGAATTTGGGGTCTTTCCTTCAACAGTTTACTAGATGATAAAATTCCTAACTCCTTATGGAGTAGGGGAAGTTCATGGTGACCAAACATCGACACGAGAATGGTACCTTAATTCGGCTGAGGAGAGAGAAGCACACAAGAAGGCAACCACGACTTCTAACATTAACACCCTTTATCCTGAAGATGAGATAAAGCTCAAGAAGGGGGAGGTCACAGAAGAGGTAGAATCCATCGTCCTCAATGAGGACGAGCGAAAAAAAATGTCCAGGTTGGCAAAGCCTTAAAGCCAGAGATCAAAGACGAGATGATCAAGTTGCTGAAGAGGAGACAAAGCATATTTTCTTGGAGTCATGAAGACATGTCGACATTGGTCCTCAGATAATGTGTCACAAGCTCAACGTTGTAAGAGATGCAAAGTCAGTTAAACAAAGGAGGAGGATTTAATCCCGGGAGAAATATGATGTTATAAGGGACGAGGTTAAAAAGCTTGAAGAGGCTGAGTTCATTAGAGAAGTCATATATCCTGAATGGCTGTCCAATTAAGTGATTTTGCCCAAGACCAATAAAAAGTGGAGGATGTGTGTAGACTTCAACAACTTGAACAAATCTTTCCCCAAGGACATATTGCCTATCCCTTGGATTGATCAGATGGTAGATGGTACGGCAGGTCACGAGTTGATGAGCTTCATGGATGCCTAATTTGGTTATAACCAAATCTTTATGGACTCAGCTAACTCAGAGAAAATAGACTTCATCACAGACAAGGGAATATATTGTTACAAGATTATGCCATTCGGCCTGAAAAATATTAGGGCAACGTATAAGCATCTACTAAATAAGATGTTCGAAGCTTAGATTGGAAAGTCCATGGTGGTTTATGTTGATGACATGCTGAGAAAGATTCTAAAGGATGATACTCATGTGGTCGGCCTTGAAAGAACCTTCGATACGATGGACGAGTATATAATGAAACTTAATCGGGCTAAATGTGTTTTTAGTGTCGGAGGTGGAAAGATCTTGGGTTTTATTGTCAATCAAAGAGGTATAGAGGCTAATCCAGAGAAAATCAAAGCTTCCCTAGAGATGAAGACCCCCAAGACCATCAAATATATTTAGAGGCTTACTGGACGAGTGGCTTCCCTAAAGAGGTTTTCCTCCAGAGCCAGAGATAAGTGTCTTCTATTTTTAAAAATTCTTAGAAAATCTTTAGAATGGAGTGAGGAGCGTGACAAGGCTGTTAGAGAGATAAAGTCCTACCTCGGCTCTCCCTTAATGTTGTCACGGGCAATCCAAGGTGAAAAATTATATGTGTACCTAGTTGTCTTAGAGTCGACTATTAGCGTTTCTATTGTGCGAAAAGACTATGGGGTACAGAAGCAAGTGTATTACAATAGTAAATCACTCCAAGATTTTGAGCAAAGGTATCCTAGGATGGAAAAGTTATCTTATGCTTTGATTCACAGTTTTAGAAAGATGAAACCATACTTCCAAGCTCCCTCAATGGTCGTCCTCACTGACTCACCACTAAGACAGGTCATTCACAAACCTAAGAAATCAGGGAGACTAATGTCTTGGGAAATTGAGCTAGGATAGTTTTACATTGTCTACCAGCCGAGGGTGGAAATAAAAAGATAGGAATTGGTAGACTTCATGGTCCAGGATAAAAATGAGAATTTTGAGATGGCAGACAATCTACAAGGAAGATCTCTCAGCCTAGCCATGGATGACGCCGAGATAAGCACAACAAGAGGGAAAGTGCTTGAAAATGAATAGGAAAGATATATCTTCAAACAAGGATCCCTACAGAGGGAAACTTATCGAAGGCTGATGCTTTATGAAACATCTTTGTCAATGGGTCCTCTTGCTAGAATGGAAGTGGTGCTGGATTGATAATGTCAACACCAGATGACACAGACATTGAGTATAATCTGAGGTTTAACTTTAAGGCCTACAATAATGAGTGTAAATATGAAGCTCTAATAGCAGGTCTCTCCTTGGCCCAGGCTCTTAGTGTCAACCAACTCTTAGTATATAGTGATACAACAGTGGTGGTAAATCAAATCTTAGGAGTATATGAAGCCAAGGATTAGAGAATGGATAAATATCTGGGAAGCATAAGATCGATGTTAAAAAATTTCAATGAGGTAAAGTTGAAGACGATACTTCGGCTAGAAAATGGCTGAGTTGATGAACTTGCGAGGCTAGCCTTAGCAACAAAAACTGACATCAGAAGAACAATGCCAGTGGAAATCTTACTTCGGTCGAACATTGAAGAAGAAGATCGTGCATCTCAATCTTGTTAGAATGTGAATAGGGGAGACTCATGGATGGATCCTCTCATCATATACATTCAAGAAGGGGAGCTTCCATCATCAAAAGAGGAGAAAAGAAAATTGAGGTACAAAGCTACAAAGTTCTCTGTCATAGGGGACATTTTGTACAAAAAGGGGTTTTTGCTTCCTTTACTATGATGAGTTCATCCATCTTAGGTGTCATATATCCTTCAAGACCTGTATGAAGGTTCTTGATCTAGTCATATTGGGGGAAGGTCATTGGCTAAGAGGATTGTTGCACAAGGATATTGGTGGTCGACCCTGGAAAAAGATGATGTGGCATATGTTAAAAGATGCGATAAGTGTCAATGATTTTCTACCATCCCTCACCAACCTCATCAACCTATAACCTCCATCACGTCCCCTTGTGCATTTATGATGTAGGGGATTGACATAGTAGGACCTTTACCCAGGGTATTGAACAACTATTAGTACCTGATTGTAGTGATAAACTATTTTTCTAAGTGGGTAGAGGTTGAGACGATGATCACTATTTCAGAATAGTAGACCTTCTAGTTCATCTGGAAAAAAATCATCTACAGGTATGGTCTCCCAAATACCTTAATCTCAGATAATGGGACTCAATTTAAGAATGTATCTTTGGAGAAATATTGTGAAAGGGTTGGGCTAAATCAATTCTTCTACACCCCTAGACGACCCCAGACCAATGGGCAAATCGAGGTTGCAAATTGAACAATTCTTGATGGGATCAAGAAGAAACTAGAATAGGCAAAGGAAATATGGACTAAAGAAGTGTACGTTATACTATGGGCTTACAAGACGATAGTCAAAACTCCTACAGGGGAAACCCCATTCATGTTGGCTTATCGTATAGAGGTTGTCATCCCTACCGAGATTTGTGTTCCTACTCATAGAATTTAGATGTATGACCCTTAAGGAAATGCAATAGAAAGAAGACTTGATCTTGATCTGATCGAGGAAAGAAGAGAAGATGCTGAGGTGAGGCAAGCATCCTACCAGCAGAGGGTTTCCGGATTTTATAATCTGAGGGTGAAAGAGAGGTTGGTAGTTATGGGAGACCTAGTTCTCTAGAAGACATGGAAAAAACCAAACAAGCTCCATCCAAACTGGCATGGTCCTTGTAGGGTGATCGATGAAGTCGTACCAAGCACTATCAACTAGAGAACCTTGAAGCAGAGACTTTCCCAAATCGCTAGAATACTCATCATCTGAAGAAGTATTACCAATGAGCTTATAAATTTTTTCCTCCACCCTATTATAATACATGTATCAGACTCAAGAGAGTGAATATGAAGGATAATATCAACTGTTCCCTCATATTTTTGTTTGTTTATTCGGATATTTATTGTGTTAGTTTATCCTAAGTTACTAAACATCATTAATTTGGTGAGTTATGAGATGAAACATCATTAATTTGATGATCTCAGACTCTAAACATCATTAATTTGGTGAATTATGAGACTAAACACCATTTAATTGGTGATCTTAGACCCTAAACATTATGCAGTTGGTGAATTATGAGACTAAACACCATTTAATTGGTGATCTCATACCCTAAACATTATCAAGTTGGTGAATTATGAGACTAAACACCATTTAATTGGTGATCTCAGACCCTAAACATCATTAAGTTGGTGAATTATGAGAATAAACACCATTTAATTGGTGATCTTAGAACCTAAACATCATTAAGTTGGTGAATTATGAGACTAAACAAGATTTAATTAGTGATCTCAGGCCCTAAACATCATTAAGTTGGTGAATTATTAGACTAAACACCATTTAATTGGTGATCTCATACCCTAAACATTATTAAGTTGGTAAATTATAAGACTAAACACCACTTAATTGGTGATCTCAAACCCTAAACATAAATCTTTGTTGGTTGTCTCTATTGCTGTTTTATCTTTGTGGTGAAAAAGTGGAACATCATAGAGGAACAAAACAGCATGATGGAAAAGCAATGGAAACAAGGCATAATGGGATTCCATTTCATTAATGACAGACGAGGTTGTGAAAGTTTACATCTAAAAAACAAAAATGTTACAGCCACAATTCGTAGAAGGAAGAGTTACAATTGGTTTCACAGAATAAAAACAAAGCAGAAAGAGGCCTTCAGGGTTGAATTTGTCCTTCGTCTAGGGCCGACCCATCATCGGTTGGGGCTATCCTGTCAAGTCCAATATTGGTTACTTCGACCCCATCCTCAAGCTTGGCAACATTTCTAGTCTCAGTGACATCCAAATGTCTCATCTCTACGAGAGCAGTGCCATCATCCTCCACCTCCTTAAGAGCATGGGAAAGATGAGAACAATAAAGCCAAAACCAATGATGTCATCTGGAGACAAGCCTCTAGACTCCCCATGCTTATGAACAGCCCATCGGCCATGATAGTAAAAGCCAAAACCTATAAATTAATCATAAAATTTATAGTAAGCAATGATTCTCTCCTCAACACCGTCTAGCGTAAACTTGACAACTTCATCAATCATTGCTTGAAAACTCTATTCTTTGTCCTTCAAAGCCTTAGCACGGTCCTCCTTCAGACGAGTAGTTTGTTACATCTCTTAATTCAGGTCCCCCTATACCTTCTCAAGGTCGGTCTTGAGAGCACCCTCTGTCATCTCAGTATCTCTCCCTTTTTAAATTAGGGGCATCCTTTTTAAGGTCCAGTCATCCAAATGGTGAAGATACATCACTCCCTGCAGGAAAGGATCAGACATATGAGTAGTGATGATTCAAACAACGCAAAGACAACACTTAAAGAAAAATTTAATCACCAAAGTACCTGAACTTTCCTATGAAGGGAAACTCAGCCAGTAAGGGAACGCCCAAAGATTGGAGAAAATGTTTGTCTTCCTCAGTCATGATCTTGCCAATAGCATCAAAGGCCTGCATGTTGTGGCCGATCACGCTATCACTGATCTCTAGCTTAGACAGATGAGAAGCTAAAGCATCATCGGTGGAGATGGGGATGCCACGGTTTGTATTCTGAGATTTTGGTTTCCTAGTTGAAACATGGTTTGCAGGAGCTTTCCTCTTCTTGGTAGAAGCATCGGCCTTGGATGTGCCAACACCCTTTTTTGTTTGAACTGGGGGAGGTAAAGTCTTATCGCCTAGTCAATCGATGATCTTGGAAAGATTGGGGTCCTACATCTCCCAAAGGTCGTCTAAGATACCGTCTCACCTCTCTGTAAAAGGAGAAGTATTGGAGTTAGCTGCTCAGATAAATAAAAAGTATGAGATATAAATTGGTAATAAAATTTTGAAACTTATAAAGCTATTCCAAAGGACCACCCCCTAAACCTGTCTGATAAAGGTAAGAGGGGGTCATTACATGCTCATACTTGACCAGACGACCATTCTCGCATTGTTTACAAAGGTCAGTGATGGATTTGGTGTTGTCAGGACTTAACCCAAGGCCAGCCTTAAATGATGAAGAGGCTTTGGCCCATCTCTGAGGTGTCCTCATTTCAGAGGCTCCACAAGCCTTATTTGGACCAAATTCCAAGGCACCGACACAAACAAATATCGGGGTTTCCAATTATGGTTTGAAGTATGAGTGACTAGGAGTAGTTTATTCTCCTACTTTCTGGCTACTAAGTGATAGTAGCCATGATAAGTTTTGGAAGAAGAGGGGGTATAACAACCTAATAAGACTCTAACTATAAGGTCGTTATGATGAACATCCTTCCATAGGACGACAACTCCTATCGTGACCTTTCACGCATTGGGAGATAGTTGGGAGGCGGACAGATTTATGTATAAAATGATGGCTTGGATGGTGGGATGAATGGGTAAGTGAAAATCGAACTTGAACATTTTCTCATAGACGCAAATCTCACCTTCCCCGCCATCAAAATCCCTCGCATATTTCAGAGGCTTCCTCAAGGAGATTGAAGAAGGAATGACATTCAAATGTATGAAGACTAAAAGTTCATCACAGAGATTTTATACTCATCATCTACAGAGGTGTTGACTTCACTATCCTCACCATTATTTTCTATAACAACCTCGGCCTGAGCATTAGTGGGTATACCACTAGGAAACCTCTCTACGAACTCAGCCCCTATGGAAGCTAATAGAGGAATGGCATTAATTGGGAGAGGAAAGGCTATTGTAGGATCTAAAATTTCTAGAGAGTCTTTCGTTTGTCGGAATAGTCCATAGCATATTGAAAAGAATCCACACTCTCGGCAGGCTCATAGGTGGACATGGGGTCTGCAGCAGACAACTCTGACATAACTTCACAGACCTCAGCAGGCTTAAGGTGTAAGACATCCAAAGGAGGTGGAAAGATAGGTCGAAGAGGGAAAGCCTCCTCCTCACGATCCTCGGCTTAGGATAACTCCACTTATCGGATTTTTTCGAAACACTTCTCTCTTAAGGCTGTAAACTCCTCTGCAAGTTTATATAGAGGATGTAACATCTGAAGTTACGAGAATACATTTCTAATGAAAGACAAATAGGCAAAAAGGTAAATAAGTCCTAACACCTAAATAAACGGATCAAAGCTTGGTATTCAAAAGGGTTTTCATGATGAACACCAAGAATAGTGATGAAGCAGCACGCTGGAGATGGTGATCGAAGTGTCACCGGAGAACCCATAAATGGGAAATTTCAACCTAAATCAACCTCGGAACAACCAAAAGTTGCCTAAGGGTCACCAAACAACCACTATCTTGAACTTAAAACCACCAAATAGTGGCGGAAAGGCTCACCAGGAAAAAAAGAAAACTCATTGGAAAAGCCAAATAAAGAAAACTAAAAACCAATAACGAAAATCAAAGGTAAAGGGCAATACCTTAGTGGAAATAGATATTGGAAGAAGAAGGTTTAAGAAAGAAGAGATTACGTTTGTAGGTGAGATTGGAGGTGGGTTATGTAGGATTTAAGGTTTCACAGAAAACACACAAGTGGGAAAACAAATTGGGGAAGAAAGTGAAGAAGAAAGACAAAAGGATTTAAACATAAATGCAATGATTACGCGCGAAGTCTAAGGTGCCTCATCATTTCTCCTTGAAACCCTAAATGTGAAACCATATCATTTATTACCGTGGGGCAGATGCCAGCTAGTTCCAAGAATCACACATGTCCCAATGACAATCCCCATACCACTAAATACTTGGAAGTGTCCATTCATCAATCGAGCATATATACCCCTCAACCACCTATTAGTATAGAAGGCTAAGGGCAAGGGGTGATTGGTATGAACAAAGTGTACCCTCGTATTTTGAGCAACACCATCGTCTTATCTCATGGCCGAACCGTCATAAGAGCCCCACTAGTAAGCAATAAGGTCGTCTTTGATGTGGTCGGCGTCATAAGCACCAACCTCGGTTGGGTAGCAGTTAAGATCAGCAACACCTTTATGGGTTCAACTTGAACCAATCTCATACTCTGCTTAGGGAGATAGCACAAATGAGTTGTTTACCTAACCCCAGTCGAGGTTATACTTGTGGTTGGACGTTCATGGTCTTGTCGGAATCATCAACCTCGTACCCAGCTAGGTCAAGGTTCCAGCGGATGATGTCACCAGTCCGAGCATATGCAAGTACAAAGAGACCTAGAACACATTGATAATACTATTATAATTATATTAGTCCCCCAAGTGAGGGAATATTTGGTCATTATGATCTACATGTGGCACATCTAGGTGTCCAAACGAGAGTGGCCCGATCATCCTACACATGTTCATTGCATGCTTGGGGGGTACACTACACCCCCTATGCACTATATATACTATTTATCTTCTTCCTTGTAAGGGATCTCATATTACAAACCCTAGTTGAAGCTCTGTCAAGGGATGAAGAAGCAGCAACAGAATATGTAATTTATGAAAAAGCAGATGAAGAAATGGAAGAAGTAGAAGAAGATGAAAATGTAGAAGATGTAGAAGATGATGAGGTGGAAGAGGAGGCTGAAATTTAAGAAAAGCTTTTATCAAAATCAACGTTCAATACTCCTGAGAAAAGTCCCAATTATTCTCGATACCTGGAAACTTCAAATGATCAAGATAAGTTCAATGAGAAGGCAAGAATAGAAGGTAATAAAAACATAAACTCGGGATGTACAAAGAACAGTTACCCTATTTTTAATCGAGGATCTAAAGTTGAAAGAAGACTTTTTTCAAAATAAGAACATACCAAACACCAGGATTCTCAGATCTGGTGCAAAAGCTTCCCTCCACAAATCCTCCAAATTATTAGTTCGCTCATTTGGAACATTATAGGGCTTTCAAAAAATAGGTCTATAATGGGATTGAAGAGACTATTAAGGATTCACAAAGTTACTGTTTTAGTTGTCCTAGAACCAAAGTTAGAGAATAATAAACTTGAATGTTTTCGAATGAGACTTGACTTTGACATCGCTTTCTCTAATTCAAATAGTAAAATATGGTGTTTTGTTAGAGAAGGTTTGTAATGCAATTTCATTTCTAATATGGAGCATGGCCTTAATCTGTCCTTTGTTATGGATGAGACTAAGTTTTTTGCTAGTTTCATCTATGCTAAGAACACTAAGATTGAAAGGCATGAGTTATGGGAATTTCTTGGTCAAAATTTTACCTCAAATCCTTGGCTCATTGGTGGAGATTTCAATGTGGTTTCCAATAGTGGGGAAAAGGCTGGAGGTAATTATGTTAATGGTGGTCCTGCCATGGAGTTTTTAGAAGCTATGGAGGTAAATGAAATGATTGACTTGGGTTTCAAGGGTTGTAATTTTACCTGGTTTAATAAAAGAGAAGGCCTGGGTAGAATTTGGTACAGACTCGATAAGGTTTTTGTAATCTTGCTGCTCAAAACTTAAGGGCTTGGGAAGTTCAATATCTTAATAGGGACATGTCAAATCATTGTCCATTGCTTCTTGCTTTTAGTAACCCTATTAATACTCGTAGTAAAGCTTTTAAGTTCCAAAAATTCTGGATGGAAAAATCAGAGATATATGAGGTAGTGGAGCAGGCCTGGAACTCAATTGATCATTCCAATCCATTTGTGTCTATAGGTAAAAGATTTAAAGCTCTTCGGTCTACTCTATCTAGATGGAGTAAACAAGTTTTTAGAGATATCTTCCAAGAATCTAGGAATGTCGAAGATCAATTAGTAGCTATGGAAATATCTTTTGATAGAGATCCCACTGAATTTAATAGAGAACAATTTTCTCTAGCTCAGGCCAATAGCACTAAGAAACTGGAAATTGAAAGTATTTTCTAGAGTCAAAAATCTAGGGAGAACTGTTTGAAAGAAGGGGACAAAAGCACTGCCTATTTTCATAGCTCAGTGAAAGTATCTCGTAGAAATTTGTTGATTTCAAAAATCAAAGATCTGAATGGGGTGCAACAGTCGAATGAGTCAGAAATTCAAAGGGATGCTATAAATTTTTTTGATCTTGAATTCAGACAAGAAGATTTGCCTTCCATTGATTTGCAATATCCTTTTTTGGATGTAATCCCCTCTTTAATAACTCCTGAGATAAATAGTTCATTATCGTCCATACCTGATAACACTTAAATTTTAGAGGTGGTAAAACAGTTAAATTCAAACAGTTGTCCAGGTTCGGGTGGCTTTAATGGTTTCTTTTTCATGAGATTTTGGGATGTAATTGAAAAGGAAGTGGTTGTTGCAGTACAAAGTTTCTTTTTAGGTATGTCTATGCCTAGAAATATTACTTCATCTCTGCTTTCTTTGATTCCAAAATGCCAATCTCCAAAAAGTTTTTCGGACTTCACACCTATAAGTCTTGTAAACTTCATAAGTAAAGTTATATCCAAGATTCTTTCTAACAGATTAATTGTTGTTCTGCCTCTGATCATCTCTCACAACCAAAGTGGTTTCTTGAAGGGACGAGATATGATTGAGAATGCTATGTTGGCTCAAGAATTGGTATCAATTATCAATTCTAAAAACTTTGGTGGGAATGTGGTTTTTAAATTAGATCTAGCTAACACTACACCAAAATACGCCATTAGTAACACAATTTTACTATTACTAAAAATATTAGTAACATAATTTTTCCGTTAGAAAAAAGGCGTGGGTCACGAAGCTAGTAACGGAAAATTATGTTACTAATAGTAACGGTAAAATTCAGAATTAGCAACGAAAAAACTTGGTACTAATAGTAATGGTAAAATTCAGAATTAGTAATGGTAAAATTATGTTACCAATAGTAACGGTAAAATTCAGAATTAGTAATGGAAAATTTTGTTGCTATTAGTAACGGTTAAATTATGTTACTAATAGTAACTGTCAAATTCTTTTAGTAATATTAATACATATTTAAAAAAATCAAGATCCACTATCTTGATTATTCTTACCACGCTATTTAAATCCTAAGAACATATATAGAAATAGTCTACAAAAATAAGGGTATTATATTCAACATTTACATTTATATAAGCCTCACTCTTTATTTACAAAAGAAACTTAAACCAAACAAATGAAACATCATAATATAATCGCCCCAACAGTTACATTATTTTAATAAAAGCATCCAATATAACATCATAATACGATCATCCACAAATGAGATATTTTATATTATAACCAATTAAATAAAATATAAAAAAAAGTTCGCTATTGTTGACTATCAACTTTTGTTCTATTATCATCGCCATCAACGTCGCAATCCGCAACACTGTAAACTTGATGAGGATCCAAAAATGACATCCTGTCAAACAAAATAAAATTATCATATTAGTTATAATATCAACATTTAGTCATACAAAATTAATTTAGTACAAAAAATTATCGACCAGTAAAATTAATTGCACTAGTATGTGAACTTATAATATCGCACTTTCACATCAGCACTTTAAAGTAGGAAATTTCACATATAAACTAGTTGTTAAAGTTGTGCCCATTTCACTGTTTATTGCAATACTCATGATATTACTACTGTAATATGCAAATATGCATATTACTGCTGCAATATGCATATTACAATGTATAATATTAATAGTCTTCAAAAGAAGATAAACTCAAAAGTTCATTTGAACTCTCATAATCAGACTTCTCATTATCATTAACCATTAAGTAACATATTTACTGACCGTGTATGTATTCCAGCCTTGGTTTCCTCTGTCTATACAAGTCGTGAGTAACTACTTCCAATGTAAATCACATCAAAATCACATCAAAATTTTGCATTTTCGCTCGGCCCATTTACGTGACCCCCCCCACCCCTTATCCCTCCTGCAATTGTTGTAGCACCTGCATTACAAAAACTAACCATGTTAGCAACTTAAATATATTCTTTATGTGCCACAAGGAAAATATTAGCCCAATACAAATATAATCAAGTAGGCTAATCATTCTACAGATGGAGAAAGAAAAAATAAGTTAAAGATGGGCACAAGTTATACTAAGTTAAAATGGCTTGAAATTGGTGTTACATGTCATGTTCGTGCCGGATTTCGGATGGATAGTTGACACACGAGATGGACAGTTGACACACCTGAAATTGGTGTTATAATTCCCATTAAGCAAACATAAATTATGTAAATGAACAAAAAATATTCATTTAACGATTTACCTTGAGAACCTTTCGGATCAGGCATGACAGGTGAATACAGTGAAAGAAAGTCATGAGTGGGTTTCCTACCCGTATGTCTTGCACAGAGAAATCATCATATTCAACTTTAAGAAAAATCATTTCGCTTATTCATATAATAAGTTACCTTATGTTCCAAAGGGACGAAGTTGGGGCAGCTCCATCAGCAGGTGTTGTGGTTGACACAATTTTCTGTTAATAGATATGCAAAGCAGACTTTCCAGAATCGGTTTCTTTTCTTGGATAAAAACTGAATTTCCAGAATTTAAGAAATCAAAGAAAAATTGAGATGTTATAGACTCAAACTAATGTATATTATTTCAGATCTGATGAGAAACTTTTTCGCCTCCGGTTCAAAGATTAGAGGCACATTCAACAAACGAGACTTGTGTGTGCAATACACTCCCAAATTCGAATCTTTCTAATGATAATTATATAAGCAGACTTTAATTGACTCAAAAAGAAAAATCTTTTTTCCTTCCAACTCTACTCTAGTTTTGTAGAAATGGCCAACTTTAACTGCATAACACAAGAAATGTTCAAATTTATTCAAATTTGGGGAAAAGGAAATTATTTAATGCTGGATAAAAGAAATTCTTTAATGCATACAAAAACTGTGTCATCCTAGGTCTGCTGAATCAACATGCACCAAATAAGTGCAACAAATCTTTGTAAGAAACAAGGACACCCCACCACGAGGTGTAACACAAAATATATAATAGTGGAAAACACACATAGATCATCCAGAAAAATTATTAGATCCGAGTAAACAAAAACCATTCTCAGTTGTCACGAATGTAGATAAAATACCACCACAACACACTCATGACTACAAAAGAGACAAAGATAGAACCTAAGTAAATGAAGTAGATCTAGTGTCGATAAAAAAATCCCAACACAAATAAACAATGAGACCCATCTCCTCTTTCAACCAAAACACGCTCGGGTGGATGAGTTAAAATATCCACTTTAATAAGAACTCTAGTTAAGCAGCCATAGGACCTCGCCTTTGTAAATAATCAATGTTTTCAAATATTTGTTTTCTATTGCATATTGTTGCAGTGAATTGACAAATTCATTTAGAAAAGGGCCCCATTGCACCACATTCAACATCTCCTCCATTTGGGGTTCAATCATATATCACGCTCCCTCTATTTACTCTCTCCAGGGACTTCTTATCAATTTCAAACTCAGTTGTGATATCTAATTGTTACATTCTCACATTAGTTCCTAATATTTCAATAAATATTACTGAACAATGGGTAATACAATTTAGAAACAGAACACATACCTGAGCAGCTGATCCGACATCTAGTGGCACGACTGACCCGAATTCCACCTCCACCTTGTCGACTTCATTCTTGTCTGATCTCAAATTCTCAATCTCCTCAATTGGCCACTGAATTATATTTCTTTCAGTCTTCTTATGGAATAAGGTTGTCCGTGGAATTTCCTATTGAGTCAATTTATAAAAGAAGAAACCACATATTATTGAAAGAATAAATGTGAAGCAAAAATGTAAAAAAATGACATAGGACAAAATTAAACCAAACAAGTATGTTTTAAATGTTACCTCAGTTTCCTTTCACCTCCTTTTGGTCCTTCTTTTCCTTTGATATCCCAAACACATCATGGTAAAGTTCCTTCATGAAAGTAGACACCTGCAAATTTATTTCCAAATTGCAATTAGAAATCAACAATTTGAACATAACTGGCAAAATTAACTGGTTATACAACAACGACCCAACGTGTATTACACTAGAAAATTCATCTTTTGATGTGCCACAGAGTTTAATTAACTTAGTTTTGTTAACTTTAAGTTGTAAAAAAGTTATCAAGACAATAAACAAATGGATACAGTTTTAACACGTGACCTAACGTAAGTTATGAATAGAAAGAAAAGTAATTTGGATACCTTGTGTCTCTTTTAACACAAGTAGAATGCTACAGCAGTAAAAACAGGGGGGGGGGGGGTAAAGTCAGCGGGTAAAGTCACCCTCCCCACAATGCTGGTGAACCTCCTCCATTCTCTACACCGATTTGCATATACTGTTGCAGCTCCGTTCGAATGATGCAGCACAAGGATTTCCTACTTGACCCTTCCACTCGCAATCTATTTTCCAAATCAAATGTAATAATATGTCAAGTAAAAAACTAAATGGGTCACACTCAATAGAAAATGTTTAAAATAAATTATTATTTTTTTTTAAAAAGAGGCAATCTTCGTACCAGGGTGTGTCCCACAGTAGAGACTTCTATCATCAATATGCTCAACATCAAGACAAATAAACCAAGAACCTAGTCATGTCTATAATTTTTAAAATTTGTGAAAACATACAAGGACAATCTATAATTTTTGAAATTTGTTCTTACATTGATCTGCTATAGTGATGTCTTCACCCTTTCTCTAATACTTAAACTCTATAAATTAGTATCATAACGAACATGTGTGATACCTTGGTAAATATAATACAAATTATAAAACCTAAAATTCTATTTATGAAAAAACTCAAAATGTAAAGAGTAATACCCAAAATTGTAGTATATTCCATTGTAGAAACGTAATTCACACTTGCAAATATGAATAGGAGATGCACATATTTTCAAAAATAAAGAGAACAATAAACCTAAACTCAAAATGTTAAGAGATAGACTAGTTCTTAGCGGATCAAATTTTCTTAACTCATAACTAAGAATGAAAATGGACATACTTATAACACAAGACATGAGATATAATACTCGAGAGTGAACCTTCACATATGTCAACTTATCCACCCATTGTCCTATGAGGGGACCAAACAATGTTGTAGAGGAAGATTCCACGACACCATAAGTTGCACTAAGAAACAAAGAATCCATCCAAATATTGATCATGTATAAAGCTATAGAGAATTCCCACACTGTGATAAATGGAAATTTTCAAAATAAAAGAAACAATCATTTCTAATGTGAATTGTCTATGTGCCATATACCAAAAGCGACCTCGCTCATTATGTTGCACTAGAACCAATATAGGAACATGCATGGTAGGAAATATTTCCTGCAGGGCATGATTACAAAAATATAGAATGATATATTGTTATGTTGTTCATCATCATATTTAATTAATTAATAAACAAAAAGAATCAATAAAGAAGAAAACTTTAAGTTACCCAGATGTCTGTTCGACATTGTCCATCAGTCTCCTACAAGGATTCATAAAAGAGACTGTTCGAATTTCATCACGTATTGCTTCTAGTTACGTCACTGTATCTTGTAATTTTTTATGTACCTGGAAAAGAAAAGATAAGTAACCAAATACAAAACATTGAAATTCTAATACTAGTCGTACATGAGACAAACACAATATGAAACCTTAAAACATATAATACATATCAATATGTATATATATGTGACAATTTATCATAGGCGACACTTTTAAGTACTATTATCCTGAAGGGTATGAATATAGTGATACTACCACAATTTGTATTCATCATCATTCAACAAAAACATCAAAGCTTCATACAACAATTTATAGCATCACAATTAGAACGAAAAACTCAACAAACTTAACATTTACCCAATAGAACAAATAATCGACAAAATAAAAGTTGGTTTGAATTCAAATTGCAACTACGCAATAGAACTAATAATTGACATGATCATGTGTGCGTCGAGTGTGTGATATATGTGTAGTGATTCCAGTAAAAAATATTGGCGATAATAATATATAAATGCTAGCAAATTATGTTACACCACTTCAAAATTACCAAGGCAACATATATTAGAGGACAAATCCACATAGGTGTCAACACTTCCCCTTTGGCTATGGGTACTTAAATCATCATAATACATGAACTAATAATGCAATCCATTACAGATACATAGTAGTGTCTAAAATACATTATTTTTAGAACCTTTGACAACATTACAATCAGACCAATCTTGGTTGGTCCAGCTCACAAACAATTGGTCCATAGTTTAGTGAACTCGTGTATCTATCTCAACTCAATTCAATTCAGCAAAAAAAAAGAGAAGCCATAAAGAAAGTTCCATACACAAACTAGGAATACACCAAAAGAGCATACAAAAAACACACCCAGACTCAACAATTGAAGCCTTGGTGTTGAGAGCATACGAAACCTTGACCTGAAAGACGTAAGAGAAAAGAAGAAGACTCATGTGTAGGGGCCAACGAGAAAAAAATTACTTACCAGTGTTTGTTTTGGATCACCTCCACATAACATATCTAAAACAATCGGTTAAACCCAACCAATGACTCTTGTTCCTTACCATCACACAATAAACAAAAGAAATCATGTATAAAAAATATACAAAGAGTAAGGTTTTTTGAAAAAAATTTAACATAAGATAGAGTAATCTGAGTAAATATTTTTTACTTACACCTAATATGTGTCCATAAAAATCTATACAAAAGTCCAACTAACAAACAAATATCTAACAAAACGTTAGATTCATAAAAAGAGTGAAAAGACTTATACAAAAAGCATATCATTAGTAGATAAGCAAAGACCATGTCATTAGAAGGTAATATATATTAAATAATCAATGACACAACATATATATGGCTACATATCTAGTGGTTGATTATGAAAAACTCCAAATGTAGGGAAACTACCAAGTGTAGCTATTCTCCTTATTACATGTATTAACTCGGTAAACCTCCTATAATTGAGCCTCTCAACAATGGGACACCAAACTCTTAACTTCATTAAAAAAATTGTATGATATAAATCATATTCTCACATAAAACAAATAGTGACAACCTTCTTTACACCTCCCTGGAAATCAACCACATGAACAAAAAACAAAAAAAATTTAATTGAATGATTTGTTGAAATTATAATGAGAATATACTAATGTAATATTATTCAAATAACATAAAATTAGCACATCATGCACCTTTGTCCTTTTTATCTCGTCCTTATCAAAAGAAAACTCCTGTGGATCCAACAAACACTCGACTCCAGCCTCGCCTCATGGGATCTCCTTAGGCCATAATCGCCACTATTAAAGAGGGGTGATATGGAACTGCAATAACATGGACAAACATTAATGATGACTTATCAGTTCAACAAACTCAAAAGTTGGAGTAGTTTAGGCTAGGCCATTTCACAAACACGTAGTAGGCAAAAGTTTTCTTAATGAGACTATATCCATGATTCACATATAGAATGAACCTAAAGCAAGACACATATAAACCTAGTACACTTTAGAACATATGGTTCTAAAAAAAACAAAGATTAATATGAATTAGAATCCATCAATTAGGTGTCAATTAAAAAGAAAAAACGGAGATCTTGAAAAAAAATAGAGATTGAATACGTACATGAACAAAAAAACATAAAAATTACAATGATACATTTGTTTTGGCGAGGAGATGAATATGAAGCTTAGTTTATTTATAAAAAAAACAAAGCTTCTGTTGTAATATGAAGCTTTGTTTTTTTCGTCATTTCTTCAGAAAGAGAGATTAGGGCTGCCAGTTATTGACCGACGAAATTTATTTACGAAGGATATAAATAAAGTTAAAAGAAGATGAACTGAGTTGAAGAACAAAAGATTAGGGTTACCTGTTGTTTGGAGTGAGGATTGAGAACAATATTTGCGGGAGGGGTGCGAAATTAGGTCTTTGGGGGAGGGAAAATGGATGGGGAAATAAGTAAGGGAAAATGGAGGGGGGGGGGGGGATATGGGCTTCTCTTTCTCTTTTTTTTGAAAAAGTGTTAAAATAATTTGTTCACCATTTAACCTTTTTTTTTATTTGTAAACTCAAATTATTAACACTTAAACTAAATTAGTAACGGAAAATTATTGTTAGAATTAGTAACAGTAAAATATTGTTAGCAATAAAAAAATTAGTCTGTTACGAAAGGTTGTTTTGGTGTAGTGTAAAGCATATGACAGAGTCTCTTGGTTGTTTCTCATCCTTATCCTAAGTAAATTTGGATTCTCTGAGCATTGGATTGATATTATATGGAGATTAGTGTCTAATTGCTGGTTTTCAGTGTTGATTAAGGGTGATTCTTGTGGTTATTTCAAGTCTTCTAGAGGCCTACGACAAGGAGATCCTCTTTCTCTAAGATTGTTCATCATTATGGCAAAAGCTTTTTCGAGAAACCTCAACAAGTTTATTCCTCGGTTACATGGCTTCAAAATGCCAATAGGAGGCCCCACAGTTAATCATCTAGCTTATGCCGATGATGTTATCATTTTATCATCTGGTGCAACCTAAGATTTATAGAAGATTTTGGAGGTTATCAAAATTTTTGAAAGGGCTACTGGTCAAAAAATCAATTTTTCCAAATCTCAAATATTTTTATCCAAAAAGATAAATCCAGTAAGGGCTAAGAAAATCAATACAACAACTAGTTTTGCTAACAAAAAATTTCCTATTTTATACCTTGGTTGTCCTTTGTTTGTAGGTAGAAAGAAGATTTCCCATTTTGATCATCTCATTCAGAAAATTAGATATACTCTCACTGGATGGAAATCAAGGATGTTAACAATGGGTGGAAAGTTGGTCCTGCCTAAAAGTGTTCTATTTGCCATTCCTATTCATACCAATGCATCTTTAAATCCTCCTAAAAAAGTGATTCAAACCGTAGAAGCCATTTTTGCTAGATTTTTTTGGGGCTCCTCAGAAGATAAAGTAAAACATCATTGCTGTAAATGGAAGGTTATAGCTAAGCCTATCAAAGAAGGTGGTCTTGGTATCAGAAGTTTGAGCGACATCAACAAAGCTCTGGCTATGATGATTTGGTGTAAATTCAAGTCCACTGAATTAATGTGGTCCAATTTCATCAAGGCAAAGTACTGTTGAAATAACCATCCTTTATTAGTGACTCCAAAATCATTCGCAAACACTTGGGGAAGGATGAGTTGCATTAGAGACACTGCTGAAGCGCATATGAAGTGGAATTTAAGTGTGGGAGACATTGATTTTACTTGGGATACTTGGTTGGACTCTGGGCCGATTGGTGACTTCTTTAACATTCCCAGGAATACTAAAGTTAATGAGTTTTGGAAAGAAGATAGATCATGGGATTGTGGCAAGTTACATCAATTTCTGCCAATTCAGTTAGTTAACCAAATTAAGGAGACTCCAATTTGGAATGATGATAAACATGAGTTGGTGTGGACTGCATCTCATTCAGTTGTTTTTTCATTCTCTTTGGCATGGGAATTGGTTAGAATGCCTAGTTCTCAAATGTTGTCTTCCAAATTTATTTGGGATTCTTGTACCCCCCCCCCAAAATGTCGGTGCTAGTATGGAAAATTCTCAAAGGTATTTTTCTTACAAATGAAAATATTAAAAAGGTTGGAATTAGAGGCCCTTCTAAATGCTCTTGCTGCACAATTCATCGGGAAGAATCAATTGAACACCTCTTTTCTTCGAGTCAAATAGCTATAAAGGTGTGGAATTTCTTTAACTTTAAATATGGGATAATTGTTCATCAACGTTCTATAAGACAGAGATTGATTGCTTGGTGGTGTCTTCAAACTCTTCTTCAAAGTAAAATTTTAAATTAATTCCAGTTTTGATTTGCTGGTTTATATGGATTTAGAGAAATAGAGCCAGATTTGATGATTCTTCTATGTTCATCAATACTATCATCAATAATATTCAGGTTACTTCTGAAATTTGTTTTAAAGGTCCAGAAATTCCTAAAAACAAATTGATATTGGTGAACTGGAATCTTACTCCTACAGGAGATTTGAAGTTGAATGTTGATGGTAGTTCTCTAGGCAATCCTGGAAAAAGTGGTGTGGGTGGTATTCTCCGGAATCACAGAGGTGAAGTTTTATGGCTTTTCTATAAATATTTAGGTGTATCTTCAAGTTTAGAAGCTGAGGCTACTGCCCTTCTCCAAGGCCTTACCCTCTATCAAGATCTTAAAGATTATGAGCTCATTATTGAATATGATTCAAAGGTTTTAATAGAAGCTCTTCACAACATGTCCTCATGTCCATGGAAAATAAAAAGTCAAGTGATGCAAATTTTATATCTAGCCTCTAATATCCAGTGCAAATTTTTTCATATTCATAGAGAGGCAAATTTTGTAGAAGATTTCTTGTCCAAGATGGGAAGTTATCAAAAAATGTCTTTTATGTCTTATAAGATAGAAATCCTTCCTAAGTATTTTAAAGGTATCTTAAGATTAGATAAGATGCTTATTAATTTCATTAGATATGTTTCTTAAAGTGGTTCTAGTTTGTAAGCCATGGTGAGGGCTATTCTCACCCCTATTTATAAATAAATCTCTATTCATAAAAAAATAAAAAAATAAAAAAAACAATGAAGAAAATGCCTTAGGAGAGCCTCAAAGACTACACAAAAAGATATTGAGAGTTGTTCAATGAGGTCGAGGACTGTTTGGATCAGGTCACTGTTGCATGCTTTAAGATTGGGCTATCCAGCTCCTGCCTCTTGCACCAATCCCTCATAAAGAAAGAGGCCACAACGATCGACGACCTAATGGCCCATATCAAAAAATACGCCGAAGTTGAGGATCTGACCCGCCTTAGTGCAGGGGAGAATGGTCGAGCCAAGTTGGCCGGCAAGAGCAACGACAAAGCTGAGAACCAAAAATGGTGGCAAAGGTGGATCCACGAGAGGAAATAAGAGCGATACTTTAAAAGAATTTTAGGTAGTGAACACTGTCTTTAAAGAACCGATCTACAAGATCCTAGAAAAGATCAAGACATCAAGTGGCCCAAAAATATAGGAGGAGACTCCTCAAAAAGGAACAACGCAGTGATATGTGTTTTCCACAAAGAGGGTGGGTACAATACCGATCACTTCAAAGATCTCAATTCTCACCTTGAGGAGTTAGCCCAAACTGGACATTTGGACAAATTTTTGGAAAAGAAGGCAGAGAAGATCGCTGCTAATGAAGACCCGAGGCCCGACAATGTGCTCGAGGAGGATGTTGGCCATGAGTTCGCAGTGATTCATGGGGCATCGGACCTAATGAAGATTTAGGGAAACTCATCTTGGATGGAAGTTAAAAACCTTATGGCAGTGACACAAGCTTTTCAAATCCACCCAGCTAAAACGTAGGCAGGAAAGCGTCGGCGAGAAGATGACGTCGACTACAACAAACACATTGTGTTCACAGATGAAGACCTAGTGGGAGTAAGGACCCCACATCATGATTCCTTGATCATTACACTCAGGATAGCTAACTACGATGTCGACAAGTTGCTCGTCGACTAGGGTGAAGCTACTGCCCCTCTAGTTGGCTTCGCTGGTAAAGTGATCATCCCTTTAGGAAAGATTATACTGCCAGTAAGGGTAGAAAGTGTCTCCAAAATGTTCGAGTTTCTGGTAGTCTATATTGACTCGCCCTACCAGGCCATCATTAGTAGAGGGTGGATATATGTGATGAAGGCCGTCCCCTCTACCTACCACCAGAAACTTAAAAATGTGACTGAGCGAGGAGTGATGGAAATCCATGGAGATCAGGCGATGGCGAGAAAGTGATTTATAACAGCCAACCACCCAAAGTCGAAGAAGAAGGTCGAGAAGGCCAAAGAGAAGGTTGAGAAAAAGGAAGGTTTAACACCTTACAAATAGAAGCTAAAATATGTAAGACCTGGAATGGAGGAGACCAGGCTCCTCCCCTCTGAGTGGGTCGTTGAGAACCTGGAGAAGGTCGCAGCCAGCGGCAACAAGAAAGATAGGATGTTTTTTTATCAGGACCTCTCTCACAGATCGAGAGAAGAAGGAATTAACAGTACTTTTGAGGAATCACCTAGATATTTTCTCATGGGAAGCCTAAGAACTACCTGGGATTGATCCCAGTGTGGTTTATCATCGTTTGCATGTTGACCCGACTTTCAAACCAATCGCACAAAAAGCACGGTGAACTGCAGCCGAGAAGGCCAAGGTTGTGGAGAAAAAAATGGAGAAGTTGTTGGATGCAGGATCCATACGGGAAGTTCAATTACCTAAATAGATTTCCAACCCAGTAGTGGTCCCAAAAAGCAATGGGAAATGGAGAGTTTGTGTTAACTTCATTGACCTTAACAGGGCTTGCCCTAAAGATAGCTTTCCTCTCCCGAAGATCGACCAGTTGGTGGACGCCACAGCAGAACATGAAAGAATGAGTTTCCTAGACACATACTCTGGATATCACCAAATCCCTTTACACGAGGTAGATCAAGATAAGACATCATTCGTCACCAATGTCGGGTTGTATTGTTACAAGGTCATGCCCTTTGGGCTAAAAAATGCAGGAGCAACCTACCAGTGGTTGGTCACCAAAATGTTTAAGGACCAAATGGGAGACACCATGGAGGTCTACTTCGATGATATGCTCGTCAAGAGAAGACATAAAGAAGAACACCTCTTAGACCTATCAAGCACCTTCAAAATCCTTAGGAAATACCGAATGAAGCTCAATGCAGGTAAGTGTTCCTTCGGTTGCCAGTCAAGAAAATTTGTCGGGTACTTAGTTAGCGAGAGAGGCATTGAAGATAACCCAGACCAAATTGACGCCATCAATAGGGTGCAGCCCCCCCTCCGTACGATAAGAGAAGTGCAGAATCTCACAGGGATGCTCGTCGCCGTAAATAGATTCAACTCGAAGTCATCGAAAAGGTGCCATCCATTCTTCCAGTTGTTGAAGAACAAAAAAAATGTGGAGTGGAACGAGAATTGCTAGAAGGAATTAGAGGAGCTCAAAGTTTACCTCAGCACACCACGCTTGCTCATAATACCTCAAGAGAATGATTCTCTGTACCTATACCTCGAAGTTTCCAGCCACACTATTAGTTCTCCACTAGTATGTGAAAGAACGAGAATCCAGCACCCAGTCTATTAAACGAGCAAGACTCTCTGGGACGCCGAACTGCAATACCTACCCCTAGAAAAGAACGCCTTTGCACTAGTCGTAGCCTCAAGGAAATTAAATCATTACTTCAAATCTCACTCCATCATCATCCTTACATCTCACCCCCTTAAAGCAGTCCTGCAAAAATCCGACTTGTCCAGTATACTATCAAAGTGGTCAGTCGATCTTGGGAATTTTGACATCCAGTTTCAGCTAAGGAATTAAATCAAGGGACAAGTCCTCGCCGACTTCATTGCAGAATTTACAGGGGAACAACCTTGCAATCAACTTCAACCTATTAGTCAAAGGGAAAACCCCTCGACGCAAGGTGTTTGGCGACTGTTCATTGATGGAGCCTCCAACTCCAAAGGGGCAGGAGTGGGAATCGCGCTAGTTACCCCCAAAGATGTAATCCTCGACCAAGGAATCAGGATTGGATTTGAATCCTCCAACAACGAAGTAGAGTATGAAGCACTTATAGCAGGCCTACAGAAAGCACAGGTGCTAGGGGCAAAGCAACTCCAAGTGTTCGGTGATTGTCAGTTGGTATCCAACTAGATAAGTGGAGACTTCAATGGGAGGGATGAAAGAATGACAGCATACCTCGCCAAAATGAAGAAACTAATGTCTAACTTCGAACAGGTCAGTGTCCAATAGTTTTCCAGAGGACAGAACAACCATGCTGATGCCCTAGCAGCCTTAAGCTCAGCGATCAATTCTGACTTGAAGAGAATAATTCCGATCGACTTCCTCGCCCGGTCAAGTATTAACCCGATAGACGAAGTACCAAACATAGGTCACGTTCTCCAGGTTGAGTTAGCCACCAGCTGGATGGACCCCTTAAGGGATTATTTGAAATATAGTGCCCTAGCAAATGATAAGAAGGTTGCTCATCATAAAGAGTCAAAACTGTTCTCTTTCACTTATCTCCCGAGGGAAAATTGTATAAGATATCTTCCACCGGTCCATACCTCCAATGAGTTCCCCCAAAGAACGTCGAGCAAGTTATGCACGAGCTCTATGAGGGAATCTGTGGAAGTCATAATAGGGGCAGATCACTGACTTTCAGAGCAATAAATGAAGGCTACTGGTTGCCGTACATGCAGAAGGATTCTGGGATATACGCACGCAAGTGCAAAAAATATCAACTTCACGCTCCTATGCTTTGCCAATCGGACAGCAACCTAAAGGAAATTACTAGCCCATGGCCTTTCACCCAATGGGGAATAGACATCGTAGGCCCCCTTCCTACTGCTTCTGGTAATCACAAGTATTTGTTGGTCACGACAGACTACTTCTCCAAATGGATAGAGGCAAAACCGCTAGCAAACATCAGAGACACAGATATGATGAGATTCATATGAAAAAACATTATCACCCGCTTCGGGATCCCCAGGACCATCATCACTGACAATGGAACCCAGTTCGAAAGTGGCCTCTTCCAGGGTTTCTATAACGACTATGGGATGAGGCACCATTTCAGCTCGGTGGCATACCCTTAGAGAAATGGACAAGCTGAAGCTTCCAACAAAATAATGATTGATGGATTTAAGAAACGATTGGAGCGAGCCAAGGGGGCATGGGCGAGCGATCTTCCACACATCCTATGGGCCTACCGCACTACCCCACGACAAGCAACCTGGGAAACCCCATTCACACTGACATATGGTATGGAGGAAATCATACCCTTGGAAGCTGAACTCCCCACCACGAGGTCCACCCTGGTCGACCAAGGCCAGAACGATGCAGCATTGCTCGCTAAAATTGACCTAGATGAGGAACGAAGGGAGATGGACCTAGTGAAACTAGAAGGCTATCAGCAACATCTAGCAAATCACTACAACAAGAAGGTCAATCGGAGATCATTCCAAGTTGGGGACTCCATCCTATGGAAAGTTCTTGGAAGCGCAATAAAACCATAGGATGGCAAGCTAGGACCAAACTGGGAGGGACCATTCAAGGTGATAAGGGACAATCTAAAAGGATCCTATGACTTGGAAATACTGGAGGGTAGGGAAATACCTCGAGCTTGGAACGCGTCCAATTTAAAGAGATTATACTTCTAGTTTTATATGTTGATCTTTTATTACGATGTTGAAATTTTCAATTCATTTCTGATTAATAAAAGATTGTTTGGTAGTAGCATTCTACAAAGTGTTTATTTTATCTCATTTTTTTTAATTCATGCACCTTTTCCAAGTTACAGGCTCCACTCTCAACATATAAAAGCAGAGTATTACCCTCCTCAAGTTTTCATCATCAAACACGAATAACCTCATAGCATTGCCCCAGGCTATATATGAAGCCCTACAGAGGACCCTTAGGCAGCTCGACCAACCCAAGTTGGTCGCCAAAAAATATTTGGCTCTAAAAACCTGCTCGGATAGAACATCCAACACTAGGTGTGCCCTTTCCATTACCACACTTAGTCCTAAGGAAGTGTGACGACCCAACCTAAAAGGTAAAGTGAGGCAGAATGGTATCTTATAAACATACTAGACTTGGGGGATATTCGATCAACAAAACAACTATGCCTGTATTAAATCTAGTTGGCTAAGAAGAGCCCAAGATAATCGAACAACAAATCAGTGAAGTAAAAAATACACAACACATGATTAGTCGGCAAATTGCCCAAAACATAATTCTTTTATTACTTCACTAAATGTACAAAAATTTACATATGTTGAATTAAATAAGTCCTAATGAGGATTGGGCCTCCGAGCAAGATAATAAGCTACTTGCACTCTTCGGCCATCATATGGGTGAGGGGTTAATTCCTCCTCGACTTCATTTAAATCTGGCTCCAACAGCTGCCTTGGGATGGCATCTAAAGGGACCCACTGATCATCCCTCCTGAATGGGATCGATAGTAGAGTTAAGGGGGAGATCTCATGGCGATACCAGAGAATCGAGTTCGTATGGACCTATAACTCCCTAAGAGAACTCAACCATAGTCTAACGAAGAATAAATCATCGACCTCATTTAACTTCGTTAGTGCATCGTTCCATCCCTGATCATAACCATCAGTGAACACCTGCCGAGGACTTTCCTGAACAGGTGCCTCACCAGGGTAACATCTCTTTGGAGGCTGAAAGCTATCACATATGCCCGATGAACATCACCCCAGAGCTCGGCAATCTCCCTAACTGAGATACTACAGTCAGTACCAGCTTGTGACGTAGTCGATGAGGAGGAGCCCCGCAAAACTTGGGGTCAGTTATTGGCGCATGCTCTCTAAGTTGCAAAACCTCTCTCCTCGGAGAGTCATTCTCTTGTTGAAGCACTAATCCAACTTGATTAATCTCGGAGGCATACAAAAGTTTATCCCTTAGAGCATTCACGTTGTCTTGAACAGAAGTGCCAAACTCTTCCATCTCTTGAAGCATATCTTTTAGTTTGGTAACAAGCTCCGATTGGTCCTTATAGTTCTAATTCCTCGACCTAAGAGACATGAAAATCCTTATAAAGACTTGGCGAACTTGATTTCTCACATTAGAACTGAGAATCCTTCCTAGTTGAGAAGTAGAAGGTATATACTCATCAACATCAATTAGCTACAGACCATATAAGCATTGAAGAACAAATAAATCAGTACGCAAAAGCGAACTAAATTTCATTTCATTAAAAAAAGGTTCAAGGTACATAAGCGAATGAAAATAGGAACTGAGATACAAAAAAAATACAAAGATCTCCCAAAAGAAAACTGGCTTGCAACCTCGGTCTTCTCTGAGGTCGCTGGTTGGTTCCCCTTATCCGCGGCAGCAGCTGCTTCAGGCGCAACTCCTACAGACGGAGCAATCGCCACCCCTTAACCAATGGGAGAATCAGTAGAGATGGTTGAAACAACAGGAGCAAGCACTTCATCCATAACGGTCTTAGGGCTAGGATCATGCTCATCAAAGAGTGGAGAGTCAATATCCACCGCGACAGTAAGTAAGGCCTTATCCCAACCCTTCTTAAAGTTGAGACAACCAACATAACCAATCTGGGCCTCAGCATCCTCATACGCGATGACCCATAAAGCATTGTACGAGCTCTCTTTAAGGGTGTCCACCTCGGATTCCACCTTCTTCACCTTCCTAGCCATCACCTTGTTCTCCTCCGCCACCGCTATCTTGCTCACGCAGACCAAATCATAGGACTGCCTCAACTCTTTGAGATCCTTCTTTGTCGCCTCCTTCTCTTTATTAGCTTGGGCCAAGGTGAGATCAAAAGACTTTTGAGCATAACTGGTAGTCTTCAGGCTCTCTTCCAGCTCAACATTTTTCCTCTCTAGCTCGGCATTCCTCCTCGTAGAGGACAGTGAACTCAGATACGAACTGCAGAGAAAAATAAAATATTAGTGAAGGAAATATTAAAAGTAACCTTATAAGAACAGGAAGGGGAGAGCAGACTTACTAAGGCTAGCCTCTGACTTGCTTTCAGGGCTAACTGCTCATCCTCCATCGACCTCTGGCGATTAGCCAGCAAAAATGCTCTCTCGAACACTGCCGGAGCTAGCTGAGGGGTGAGAGCAACCGAAGCCCCCTCAGCCAGAGTAGATAAGGGCACTAGATACTGCCCAACCTTTGTCCTCAACTCTTCTATCCTCTTCTATTCTTCCCTCTTCTTTCTCTCCCTCTCTATCTTCTTCCTCTCTTCCACCTTCGTCTTCTCATCTTCCTTCTTTTTCTCCCTCTCTTTCATCAGTTCCTCCTCTTTCCCCTTTCTCTCTTGCTCGTGAGCAACATTCTGGGATCCAGTGGTGGCATCCCCTCTCCCGAATTTATTCTTCTTCAGCCGGTAAGAAAGAAGCACATCATCTTCATCATCATCTCGGATCAAATTCTTCCTAGGAGGAGCCATATCTTCCTCACTAGAGCTAATTGATTGGCCCAAAGACTCCTAACCCTTTGAACCCTCCTCTGAGATAGAGGAGCCTTCACTAATTGAGCTCTCCTCATTACATTCACCTTCATCACCACCCCTATTGTCCCCCTCTCTTTCCTCACTAGATATGCTTTCCTCCTCATCCAATTTAATTTGGTCGGTAACAACCTCTTCTGTGATGTCTAGCTAAGGAATGATATCCACGGGTCGTGCAATGAAACTAGACCAAACGTTCTTATATTCCAGTACAAATGCAGTTGATTGAAGATGCTCACCGTCACCTAAGAGTTCCCTAATTTTCTAGGCCTTAACCATCTCGACAGCTCAGATCTCACTAAGAGAAGGATCTCAGTTCTTTATCTTTGCTGAAAAGAGAAAGAGAGAAAGATATGAGAAAAACCATACATTAGCAGAGGATTAGTGAGAAGAACAAGATATATGCCTACCTATACATTCCTCTCCATTAAAAATAATCACAAATCTCCCAGACCTCGACCCTTTAGTATGGGGAGGGAACTACCAATTTCTCGCAATAAACACCTCATACCAGTAGTCCTTGTTGGAATCAGGTAGGTTCACTACCAATAGTGTATCAAGACTCCTGGCCTTAAGGTAAATAAGACTAGAGCTTGTTCGAGAGAAAGAAAAGAAGAAGCAAATTTTACCAAGCCCTAGATTGGTTCCATAGAGCCGATTGATTTTATGCACACCATTGACAATTTTCCAAACATTTGGCGAGCACTATGCTGGAACTATATCGAAGTAACTAAAAAAGTGCAAGAATAAATGATTTGGGGGAAAAGTAAGACCCCCTGGAATAACAAAAGAATACGTATCTAGTGACTGTCCTCAACGTCTCTAACATTAAAAGGAACACGGGCACATTCAATGTCCACCCAAATTGGAATATTATAGAATTTCCTAAACTCAATTATCGACCTATTGCCTATCTTTGCCATTAGAAAAGAGAAACCCTAGTATCGAATATGAAGAAATTCAAGTAGAAAAAGAAAAAAAAATAAGATAGAAGAACTTACGAAGTAAAAGTCACAAACAGAGAAGATGAAGAGATAGGAAAGAAGCTTGAAGATGGAAGACGAGACCTGGAAGTGAGAAAGCAACAGTGAAATCTTGGAGAAATGTAGAGAATGCGAAGAAATATGAAGCGACGTTCAGGGAATGACCTCTCCGAGATGATTTAAACCTTTCTAATCATGACGCACAAGAAAAGAGGCAATCTGCAGCCTAAATCAGTTCAGGAAGGGCGCTCCAATCCTAAAGTGTTGCACGATTCACAAAAAATTCCATTAAAGAAAATCATTTAAAATAATTGACCCCAAATTGTGACATAAAAATTTTAGGGGCAATTGTGGGTACCTCGATTTGTCACTTTGGCCCAAACGAGTAGCCCAATTAAACACGAACCAAAGTCTAGGGGCCTCACAATTAACCAATTCCGTTATGACCCAGTCAATTCCTAAAATCTCTCTTCAGAGATACTTTAGGAATTATGGGAAAACGTGGAGGAGTCCCGCACCTCCACTCTCTGAAATAACATGTATATATCAAACTCCTAGCCCGAAGCAAAGGGCATGAAATTTGTAAACACTCCCCCAGAGTAAAAAGCAATAATATACTGAGAACACCACCGTGGATGTAGGCCTTATTACCGAACCACGTATATCTTGTGTTGTGTGTGATTGCCATTCTTTCAAGTTGTTTATTTATTGAAGTGATTGCATTTGCTTGTTATTTTGTGTTGAGTTTAATTATCACTACATAAACTAACATATTTTTACACTTTCAAGAAGCATACTTTCCCTCCCGCTCAAAAATCCCCAATTGACTTCTCACCGTCATTCTTCCCTCCTGAACGAAATGTCCCAAATTGTAAGGTTAGGTTCGTCTCTCTCTCTCCATTTTCATCAATCGGAAGGTTCGATCATATGTATTCAAGGGATTTATGTATCCTATATGCACAACACCTGTTTAAACTCTCCTCCCTCTTGATTTCATCCGCATTCATCATAGGTGAAATCAGGTATATATTAATTCACCACTAAACCGTCAATCTTGTAATTTTTGTTTACTTTTCAAAAAATATCATAGTTGTTGATGCATCTTTTGTTTCTTTGTAACATTTAACAATCAGATCAGAATGGGATGCAATTGTAACAAATACTTAGTCTCGTAGGTGTTTTGAGTTTATTTCCACGTGAAGATGTATAATCTTTCTATGTTAATCTTATGTTGATTATTATTTGCCGCCTTTTCAATGGTATTTTTATTGTAAAAATGAGAAACGTTAATCCAATTTAGTTGTTCAATTTAAATCAAACAAAGTTTCTACTACTTGTGATATGTGGGTACATATTTTCAAGTTTCCCTAGGTCTAGCGGGTGTTGGTGCATGCTTGTTAAAATCATGAAATGAAGTTCTTTTCATCTACATCAATATGTGGGTTAGGGTCTTTAGTGTTAGTTATATGGGATAAAGGAACATTGATTATGTTGTGCTGCACTTTAGATGTGGTGATGTCATTAGGGTTATATAATGTGGTATGTAGTTTAATTTATCCGTACTTAATATGTTGATATATTTATAAGAAATATTGATTTGAAATCGGTCCTACACACTTCAATTTATTAAGTTATAACTTAATAAATTCCCACGCTAATTTTCAGTTTTGTTTTTCCCTTTAGCGGTAAACTTGTTGTTTCTGAATCTCCTGTTGGTGTTGGAATTTCTTACCCAAATACAAGTACTGATATCAAGGATCTTGGGGACACAATTACAAGTATCATCTAGATAAAAGTAGTGTTAGGTCGTATTTGATAAATTTTTTAGGCTCCCATCCTGTGAATCATGACGGGGTTGGACCCTAAAAATAAGTTATAAATGGGACTAAAGATTGGTTGTCCCTTATTTATTGTTAGCCTTACTCTTATCGTTACGAATTATATTTACATTCATAAACAAATATAATTTCTTTTGTTTATGATCAGCCCATGGCTCGTACACATTCCTACTCAATTGGTTTCGAAGGTTCCCACAGTTCAAGTCCCAAGACTTTTACATGGATGGATAAAGTTATGTAGGTACAACATCAAATATATGTAACATGTAATATCATGCATGCATGCATACTACAGACTGTGTTGTCCTTTTTCCAATTTTTTTGCAATTTTCATCTGCATAATGTATTCATGCTTCAACTAAATATCATTCTGCTTATTAAATTTTCCTTGTATTTTTGTCAAAGCACTATGTTCCCTCAGCTAGGAGAGCTTATTTTCGACAATAATAAGAATGTTTCGGAGGAAGAATATTAAAGTTAATGGATTCATGGTGATCATTTATCACTCTCGAATCTTATTATACTGGTTGGAAATAATATTCCTTATAGTTCCCATAATAATAAGATTAATTATTTTTTTTGCATGCATGGACTTCATTGTAGATAAGGAACGCGTTGTTGGACGAAGAAATTGATCAAAAAGGGATGATTGATTATGTGTGGGATCACGTCGTGATATCTTATTATTTTTATAGAGACATCAAGACAAAATGCAACTTCAGTATGAACATCCATCCAAAAATTGTAACCATGCCCTGGATAAATACTTCGATGTTAATAAAATCACAAGCATGTACAGTTTGTATTCCTCTACCCGTGTCAATAGTAACATCACTAGCACTAGACAACTCCCACTGATTAAGGGAACTTCTTAGTTATTCTCCCAAATAGTGAGTTCTTGCAATTGTAATTTGTAATCTCACCACTATTCTACAACTATGATGTGAGATAATATTATGAAGAATTCAAAATTTTGGTTTTATAGAATGAATGGCACAAGACGCCAACTACTTACGACCCATGTGCCTCGGACTATAATATGATGTGTTGATCTACTGGACAAAACTATTTTGGATAAAAATGGAAGATTTTAGTCTGCTGGCCTGCTCACTACATTTTGAGTAAGTCATATAATTGTACCTAATTATTTTTACCTACTAATATAGAAATTTTCCATTTAACTGAAATATCTGTTGTTCATTAGAAGAAAAAGTATTTGGTTCTCATTCTTAATTTTCAGTTCTTATACTTAATTTTATTCATTCAATGAATAAAAATATTTAGTTCACATTCTCTTTCCAAATTCCATACACTGTCACTGCAAAAGCAAGTTTTTTCATTTGATTTGAAAAGTCCTTACGTTAAATATTCGGATCATCACAGATACTTCTTAACATAAGTTTGAGCTGAGCAAGGAGAATATAGACATTATCGTACTCTTTCCATTAAGTGTCGTGTTTTTCTTAGTAGAGGAGGAAGGTCTCACATATGATCACCGCCCTTTTAGGGAAGACGAAAATGATTGAATTGAGAAGCTGGTAAGCAACTCCTTAATCTAAATATATGTGTATATTAATTTTCCAGTGAATATTTCTGATAGGTTGTGCAATATTACTTTATAGGGTGGTTATGTGGATTGTTGCCTTGGTATTTGGAGAATTCAGGGATCTCTTGCTATATGTAGAGGAATTGGGGATCGGCACCTCAAGTAGTGGGTAACTGCTTAACCAGAAATGAATGTTCTTAAAATAAAATCCGAATTTGAGTTTCTAATCCTTGCTTTTATTTTTAGATCCCTTGTATATTTAACTTCTTATTATTTCTTTTATTTGCAGTCATCCTGAGCTGTGTGTTTCAAAAGTAGGAGCTGAGATATTGGACATAATCCTTACAACGGTATTATTTAGTTATGTTTCTTTAAATAAGCTCTTTTTCAAAAGAATCTTTGATAAAGTACCTTGTTCTTACTAATTGTGATAATCGGCTTTGTTATTATTATATATTATTGCTTTGTCATTTACTACTTACTCCTATTGAGTTTATTCCTCCTTAATCAACTAAAGTAGCTTGTGCTTATTTATATGTTTATTAAAAAATCCCATTTTTTGTTTAGGGATATTAAAGGAACAAATATCCTGGTTGATCTCAATGGGTGTGTGAAATTGGTGGATTTCGGAGTGGCAAAGCATGTAAGTTTTTTTTTTAATTATATTACTTTGTTTTATCTTATGAATAAATACCAAATAATAATATAATGGACTTGGATATTTGCTGAAAAAATATTGTTAATGCGCCATAAGTTACAAAATGGTATACATTGATTAGTTTGTCATTTAGATGATAAAAAAAAAGTTGGAATGGAAATAGGCCGAACAAGAATATAACTAATTAATTTTCTTTACGAAATTAATTTTATATGACTAAATGTTGATATTATAACTAATATGATAATTTTATTTTGTTTGACAGAATGTCATTTTTGGATTCTCATCAAGTTTCCAGCGTTGGGAGTTAAGGCATTGATGGCGATGATAATGGAACGAAGGTTGACAGTCAACAACAACAAACTTCTTTTTTGTATTTCATTTGATTGGTTATAATATAAAAATATCTCATTTTGCATGATTGTATTAAAATCTTATATTTGATGCTTTTATTAAAATAATGTAACTTTTGGAACGATTGTATTATGTTGTTTCATTTGTTTGGATTAAGTTTCTTTTGTATATAAAGAGTGGAGGATTATATAAATGTAAATGTTGAATATAATGCCTTTGTTTTTGTGGACTATTTTTGTATATGTTCTTAGGATTTAAATAGTGTGATAAGAATAATTAAATTTGTTTAAAATCAGGATATTGGATCTTGAATAATATTTTTTTTAAATATGTATTAATATTAGTAACATAATTTTACCATTCCTAATTCTAAATTTTACCATTACTATTAGTAGCAGATTTTACCGTTACTAATTCTGCATTTTACCGTTGCTATTAGTAACAAAAATTTACCATTACTAATTCTGAATTTACCATTACTAATTTTGAATTTTATCATTATTATTAGTAACAGAATTTTCCGTTACTAATTTTGAATTTTACCATTACTATTAGTAACAGAATTTTTCGTTACTTGCTTCGTGCCCCACGCCTTTTTTCTGACGGAAAAATTGTGTTACTAATATTTTTAGTAACGGTAAAATTGTGTTACTAACGCCTTGTTTTGGTGTATTACCAATGTTGTCGATGCCTCCTGCTTAATCCAAATGAAGCCCAATGGGTTCTCCCTTCTCGGTAATAACTCTACAGGTGATAGGAATGATGTGCTAAACTATAAAGCCTCATGTTTAGCATTAGAAAAACTGAACGTGGGAGTTAGTGGACTAGACAACTGGAACCTGGTTGATCAAGCCATCAAAGATGACATACACGATCAAGTCTGCAAGTGTTTCTCATTTCCTGATCGTTCCAAGAATAAGGTTCTATCTCAAGGTTGCTGAATCATTGAGGATATATGGGAGAAACCTTCGGAAGAAACATTTCCCGATGGAGGCAGCGAGCTCCGATATTTTTTCTTGAAAAGAGAGAGTGCCTGCCAATGTTAAAATTTCGATGGAGCAGTGGGATAAGTTTTTGAAGAATAAGGCGACGAAGAAAAATTTGCCCTAAATGGAGGAAAAATATAGGGCACAAAAAACTAATATCCATTGGCTGGGATATAAATTCTATGAGGATTTGAAGAATGAATTGGCGAGTAAGACAAATGATGTTATAGATGCGGGTAAAAAACCAAATCGGTCCAACTTAATCATTCATGCTCGAAGGGGCAAAGATAATAAATTCCCTTCGCACTTGGCTGAGACACTAAAATCAATGGAGTCCATTTGCAGTTAATCAGGTTCGAGCCCTAATGATGACTTTGACCTTGAAAATGAGGTCCTGACCCGGACTTTTGGAACTGACAAAAGGGGGAGGACGAGAGGTGTTGTCTCACATATGCCAAAAATAAAATTTCAACAGATTTCACCTCTCGTGGACAAGTTTTATTCGATCAAGGATCGGTTCTCATCCACTGAGGAACGAAAGTTCAAGACCGATGGGGATGTCAAGGATATAAAAAATAACCTGGGAATGTTGACGAATCAAATTGGGCAACTTTTGTCCCTTTTTCTAAAATTATGGGATCCCAATGTCGCCTTCTCAAGGTTACCCTTACCCTCACCCTCCTCCCTAAGGTTTTCCTTATCCTCCACCTTCAAATTTCCCTTTCTAAACTCCTCTTCTAATTTTCCCCTCCCGAACGCTGCCTCATCCAACATTCCCCTCATAAATGCTGCCTCATCCAAGAATCCCTTCCCAAATGTCGCGTCATCCAACATTCCCATTTCCCATACGTCCACCTGTCATGGGACTTGGATCATCATCAACAACTCACGGTGATTATGGAGAAAAGTACTATTTCAAATACCTGAATAATAAGAGGATTATTGGGGGGGTGCACACTCATCCCCAAGGTTTCCAGAACTCAAGTACATAACCGACCTTTGGATACGGGAGGTGCTCAAATAATAGCGATGAAATATACAACGACGACAGAGATGTACCTGTATTCGTTGAGGGAAGGGATGGGATGGAATTGAGGAATTATGAAGACTCTTTTCTTGCTTGGCTAATTTATCTGTTGGAAACGATCAAATAATATTTTCTTTTGTTTCGGTTGTAATAAGTTGTAAGAATATCGGTTTTGTTTCAGTTGTAAGAATATTTGTTTTGTTTTAGTTTAAGAATATTGGTTTTGTTTTAGTTTTAATAATATCTTTTTATTGCTTCAATTGTAAGAATATTATTTTTGTTTGAGTTGCGATAATATTTTTTTACCTATTACAACAAGACTGGAATTTGAATATTATTACATGGATTTCCCACTATACAAAGAGTGAATGGGAGAGACTAACTGAATTTCAAATGATCATGTAAATGGTGTTCAAGAAATTGTTAAATACGCTTATAAAAATCTTAAAAGTTACAAGATTTTGTGTCCATACACCCGTTGTATGAATGAAAAATATAAGTCATTAGAATACATTGAGTTGCATTTAATAAAGTTGGGAAGCTGTCAAGACTATAAAATATGAACATACTGTGGTGAAAAAAAATACCTTATCTTCCAAAAGAATTGTCGGTACCCGACCGCATAACGGAAACCCAACGAGTGGAAGTGGTACATGATTCACCAACACATCGTCCATTGATCGACTTAATTCATGATGCTTACGGACTCCATAGCTGTTAAACCTACCAACCCATGGATAGGGATAATGCGCATTATGGCCAACTTAACAAAAAAATTTATGTTGAACTTCCAGGAGATCGAGAATACATATGATTGAAAGCCAATGCGGCTAGACCGTCGTATAAAGATTCCTAAGAAGATCACTCGGTATTATATGAAATTATTGGTTTGAATAATTTAAAGAGTCAATTTTGTTTATCTGGGAACAACGTAACCGAAATTCTTAAGTGGGTTAAAGATATTCTCCCAAAAAAGAATACGTTACCAGAAAATTATCGTACCATGAAGAAGAACTTGAAGGCTTTGGGTTTGAAATATAAATTTATTCATGCATGAAAGTATGATTGCATATTGTATCACAACGGGCACGAAGAAAAGGATGAATAGCATGTATCCAACGAGCCTAGATATGTGGTTTGTGATAATGGAAAGGATAAAGCTTAAAAAATCGCAAGTTATCGCAAGTCCCATAAAAGGTCTTGAAGTATTTTCCACTTAGGCCACGGTTAAAATGGTTTTTTATTATACCGTGGATAGCGGAGGCCATGGCATTGCATGCTCTATGCATGGTGGGTGGGAATTTGATGCGTCATCCAGTTGATTCACCCATCTGGAAAATTTCAAACGCACAACACCATGAATTTCCATAGGAACTGCGCAACATTCATCTCTCAATCTCAAAAAATGGGTTTAACCCTTTCGGTAATTTAAATACTAGTCAAAGTTATTGTCCAGTTCTACTGGTTTCTTTAAGTATCCCTCTAACACTATGCATGAGAAAGGAGTTCATATCATCGTCTTTGTTGATACCCAAGCTGAAGGCTAACCGTGATGATATTGATATATTCTTAGCACCATTAATCGAAGAACTTAACGAGTTGTTCGATAAACGCGTTACGGCATTCGACTCTCATAAGGTTGAAGAGTTCACACTAAAAACAATGGTGATGTGGGAGATCCACGACCTTCCAGCTTATGGGACCTTGTCCGATTGGAATGTCTATGGTTATTATGTATGTCCCATACATGGGGAGGAAAGTGAAGGATATTGGATAAAACATAGTAGTAGGATGAGTTACACTGGTCATCGTAGATTTCTACTGACCAGTCACTCTTTTTGGAATGTCAAGTGTAACTTTTTGCCTATCGATCACGAGTGTTGAACGCCACCTACTAGGATTTCTGTTCCGCAGATCCAGGAGAAGGCAACGACTTCAACTGCAGGTAATATCTATCTAGGCAAACACCCCCAGTCTGTAAAAGTGATGCGTAAATCTAGGGGGATTCGAATGACCCTAGTAAAGCGAAGTCGTGGTCTAAATAATCAATATTATTTTATTTGAAGTATTAGAAAGATCATCGTGTAAGGCATGTAGATGATGTGATGAACATAGAGAAAAATATTGCAGAACATTTGATAGGAACATATCTGGGTGCATCTCATTATAAATATGGAGAGAAGGCCCATTTAGATCTACAGGAGATGAAAATAAAGAAGAAATTGTGGTTAAAAAATGATCCTAAAACATGAAGAATTTCTTCCGCTCTGTATACTTTCACTTTTACTACTAGTGAGAAGAAGATCCTCTTAGACACATTAAACTTAAAGACTCCAACTGATTAGTATGGTAATTTATGTAGGGTAGTAAGATACCAAGAAAATGACTTCAAATAGTGTTAGTCTCATGACTGGCATGAAATCAACCAATTAATCCCTCTATTATTTCGGCGTTGCTTTTATGAACACAAGGATATCCATTGGGAAATTATGCAAATCTGTTTGCATTTTACCCTACTTTGTTCAAAAGTGGTAAACATAAGCCACATTAAGTAAAATCAACTTTAGCTAAGGCAGTTTTTGTATTATTAAAATATTTCCCATCGTCATTCTTCGATATCAGCATCCACCTGCTAGTGCATTTATGCGATGAAAATTTGTTATGTGGTCCCGTTGGGTATCGTTGGATGTATCCTTTTGAGCGATTGATGAAAACCTTCAAAGATTATGTTAAGAATACACGGTATATTGGAGGGTCAATATTTGAAGACTACATAACGTTGGAATCATCGCTATACACTAGGAAACATATTCTAGAATAAGAGGTGAGGAGATTTAATCCTCGTGGAGAATGAGTGATCGATGAACGTGATGATTTTCAGGACGAATTGCCATTTGGGAAGCCTAAAGAGGTGAAATTCACAAATCTACAATATGATCATGGAACTCGTTATGTCATTGAATCGCAAGATGAAGTCAAAGACTGGAAATAGTGAGTATCTATTCGATTCTTATTCTTTAATTATATGTTTTTTATATTTTATGATCTAAACTCTATAATTTATAGGTAGGAAGTACGAGTGATGATACCAAACATGGTATCACCAAATGAAGTTGTATTTAAGCTCAAAACCAGACAACAATGGAGTATAATAGATATACATAAGTGGATAGAAAGATATGAGGCAAAGTAGAAGATGATAGCAAATATAAGTGGTTCAACCTATGAATGGCTTACGTCCACTATACGAGTGTGTGAAATCCACTAAATCTAAGCTCTAATGGCCTTGAGATACTAGAACTTATGGTTTTTCTCTCTAAACTATAAGTTCAGCAGAGTTTCAATAGGGTTTACAATTTGTGATCCTTTACAATGATGTAGAAGATAAGTAATTATATGGCTAGGGTGGAATCATACGCACCCTAGTCAAGCACGAGGCATGCACAACACTAAGCATGCAATGACCTAGTGCCATCTATCTTATGTGCATGTAAGTAATGATTAAGTGATATTCTCCATATGTGTGAATGATGTTGTTGTAACAGTTTAGTTCACGTAGGGTTCGGCTCCAAGACGCACTCACATATGTGTGCTCTATTCCACGCGCCCTATAAGATGTAAAGCATCTGCAACTGGGGTGAGGCATCGGCCAAGCCGAGTATGAGGCCAGTGATGTATCGATGGAGGGAACATTGTTAATTGCCTAGTGTAGTCTTGACTGACTTGCATCAGACCGAGATGAGAGAATGAATAAGCTGAAGCAGTCTCGACTACCTAATATGATGAGGCAAGGCGTTAGGCCCACCGATGTAGTATATGGTCTCGACCCAGTTCTGGATGAGACTGAGAGAATTATTGGCAGTTGGCTTAATGGAGCACTATTTGTGAAGTTGGTTTCAGCCGAGCATGTCTGGAGATGAGACAAGGTTTTAAATGGGCATATCAATCACCCTTTAGCCCTTAGTCTCATGTGTAGAGAGGAGGCTGAGGGATAAATGTTTGAAGTCTGATGTTGATGTGACACCTTCGAGGTGGAATTGGTAGAGTGACACTTGGCATCCAGTATGTGGATTAACATGATACCCTGGAAGAGGTGATAATGTGTGTCAATTAGGAACTATGCCCTAATGATGGGGCTTTTGAATTCATGCTTCATTATTGGGAGGTTTAAAAACAATTCAAACCCCCTTTTTTTCCTTCTTATTCATCTATGCGCCATCTCTCTCTCTCTCTCTAAAGCCTAAACTTTTCAAAAATCCTCTCACTCTTACACTCAAAGTGTTCTTCAATCATTCCTAGGTTTTTCTACAACATATACCCCCATGTAATCCGTTCTCTCTTCCTTTGTTCATTTTTTTAATTGATTTTTGATAGTTTTTTTTCTGCATTTTATTTTTTCGACGACCGTTTAGACCTCCAACAACCCCCACCGGTGGATTTTATGGATGTTTTATCATCAACTATAGACACTTTAGTGAATAGATGTGGTTTTAAGATCTCCCCCTCCTTTTCTAGTTGTCTCAGCTACTGTGAAGTTATTCGATTAAACTTCGCTCATCTTTACCGTCAATAATCATTGAAGGTTCTTGGTTGATCTTGAGTTAAAGCATAAAAATGATTATCTTCCCTATTTGATCTCTTGGGCAATTATTCAAAGTAGTTTAAGTTGTTTTCCCCTTTAGAAACTATTTCAAGTTGAGGGTCTTCCTTCTGATTGTCAAGGAAGTTGTATGAGCTAGCCGACCAATTCCCACACTTTAGGGAAATAATCTTTAAAGAGATCTACGAGTACAAGACTGAAGCTAAGGCCAAGCGCTAGGCCAAGGCCTCTCCTTTACGTCCCATATTTCCATCTCCTTTGGCTATTATCCATCCTCGAATAATTGAGAGATGAGATAATGCTTTGTCGTTTCACCCCCTGCATCTCCTTTTGTTACTTATCATCCGAGTGTCGTTATATGTGAATTTAGCATGAGTGATGGTTCGTATTCGTATGATGTTCTTGTAGACATCCCATATTCAGAATTATATATTCCTTTGTCATCTAGGGTTTTGACCCCTACCGAATCTTACAAACGTGTTATGAGCATATATATCCCTCGTATAATTGAGGTTGGGGCCAACCGGTCTAATAAGGTTCACTTATCTTTTAATGAGTCGGCCTAACCTGGGCTGAGAGTTACTATTGCTCAACCCCTAATCCAAACATCCGTCCCTGGCAATTCAATGAAATATGGTGGATTTCAAGAAAGATTACGAACTCGAGCATCGCCCCCGAATGTCGTAGACTCTTGAGATGAGGTCGAGTGATGATGCAGTAATTAGCACCACTAGATGAAGAGGAGGCTATGAGTAGCTTAAACTTAATCACATCACAATAATGGTGATGGATATATGTATATATGAAAGAAGTATATGAGGTAAGAATATGAACTCAATGATTTAAAGTGGTTCATCCAATTAGGCCTACATCCACTTTATGAGTGTGTGAGAAATCCACTAAACAAGGGCACTAATGGCCATGGATACAATACTTAAATCTCACTCTCTCTTCTGTTACAATTGTATAGATTTCTGTTAGGGATATGGATTTGGATCCGTTATCATGGAGAGGATGAAGTGTATATATAGGGCTTGGGGGGTGTAATCTACCCCCCAAGCATGTAATTAGGAGGTGCATGAGGAAACTTCCAATAAGATGTAGATGCCTGTCTTTGGGACATGGGCACAATAATGATGTAATAATCCCTCACGTGAGGGAATGATCTTGTTATAATAGAATTGTACACATGCACATACCTCTTTCGTACTTGCATATGCTCGCTCTACTGGGTATCGTCTACTGCAACCCCGGCCCGAGAGGGTATGAGGTTCCTAATTCTGATAGGATGGTCCTATGCTCTAAAATAAGTATGACCTCGATTGAATAGATCGGGTCGAGATTGGATTAACTGGATCACTTTTATTATCGATCGTGGAAGAGTACGAAGGTGGTGCTAGTTGAATAAATGATGTGTTTGCGATCTCGGCTTTCCATATGGCTGAGGCTAGTTGAAGCAAGGTGAACCCTTATCAGGACGACCCCACCAATGTCACGTGGGGCTCCTACGATGACTTGACCATGAGATGTGACGCCACTCATCCCAAGAGACGATGGTACACTTTGGACATATCAATTACCCCTAGCCCTTAGCCTTATATGTGAATAGGAGGTTGAGGGGTACAAGTTATTAAGGGCATGATGAGACGTCTCTTACGTGTTGGCTTCATAGGCCTTGATACATGAGTGGGTGACACATGCCATTGTCCTGATTGAGTGGCATATGCCCCAAGTAGGGTTTGGTGGTTGCGTACTTGGGGTTTTATGCCCTCAATGATGACATTACTGGGGAGTGTTCATAATTATTAGAGGAGGTTCAAAAGCCCCAAAAATATTTCATTTCTCTTTCTTCCCCAAACATCCTTCGCGCTTCTCATTTTCATGCAAAAACCTCCATAGCTTCCTACTTGCGCAAAACTTGCAAGCCTTTCCATCTCAGGTCTCATCCTGCCATTCCCCCTGTCTTAAGAGCTTGAGTTTTCTCAGGTAATCCTCTTTGATGATGCTGGAAATAGCACCACCCTTCAAGGTGTTTGTAATCTCAATTCAGTGTTAATAATGGCACTACAAAGGTATAAACACATATAGTAGAGGGAGATGAGGAGAATAGGATTCACACCGAAATATAAGTGGTTTATCCAATCAGGCCTACGTTCACTGTGCAAGTGTGTGATTAATATAACTATATGAGGGATCTAATGGCCATAGATACAAACTCTCAAGCTTTCTCTCTCTACTGTGTATTTGAACAGATTTTAGGCGAGGGTTGCTAATTTCGGGTCCGCCTCTAGGAAGGAGAAGACATGGATATATAGTACCTGGGAGGTGTAATGTACCCCCCATGCATGCAATGAGTATGTGTGTATTGATCTAGACGATATGGTGAAGACATCTGTCACTGTCACATGTAGACAATGATGATGAAATATTCCCCCCGCGTGAGGGGAATGATTTGTTATAACTGATTTATGTACACGTGTTCCCAGCCACACATATGCGCATAAGAGCTCGGCCATATGTCTGGTCATGACCTCGGCCTGGAATAGTACGAGGTTGGTAAAGTTTAACTATCATCCAATCCGAGATTAATCATGATGACCTCGGCTTATGTGAAGCTGAGGTTAGGTAGGTGATACCATAAGGTTGGCCTCGGTCGGGGTTAAGCTGGAACATGTTAGGAACATTGGTTTATTCCCTGTCAAAGTTGGCCTTAACCTCGGCCTACTCCCAGTCGAGGTTGTTATCCCTTGGATGGCCTGATGAATAACTATTCCCATGGATCATGAGGGCCTCTGTTGACGAGGTTGGTAGTAACGTCGGCTATGGCCGACCTTGCATGGGACGAGACCGCTGGTCATTGTTCTAAGACCCTTCCAACATCATCCATACCAATGGCCGAGGTTGATGCCTCTGAGCTGAGGTGGTACATTTAGGGCATATCAATCACCCCCTAGCCCTTAGTTACCTGTGTGATCAGGTGTCTAAGGGGTATATTTACCCGAGGTTGAATTTCTTCAGGTGTCTATAGTCTCTTGACAAGTGTCAGCTACTGGAGTAGATAGCGTGCCTGACAGGTTTGATGATGTTGGTTGTCTTTTGGGCTCCCAAGGCAATGATGGGCCTTGGGATGTGTGCACTCATACTTAAGGGTTTAAACCTAATTTTCTTTGTCCTTCTTCCTCACTTCTCTCCTTCTCCGAATTTGGTCATTTCTGTAACTTTATCTCTCTAGAAGAGCTCTGATTTGAAGTGCGTTTGGGTGGTCATTCCTTGGGATTCCTTCCTTGCTTAACATCACATTTCTTCAGGTATCCCTTGCAATCCATTCTTCTTTATTTTTCTGCCTTTGTTATTGCTCTTGCATTTTTCGGTGAGCTTCAAGAGGTTTTCGGTGAAACTATTGTTTTTTTCGGCGAATTGTTCTTCGTCATTTTTGTTCAAAGTTTAATAGCTTGATCTTTAATTCCATTTGCCAATCTTGTTTGTAGTTTAGGAGAGTCAATAAGTCTAGCTTCTGCCTCATATGCTCAGACCCCTTTACCAACTTTTAGAGGACTTCCACTCTCTTAGGGAGAAGACCTTAGATAAAATTAGACAAATAGAAAGAACCCAAGAGGAAGCTTGTAGGGCAGAAGGGTTCCCCCTTAGGACTATTTTTCCACCACCTCTGAAGGTCATATACCCTGAACTAATCGAACAAGTTAAACACGCAGAGGTCCCAGCTGAACCCTCTCCAATGTCGGAGTCTGAGTCTGAGTCATCCACCTCAGACCCTATGTCTGTGGACTCTTTTCAAGAGGCCATAGATTTTTCAATTCGACAAGATCAGGTCCCTGATCAAGCAGAGGTTTCCAGTCGGGCCTCGTCTCACCAAAGTTCAAGCACATCAACCTCTTCCTCAGAGGTTGAAATTATTGGACCAAGTGTGGCTGTTACACTAATTCTTGAAGCCATTCCTCTGTCGGCAGTCACAGGGGCTGAGTTCTCTCAGAGGTTTCCAGGTGGTGCCCCATTGTCTGCTCGGGCCGATGTTGAGTTAGATGATGATGATGATGCTGAGAGTGATGTTGACATATCTGAGGTGGCCGAGATTGAGAGTATAGTCAGCGAGGTCGACCTCTTATCCTTCAGATACCTATATTCCATAAGCCCCTTTATAAAACTCAGGAGACCTATGAGGGAAGAGAGGGCTTATGACGGCTGAGATAGTGAAATCTGCATATACGAGCAGATGTTCAAGTTAGGATTTTGTCTACCCATCCATCCCATCATCATGTCTATATTGGCTTATATCAACTTGGCCCCTTCCCAGTTGTCACACAATGCTTGGAGGGTGATAATTGGAGCCATTGTCTTATAGAGGGTTGTTCATCACGCAGAACTTTATGTCCAAGTCTTTACAGGGTGCTATGTCCCTTCATCTGCCAGAAACCATCCGAGTTATTAACATTTTTTGGCTCGGAAGTCAAATAAGAAGATGCTTTAGTTTACCCAAACCTCAAACCATAATTAGAAGCCACGTTTCTTCTTTGCATCATGGCCATGGGAATTTGGTCCATTTGCCCCCTCTTCCTCATTAGAGTCGAGGATACCTATAAGATGGGGAAAGGTTACAATGGCTGCTAGGGCCGACCCTGGGCTAAGCCAACAAAATCTTCAGAAGGTCAAAGACCTTTAAGATCAGGGGGATCATGGTATGCTTGTAAAATTCGAACACTTGATGACCCCCTATTACTTCTTTGAGACTGGTCTAGGGGGAAGTCCTCTAATAGAGTTTGGTAAGTTCTTTTAATTTCAACAAGTTATACCTCTGAATTTATGTATATCTGATTCTCTAACTCAGACCTTTCCATCTTGCTGAGCGCCCAAAAGTAATATCTGACGAGTTATGTGAGATGGCTGCCCCCAGTCTAACAAAGCTCGTAAAAAAAGTTGGACTGAATGCTCCTCCTCCCCCTCCCCCTCCATCTACCTCAAGGGCTGAGGTAAAAAAGAAGAGGAACATTACCGACCCTGCCACTGAGGATCATAGGCAAAAGAAGAAAGGGGGAGATCGTTCCATCCATATTTCTTCTGAGGATGCCTTGATTGCTTGTATGTAGCAATTAAAGATAGGTGATAGTGTTATTGGCCAAAGTCTAAAGGCCTTGGATGTTATCGGCGGTGTCATCACTGAGTCTGACAAGTGCTTTTATCGGTCCATGGATAAGCCTCTGCTGGATGAATTCTCCCTTCATCATACCATCCAAGTAAGACATTTAACTATAGCTTCTGAATGTGTATCATCGGCATTTGAACTATTTATGACCTTAGTCTGACATCTTTGCACATGTTATGTAGGGTCTTCTCACTATGCATTACTATGTCAACTGGACCTTGGGGGAAGCTTCCTCTGATAAAGAAGGGCCAAGAGGCTGAGAAGACTGAGGCCACTTTAAACGTTAAAGTGGAATGTCTGAAAGCTGCTCTAAAGAAGGCTGAGGTAAGTGTGAAGGGGATGTAAAAAGACATAGACAAGCAGAGGGAAGATCATAACACTGCTCTAAAGGCCCAGGCTGACTCTCTTCAATGCAAAGTTGATGTGGCTATCAAGGCTGCCTTGGATGATGCCTCCGAGAAGATTTTGGAAGAGTATAAGGTCTCTAATGATTTTTTTAGCTTCGGCTTTGAATATATGGGAAGAGGGGTCAAGGAAACTGGAAAGTGGGATGCCAATAAGGAGAAGGAATTAGGAAGCCTTATAGCGGTTGACTTCATCGGCCTGGGATATCCCGACCCTAAGTTTACCTAGTACCTGCAGGAGGTTGAAGAAGAGGGAGGTGCTGCACCCACTAAGACCACCCCCCAAGGAGACATCATGACTGAAGATGTCGGTGCTCAATATGATGGGATGGAAGTGACCACCCTCGGCCAAGGAAATGAAGACATGTTAACTAACCCTGAGGCTACAAACACTTAAATTCTTGTGAAGCTATATGCAATCTTTTGTAACTCCCAATTAATTGTAACCTCTGATGAACAATGTTACTTTATATTTTTGTAATTTGCAACTTAATTTGTCAACCTCTGAGGATTGCTTTTATTTATTCTCTTGCTTCGTTATTTGAGTGATTTTCTTTACCATGCAATGCGTTCAGCTCTAAAGTCATGATACAATGGTTTTAAAGTCTGAGTTCATCCAAATATGGTGTCTGACCTCAGACCTTGTCACCAAATCATGATGTTATAAGGTCTGATGTCATCAACTAAGATATTGGCCTCATAAATAATTTCACCAAATTAATGATGTTAAGGGTCTGAGGTCATCCAATTATGATGTCTGACCTCAGACCTTATCACCAAATCATGATGTTATAAGGTTTGAGGTCATCACTAAGATGTTATCCTCATAAATAGTTTCACCAAATTAATGATGTTAAGGGTCTGAGTTCATCCAAATATGGTGTCTGACCTCAGACCTTGTCACCAAATCATGATGTTATAAGGTCTGAGGTCATCAACTAAGATGTTGGCCTCATAAATAATTTTACCAAACTAATGATGTTAAGGGTCTGAGGTCATCCAATTATGATGTTTGACCTCAGACCTTGTCACCAAATCATGATGTTATATTCACCAAATTAATGATGTTAAGGGTCTGAGGTCATCCAATTATGATGTCTGACCTCAGACCTTGTCACCAAATCATGATGTTATAAGGTTTGAGGTCATCACTAAGATGTTATCCTCATAAATAATTTCACCAAATTAATGATGTTAAGGGTCTGAGGTCATCCAATTATGATGTCTGGTCTCAGACCTTATCACCAAATCATCATGTTATAAGGTCTGAGTCATCAATAACATGTTATCCTCATAAATAATTTCACCAAATTAATGATGTTAAGGGTCTGAGGTCATCCAATTATGATGTCTGACCTCAGACCTTATCACTAAATCATGATGTTGTAAGGTCTGAGGTCATCACTAAGATGTGATCCTCATAAATACTTTCACCAAATTAATGATGTTAAGGGTCCGAGGCCATCCAATTATGATGTATGACCTTAGACCTTGTCACCAAATCATGATGTTGTAAGGTCTGAGGTCATCACTAAGATGTTATCCTCATAAATACTTTCACCAAATTAATGATGTCAAGGGTCTGAGGTCATCCAATTATGATGTTTGACCTCAGATCTTGTCACCAAATCATGATGCTATAAGGTATGAGGTCATCAACTAAGATGTTGGCCTCAAAAACTCTACCATTAGAGCACAATGAACCAAGAATTGTCATGGAAACTGATCTTCTCATTAATAATCTCTTCCTAAGATGATACATTTACACACTCTTGCAATATTATATGTAATACTTCTTGAGATGATTAGCATTCCAGGGATTGGAAAAAGGTTCCTCCTCGAGGTTTTCTAGCCTTTAGGTTCCAGGTACAACCACCTCGATTACTCTGTAAGGACCATGCCAATTTGGGTGTTTCGCCTTTTATAACGCCTTCTTCAACACTAGGTCCCCAACAGCTATGGACCTTGATTTTACCCTCTGATTGTAGAACTTTACTATTTTGTGCTAGTAAGCTGCTTGCCTGAATTCTGCATCTTCCCTTTTCTCTTCAATCAAGTCTAAGTCGAGTCTTCTTTCCTCTCCATTCTTCTCGAGGTCATAGGTTTGAACCCTATGAGTAGGGAGTCCTACCTCTGTGGGTATGACGACTTCTGAGCCATATGATAACATAAATGGGGTATCCCCCGTAGGTGTCCTAGCCTTCGTGCTATAGGCCCAAAGAATAATATAAACCTCTTCAGTCCACCTTCCCTTAGCCTCATCCAACCTCTTCTTGATCCCTTCGAGGATTATTCTGTTGGTGACTTTGGTCTGACCGTTTGCTTGAGGTCGGCCAGGAGAAGAAAAAAAATGCTTTATCCCAACTCTTTTGTAATATTTTTCTAGGGAAGAATTCTTGAACTGGGTTCCATTATCCGAAATGAGGGTATTTGGGAGGCTTTGTCTGCATATGATGTTCTTCTAAATAAATTGGAAGGTCTTCTGCTCTGTAATCGTGATCATCGGCTCCACCTCTACCCACTTGGAGAAGTAATCAATGGCAACTATAAAAAATCGATAATTATTTGCGGCCCTTGGTAGGGGACCTCCTAAGTCAATCCCCCATACTGCGAATGGCCAAGGGGAACTGATAGAAATCATAGGCTGATGAGGTTGATGGGGGATTGTGGAGAATCTTTGACATTTGTCGCAACTCTTTACGTAAGCTGCAGCATCCTTTGCCAAGGCTAGCCACCAGTACCCCTGCGTAATAATTCTTTTGGCCAAGGGTCTTCCTCCTATGTGACTGGAGTAAGAACCCTCATGTACCTCCTGTAATATGTGGGGAACATCCGTGAGAGGAACGCATCTGAGGAGAGGTAATAGGAATTCCTTCTTATACAGGACGTTTCCCACTATAGAGAATTTCACATCTCTGTATCTTAATTTCCTCCTTTCCAGCTTTGATTCCGGCAGTTCTCCCTTTATGATATACCTGGTAAGGGGGTCCATCCATGAATCCCCTAGGTTCAGATTGAGGTAGGGGTTACCAACCTCTTCTTCTTTAATGGTTTCTCTGGGTAAAATTTTGACAGGGACTGTTTTACGAATATCTATCTTCGTTGTCGAAGCCAACCTTGCTAAGGCATCTGCGTGGCTGTTGTTTTGTTAAGGTACTCTCTTCATCTTTACCTCTTTGAGGCCTTCCAGTATCATTCTCACCCTCTTCAGGTATTTATCCATCCTTTCATCTTTGGCCTCATAAACCCCTAAGACTTGATTAACAACTAACCTTCAGTCACTATGAAGTAGAAGTCATCCTACTCCCAGATTCTTTGCCAATGAGAGACCTGCTATCATGGCTTCATATTCTGACTCATTTTTCAATGCCTTGAAGTTAAACCTTAGGGCATATTCGATGTTAGTACCATCCGGGCCTGAGAGTATTAACCCCGCACCACTCTCACTTTCGCAAGCTGACCCATCGACAAAGAGGTTCTAGATGTCTCTATCTAATGAGAAGCCACCTTCTAACATTATTCCCTCCTTGAAGAGGTACCGGTCTTCCTCATTCTCGGTTGTCCTATCTCTGGCTCCCTTGGTCATAACCTCTTCTGGGTGTCGGAAGACGTTGCTGTTTGACCCTTCTGCAGTCTCTGATCTGTTCTCAATCTCGGTCTCTTCCCATGTAAACTCAGTAACGAAGTCTGAAAGAGCCTGCCCTTTGATGGACGTCCTATGCTGGTAAGTGAGGTCATATTCCCCTAACTCAATGGCCCATGTCATTAACCTACCTGACTTCTCACGCTTATGGAGGACCTGTCTTAGCGGGGAGTCAGTGAGAATGACCATGGAATGGGCTTGAAAGTAGGGCTTTATCTTCCTTGAAACGTGTATCAAGGCGTAGGCCAACTTTTCCATCCGAGGATAATTCTGCTCAGCCCCTTAAAGGTCTTTACTGTTGAAGTATACGGGCCTTTGGATCCCAATGTGTTCCCATACTATGGCTGCACTTATAGCTAATTCAGAGACTGACAGATAAACATATAATTTCTCTCCTACAATGGGCCTAGATAAGAGCAAGGGAGACCCGAGGTAGGACTTGAGCTGGTTGAAAGCCTTATTACATTCTTCGTCCCATTGGAAGGCCTTTTTAAGAACCTTGAATAATGGTAGACACTTGGCGGTCGCCCTGGAAATAAATCTATTGAGCGCAACCACTCTTTCAGTGAGCCTCTAAACGTCCTTGATACTCCTAGGTGTCTTTATGTCGAGCAAAGCTTTAATTTTCTCAGGGTTTGCCTCTATTCCTCTTTTAATGACGATGAATCCAAGAAACTTCCCAGCTCCTACCCCGAAGACACACTTTGCTGGGTTGAGTTTCATCCTGTATAGGTCCATGGTATTGAAGGTCTTTTCCAAGTCCGCCACATGAGTGTAGGCCTTTAAGCTCTTCATCAACATATCGTCTACATACACCTCCAAGGTCTTACCTATTTGGCCTTCAAACATCTTATTCACCAGACGTTGATAGGTTTCCCCTGCATTTTTCAATCTGAATGTCATCACCTTGTAGCAATACGTCCCTTTGTCAGTAATGAAGGCTGTCTTTTCTGAGTCTTCGGCATCCATGAAGATCTGATTGTAGCCTGAATATGCATCCATAAAGCTAATGCGCTCATGTCCTAAAGTTGCATCTACCATCTGGTCGATCCGGGGTAGGGGATAACTGTCTTTTGGGCAAGACTTGTTCAGGTCAGTAAAATCTACGCATATTCTCCACTTTCCATTGGCCTTGGGCACAATGAATGCATTAGATAGCCACTCCGGATATATCACTTCCCTAATGAGTTCAACCTCTTCCAACTTTCGGACCTCTTCTCGAATAATGTCATACTTCTCCCGGGAGTATACTCTTCGTATCTGTTTGATTGGCTTAGCATCCTTAGTCACATTCATCTTGTGGCACATAACTTCAGGGATGATGCCTGGCATGTCAGCGTGACTCCATGCGAAGACACTCTGCCTCTTCCACGAGAAGTCTACCAGCTCTTCCTTATTTTCTGCCTTTAAGGCTTTGCCGATCTGGATGGTTTTTTTCGGCTCGTCCTCATTGAGGACGATGGATTCTACCTCTTCTGCGGCCTCTCCCTTCTTCAACTTTGTTTCATCTCTTGGGTCAAGTGTGTCAATGTTATAAGTGGTGGTTACCCCTTTATGGGTCTCTCTCTCTTCAGTCGAGTTGAAGTAGCATTCTCGTGCTATGGTCTGGTCACCTTGCACTTCCCCTACCCCATAGGGGGTCAGGAATTTTATCATCTGATGTACCATTGACGGCACGACCTCAAACTCCTTAATGGCTACTCTTCCTATGATGAGGTTATAGGCCGAGAAGATCTTTTTGTCCATAACGAAAAAAATAATCTTCCGGGTTAACCTCTTAGGCCACTCATCACCCATCCGCACGTCCATCTCATACATGCCCAATGGATGGACCTTTTCACCGCTGAAGCCCATTAACGGATGATGATAGGGTACCAGCCTAGCTCTGTTAAGACCTAGACTCTTTAAGCAAGGCCAAAACATCACATCTGCTGAGCTTCCTCCATCTACAAGAATTCTCTACACCTCACATCCATGAACTCTTGTTGTGATCACCAAAGGGTCATCATGTGGAGCTAGGATTCCTTTGAAGTGGAGTCGTGAGAACCCAACTATGAGAGTATCCATGTCTACCTTCATTCTCTTCTACGTAGTATCGGATGACGTTAGGTTTACCACTTCAAGTTTGGCCACTGATATGGTCTCTTCCACATGAGCTTTTCTGTCATCCACCTCAGAACCACCTCCCGCGAGTCCTCCGCATATGGTGTTAACACTAAAGGAGATTATACCAACTCTTTTCACCGGGATGTTATCGTCTTTTGGTGGGAGGTCCGGATCATCCTCGTCATCGTCATTCGTACCATTGTCTCTTCTTGCTGTGGTGCCTCACGACATTTGTCGTGTCTCATGTTTTTGGGGTCTTACATTCCCCTTTTGAGAGCTTTACCATCAACATATTTCCTCAACTTTCTTGACTTCAACATCTTCTCGATCTCATCCTTTAAGGCGAAGCACTTGTCTGTTATATGGCCATGGTCTTGGTGGAATTCACACCATAAGTTTTGGTTCCTCTTATGTGGTTCTTTGGATATCTTAAGGATCGGTCATTCTTGATCTCATTGAGGATGTGTTCGCAGCTAACCGTAAGAGGGGTATAACACGCAAACTTATCATGAGCTGACCTCTTCTTTCCATCATTTTTTCTTCGTAATTTTCCACTGCCACCGTCGTTCTCATCCTCATACTTGGTGGCCTTGGCCTCTTCAGTGTTCGTGACCTTCCCTGCAGTTTCCAATAGCTCCGCCATGGACTTTGGAGGGTTTTCCGTAAGTTTCCACAACTACTTTCCCTTCTAAAGACCTCCTATGAGGGCGGTCATGGCAATATTCTCTTCGTAATCCTCAACCTCAAGTTTTTCTTTGTTGAACCTGGTGATGTAGTCTCTTAGGCTCTCGTTCTTCCCCTGCTTGACATACAGCAGATGGGTGGTCTTCTTTTGAGGTCTTACCCCAAAGTAGAAGTTGTGAATGAATCTTTCAGCCAAGCCCTTGAAGTTCTGAATTGAATTCTTTGAAAGATATGTAAACCAGATGTGAGCTACTCCTGTCAAAGTCCCGGAGAAGGCACGACACTTCATCTCATCTGGTATCGAATAGATGTCCTCCGCCGACTAATACATCTCAATGTCATGTACAGGGTTGGTGCTACCGTCATACTTGGGATAGACCACAGGCGGTTTGAACTTAGCGGGGGCCGAAAATTTTACTATCCTGTCCACAAAGGGGGAGCCTTCTGAGAAGCCTCTTTGTAATGGGTCTCGGCATTTGATGAGGTCTCTTATCTTTTCTTCAAGATGTTGAATAGATTCGTTCCATGGTCTTGCAATGTAGGCCTGGCCGAGGTTGTCCCAAGCCACCTCCAAGGGGTGGACTGAGGGTTCCCCAGCCGCAGCACAACGTCGGTTGTTGACCTCTTCATGGTCTCTACCTCTTCCTGCATGGGGTCGGCCTTGATGAGGCCGACGTTTCCCCTCTTCCCTTTATGATCCAGCTGCACTTCTCGACCTTAATAACCTATATCTTAGGTCATTTATCTGGCTTAAACTTTTAAAGGCCGACCCTCTGCTCAATCGATCAAAAGGTGATCCTTGTTGTTGGGATTCTTCTCCTCTTTTTCCCCCAAAACCTTGGCTTCGTTGCATAGGGCGAACAATATTGTTCGAAACCTCATATGGCTCCCAACAATCTTCTGGGACGTCTTCCGCCTCTAGATCATCATACAGGTCCACCGGGAAAGGGTTTCCTTGCCTCCCCAGGCACAAGCGCCTAGGGTCAGTAATGTCCCTCCTCCGCTATGGGATAGGTTGGTCATTCCGCGGTGCCTGGGGTGGTCCCCTGGCATCAGGATGGGGCTGAATAGCCGCCCGGGTGATCATTTTTGACGAGACTCCAGGTGGCCTCATCATATTTTGGCTGAGCTGTGCAAATTGCTCCTGCATTACTTGTTGCATTACATCTAAGGACCTCAAGGATGCGTCCACCTATGCTATTTTGGATTGGGGCGGTGCCTGGATGGAGCTAGGTCCACACCAGGCGGCGGAAGAGGTGGTGGTAATTTTGGTGCTATGTGTTAACACAAAAGAGCTGGTGTAGTAAATGAGCTTAATACCTTACATGACCTCTTTCAATAGTGAAACAGATCCACGCAGTGGGGGAGGCCTGGTTCACCACCAGAGTCTCCGGTGAGGTTAAGCGAATATAGAGGAAGAGGCTGCTTCTCTATTCCCATAGACGACGCCAAAATGATGATGCTGGAAATAGCACCACCCTTCAAGGTGATTGTAAGCTCAATTCAGTGTTAACAATGGCAGTACAAAAGTATAAACACATATAGTAGAGGGAGATGAGGAGAAGAGGATTCACACCAGAATATAAGTGGTTCAGCCAATCAGGCCTACGTCCACTGTGCATGTGTGTGATTAATATCACTGTATCAGGGCTCTAATGGCCATAGATACAAACTCTCAAGCTTTCTCTCTCTATTGTGTATTTGAAAAGAGTTTCAGCTAGGGTTGCTAATTTTGGGTTGGCCCCTCTAGGAAGGAGAATACATGTATATGTAGTACCTGGGGGGTGTAATGTACCCCTCATGCATGCAATGACCATGTGTGTGTTGACCTATCCAATATGATGAAGACATCTGTCACTGTCACATGTAGAGAATGATGATGAAATATTCCCCCCCCCCCACGTGAGGGGAATGATTTGTTAAAACTAATTTGTATACACATGTTCCCATCCACACATATGCGCATAAGAGCTCGGTCATCTGTCTAGTCATGACCTCGGCTTGGAATAGTACGAGGTTGGTAAAGTCTAAGTGTCATCCAATTCGAGATTAATCATGACGACCTCGGCTTATGTGGAGCCGAGGTTAGGTAGGTGATACCATAAGATCAGCCTGGGCCGAGGTTAAGCTGGAACATGTTAGGAACATTAGTTGATTCCCTGCTGAAGTCAGCCTTAACCTGGGCCTACTCCCAGTCGAGGTTGTTATCCCTTGGATGGCCTGATGAACAACTATTCCCATGTATCACGAGGGACTCTCTTGACAAGGTTGGTAGTAACGTCGGCCATGGCCGACCTTGCTTGGAATGAGACCGCTGGTCATTGTTCTAAGACCCTTCCAACATCGGCCATACCAATGGCCGAGGTTGATGCCTCTGAGCCGAGGTGGTACATTTAGGGAATATCACTCTTTACCTCAAATTTCTTCATTTCTGGCAACTCCAATAATTGTTAAAATTTTTCCATTAGCGTTTTTTATTTTTTGGTGGTTTTCCTGCCACTATTGGGAGGTCTTTTAGGCTTACAGAGGTGTTTTATTAGTGGTTTGGAGTGTGATTGAGTGACTGTGAGGAGTTTTTAAGGTTAGGCTTCTAGTATTTAGGTTTCAAACATCCTCCAGTCACTATCTCATGTGGGTAAGGTTAGGCTTATTCTTGCGGTTCTTGGGGAAAACCTTTCAAATTTCCAAGGTTTGATCCTCAATTCAATTGTAGTCAAACCTTAAGTTGTTTGCCCTTTCCTGTTTTACCCACGTGTAGCCTCGCCTTCGAATACTAAAACCCTTGTACAAATTAGTAGAGGACTCCCTAATCTGACAGATAAGTGCTTTGATAAGATTAGGCAAATAAAGGAAGCCCAAGCCGAGAGTCAAAGGCTGAAGCTTTTCTAGTCTGACCTATCGCTGAGACTTATGAACCAATGTCATAGTCGTACGTGGCCAACCCTATGTCCACCTCTCAAAAAATCAAGAGCGTGGATTCACACGAAAAGGCCATGGATTGCTCTCATGCTCAAAGTGCAGGGTCCGCTGTTAAAGAGGTTTCCTCTTGCAACTTATCTTCTAGAGGAGTCGAGTCATCATATGACTTTCATTATGTATAATTATTAGAGCCCAACATCGTATTCCCCCTATAATAAATTCCATTCCATTATCGGCCACGAATGGGGCCAGGTTTGTTGAGAGTTTCCCTAGTGGCAACCCATGAAATCCTCAGGCTGAGGTTCTATTTAGTAGTGATCAAGGGAGTGAAGTTGATACCTCCATCGTTGTTGAATATGAGAGTTCTATCTCTAAGGCTGATCTCTTAGTCTTCAGACACCTCTACAGTATAGATCCCCCTATTTATATGAGGGTACCTCTTGATAACAAAAGAGACTTTGATGGTTGGGAAGGTGGATCTACGTCTATGAGAAGATGTTCAAGTTAGTTTTTTGTCTGCCTATTCATCACATACTCTGAGCCATCCTTGGCCATATAAACCTTGCCCTGTTTCAGTTTTCTTCGAATGCACGGAGAGTGATGATTGGGTCAATCGTCCTTTGGAAGTCTATACACCAAACCGACCTTCCAGTTCACATATTTCTTGGTTGTTACACGACATCTTCTTCCAATAAATATCCAGGCTACTACCATTTTGTATCCAGGAAGTCTAAAAAGAAAATCCTACTCGTAACTCAGACTTCCAACCATGACTTGAAACACGAATAGTTCTTCATTTAGATTGTTTAGGAGTTCTTACCTAACCAATCCTATGGGATGCCTGCGCCTAGGACTTCTTTGAGGTGTGCCAAAGTTCCCATATTAGCCAAAGGTGACCCGGGCTTGATCCCTGATACCTATGAGAAGATAAACAAACTTCGTAGCTAAGGTGATAAAGATCTTCTTATGAAGTTTAACATCTAATGACCCCGTATTAACTTGCTCAGACAGGTCTAGGGGTGGCTCCCTGACTAAACTTTGTATGTTTTTTTGTTATTATTTCTAAGTGATGCCTCGTACCTTTATATAGTTGATACACTGATTCTGAGAGTTTTCTTTTGCAGAGCGTCCAGAAGGAACTTCAGATGAACTTTAGAAGATGTCGTCCCCTAACCTGGGCAAGCGCATTGACAGACGTGGTAACAAGGCCACCCCTCCAATTACCCTTTTGGAGAATAATGTCTGCTCCAGTAAGATCGATGGTGCTAGGAAAAATATGAATGTTCCATCGGATGACTCAACCTCCACCCGACCTTCCAAAAGTCAGTGTTCCAACCGTGCCATCCCCATTTCGACATATAATTCTCTCGCTACTCGTTTATCGTAACTGAAAATAAGTGACGATAGCATCATATGCCATAGTTTGAAGGCTGATGATGCCCTCGACTACATGATCTCAGAGGATGATAAGCATTTCCTCCAGTCCATGGCCATCCCTCTGCTAGCCGAATTTTCCCTTCACCGAAATGTCTAGGTAACTTTAAGAATTTTTACAAGTGTTGTCCTTTCATTTCCTATGAATCATACTTAAGTGTCTGTCTCTTGTGTTGCAGGGTGCAATTTTTCTTCATCGCTTGGCCAACTGGACCCTGAAGAGGCTGCCCTTGATCCAAAAGGTTCAAGAAGTTGATAAAGAAGAGAAAGCCTGGAAGGCTGAAGAAGGAGAAGTACCTGGTCACCAATATGAAGTCCGACCATGAAAAGGCTCTCAAAGATAAGGACGAAAGCATAAAGGCTAATATCGATTATGTCGTTAAAGCTGCCTAACCGAGGCTAAAGACCATATCATTGCCGACTACAAAGTGTCTAATGAATTTGTGGACTTAGGCTTTGATTATCTAGAAAGGGGCATCAGGGCTTCCGGACGATAGTCTTCCCCTAAACATGGTGAGATCGAAAGCCTATCCTCGAAAGATTTCGTAGGCCTTGGCTTTGGTGACCCTCATCTCGGAGATTCTTTGGTCGAGGTTGAGAATGTTACTGCTGCCCCTACAGAGACCAACCCTCTGGAGGTGACATAGAAAAATGAGGATTTGACTTACCATGACGATGGTACTGAGGTCACCAATGTTAGAGTTAATAAGACAGTTCATACGAGTGACGGGTCGGCCCTGACTGAGGGTGAGATTCAACTTTGGATCTCAATGATTACTTTTCTTGTTAAGGGCAATTAGCCCCGAGGGATTTTGTATCTTGTATTTTATGAATTCTGGTATTCTGACAATATTAATGGATGAGCGTTTACTTTTCATATGCTTTCCATAATTTTTTTTGTCTTGTGCTTGATATCTCTTGGAGTACGATACCACCATAATTTTTTGTCTTGTGCTTGATATCTCTTAAAGTATGATACCACCAATTAATGATGATTCATCTTATATTCATCAAATTAATGATGTTTAAGGTCTGACATCACCAAACTAATGATGTTGCATCTCACATTCACCAAATTAATGATGTTTAAGGTCTGAGATCACCAAACTAATGGTCTTTCATCTCATATTCACCACATTAATGATGTTTAACGTCTGAGATCACCAAACTAATGATGTTTCATCTCATATTCACCAAATTAATAAAGTTGAATGTCTGAAATCACCAAACTAATGATGTTTCATCTCATATTCACCAAATTAATAAGTGATTTTCAATTTGGACTCACCAAATTATGGTTTTATGCCATACCCCATCTCGTTATTTTCAGAGTGCATGGTTGAGCATCTTCTCGTCCATGCACTGTCATCCCGGACGAGAGAGGTTTTTTCACTAACCTAATGATGTTTTAATAGTTAAGCTAACCCTTCTTGATGTTATTGAAAGTCCATGGATAGGGTGGGCCCCCTTTTTAGGTTATCATTTACCCGAGGTTGGGTTGTCGATATCTCACCACGAATGATGTTTTATAACTTTTAAGGGTACGTGAAACAAATCATTCAAGAGAAAGTATATAAGATATGGGGGAACAATCCATTTTCATTTTTCTCATTTATAATAAGCATTTTTTTATAATGATTCATAATGGAAATCTCATATACAATCATCTATTGGTAGTACCTTTTTAATTGGTCAGCATTCCAAGGGTGGGAGAATGGTTCCCCCTCTAGGTACTCCAGCCAATAGGTGCCTTGGACTACCTCATCAGCAACCTAGTAAGGACCATTCCAGTTGGCATGAAGTTTGTTTGGTTTCTACCAAGTCTTATTCAAAATAAGGTCTCCCACTACTATCGACCTCGGTTTTATCCTCTTATCGTAAAAATTGGACGTCCTCTACTGATAGGCTGTCACTCTAACCTCATCATCCTCTCTTCTTTCTTCAATCAGATCTATGTCATGTTATATCTCTGTCATGTTTCCCTCAGGGTCATACGTATGAACTCTGTGGGTAGGGAGACCAATCTATGTTGGCACCACAACTTCTGATCCATAAGCCAACATGAAGAGGGTCTCCCTTATCGGTGTTTTCACCATCGTTCGATCTTCTAACCAAGTATTGATTCCATCAAGAATAGTTCTATTGGTGACCTCAGTCTAACCATTGCCTGGGGTTGGCTAGGCGATGAGAAGAACTGTTTGATGCAGACCCTTTTACAATACTTTTCTAGGGAGATGTTTTTTAATTGGGTACCATTTTCTGAGATAAGTGTATTAGGAAATCTGTATCTATAAATGATATTCTTCCACATGAACTGAAAGGTCTTTTTTTCTGTGATCTTAATCATAGCCTCGGCCTCGACCCACTTTGAAAAGTAGTCTATCGCCACAATCAAATATTTATACTTGCCCATGGCCCTTGGAAGAGGTCCAACCAAATCAATCCCCCATATAATAAATTGCCATGGTGAGGTGATAGACGTCATAGGTTGATGGGGCTAATTAAGGATGGTGGAGAACTGCTGGCACTTGTCGCACTTCTTTACGTATTCGGTCGAGCCTTTGGCAAGGGTCGACCACCAATATCCTTAAGTGATGATCCTCTTTCCAATGATCTACCCCCAATTTGGCTTGAGCAGTATCCTTCCTAAACATCCTTCAAAAATAGTCTACCTCGGCTGGGTGGTCACATCTAAGCAGAGGTAAAAGAAATTCCGTCTTGTATAACACATCCCCTAGGATAGGGAACTTAACTACTTTGTATCTCAACTTATTTCTTTCGGCCTTAAACTCCGAAAAACTACCCTCTTTAATATATTGAATAAGGAGGTCCATCAAAGATGGTCCAATGCTTTAATTAAATAAAAAATTCAGCTTTACGTCATCCTTCTTTAATGTCGACCGAGAAAGGATTTCTATTAGCACCAATCTATTTGTCTCTGTCCGTGTGGCTGAGGTTAACCTTTCCAGGGAGTCGGATCGGCTATTATCGAGCCGAGTCACCCTTTTGACTTTGATTTCACTAAATTCCTTCATCATCTTCCTCACCTTTGCTAGGTACCTTGCCATTCTATTGTCTTTGGCTTCTTAAACCCCCAAGGCCTAATTTACTACAAGCTAAGAGTCGTTATGGACTAAAATTTGGCACCCTTCCAGCGGCTAGCTTTCTCACGGTCAATGACCATGACAAAAAAACACGCGTTTTTTCTCACGGTCATTGACTGTGACAAGTCCGTGACAGATTTCGCAGCAAAAAACCCTTGCCCCTCCTTTTTTTCCCCACCGATTTCTTCCCTCCTTTTCTCTCTCTCTACACTGCTCTCCCTCCCTCCCTCTCTCTCTCTCTCTCTCTCTCTCTCTCTCTCTCTCCTTTCAAGTTGCTTTGGGTGTGGACAAAAGGGACGTAAAATGAGAGATTTCCTAAACAAAGGGAAGGCACCAACAATGACTTTTAATGAAAATAAGGATCATGGAAGACAAGGTAGAGTCTTTAATATTTACGATACAAAGTCTTCTAATGCAGTAGTGTCAGGTACACTTTCTTTACATGTACAACCTTTTCAAGTTTTAATAGATCATGGCTCTACCCATTCATTTGTGTCTGTACATTTTGCTAACCACTTTCCTAATATTTCTAAAACCCTTGAATCATAGCATACACGTTTCTACTCCTTCGAGTGAGTTATTGATAGGAACATTAGTATGTAAGTCTTACCATATAGATGTTAGTAGTCAATAACTATTTGCCAATTTGATACTTTTAGACATAAGAGATTTTGAATTCATTTGAGGGATGGATTACTTAGCATTGTATGATGATAAGTTTGATTGTTTTGAGAAGAGAGTTACTTTCCAAATTCCTAAGCATCCAGAATTTAGTTTTGAAGGAACTGGCATCATATCTCCGATGTGTATTATCTGTGCAAGGAAAGCCTATAGTTTTCCTAAGCAGGGAAGTCAAATGTTTCCAGCAACTATTACCAACTTATAGATGATAGAGCCTAGCTTATAAGATATACATATAGGTAAATATTTTTTGTATTTTTTTCCAGATGCGCTACCTGGTCTACTTCCCAATAGAGAAATATAATTTACCATCGACCTTATTCTTGGAACTATACCAATATCAAAACCACCTTATCGCATGGCACCTGTAGAATTAAGGGAATTAAAAGTTCAATTACAAGATCTGTTAGATAAGGGTTTTATTAGATCAAGTATATACCCTTGGGGTGCTCCAGTGATATTTGTTAAAAAAAAGGATGGGAAGATGATGTTATATATGGATTATCGTGAACTAAACAATGTGACCATTAAGAATAATTACTCCCTACCTTATATATATGATTTATTTGACAAACTACAAGGAGTGCAAATATTTTTTAAGATTGACCTTAGTTCAAGCTATCACCAATTGAAGATTAAGGAAGATGATATTTCGAAATCAGCTTTTCGTACTAGATATGGTCACTGTGAATTTCTTGTGATGCCATTTGGACTAACTAATGCACCTGCTGCTTTTATGGATATGTTGAATAGAGTGTTTAGGATATATTTGGATCAGTGTGTGGTTATTTTCATTGATGACATCCTTAAGTAAAGCATTTGGAGACAGTGCTACAAATCCTTAAGAGAGAGAAATTATATGCAAAATTAAAGAAGTGAAAGTTTTGGTTGCCTAGCCTCTCTTTTCTAGGACATGTCATTTTCAAGTAGGGAGTGTCGATTGACCCTCAAAAGATCAAGGCTATGTTAGATTGGCCTAAACCAACTAATGTGGTGTAGATTCGTAGTTTTCTTGGATTAGTAGGTTATTATTGAAGATTTGTTGAAGGATTTTCTAATGTTTCCAAACCTCTATCTAGGTTCACACAAAAGTTGGTGAAATATGAATGGTCTGAGGAAGTTGACAATAGTTTTCAAGAACTTAAGAATCGATTAGTAATTGCCCCAATTTTGACTATTCCTTTTGACAGAGTGGGATTTCTAATTTATAGTGATGCTTACGCAAATGGTTTGGGATGTGTGTTAATGCAATATGAAAAAGTATTAGATTATTCCTCGAGACTTTTAAAACCACATGAGCAGAATTATCCAACCCATGGCTTAGAATTAGCAGCTGTAATATTTCATCTTAAGATTTGGAGACATTACTTGTATGGTGAGACATGTGAGATTTATACCGATCATAAGAGTTTGAAATATATATTTATTCATAAAGAACTAAACATAAGACAAAGTAGGTGGTTAGAATTAATGAAGGATTATAATTTAAATAATCATTATCACCAGGTGAAAGCTAGTATAGTAGCCTACGCCTTAAGTAGAAAGTCTACACTAAGTTTATCATGTCTTATTACAAGCCACGAAGCTCTGTTGAAGGATTTAAAAAGTATGGTAATAGATGTAAGTATTTAGGAGGAATAATCGTGAATTTTCATGTACAATACATGTTAATGGAAAGGATCAAAATTGTACGAGTTGATATATTGAGTTTTGGAAATAGAATGTGTGTGCCATGTGATGCCCAATTAAAGAGGCAAATTTCGAAGGAAAATAATTACTCAAGATTCACATTTCATCCCGGATGTACAAAGATGTATAGGGGTCTTTGAGAAGTATTTTGGTGGAATAACATGAAGAGGGAGGTAGCGGAATTTGTATCTTAGAGTTTGGTTTATCAACAAGTAAAAGCTGAACATCAGAAACCATTGGGATTAATACAACCCCTACCTATTGCTGAGTCGAAATGGGAACATACTACTATGGATTTTGTGAAAGATTTACAAAGGAGTTCAAATGGTAATGATTCTATTTGGGTGATTATTGGTAGGTTAAATAAGTCTGCTCAGTTTCTTGTCATTAAGATTACCCATTCTTTAGAAAAGTTAACTAAGTTGTACATACGGCAAATTATTAGGCTTCATGGAACCCCAGTTTCAATTGTTTCTAATCGTGACCCTAGGATCATGTCTCACTTTTAAAAAAGCGAACAAGCAGACATGGGAACCCAATTCAAATTCAACACTGCTTTTCATCCAAAAATAGATGGGCAATCTGAGAGAACCATTCAAACCTTAGAGGATATGCTTAGGTCATGTTTACTTCATCTGATAGGGAATTGGGATGATCATTTATCGTTAGTGGAATTTGCATATAATAATAGTTATCAAGCAATCATTGAAATGGCTCCGTATGAGGCACTCTATGGTAGAAGGTGTTGTTCCCCTGCGCATTAGGTAGAATTTCGAGAAAGAAAATTATTGGGATGAGAATTGATTCAAATCACATCTGAGAAAGTGAAATTGATACAAGACCGATTTCGAATCACTCAAAGCTGTCAAAAGAGTTATGTCGACAATCGCCAACAATAGTTGGAATTACAAAGAGGAGATTTTGTGTTCTTGCGAATATCACCAGCAAAGGGAGTAATCCAATTTGGGAAGAAAGGGAAGTTAAGTCCAAGATACATAGGACCTTTTGAAATCCTTGAAAGGATAGGAGTTATTGCATATAAAATAGCCTTACCCCCTGAACTCTCTAATTTGCATAATGTATTTCACGTGTCAATGATGAAGAAATGTGTCCCAAATCCAACGCATATATTAATTCATGAACCTCTACAAGTTAAAGAAGACCTGACCTACATTGAGCATATAGTAGAAATTTTGTACTACAAAGATCAAATATTACGAACCAAGGTAATTCCACTTGTCAAAGTATTATGGCATAATCATTCTGTTGAAGAAGCAACATGGGAGTGGGAAGATGAAATAAAGGAGCGATATGCATACCTCTTTGAAAATTAATGTAAGTCAAGTTTGGGGACCAAACTTCTTATACGGAGGGTAGGATGTAATAACACCGCTTTTATATGTTAATATAAAGTTTGTTTTTACAATTTCGTCTCATTCATTTTCAGATAAATGTTGTATTATTACAAATGTGAAATTATGGGTTCTTAATATGATGAAGAACATTTTAAATTTGAAGAATCAAATGTAAAATTGTTCAAATTGAAGTTTTATTGAACGTCCTAAGCAAAACGATAAGTTTCGGGGTAGAAAATATAAAGTCATGAAACTTTGGGGACTTAGTTTTAATTAAGAAAGTTTCAGGGACCAAAAAGAAAAATAAAAGGACCATTTTGTAAATAAAATATTTCCAGGGACTTCTGAGAAACATTCAAAATATAGTGTGAGATGACGAAAGTGCCCTTCATGTTTAAAATGAACCTTATAGCCTTAATTGACACCTCGTGCTTACACGTGTCGTCGATATAGATAAAGCTAAAACATGTGTCGCAGTTCAGTAAAATAAGACTGCAAGACCCCTCCGTTAAGCGACACATCAACGTTGACTCGCCGTTCTAAAATCTTGGTTAGCTAGACACATGGCAGTGCCATGATATCTTGGGGAAACTATAAATACGGCCTTTAGGATCATTTAAACTCATACCATTTCCTCAATAGTTTATAGTAAGAAAGAGTGATATCTTAAGAAGGAGTTATGTGAGTTTAAGAAGAACTTTCATCTTAACGATGTGATCCAAGACTTAATATCGATAACTTCGATCTTTTGTTTTAGGTTAATACTCTATGACATTCCTTACGCATTTTAATTATATGATATGATGCAAACTATATATTTTTTGAACTGCTTTTATTCTCAAAATTCGACTAATACCGATGATTGTTTCATTGTGATATGATTATATTTGTTCATATAGACATACCGACTAAAATTAGTATTCAAAATGATATTGATTATTGGAAATAAGATTCCGCCTAAGGGGCGTTTCTTACTGACTAACCTTCCTAGTTGGGTTATCTCTACTGTGCCCTAAATAAGGCGTTGTGACAAACAAGTTAGATTGACCCTCAACTATCGGGGAATAATAAATTAGAAGAATACAATATTATTATGTATTCGGTCATTAAAATGATATGATTGAAAAAAAGATATTGCCTTTGAATTGTCGTATTGATTCTATTTTGAACAATTCAATTCTACATATTGTCATTCACATATATTACTGCAAATTCTTGTCCATATATATCTATACCTTGTGTTATTGCTTGAATAGGTTTCTAATTTATGTAAAACCATGGAATGTCTGGAGATTAAATCTCATTTGACTTCTTATTGACAATATAATAATTTTCGGGAAATAACTAGGCTCATGGATGGAACGTGACATGACAATGTTGAAGATTTGTCTTTCAGATCTCATTTTCTTACTTTAAGTAAAATGCTTGGTTTATCAGATAGATCATGCAATTGGTTTTAAATTTTGTCTTAATTTGTAAACACATTGTTACTTATATGAAGTTTCCTTTTAGAAAGCTCTGATGACATAATTCCTTCATTTCAAGTAGTTTACGATTCATGACCATGTGCATGTATTTTCGTTGCATTTATTTAAGGAAACAATTCAAGTCAAAATATTTGTTGCCTTGGTGTCAAGTCAAGAAACTCGTTCCCTACTAATTTTTTGTCGGGGTCGTGACACACAGTCTGAGAGAATAACCCAATTATCAGAATATCTACACTTAGGCTTAAAAACATGTCGTTAGAGGATAAAACCTCGAAACACCACCCAAACAATCCCATGAGCGGTTCCAACACCTCACACGAGACCAATGTAACTAGTAGGAACCGACCGCTTGGTCGTGGAACTCCGGTCTGAGTGCACAGCCCAATTTTCAGAATATATACACTTAGGCGTGAAAACATGCCGTTAGAGGATGAAACCCCAAAACACCACCCAAACAGCATCGTGAGCAGTGCCAACACCATGCACGGGACTAATATAACTCATAGGAATCAACTGCATGGTCATGGAACCCCTGGTCCGAGAGCATGGACCAACTTGCAGAATATTTACACTTAGGTGTGAAAATAAGTCATTAGACAGAAAAACCTTAAAATACCCCCCAAACGGCTCCGTGAGGGGCACCAACACCTCAGATAGGATCAATGTAACCCATAGTAACCAACCACGTGGTCAAGGGAGCTCCAATCCTAGAGCACGGACCAATTTTGAAAATATCTACACATAGTCTTGAACACATGTCGTTAGAGGGGTAAACCCTAAAACAGCATCCATACGGCCCCGTGAGCGGTGCCAGCACCTCGTATGGAACCAATGTAACATGTAGAAACCGATCGCATAGTCATAACCCCTAATCTGAGACCACATAATGTTTTTCAAAATATGTACACTTAGGCTTGAAAATATGGCGTTAGAGGATAAAACCTTAAACAACACCCAACCAGCCTTATAAACGGTTCCAAGACCTCGCACAGGACCAATGTAACACGTAGGAACTAATCGCATGGTCACGGGAACCACGATTAGAGAGCATGAACTAATTTTTAAAATATCTACACTTAGGCTTGAAAACATGTTGTTAGAGGCCGAAACTGTGAAACGCCCCTCAAATGTCCCCGTGAGCAGCACCAACACACTACACGGGACAAATGTAACTCGTAGGAACCGATCGTGTGGTCACGAGACCTTTGATCTGAGAGCACAAGCCAATTATCAGAATATCTACACTTAGGCTTGAAAACATGTCATTAGAGTGCGAAATCCTGAAACACCTCCCAAACGGGCCCATGAATAGTACCAACAGCTAGCACAGGACCAATATAACTCGTAGGAACCGACCGCATCGTCACGGGACCCCCGATCCGAGAGCACGACCCAATTTTCAGAATATTTACACTTAGCCTTGAAAACATGTCGTTACAGGGTGAAACCATAAATCACCTCCAAGCGACACCGTGAGAAGCACCAACACCTCGCACGGGACCAATGTAACTCGTTGGAGCAAAATGTGTGGCCACGGGACCCCCGATCAGAGAGCACAGACCAATTTTAAAAATATATACACTTAGGCTTGAAAACATGTTGTGACGGGGAGAAACCCCAAAACACCATGTAAACGGCATTGTGAGAGGCGCCAACACCTCACACAGGACTAATGTAAGTCGTAGAAATTGATCGCGTGCTTATGGGACCCCCGGTCTGAGAGCACGACCTAATTTTTAGAATATATACACTTAGGCCTGAAAATAGGTCGTGAGAGGGAGAGACCCCAAAACAACCCCCAAACGACCCCATGAGCAGCACAAACATCTCGCATGGGACCAATATAACTCTTAGGAAATAATCGCATGGTCACGGGACCCCCGAGTTCGGGAGCACGACCCAATTTTCATAATATCTACACTTAGGCTTGAAAACATGTCGTTAAAGGGTGAGACCCCAAAACACCCCCCCAAATGGCCCCATGAGCGGTGATAACACCTCGCATAGGACCTATGTAACCCGTAAGAACTGACCACGTGGTCACGGGACCCCTGGTCCGAGAGCAGGGACCAATTTTAAGAATATCTACACTTAGGCTTGATAACATGTCGTTAGAGGGCGAAACCCCGAAACACCCCCTAAAAGTCCCCGTGAACAAGGCAAACACCTTTCACGGGACCAATGTAACTCATAGGAATTTACCGTGTGTTCACGGGACCCCCGGTCCGAGAACATGGGCCAACTTTCAAAACATATAGACTTAGGCTTAAAAACATGCTGTTAGAGGGAGAAACCCTAAAGAAGACCCCAAGCGAACCCATGAGCAATGTCAACACCTCGTACGGAACCAATGTAACTCGTAGGAACCGATCGCATTATCACGATACCCCCGATCCGAGAGGACGGACCAATTTTCATAATACATACACGTAGTCTTGAAAATATGTCGTTAGAGCATGAAACCCTGAAACACCCCGCAAACGACCCCATGAGTAGTGCCAACACCTCACACGGGATCAATGTAACTCATAGGAACCGACCGCGTGGTCGTAGGACCACCAGTCTGAGAGCATGACCCCATTTTTAGAATATCTACATTTGGGCTTAAAAACATGTCGTGAGAGGGAGAAACCCTTAAACACCCCTAAAATGGGCCCTGAGCGGTGCCAACGCCTCCCGTGGGACCAATGTAACTCATAGGAACCAATCACGTGGTCATGGTATCCCCGGTTCGAGAGCACGACCCAATTTTTAGAATATATACACTTAGGCTTAAAAACATGTCGTTAGAGGGAGAAACCCTAAAACACCACCAAACGGCCCTGTGGGGTGAGCCAACAACTCGGACGGGACCAATGTAACTCGTAGGAACCAATCGCGTGGTCACGGGACCCGCAGTCCAAGAGCATGACGATAATTTGAGAATACCATTGTGCTCTCAACCCAGGGGTCCCGTGACCACGTGGCCTTTTATAATTTGTTGTTTAGCATTATTGTTGTGAGGAGTTTACATTATAAAGGTTTTAGAATGTCCAGAAAATAAAGGAAATTATGTCCAATTTTTTAATATATTTAAAACTACTCACAGATCTAAGTCGTGACCATCTCTATTTTCTATCATGCATAAATAGGGTCAGGACTATTTTTGTGAGGTCAAAGTGTGGGTCATGGCCTTGTGTCGTGACCATTGTTGTGCTCATTTTCATATTACGAATAATGAGTCATGGACTTGAGTCGTGACTAGAGTCGTGACCATTCTCATATATTAAAGCATGGGTCACGGATATGAGACGTGACGAGAGTCGTGACCGTTCCCATATATTAAAGGATGGGTAACAACCAATGGTTGTTACCAGATGTATGTATGTGTCACGGCCCTAGTCTGCGACCATCTGCAGTGACCCCCAAGGTCCATGACACGTCGTTTGGTTAGGGATTTGGGTCGTGACCCTCGAAAATGGTCACGGACCTTAGCCGTGACCCATATTCCTGGTTAGTGTCTTTGGTAGTGACCATTCACCTAATATGGTGTAGAGAATTGGTGCGTCCATAAGACGTCATATAGGTTAGTGGGGAGAAATGTCAATGTAATATACACGAATATAAGTGGTTCGGACCGCACCTGAGGATCCTATGTCCACTATGAAAGTTGTTTCTCTATGTATTAGATTATAATTGAGATTTTCATAATTTAGAGACCGATTGGACTTCAACTAAGAGAATATATGGTATCTGCGATCTTTGTTACTAATCTAGAGACCCTTAGGAAGTAAATTATTGGCTTCTGTAAGGATTCCCCGTCCTATTTTAGGACTCAATGGATCATATAATGCGTAAGAAGATGGAAATGATCCAAATGCCTACTGTTGTCTGCCAACAATGGGTCAATAGAGTGAATAAAAATTGCTTATGGTTGTATTAGCTAATCATCTAGTATCTTTAATACTTGAATATCTTTCTTATATATTCCCATGGAGAGCAAATGAGTGGACTATAGTAGTATAGTCGGTGCTTCACTGAGGTCTAACGACTATAGTAGCACGATGAAATGTGTGAGAAAGGATTTCAGGTAGTATAACATAGTTTATTAGAGCATTTAATCCAAAATGGGAGTTGTCAATGGTGACAAGAGTGAGTGGTGATGATGAATAGAACAGTGATTATACTTTATACCTTCTATTTAGAGAAGTTACAGGAGCTTAACAAAATGTCTGAGGGGCATGGGACTAGTTAAGGTTCCTCTGAAGATGGTCCCGTGATATATTGTGATGATATTTCCATAGAACAAGGACCATTGAACCATTGGAGGTCAGTCCCCATCATATTAAGGTTTGAGACTTGAAACTGTTGATTCTGAGGTATCCCATTTGCTATGACACAATAAGGTAGATATGGGCTCAGTGGATAAACATTAGTATGGAAGAGGTCTTTATTAGACCTTAAGACCTATTCCTTTTCATAGATGAAGGTTAAGGGATTCTAAATCGTTGGAATTCTATAACACTTAAACATGGCATTATCAAATTGTTGAATCCACTAATGATATTCCGTTGGTGATGTAATCACTCACTTACGATGAGGTGTTAAATATAAACTGTGCAATCAAAATAAATTTGAATAGACAATCCAATAGAAACAAAATCATGCACCTAGCAAGTGGTAACTATTCATTAATTCACTAAGATTGTTAAGAAAAATAAGTTCTAAACCTTTGGTTTTTACACTGATTTTTGTGTGTTCTCTCTCTCTCACACACCTCTATCATTTGACATTATCAAGCTCACATTTTGAATTGTTATTAATTTGATCAAATCATAAATAATTTTCATGGAATAAATAAAACCTCGTCGTTGCATCATGAAGTCAAATTTTGAAAAAGCTCCATTAAGTATTCATGAGTCAACTACCGAAAGAGGATAAATATTTACTAAAATATACCATCTAACTTGGATTCATTATATTATGATTTTCCTTTTCATTAACTTTTAATGTGCGTGTATGAGATAGGGAGACCTACCAATGACGGCGTGGGTGTTAATAGAATAAAGTATGTGTGAAGGAAAAGTGATTTACAAGTAGGGGTATTTTATTCTATTTGTATAAGAGAAATGATAGAATATCCTTTCTTATATAAAACCCCTAAGGTTCTGTGAATAACGGTGGGCATTCCACAAAGAAAAAATAAAAGGAGCATATAACTTTTGACAAACACAAGTTGGGCAACATTTTAGGTGTTGTTTTTATTGAATAAATGGAGGAAATACAATTGTAATTTGGCAAGAAATGACTCGTATGGAGGATATAAATAAAACCCCATCCTCCTTTGTTTTTCATCCCAAAGTTCAAAGATAATTTCAATGTTAGAGAAAATCTTGAGAGATATTGTAAGAGAAAATTAAGCGACGAATATTCTTGGGTGTAATTATTTTACGAGATGTGTGTTGTAAGTGTTTGTAAGCAACTTGTATAGTTTTTCTCCCTGTAGTGAAAGATCTACAGCAGCTTGTGGATGTAGACTAAATTTAGTGAACCGCGTAAAATTCTGGTATTGTGTGTTCATTATTTTCTTGACCCATTAAATCCTAAGGTCCTGGAAAAATTATTGGCGGTAGTTTGTAACACCTAATTTACTAACAATTGGTATCGGAGATCTTAGTTTGACAACCTTAAATAGACGAACTTGTTTGACAAGAAATATTTTTACGTACTTTTTTTTGTATTCAACATATTTATTTGAGTGGGAGCAATGGTGTCTCAAAGGAAAATTCAGAAGTCAAAAATTTTTATGGTTCAAATTTGGGATTTTGAAAAATGCAAATTGATGATTGTCTCTTTCAGAAAGATTTATATTTACCACTGGGTGAAAAGCCAGAAGAGATTAAGGGGTCCAAATGGCAATTGATTGACCGCCTTTTGGCACTGGGAGGATATCATTCTCAAAGTCGGTGGCACTTATTATAAAAAAGAGAAGACGAGGACATCTCTCATGGCTTCCCTCTGCAACACGCAAAAGCATCCTTTTGTAACAAATAAAGTCCATTGGATTAAAAAATATTTAATCTGAAATTGGAAGAAGGTGGATAGTTTAGAGAACATCTAAATGCATTCAATTAAGTGATTGGTCAACTAGAATAGGTTGGAATCAATTATAGTGATGAAATTCAAGATTTATTCATTTCGGGGTAGTTTCTCGAGAGTTAGAGTGAAATAGTTACTTCAATCAGTAGTTTTATGGGAAAATCTAAACTGAAGCTCGATGATATCATTAATATGATCATGACATAGTAAATCCAAAAACAATCATATGGAGACTTTACTTCGGCATTGGCATTGAACATGGAAAGTAAAAGTAAAGATTTAAACGGTAAGAAAGGGCATAGAAGATTCAGATCGAGAAATGGCAGGTCGTAATCTCAAAATCCTCAAAATTCCAACAACCAAAATTAGAAGAAGAAGGAAATTGAATTTTGTAATTGTGGCAAGATCGTAAACTATAATAATTAATGTAGATCCTTAAAGAAGAAATCATGGAAGAAAACTAAAGCCAACATCATTTCATAAGAATCATACGACGCACTGGTATGATCCATAGAGTCCTAGGTGTTGGACTCAAAAGATCCTTTGCATGCGTCCTCAAGAAAGGAACTCTTAATGAGGTATACTAGGTAACCTTGGCGAGGTGTATCTTGGTGATGACCAGGCTTGCAGTGTTGTTGGTGAAGGCGACGTACATATCAAGTTGAATGGTTCTGTGTGGAAGATAAAGACAATAAGAAACCTCACTGACTTGAGGAAAAATATTATATATATGGGCCAGCTGGAAAATGAAGGTTATGTCACAACCTTCAGTGGTGATGGCTAGAAAATTTCCATATTTGCCATGACTGTGTCATGTGGTAAGAAGAGTGGCTCACAATATATGACCACAGACATTTAAAAATTAATTTTTATTGATGATAGAAAATAAGACTCACACTTGTGGCAATAAAGACTTGGTCACCTTAGTGACAAAGGTCTCAAAATTATTCACCCTTAAGGAAAATTGTCAAAACTACAATAAGAAGATATTAACTTGTGTGGGAGTTGCATATTTGGAAAGAAAAAAAGAGCCAGCTTCCTAAAAAGTGGCATAACTCTAAAGAAAGAAAATATTGAATTGGTCCATACAAACGCCTAGGGGTCAGCCTCAGTTTTATCCATTGATGAAAAGTCTTACTTTGTAACTTTCATTGATTTTGACTCTAGAAAGGTGTGAATTTACTTCTTGAGACATAAGTTTGAGGTGTACAAGGTGTTAAAAAAATGGAAGGTCGTGGTGGAAAATAAGACATGGTAAAGAAGTCAAGATCCAACAACGGTGGCGAGTACAAAGACATTGGTTTCAAGAAGTTAATTTATGAAAATCTAATAAGATTAGAGAGGACTGTATAATGGACATCACAATATAATGGCATGGTAGAATGAATGCACTGAACATTATCTGACAGAGCCCAAAGAATATAAATCCATGTAAGTTTATCAAAGTTGTTTAGGTTAGAGTCTCTCAATACAACAACCAACCAAATTAACTAAGGACCATCACTACCATTGGATCACGAAAACCAAAATAGGTATGGAGAGGAAAGGAGATAAAACTTTCACACTTGAAGGTTTTCAACCTTGTGCCATATGTTTATATTAGTGATTATGCTAAGGGTAATTTTAACCCTAAGTCACTAAAATGATTTCATTGGATACAAAGAAGATGAGTTTGGTTATTGATTCTCGAATAACCAAACAAAGAAAATAATTCGATGTCGAGATGTGATGTTCAATGAAAATGTGATGTACAAGAAAAAAATGCACCATAGTCTAGTGGCGCAAGACAATATGATCAAATATACAATTATTTGGATGATATTCCAAATTATAGCGTGGAATAGTGGAAAGATGAAAGTTCTCAGTCAAACGAACTAACACCGGTGAGTATCCTACAACAGATTGATGCACCACACCCTCCACAAACTGCTACTGAATTGAGAATATTGTAACACCCCGCCCGCCCGAGGAGAGCGAACGGAGCGCTAATGCGATAAAATAAATCCAAATCCACAAATCACAAGTAACAAGGTATAGAGCATCTAAATAAACCCACAATAATATAAATCCACTAATCTCAATCTATTCAAGTACAACAAGTCTCTCGAATTAAAATTACAACTATCTAACTCGAATAAAAATGCTCTATACATCAATGAAATAATTAATACAAATCTTCCAAATTGTATTAAAAATTCTTCCCAAATAATCCTCGCTAAAATAATCCCCATTGGTCCATAGCTCTCAAATCCATGCTAACCTGCCAACTAAAAGAAAATATAGGGAAGTGCACAATATGACAAGAAAGATGCTCAACAATTATATTAACGATGAAGAAAGAGTAACAACATGAATACGAATATTCAAATCGAAATGAAAATCTCAAAGCATTTATCAATATAATTTCTCAACAACACTTTAACTGGGTCACCAGGCCTCACCACATCCGTATATGCTTTATCAAGCCATAGCCCGGGAAACAGGAATTTTGGCGGGTGCCCAACATCCGTGCCATATTAAAATCTCATGACAACATGCTCAACAACAATATAATGATACCACATGAATCAAAATAATTTCAACAATTATTTTCCAGATTTCGATGAATTTATCAATTCAAATATGAGTTCAATTAACAAGAATTCAAAGAGAATGACACTCGTGAGATTTAAGGAGCATATTGTGTAAAACCCCATACCTCAAACCATGATGAGAAACCAATGATCACATCCTCAAGATCAACACAAAAGATCTACAAAAGCTCCTCCAAGAACCTCCAACAAAATATCCCCAAGAACACCTCTAATCTAAGGTTGGAACTCACAAATCTCAAGGGACAATGTGTATATAAAAAGAAGAGGAATATAAAATATATTTGCTGCCAAAATTTGTGCCAAAAGTATGTTAAAAAGGTTGCCCACGACTTCCTTTTATAATGAAAATAAATGAAGAGTTGGAATCCAAAAGACTCCTTTAAATAAGGCAAAGAAATGAAAAGTTGGAAGTTAAAACAACACTTGAAAATTACTTAATGTTCACCGACTTAGAATTCCAAGAGTTAAAAACATTTAAAAATCATTTTAAAATCCGTTTTAACTCCGTTTTCGAAACCGTTTGAAATTCTCGCCTTTAAAAATAATAACCAACATATTTGAGCAATAAAAATAATTTTATCAAAAACTTTATTTTCCTCCATTTTCCTGAAATTAATTAAAATAGCCCAAATTTACGCGGGTTGTTACACTTCCCCACCTGACCTCATGTATCAAATATTAAGTATATGAAATATTTATTGCATGATGATTGGAGTGAACCTAAAGATATAACGAAGCATGTTATATGAAGCATGTGAGAATGTGAGATCTTAAAATGAATGATAACACGAAGTCCCTTATCTCAAATAAGACATGGGAACTGACTAAGTTGTTCGTGAAAAAGAAAGAATGCTCTGCACAACAAATGGGCATACCGAGTCAAAAAGGAACATGATGGTTCCAAGAGATATAAGGCAAGGTTAGTGGCTAAAGGATTACAATAGAAGGAAGCAATTGATTTCATCGAAATTTTCTCATCGGATATGAAACTAACTACCTTTCGATAAGTTCTAAGTATTGTTGCAACAAAGGATTTTCATCTTGAGCCACTAGATGTCAAAACTACTTTCCTTAATGATAACTTAAAGGAAAAAATATATATGCAGCAACCAAAGGGTTTTACCCGACACTAATGTGAAAATTAAAGAAAAACTTATGGGGGTTAAATTAAGCCCCAAGATAGTGGTATAAAAAATTCAAAAGTTTTATACATAGAAATGGCTACAACAAGTGCAATGTTGACTAATGTTGTTACTTCAAGATATTTCAGTCTAGCTGCATCATTTTTCCATCAAATGTTGATGACATGATAGTGGTAGAATCAGATATGAATAAAATTAAATATTTGAAGAAACAATTATCCAGTGAGTTCAACCTGAAATATTTTGGTGCATCAAAGCAAATTCTTAGGATGAGGATCAACAAAGACAAGGAAAAAAAGTACTTTGGAGTTGTCTCAGGCAGAGTACATCAGTCGTGTCTTGCGGAGGTTCAACATAGGTGATGCTAGAGGTGTTAGCACACCATTGTCAAGTTATTTTCGACTATCCAAGGACCAGTCAGCGTAAATGGAGCATGACAAAAATGTCTTGGCCAATGTTCCATATGGATCAACCATCAAAAGTTTCACGTGTGCAATGGCTTTCACAATAACAAATATTACCCACATAGGGGGAGAAGTGAGAAGATTCATAACCAACCCAGGAAAGAAACATCGGGAAGTAGTGAAGTGGATACCAAGGTCCTTGCGCGGTACTACCAATAGATGTCTATTGTGCAGACGAGGTAAGACAAAATTCCAATGCTATGTAGATGTCGACATTGCTGGAGAGGTAGGTTATAGGAGTAGCACTAGTGGTTACATTTTCATAGTAGGTACTATTGCAGTCAGTTGGATTTTGCAGCTACAAAATAATGTTGCATTATCCACTATAGAGGAACAATACATAGTTGTGATAGAAGCCAATAAGGAGATGATCTGGTTATAAGGATTGTTAGAAGAGTTGGGTTTCAAATAGGTGAAGAATTTTTTACACAATGACAACTAGAGTGATAGATATATGGCAAAGCATTCAGCATTTCATTCTAAAATAAAACATATTCGACTTCGTTAGCACTTCCTCAGGTCTCCATTAGAGGATGAGGTGTTAACAATTGAGATGATTCATGGTAGCTGATAAGAACCCAAAGTGTTAAAATTATACCCCAAATAGACGATTTTTAATTGCTAATTCTCGGTAAAATTGGACTTATATTGTATTTGTTAATTTTGTAGGTTTGTATGTAATTGCGGTCTTAAAATCATTATCTCAATTGAATTATGTCAAAGATGCAGTCTAAAATCTTAAACCATGTCCAATACCGAAGCCCTAACCCAATCCTAGACCTTCCTAAACGACATCCCATGTATTCCACAATGTTTCTAGTATTATCATCATAATTTTTAATCCATCATGTCATTTTTATTTTTATTTAATTTTTCGTGTCTTTATTTTTACTTTGAGTGTTTTATGATTTTATGTAAATATTATATAGTACGTGCGTGTCATTTTATACACGGTAATATGTCTGGGTCTTTGTATATTTAGATGTTTGTTATTAATATTTTCTTTATTATATTTTTTTAGTGTTATTTGTTTTACATTTTTTATATTTTGAGTCTTTCTTATTTTTTTTATATGTGTGTATTTTAGTTTTTTTATATTGTATTATTTTCTGTGTTTTTAATATATATATATATATATATATATATATATATATATATATATATATATATTATATCTTTGCAATAAAGTACGCACATAAACACACATTACACCCATACACACCCTAATACCTCACTCACTCACACCCTACTCACATACACCATACACACACCCAATGAACATCAAATTTTCTCCTATCTCATCTCTTACACCTACCAAACAATTCTCTCTCCTCACTATTCATCATCATCTTCCCATCGAACACCCATTTCTCCACTAAAACCAAAACCCACCTCCATCAACACCTTAATACTGAAAACCCACCACTTTTATTCACAAATAAACCACCTCTAACAACTCCCTACCAATTTAACTCATTCCCATCCCCCTTAATCCACCCAAAAATCATCCTATACCTCATGTCTAGCCTTGAACCAAGATCCAAATAACCTGCCCCTACCCTCAGCCCCCATTAACCCGAACCCTCCTAACACTACCTCAACAATGTCAGCCCCCTCCCATTACCCTACTTCGGTAGTAACCTAACTCTGACCATCCAAACCATAATCCCCGTTGACGACTTCTAATCCTGCAGCCCCTCCAAACCATGCAGTTACTAACCTTACAACTCGAGTCATAATCCAACCACCTCTATCTCATTCGGGGCACAAAACCTGTCGGAGATGATCCAAAATCCAAACCCTCATTCCCACTATCCATCCACCTAGACAAACCCAAAACCCATTTAACATCAAACAACCCAAGCCATTTCTACGCACAAACCATAGCCATAGGTCCAAATATAAACCCATGTCTAATAAAGTCCCAAATAAAACCCCAAAACCCATATGTTTTAAATGTTCGTTTTCTTCTTCCTAAAATACCACCTCAAGCCACCTCACACCCCACTTCCCACAAGGACATTTAGGCATTCCCTAAATACCCCTCACCCAAATACCAAATTACCCTTTTTAATTTCACAAACTTTACCATTCCAATTTTTCCCCTAGCCACATGCATCTTCCAATAAAATCAAAAGGAGATTATTTGACAAAGAGAAGAAAAAGAAGTAGAGAGCAGTTATAGAATTAGAAAATTAGTTATTTTTCATATTCTTCTTTTGGATTTAGTTTGAGGGAAAATAAATATTAGTAGGAATCAACTTGAGTGTGAGAGATCCCATTTGATATTTGTTTAGGCATTCAAATTAAGCGTTGTAATGTTCATGGGAAGGATTGGAGTGCAATTATTCATATGCCTAAATTGCACCCTCTTACTCAGAGTAACTAACCTTGGCAATCTCATAGCCGAGGTGAACAGAAGCCTATGACAACTGAAAAAGAAGCAGCAGCGGAAATATTGCGACTTCTCAAATAAAATCCAATTTTAATTATTCCCAAATTTTAGTTAAACCCTAAGACATGCATCTACATGATAGAAACAATATGAAATCATGCAAGAGTTATTCACCACACATAATTAAGGAAAAATCCCCCACAGGGGCAAAACCATTTGTATATCACTATAATTTGTAAGAGAAATGGCTTACAATCGGATTACACTGAAATACAAGTTTTTGACTAAGAATTACCCGCAGGCATCGGATTCTATAGTCGCGGCTGGAAGAATCCCTTTCCAGTAGGTTTGGCGGCTGGAACTATCCCTGTCCAGTAGGGTTGCAATGAAGAGGAAGGAACGGTCCACTTCACAAAGGGTTGAACATCAGCAATGGTGTTCTTGGGTTACCAAACTTGATTCACATAGATATGGAAGATGTGTGAATCTAAAAACCTAGAATCATAGGACTCAATAGGTGAAGACTTTAGGGTTGATATGCTCTGAAAATCGTGGGAAAGTCTTATCGAAACCAACTACTGATCGTGGTTTAAATAAGGAGTCAAAAACCCTAAAAATCTGATACACGATCTGGCAGAGTTTATCCTCGGCGGACCGGTCCGGGCCTCATGCGGATCGGTCCGATAGCGGATCGGTTCTTTTAATTTGAAGCAGATTCGGTTCGCATTCGGTTTGGGGCTCACTGGTTTCAAAGTGCAAGGCGGTCCGGTCCGGTCCTGGGCAGATCGGTTCGCAGTCGGATCGGTTCTTTTTTTATTTCAGCGGATCGGTCCGGGGTAGACAGAGGCGGATCGGTTCGTTTAAATTTCAGGCTGACCGGTCCGACTGACTGGATTTCTGAATTCTTCCTTTCTTTTGATCTTCGGATTCCGTTGATGATGAATGGACTTTGAATCTTTGCAACGGTGTTACGGCTAATGACATATACAAGTATGTTGGACAAAAATGTCCTTACAAATCTCCCCCTATGTCTATGCCGGAACAAACATAAAAAATCCGAATTATCAAGTATGAACAATGCCTATAGAAATCTACCCTTCCATGAACCCAAAACTGAAAGAGGTACATATGACTAAGGCTGTATCGTTTGTTCTTCAATTCTTCAGGAATCTTAAATCTTTTCTCATCAGGGTGTGCAATTCGGAGATCATCAATGTAGTACCTACACACATGAGATAAAGAAAAACTTACCAAGTGACGTATCGAGTTTGAAATGAGATAAACATAGATACCAATATATGATAAGCATAAGTCAAATCTCAAAACTCCCCCAAAATTCAAACTCCCCCATAATATGATAATTCTTTCTCCCCCTTTTTATGATGTCCCCAAATAGACAAATGAGAATAATGAATCAAATAAGCAAAATCGGGGTGTCACTGTACAAAACTGGGCATCAATCAATATGGTAAACGTGCTCTTGCAAGGAGATGCTCAAACAAATCTTCACAAACTATTTTTTTAATTTTTCAATTTTTTCGTACAAAAATAAGATACCAATTTGAACAAATATGATACAAAAAAAACACACCATGGATTTAGACTCAAACAACCAAGTCATGGAAACGGAATGAATGGGTGTGAACACATTCGATAGGTAAATCAACTCAATCAATCATATGTGCACGATGCATACGTGTACTCCTAACGAATGAACATCAAAGGTATCCTTAGGTGTAAAAGTTTGTTGAATTTAGATGACATCGTCTTATGCAAATCAACAAATCAAAGTCAAATGATTTCCACACCAATAACGTCCAAAACTATATAGCGCATTTTCAAGAATTTCAAGGACGTGCAAACCCGTTTTTAATTCTCCAACCAAACACTCTCATATATATTTTCTTTTAGAGGTGATCTAAATTCTCAAACTTTGGAGAATTGGTGCAAAAACCTAAATGGCCCCTTTTGGCATGAATATCTTTTTATTGCTTTTCAATTTTTTCGGGCTCTTTTAAACCTCTTTGGACCTCGGATAATAAAATTCGTCAATTTTTTAGGTCCTTTTTAACGGTGGCTTTTGCGCAAAGGATAGATAATTACCTTTCGCAGCCCCTCCCCGTTATTCAAACAAAGCACACAAACTCACAAAAACGGTTTTTAAATGCACAATTTCCTTATCAAAATATATCGCGCTTGGTTCGTTTTAAAGACAGGATTGAAGTGAAAACACCCAACCAACATGTGATGAGACAAGCACAATAATCAATCAAATCCGTGCATGTGTACAATAAAGGAAACATGAGTCAAACATGTAGGAAGTAACACTTAATCACATCTTAATGACTCCAAACATTATAAAGCACAAGGATGAATTGACCTATTATCTCAAAACACTATCAAACCGTCACATGAAAAAATGGAATGATGTTGTGACTCCATCATCCAAAGTGTTCATCCATAAACGGTGCAAACAAAATACAAAAAATCTTTTTGGATTTTTCAAAAATTTTATGAAAATAAAATCTTTTTGTATTTTTCAAAAAAAATTCAAAAACAAGAATTTATACAAAAAGTACAGGTCATCACACTAGTAAAAATATATCATGAAACCACAACTAGTGTATGACAAACATGCAATCACAATTAACCAAAAGATTTCACATGGGGTGAATTACGTGCAAGCAAACGAGAATCATGGACAAATAAACCATAAGCCTCTAAATCCGATTTTCTAACCCAAATTGATTTGTAACGAAGTGTGGGGGTTTTGGGAATCGAATTTATTCTTTCATTAACCTTCTTAGGTCCATTTAAAAGCTTATAACAAAAGTGCCTAAGATGACCTTGTCTACCGCAATGTGTGCAAGAGTAAATCGGGTGGTGTGTGTTACCTAAAGGTGGCCCTCTCCTCAAATTTCTCGGTTGCTCTCTCTAAGTTTTCCTAGGTGGGTCTCTCCTAATGATCCTAGGAGGTTCTCTCACGATGTTCCTATGGGGTGCTTTCCTAACAAACTTAGGTGCCTCTTTCTTAACAATCCTAGGAGGCTCTCTCACACGTGTGGGAATGGGTGCAACATATTTTTCAAGACCAATCCCACCCCTATCCGTTTTGATCTCGACTGTGCCTAAAATCTTATCAAGTTTTTCAGACCTAGACTCCAAATCAAATTTCACTTTACTTGAATCTTTCAATTTCACCTCAAGTTCACCTATCCTAGATTCAAGTACTCGTCTAGAATCCTCAAACTCTAAAAGCTCCTTTTTCATAGTCTCCATCAACCCTCTAAGACTATCTCTCTCACCCTCGACGTACTCAAGCTTCTCTTTCAAAATATTCTCATGTGCCCTAAGTTCTTCAACTAAAAAATCATTATTTTTTATGCCACACTCTTTCAATTGAGCTTTCAATTTCAAATTTTCTTTCTTTGTTTTCAAAGTTTCAGCATAAAGTTCATTGAAAGCAGTTTGCAAGTCATGCTCATCTACACTTTCCTCCTCACTTTCATCCACACTTCCATCACTTTCACTATCATCACTAATCACACGGATGGGAAACTCTCGCCTAGAAGCATAAAAAACTTCTTCTTTCGAATCACAATCACTAAGGGTAGAAACATGAGAAATCGGTTTATTCAATTTCTTCTTTAAATTTTTGGTACACTCATGTAACGTGTGACCAACACCCTCACAACAAGGACACCTCTCAGATTCGTTTTCAACAAGAAGATTTAAAACAAGAGTTCGTGTGAATTTTCCAATTAATTTTTTCAAAAATTTGACATCGAAGATCATCAAAACCATCAAAAGCCATTTTTGTGCAAAATCAGGATCAAAACACAATAACTTAGTGCAACAGGCTCTGATACCAATTTGAAAACGTGAGTAGACAAATTGTATCAGAAAGTAAATCCTCAAAAAATCAGGATCACGTGATAAATTAGCGTAACCCGCTCTGATACCAATTTGAAAAAGCAGCAGCAGCGGAAATATTGCGACTTCTCAAATAAAATCCAATTTTAATTATTCCCAAATTTTAGTTAAACCCTAAGACATGCATCTACATGATAGAAACAATATGAAATCATGCAAGAGTTATTCACCACACATAATTAAGGAAAAATCCCCCACAGGGGCAAAACCATTTGTATATCACTATAATTTGTAAGAGAAACGGCTTACAATCGGATTACACTAAAATACAAGTTTTTGACTAAGAATTACCCGCAGGCATCGGATTCTGTAGTCGCGGCTGGAAGAATCCCTTTGCAGTAGGGTTGGCGGCTGGAACTATCCCTGTCCAGTAGGGTTGCAATGAAGAGGAAGGAACGGTCCACTTCACAAAGGGTTGAACAACAGCAATGGTGTTCTTGGGTTACCAAACTTGATTCACATAGATATGGAAGATGTGTGAATCTAAAAACCTAGAATCATAGGACTCAATAGGTGAAGACTTTAGGGTTGATATGCTCTGAAAATCGTGGGAAAGTCTTATCGAAACCAACTACTGATCGTGGTTTAAATAAGGAGTCAAAAACCCTAAAAATCTGTTACACGATCTGGCAGAGTTTATCCTCGACGGACCGGTCCGGGCCTCAGGCGGATCGGTTCGATAGCGGATCGGTTCTTTTAATTTGAAGCAGATTCGGTTTGCATTCGGTTCGGGGCTCACTGGCTTCAAAGTGCAAGGCGGTTCGGTCCGGTCCTGGGTGGATCGGTTCCTTTTTTATTTCAGCGGATCGGTCCAGGGTAGACAGAGGCGGATCGGTTCGTTTAAATTTCAGGCGGACCGGTCCGGCTGACTGGATTTCTGAATTCTTCCTTTCTTTTGATCTTCGGATTCCATTGATGATGAATGGACTTTGAATCTTTGCAACGGTGTTACGGCTAATGACATATACAAGTATGTTGGACAAAAATGTCCTTACAACAACCATCAGTAAGGTCGTCTACCATAAGGTCGGCCCCAGCCGATGATGCAGCCACCTCATACATGAACCTCGGTTGGTCATCAATCGAGGTCAGCAAAGTCTCACGGGCTCGATCATCTGCCAACGTCATCACCGACACCACCTGACGTTGTAGCTACCTCATACCTAACCTCGACCTGCCCTTCTGGCCGAGGTCCTCGCGGTTAGACAAAGAAACTACATCCGACTCCGCCAACCTCGTACTCATCCAGGCCGAGGTTGCATCAGTCAAGGACAAAGGGCGGAGCATTTACAGACACATGTAAGGTTTGTCACACGTGGACAAATCAGTCATAACCGAATTATTCCCCTCACGTGAGGGAATATTGAGGTCATCATTATCTACATAAGATCATCCTGGTGTCATTCTCATATAAGTTCAATACTCATGCACATTCTCATTGCATGCTTGGGGGTACATTACACCCCCCAAGCACTATATATAAAGATCATCATTGATATACCCGTTTATATCCTCGGCTTGGCTGAAGATTACCTCCAACCGGACGACCCCTCAGGGGCCGACCCTTCATCAGGTTCCAGATGACCCCTCAGGGGGCCGACCCTTCATCAGGTTCCAGAAGACCCCTCAGGGGGGCCGACCCTTCGTTAGGCTCCGGACGACCCCTCAGGGGGCCGACCCTACATCAGGTTCCAGATGACCCCTCAGGGGGATGACCCTACATCAGGTTCCAGACGACCCCTCAGGGGGCCGACCCTACATCAGGTTCCAGACGACCCCTCAGGGGGCCGACCCTTCGTTAGGCTCTGGATGACCCCTCAGGGGGGCGACCCTTCATCAGGCTCCGAACGACCCTCCGAGGGTACGACAGTACGAGGCCAGAATTGGGCCAGACTCACTACTGGAAGGAACTTTGCCCTCGGCCTCGGCTCATAGGTCGAGGGTGACATCATCACAGCGCGTGGTTTGGGAGACGCGTGGAACAGTGCGCGTGAGGCTCACATGGCACATGGGAGACCGTTATAACAAAATCACACCCTCACGTGAGGGAATATTATGTCATCATTTGGCATCTACAGGTGTCAGCAGGGGATTGGCTAGATCATCATTCACATGCACCATGCATACTTGGGGGTACACTACACCCCCAAGACCTATATATACTTATCACCTACAACCCTATAGGGGGATCGATCAGTTTATTGTAACCCTAGCTAAAACTCTGCTTGGACACACACTAGAGAGAGAAAGTGAGCTTATGTGCATTGTATCCAAGGCCATTAGTGCCCATAACTTAGTGGATCACACACTCATAGTGGATGTAGGCCAAATTGGCTGAACCACTATATATCATCGTCTTGGTTCCTCTTATACTCATCCCCTTCTACATACTTATACACTTATACATCTATATGACTGCCATGGCTGCCATTGTTTGAGCTCACTATCACTTATTCGGTGGTGCTAAATCTTAGCATCATCAGTTTGGCGCCGTCTGTGGGAACGAGAAGACATTTCTTCCTTTGTACAGCTTGACCTCACTGGGCACTCTGGTGGTGAGCCAGCACTCCCCCTGAGAGGAGATGTTTCACCATTGAAAGATACCCACTAAGGTTCTCAAGCTCATCAGTCTTTTCTTCAGTTCATCTTTTCATATCTCAAACACATGGCACCTGAAATGCCACCACCACCACTTCCCCCGCCGGATGATGGGGGAAGACCCAGTTCCAGTCAGCCGCCGCCTCAGTCTGAGATGGCTCATGTGGCGGCAGCCTTAAAGTCTCTGGCAGCAAGCCAGCGGATGATGCAAGAGCAGTTCACAGCTCTAAGCCAGAACATACTAAGACCACCAGGGGTTTCACCTCAAATGATTACTCCGGCAGCAGTTCCGGGATAGCATGAGGCCAGGGGACCACCCCAGGAACCGCGCAAAGACCTGCCACCCCCTCAGCGGCATAGGGATGTTGCTGACCCCCGGCGTCTATGCCTAGGGAGGCAAGGAAAACCTTGCCCTGAGGATAGGTATGACGATCTGGAGGGAGAGGAGGCCCCTATAGAATGCTAGGAATCATATGAGGTCTCCAACAATATTGTACGACCGCTCCAGGATAGTAGAGGAAAGTGCGGGAGACCAAATCCTGATGATCGCCCGAGAGGCTCTGCTTTTGATCGCTTGAGCAGGGGGTCAACCTTTGAGAGGCTAGGCCCAGTAAATGACCTGCGAGAACAATTGTCCAGGTCAAGAAGTGCTGCGAGGTCCAGGAGGGAGGCAGCAGATGGCCGACCCCAAGGACGGGATGACGGCCAAAGGGAAGTAAACAGCTGACGCAGGCCCGTCGCAGCAGAACCCTCCGTCCACCTTAAAGAGGCGGCAGGGGATAACATCGGCCAAGCCGACCCTGTGAGGCCCTGGAATGACTCAATCCAGCGATTAGAGGATAAGATCGTTGATATAATGAAGAGACGTGACCCTCTTCAGAAGGGATACACCATAGGCTCACCCTTTGTGGCGAAGATAGTCAACTTCCCTACGCCATCAAGGTTCAAGCCACCTGTTGTCACCCCAAGATACGACGGGAGAACCAACCCTGTCCACCATGTTGAGATGTATCAATCAGCAGCAGACATATACTCTATCTCAGATGAGATGAGGTGTCGTGCCTTTTCTGGTACCCTTACTGGGGCTGCGCATGTCTGGTACACGTCTCTTCCAAAAAATTCCATTGAAAACTTTAAGCAGTTGGCAGACCGGTTCATCCACAACTTTTTCTTTGGGGTGAGGCCACAGAAGAAGACCACCCACCTGCTCTATGTTAAGCAGGGGAAGAATGAGAGTCTGAGGGACTACATAGACAGATTCAATAAAGAGAAGATGGAGGTGGAAGACTATGAGGAGAGCATAGCTATGACAGCCCTGATTGGAGGACTCCAAAAGGGGAAGATGTTATGGAAGCTTGCTGAAGACCCTCCGAGGACGATGGCTGAATTGCTGTCGACAGCAGGAAAGGTGATGAACGCCGAAGAGGCGATGGCCGCAAAATATGAAGACGAAAAAGGAGATGCTAGTGGGGGTAAATACCCTAAGAAGAACAAATAGGGGAAGAAGAGGTCCACGGATGACAAGTTCGCTGGTTACACCCCTCTAACGGTCAGCTGTGAATAGATTCTCAATGAGATAAAGAGTGATCGGTCCCTGAAGTGGCCTGAGAAGCTGAGGGCAGTCCCCAGCAAGAGGAATAAGAACATGTGGTGTGAATTTCACCAAGACCACGACCACGTAATAGATAAATGCTTTGCTCTGAAAGATGAGATTGAGAAGATGCTGAAAGAAGGGAAGCTCAGAAAGTACGTCGACAAAGGTGCCTTCAAGAGGGGCTGAGGGGACGACCCCAGAAAGAAGCGAGGCGATGCATGTAGAGAAGGTCCTTAAAAAAGAGGGGACGACCCTTCTGATGATGAGGACGACCCTCACCTCCCATCGAGAGACGACCACGACCCTGTCAAGAGGCTTAATATGATCTCGCTCAGAGTGGGAATGATCTCCGGGGGTCTAGCAGGAGGAGGGTCTGAGGTCGCCGACAGGAAGGCCCATGTGGCTGAGGCCAAGGCAGTGACGAAGACGGTACACTCAACCTCTTTGGAGGTCAAGTCAGAAAAGAGGAAGAAGGTCGATATGGACACTCTGATAGTAGGGTTCTCGAGAATGGACTTTAAAGGCCTCCTAGACCCACATGACGACCCACTCGTCATCACAACTAGGGTGCACGGGTGTGAGGTGCCGAGGATATTGGTCGACCGGGGCAATTCTGCGGATGTAATGTTTTGGCCTTGCTTCAAGGCCTTAGGTCTCAGCCGTGCTAGACTCGTCCCATACCATCATCCATTTATTGGATTCAGTGGGGAAAAGGTTCATCCCCTGGGAGTGTATGAGGCCGATGTTAGGATGGGGGACGAGTGGCCGAGATGGCTTACCAAGAAGGTCAGTTTCTTTGTGATGGATGAACATGTGTTTTCAGCTTACAACATCATACTGGGGCGTGTGGCCCTTAAGGGGTTTGAAGCTGTGCCGTCTACGGTCAATCAGATGATTAAATTTCCTACCCCTTATGGGGTGGGGGAAGTTCAGGGAGACCAGACGACAGCGCGAGAATGTTACTACAACTCCGCTGAAGAAAGAGAGGCACACAAGAGGGCTACAATCACTTACAATATTGATACCCTAGACCCCAGGGATGAGACAAAGCTAAAGAAAGGAGAGGCCGCAGAAGAGGTAGAATCCATCATCCTCGATGAGGATGACCCGGAAAAAACCGTCCAAGTCGGCAAGTCTCTGAAGCCCAACATCAAGGAAGACCTCATTAAACTGTTGAGGAGAAGACGAAGCGTCTTCGTGTGGAGTCATATAGATATGCCAGGGATTGACCCTGACATCATGTGCCACAAGCTCAATGTGGTAGAAGGAATGAGACCGGTAAAGCAGAAGAGGAGAATTTACTCTATGGAAAAGTATGAGGTCATCAGGGATGAGGTCAAAAAATTAGAAGACGCTGAGTTTATCAGAGAGGTCATCTACCCTGAATGGCTGTCCAACGCAGTCATTGTTCTAAAGGCCAATGAAAAGTGGAGAATGTGTGTGGACTTCACAGACCTCAACAAGCACTGTCCCAAAGACAGCTTCCCTCTCCCCTGCATTGACCAGATGGTAGACGCTACCGCAGGCCATAATCTCATTAGCTTTATGGATGCCTATTCAGGGTATAACCAGATCTTCATGAACCCCGAAGACTCGGAGAAGATAGCCTTCATCACTGACAAGGGGACATAATGCTATAGGGTCATGCCCTTTGGCCTAAAAAATGCAGGGGCAACGTACCAGCGGCTCGTAAATAAAATGTTCGAAGACCAAATTGGGAGGTCTATGGAAGTGTATGTAGATGACATGCTGACTAAGAGTTTGAAGGTAGAGGATCATGTGGCAGACTTGGAAAGGACCTTTAATACGATGGACAAATACCATATGAAGCTTAATCCGGCCAAGTGTGTCTTCGGGGTCGGAGCAGGGAAGTTCTTGGGGTTCATTGTCAACCAAAGAGGCATCGAGGACAATACTGAAAAGATAAAGGCCCTTGTTGAGATGAAGACCCCCAAGTCCATTAAAGACGTTCAGAGACTCACAGGGAGAGTTTCTGCCTTGAACAGGTTCGTGTCTAGGGCCACAGACAAGTGTTTGCCATTTTTTAAGATCCTTAGGAAGGCCTTCGAATGGAGTGAAGAGTGTGATGAGGATTTCAGGGACCTAAAGTCATACTTAGGGTCTCCCTTGCTGCTATCATGACCTGTGCAGGGTGAACGACTTTATGTGTACCTCGCCGTCTCAGAGTCGGCCATCAGTGCAGCCATTATGAAAGACGAAGATGGAATACAGAAGCCTGTGTATTTTAATAACAAGGCACTCTAGGGGGCAGAGCAAAGATACCCGAGGATGGAGAAGTTGGCCTACGCCTTGATCCATGCCTCAAGGAAGATGAAGTCGTACTTCCAGTCCCATACAATGGTCATCCTCACTGACTCTCCTCTTAGGCAGGTCCTACACAAGCCAGAAAAATCAGGTAGGTTAATGGCCTGGGCTATAGAGCTGGGGGAGTTTGACATTGTGTATCAGCCTAGGACGGCCATTAAGGGGAAAGCATTAGCAGACTTCGTGGCTGAGTTTACTTGGGAAGATGATGAAGCCGAGGATGAGGGCCTCGGGAAGATAGATACCCGACAGGGTGAGCTCACCGGCATGCCTACAGATAAGGCTGAGACGAGCACTGCTAGAAGGAAAGTGGTTGAAAACGAAGAGGGAAGATATCTCTTTAGACAGGGGTCACTCACCGAGGGAAGTTTCTCATAAGAACACACTGTGTGGAGTCTCTTTGTCGACGGGTCCTCTTGCGAAAGTGGGAGCGGAGCTGGGTTAATAGTATCAGCACCCGACGGCACAGACATTGAGTACGCCCTGAGGTTCAATTTTAAGGCCTCCAACAATGAGGCCGAGTATGAGGCCTTGGTAGCAGGCCTCTCCTTGGACAGATCACTCAGTATCGGCCAGATTTTGGTTCACAGTGATTCGAGGCTAGTAGTGAATCAGATACTAGGAGCCTACGAGGCCAAGGACGAGAGGATGGATAGGTACCTTGAGAAGGTAAGGTCGTTACTGAAGGGTTTCAGAGAAGTGAAATTAAAGAGGATACCTAGGCTCGATAATGGCCGTGCTGATGCCCTTGCTAGATTGGCCTCGGCAACGAGGACAGACATCAGGAGGACGGTCCCAGTAGAAATTTTGCTTCGGCCAACTATTGAAGACGCTGAGGGAACACTTAGCAATTGCCTAAATGTTTCTCAAGAAGCTTCATGGATGGATCCTCTGATCAGATACATTAAAGAGGGTGAGATGCCAGAAGTAAGGCAAAAAAGGAAGAAGCTGAGGTACAGGGCTGCAAAATTCACAATCGACGGAGACACCTTGTACAAAAAGGGGTTCTTGCTCCCCTTACTTAGTTGCGTGCAACCCTCAGAAGTCCCTTCCATTTTGCAAGATGTGCACGAAGGATTGTGCTCAAGCCACATCGGGGGCAGATCCCTAGCGAAGAGGGTGATCACCCAAGGGTACTGGTGGCCGACCTTGGGAAAGGATGCCACAGCATATGTAAAAAAGTGTGACAAATGTCAAAGATTTGCCACCATCCCTCACCAACCCCATCAGCCTCTTACTTCCATTACATCCCCATGGCCATTTACAGTGTGGGGAAATGACCTAGTAGGACCCTTGCCTAGGGCCGTCAATAACTATCGGTTCCTCATCATAGCCATTGACTATTTTTCAAAGTGGGTGGAAGCGGAGCCGATGGTGACGATCACAGAGCAGAAGACCTTCCAGTTCATCTGGAAAAATATTATATGCAGATATGGTCTCCCCAAAACCCTCATCTCGGATAACGGGACTCAGTTCAAGAATACCTCTCTACAGAAGTACTGTGAAAGGGTGAGTATCAAATAATTTTTCTCCACCCCAGGCCGACCTCAGGCCAATGGGCAAACAGAAGTTACAAACATGACAATCCTAGATGGAATCAAGAAGAGGCTTGAGGAGGCAAAAGGAAGATGGGTCGAGGAGTTATATGTCGTGCTGTGGGCATATAGGACGACAATGAGGACCTCTACCGGAGAGACCCCATTCATGCTAGCTTATGGCTCAGAAGCCGTCATCCCCACCGAGATTGAGTTTCCTACTCATAGGGTCCAAATTTATGACCCCCAGAGAAATGCGAAAGAGTGGAGACTCGACTTGGACCTGATTGAGGAAAGGAGGGAGGACGCTGAGATAAGGCAGGCAGCCTACCAGCAGAGGACCGCAAGGTTTTACAATTAGAGGGTGAAACAGAGGCCAATCGCAGTGGGGGACTTGGTCCTCAAGAAGACTTGGCAAAATCCCAACAAGCTCCATCCTAATTGGCATGGCCCATATAGGGTCATCGATGAAGTCGTCCCTGGGACCTATAGACTAGAAAACCTAGAAGGGGAACCCTTTTCAAACCCCTGGAATGCAGATCATTTGAAGAAATACTATCAGTAGTGTTCTAAGGTCTTGATAGACCATAATTGTAATAAGAGTTGCTCCAACAGAACACTTGGAAAATTAATGAGAAATATCAGTGTTTCCCCTTGTTGATACCAAAATTAGTATGCTAATATAGATGAATAATAAGAAGACACGTGTCGATCTACGTGGCACAATAGCAATGAGGAAGTTTATTTCCCCGACCAAGTCATACTCACTCCGAGCAGCAAGTGTACTCCGAGGAACTCCAATGCTCCGAGGAACTCCTGAACGACGAGCAACTAAGGCGGTCCTAGCTGCATCTCGGCCACAGCATTGATTGCCAGATAATCAACAGTTCAACTACTCATTGAATGCTTATCATACAGACGTATACTCTTAAAGGGCATTAATTGTTTACCCTTTCACATGTACAGCCTAAGGGCTATAAATACATTGTATCACCCTCATTCAAGGGGACCGGATTTTCTTGATAGAATTACATATCAAGAACTCCAAAACACAGGGCAATAACATAAACAGTGGACGTAGGCCATTCTTATAAGGCTGAACCACTTTAAAATTCTTTGTCTCATTTATATTTATCTGTGATTAAATAATTAGAAGCAATCTAATTTTTTACATCAACAGATTGGCGCCGTCTGTGGGAATCGACTGTTGTTATCGTTTTTCACCAAAAATCATTCATCATCAATGGCAGATAATCCGGAATCCAGCAATCGAAACGCTGGAAATGCTGGAAATCTTCCAAATCCTTCTGCACCTCCAGATCTGGCGGGAATTATGACGAATCTGGCTCAAGGACAAACCGCCATGCAAGAGACAATGCGGCAACTCATACAAACCCTTCATGGCGGTGCACCTGCACATTCGGGACAACGAAGTGGTCAGAGGCAAACCTATTTACTTTCTTCACGATCCAAGCGTACAGATGCGTATCGTGATGAGGAATCTGATGGTTTCTCTTATCAACCTGGGCAAACTTCATCAATACAGGCCACAGATACTGAGCAACGTATTACTCTCTCTCCAGAGAGGACCAGTGCCTTGGAAAGACTGAGCAGGGTGTCTCCTTTTAGTCGATTAGGCCCTAGGAGGATAGGATTCCACCTAAAACCATGTCGAGGAGTTTTCGACAACCATCAGATCTAAGAGAAGGATCAGCACAATCACGACCAGTTTCTCGTCAAGATAGATCTCAGGAGGCCACATCAGATCAATCAATTGTTCGAACTAATAGGCCCGAGGAAGGAAATGATGCGTGGAAAGGTTCCATTCAGCGGTTGGAGGATAGATTGGGAGAAATGGCTAAGCCGAAGAACCCCCTACAACGAACTTTTGTTCAAGGGACACCTTTTGTACAGGCCATTGTGGATTTTCCTACACCGTCGAAATTTAAATCACCTGTGGTGACCCCCAAATATGATGGAAAGACAGATCCTGTTCTTCACATAGAGCAATATCAAGCTGCTGCCGACATCTATGTTGTCCCCGACGAGATGAGATGCAGAGCATTCTCAGGAACTCTTACTGGATCTGCCCAGATATGGTACAACAATCTTCCTCGGGGTAAGATTTCAACTTTCTTTCAGTTGGCCGAGTTGTTCATTGGCAATTTCTGTTTTGGAGCAAAGCCAGTAAAACGAGTAGCACACTTGTTAAGTGTTAGACAAAAATCTTGTGAGAGTACTAGAGATTACATAACTCGTTTCAATAACGAGAAGCTGGAAGTCATAGATTATGAAGAAAAGACAACAATCACCGCCTTGATGAGTGGGTTGTTGCCTAACAAGTTGTATTACACTTTGGCTAAAGATCCACCTACAACTATGTCAGAGTTGATGGCAAAAGCGACCAAAATCATGAATGCTGAGGAGGCTATGGCTGCGAAGAAGAATATGGATAAAGAAACCAAGGTGGAAATCGACAAATCTAAGAAGAAAGAGCATAAGGGAAATGGCGGTGACAAGCATTCCAAGAATAATAAGTCGTCATGGGAAGTCCTGAAGAAATTCGATAATTATACTCCTTTGAAAATGGATATTAATCATGTCTTGGAAGAAATCAAGAATAACGAGGAAGTAAGGTGGCCAAAGAAACTGAGGTCAGACCCTGACACGAGGAATAGGGAGAAATATTGCGAGTTCCATAAGGATCATGGCCATATGAACAAAAATTGCATAGCTCTTCAGAACGAGATTGAAACACTCATCCGAAGAGGGAAGCTAGCAAAGTATGTTGATCGGGGAGGTGAAAGAAGAAATAATGACCGAACTAGAGAGAGGTATAGATCTCCTCATCGAGCAGAGGAGAAAAAGAAGAGAAACCATGAAGATGATCCAGATGATGACCCCGATCTTCCAAAGAAACCAAGGCAGCCAGAACGAGAGGTATTTTCAATACGCTTTGGGTCATTTGATTGTAATGTCATTACAGGAGGAGATGCAGGAGGAGGAGACCTTACTGCAGAAATAAAAGCTTACCTTGGAGAGGCTCAAGCTTGCTCGTACATTCAGCGAATAAATTTGGCTGAGGAGGATCGCCCGAGGAAGATAAACAAAGAGAAGCTGGTCATTGGTTTTTCAAAAAACGACCTTGCAGGTGTTCTTTACCCTCACGACGACCCTTTGGTGATCAAAATGAGGATGAAAGAAGTAGTGATTTCAAGGGTTCTGGTAGATAATGGTAGTTCGGCAGACATCATGTTCTACTCATGCTTTGACATTTTAAATTTAAAATTATCTCAATTGGAACCTTATCACAGACCTCTCCTGGGTTTTGCTGGCGAGAAAGTTTTTCCACTTGGGACGATCAAATTGGTTATATTCATTGGAACTTGGCCTGGTTGTCGAACAGAAAGAATACGCTTCTTTGTGATGGATAAGAATGTGCAATCAGCTTACAACATCATCATGGGAAGAGTTGGTTTGAAGAAGTTCGAAGAAGTTCCATCTACAGTACATCAGTGCTTAAAATTCCCAATAAATTTCGGAGTAGGGGTTGTGAAAGGTGATCAAAAACTAGCTCGGGAATGCTATTATTCATCTGCCGAGCAAGAGGATCTTGAAGAGTCAAGGAAAAAGACTACTACCTACCAGGTGGATGAAGGTACAGAAATTGAAACACTGGATCCCAGAGATGAATCCCAACTTGTAAAAGGACAGGTGGTGAAATCTACAGAAAATGTTATTCTGGACGACGAGCACCCTGAACGAATAACCCAGATAGGTTCGACATTGGATGCTTCAATAAAACAGGAGTTGATAACTTTCTTGAGAAACAGGAAGAAAACTTTTGCATGGAGTCATGAAGACATGCCAGGAATAGATCCAAACTTCTTATGTCATGAGCTCAATTTGAATAAGGAGATCAAACCCGTAAAGCAGAGAAGAAGAGTATTTAGTCCCAAAAAGAATCAAGTTATACAAGAGGAGGTCGAGAAGCTCCAGGAAGCTCGATTCATTGAAGATGTGAAATATCCAGACTGGTTAGCAAATGTGGTGATGGTAAAGAAGAAAAATAATAAATGGAGAATGTGTGTTGATTTCACTGATCTCAACAAGGCATGCCCAAAGGATCACTTTCCATTGCCCAGAATTGACCAGCTAGTGGATGCTACCTCGGGGCACGAGCTGCTCAGCTTCATGGATGCTTACTCTGGCTACAACCAGATCAAAATGAAACCTGAAGACAGGGAAAGTACTTCTTTTATTACCCCTAGGGGAACTTATTGTTATAATGTTATGCCTTTTGGTTTGGAAAATGCAGGAGCGACATACCAACGGCTAATGAACAAGGTTTTTGCCGAACAAATCAGTTGTAATATGGAAGTCTATGTCGATGATATGCTGACAAAGAGCAAGAAAGCTGCTGATCATCTAGTTGACTTAGGTCAGACCTTTGATCAACTGGATAAATACCAGATGAAGCTCAACCCGACGAAGTGCACATTTGGAGTACGAGAAGGAATGTTCCTCGGGTACATCGTCAACCAGCGAGGCATTGAGGTGAATCCGAAAAAGATCAAAGCTCTTTTAGGGTTGCGATCTCCAACGACGAAGAAAGAGGTGCAGAGTCTTACAGGTTGAGTTGTAGCGCTCGACAGATTTGTATCCCGAGCAACTGATAGATGCCTCCCATTCTTCAAAACACTTCAAAAAACTTTCGAGTGGAATGATGAATGTGAAAAAGCCTTTCAAGACTTGAAGAAATATTTGGGAGCACCTCCACTATTGTCCAGGCCAGTAATGGGAGAAAAGTTGTACTTGTACCTGGCAGTATCAGAGAATGCAGTCAGCTCGGCATTGATCAGAATGGAGAATGGAGTCCAGAAGCTAATTTATTACACAACTAAGGCTTTTCGAGGTGCAGAGATCAGGTACCCAAAGCTGGAAAAATTGGCATTGGCATTAATTGAGGCAAGTAGAAGAATGAGGCCATATTTCCAGGCCCATACCATCGTCGTGTATACCGACATGCCATTGAGAAAAGCCCTTCATAAGCCAGAAAAATCAGGGAGACTTATGTACTGGGCAATAGAGCTCGGTGAATATGATATTGTGTATGAACCCAGATCATCATTAAAAGAGCAAGCTGTAGCAGATTTTATAGCAAAGTTTACTTATCCTGATACCCCCGAGGAACAAAAGTTTCTCGCTGATCAACCTGTGGATGTTACAAGATCATCAAACACAAGCTCAGACCAACTCCGGTTGGTAAAAGGGCTTGTGAATGTTGAAGGATCATCAAATTCGAGCTCAGACCAACTCTGGTTGGTAAAAGGGCGAGAAGAGATGATCGAAGAGGAGCGAAAAATATCAGGGGAGGATGAAAGGAAACAACAAATATTTCACCGAGGAACCTTGTCAGATAAGAAATTTGAAGACGAGTTACCTACATGGAGATTATATGTAGATGTGTCATCTTGCACAACAGGTTGTGGAGCAGGGATTGTTTTGAACACCCCAGACGAGATTGACATGGAATATGCCCTGCGATTCCAATTCAAAGCCTCCAATAATGAGGCTGAGTATGAGGCCATGATAGCAGGTCTTAATTTAGCAAAGATTATGGAAGCGCAACAAGTAATGGTATTCAGTGATTCTCAATTAATTATGAATCAGATGATAGGAACATATGCAGTTAAAGGAGAATTAATGGTCAAGTATCATGCAAAGGTGATGGAGTTGTTGGCAGAATTTGATGCCATTCAGTTGATCAGAATACCAAGAATGGAGAATGCACAAGCAGACGCACTGGCCCGACTAGCATCAGCTACTCGTACCGAGCTGCGAAGAACGATACCAATTGAAGTATTAGAAAGTCGGAGCATAGATGAAGACGTGACGATGAATATGATTACCCTTGATTTAGGACCATCTTGGATGGATCCCATCAGGGCATATATTGAGGAGGGAGAATTACCGGAGGATAAGCTCGCTACCAAGAAATTGAAGTTTAAGGCTGCTCGGTATGTACTAACTAATGGTGTTTTGTATAGACGAGGAATTATGGCAGGTTTGCAAAGATGTGTACATCCCTTCGAGGTGAAAGAATTGATTGAAGAGATCCATGAAGGGTCCTGTGGAGCCCATGTAGCAGGTTGGACACTTTTGAAAAGGGTGATGACGCAGGGATACTACTGGCCAACGATGAGGGCTGATTGTATAGCCTATGCTAAGAGATGTGATAAATGCCAATGTTTTTCCTCCATCCGACGAACTCCACAAGCATTGTTGACACCCATAACTTCACCTTAGCCATTTGCCATGTGGGGAATTGATTTGGTTGGACCACTACCAACGACCCGAGGAAGATTCAAGTATCTCGTCGTCGCAGTGGATTATTTTACTAAGTGGGTAGAAGCTGAGCCACTTATTGATATGACATACGAGAAGGTGTACCAGTTCGTTTGGAAGAACATCATCTGCCGATATGGTCTCCCTCATGCCTTCATCACAGACCATGGAACATAATTTGATAAAGAGGAGTTTGCCGCCTATTGTCATCAGTCAAACATTTTGAAGATTCATTCAGCACCAGGCCATCCTCAAAGCAATGGACAGACTGAAGTGACGAACAGAACATTACTAAATGGTTTGAAGAAGAGGATAAGTGAGGCTAAAGCTAATTGGATTAGTGAGCTACAGTCAGTATTGTGGGCTTACCGAACAACTCCCCGAGCAGCAACTGGAGAATCACCATATATGCTGGCATTTGGAAGTGAGGTCATAATACCTGCCGAGTTGGGTCTTCCAACACACAGAGTGCTGAATTTCAATTCCCCAGTCAGCGACTTAATGAGAAGATTAGATTTGGACATGCTCGAGGAAGTTAGAGAAGAGGCAGCTATTAGGAATGCTGCTTACCAACGACGAACAGCTCTGTTCTACAACAAGAGGGTGAAGAAATGCGACTTAAAAGAAGGAGATTACGTGCTAAAGAAGGTCATTTAGAAGCACAATAAGTTGGAGGCGAACTGGCATGGACCTTACCGAGTTACAGAAGTTGTTCGACCAGGAACTTACCGAATAGCAACTCTAGAAGGAGAGGAATTTAAGAATGCATGGAATGCTGAACACCTACGCAAGTATTATCAGTGATGTAAAATGTAAAGCAGTTCCATCAATATGAATAAAACGATGATATTTCTCCATCTTCTCTCTTTTGTTGAAAGTTTTTCGGGGAATACTAGTGTGTAACACTACGCTGCTCGGCAGTAAAAAGAACACGATAGTTCAAGCTCAGACCAACTCCGGTTGGTAAAAGGGCGAGAACAAACCATACTCCTTTGGTTAGGAGGCGTACACTAGCTCAGACCAACTCAGTTTGGTAAAAGGGCGAGTGGACACGATAGTTCAAACTCAGACCAACTCCGGTTGGTAAAAGGGCGAGAACAAACCATACTCCTTTGGTTAGGAGGCTGACATGGGCTCAGACCAATTTTGGTAAAAGGGCAAGTGGACATGATAGTTTGAACTCAGACCAACTCTAGTTGGTAAAAGGGCGAGAATAATACTTCTAAAAATGCCAATCTCGGCTGGTTAGGAAACAAGATATGCTCTCAAATGCCAACTTATGTTGGTCGGGAGGTAAGATTATTCCAGAAAATACGAAAGTTCCTCGTAGAACAAAATATTCCAAACTGAACCAAGTATGGTTGGTCGGGGATAAAAACCCACTAACTGTAGTTGGTCGACGAGGAGAAAATATTCCAAACTGAACCAAGTATAGCTGGTCGGGGATAAAAACTCACTAACTGTAGTTGGTCGACAAGCACAATTTAACAACCTTGGTTGGTTGGAAAAATTTTCAACATTTTTATACTCACTACTTTATTGTTAAGTGATTGAGCAACATTACTGATACTTGTAACTTTTTATTGCTAAGTTGGTCGATGAACCACACAATATTATTATGAAAGCACAAATATAAAGTGTTTGACAAGTACAAGACAATAGCAATACAAATTTGCGAACAAAAAAGAAACTCTTTCATTGAATTCAAAATAAATTACACAAATTTAGTACGTTGATATTAAATTGTGTACTAATTATTACATCAGAATTTCCTATTCTGCTGGTCTTTTCCCTTCTGCTTTTGAAATAGGCTCCTCGCCAGCAGGAGGATCTTCCAGGCAAAGGGGAGAATTAATAAAGTTAAGATCTCGAAGCATTCTGATGTTCATTATTGAAGGTGTATCCAGTAAATGCTCAGGGCGAGATAATTCTGCCTGTGAATGAAGGGCATAGTCACCAAGATACTTGGAGATCAAACAACGAGGAATGGCCCGAGAAGGGATCCAGCTCATGTCAAGCTTGAAGGGCGGAATTGGTAGATCAAGCAGCCCAGGAGCATGGTAATCCCATAAATAATGACCTTGCTCTAGTTTCAATACACCCAGGGGGTTCAACCATCCCTGTTTGTAGACTACATTATTAGCATTTTTAATACGATCATTCAAGTGACAAAGGGCCTCATTATAGCCTGCCATCCAGAATTCACGAGGTTGTTTATGGAATTGGAAAATTAGTCTCTCTAACTGCTCATGAAGGTTTCTGGCAAAAATATCCTTATGATCCAAAGCAGACTTCGTCGCAGCAAGTTGATCCTCCAAAGTTTGGACTTTCTTGGACAGTTCAGACAAGGCTTGATTTTTTCCATCAATTGGAATGCTTAGTTTTCCAACGCTGATTGAGTACGAGCTTCTTCAATAGTAGGACGAAGAACTCTTGGTCGTCCCCAAGCAGGTTGAGTACTTTTTTCCTCGACAACATTCTGAGCAACTCTTCCTCGTCTACGAGAACCTCTTCCTCGTCCCCAAATAGCAGTAGAAGGCCCAGCTCTTCTCAAAGCCTCTAACTCTTCTCGCAACTTGGCATTTTCCACTTCTAAAAATGAGAATCCTTCATCGGTGACCGGTACCAAGGCAGTGGAAGATGAAGCAGCAGACCTCAGCTGAGCTAGTTCTTTTTGCAGATTGTTGTTTTCTTGTTCCAATAGCTCAGCGATTTGCCTGTGCCCTTCGATATCTGCTTTCAATGTTCTCTCTCTCACTTCATAGCCAGCAAGCATCTTTTCATAGCCTTTTTCAGCACTAAGTTGTTTGATTTTCTTCTCATACCCTTCATGCAAAAGAGCTGAAGACTCTTTATACTGCTGCTGAAGATCATCGAGAGTACCTTGCAAGTCTTCAATCATTTCGTAATAAGCCACATTATTGGCTACAGCACGATCAAGAAGATATTTCAAGTATTGATATGACTCCACTGCTTGGTCTGAAGCATCTCGACCAAGAATCTCTACAATCTGGGAATTGTCCAAGTCAGTGTGGCCAGCCTTAAAATATTTATTACATTGTCGAAGTAGAGTTGTGTCATGGGAAGATAGCAATTTCATTCTAGCCATAAACTAGTAAAGAAGAGAAGGTAAGAGTTAATAAAAAAGTAGACAGAACATCAACAACATAGAGGAACAAAAAAAAGGGTGATTTTTATTACATCATAGAAAGAAGTACAATGTTCAGAGTACAGAGTACAAGTGACAAAAGAAAATAAAACATATACCAAACAACTTCACACCTTTTCCTTGTCTCCCAAGACTTTCTCGAGAGGCTGGGACGAGGAGCTCGGTTGCTCGGTGGGAACAATGAGTTGGTCGGCTAGAGCCGGAACTTGTTCAGGAGGAGCATGCAGAGATGAAAGCTCCTCGTCGGCAGGCTGAGTAAGGATTGAATCACTCACTACCATTAAAGATTCTTCGGAGGCAGCTTCATCCTCTTCTTCATCTTCAATATTTGGGGGAGGACCAGGGAGATGCTGTTGAAACAGTTCTGAGTCCTCATTAACCTTCAATTCTTGCAGGGCAGCAACCCAACCATCTCGGAAGTATTTAAGACTCCCATATTGCACTTGGGTCATCATGGTTTCTACCCCCCTGTTCCATCCTTTGTCCCAACCAGTGCGGAAAGATTTTTTCAGCACCACTTTTCTTTTTATTTTCTCCGAGGAGAGCTTCTCGGATAGAAGATCCTCGGTGGCCTTCAACTTAGCTTCCACCTCCTCCTTCTGACGATTCACTTCTCGCAGTAGGGACAATTCTTCTTCTGCCATTTTCATCTTGTTTTCAAGCTCCCCGAAGCTCTTGAGCTTCTCGTCATACTTCTTTTCTCTCCCTCCAAATCTTTCACTTTATTTTCCAAACCCTTGGAAACTTCAACAAGCTGCACTTTCTCTGCCTCAACTGCAGCCAACTTCTTCTCCCAATCAGCCCTATCCTCGTCACACTTTTGACGGGAATCCTTCAAAGACTGGTCCAAACCTAGTAAAGCATCCTCCACTCCGGAGGAGGAGCTAGAAGCCTTGATCGCTTCATCCTTCTTCACAATGGTGTTAAAGCAACTCACTAGCTAAAAAAAAATAGATAATGATAAGTCAGCACAGAGATATATGTATTGATGGAAGGAAAGAAAATTCAAAATGAGAGAAACTTACTAAAGCAATGTGACAAGTAGCCAGGGATGTAAGCATATCCCTAGACATATTCTCCTCAATTCCTCGGACCTCAGGAATGATCCAAGTCTTTACCGAGCTCATCGCAGAGCTCGGAGGAATAATAGTTGGCACACCAGCTCCACTAACTTGGAGCTGGGGAATGGTTTCAGCCAAATTGACCGAGGAGGATTTCTTTAGTATCCTCGGTGGCATTTCAACAGTTTCAACCAAAGAAGAGCTTTTGGTTGGGAAGATGGTGATCACTTCCACAGGTGCATCCTTCTTGTTAGGAGCCACTGGGGGCTTCTCGACAGCTTTTTGAGGTGCAACATCTGTCTTCTTTGTCCCCTTTTGGACATCAGTTTTGTTTCTTTTTCCATCTCCAGCAGAGGTAGTCTCCTCAAAGATAGCAGGAACCCTTCTTTTACCCATTTTCTGACTCAAGGGAATATGAGAGTCTGGTGAAGAATCCTCAGGAGCTGGCGCTGGTTCATCAGTGCTGCTTACAGGGCGAGCAGTGAAAGATGTTGTATAACTCCTATACTGCAACAAATATGAAGCAGACCTGATGTGCTCGTCTGTAACTTTCTGATGCAAACTCCAGATAAGTTTCAAATGCTTGATATTAACTTCAGCTTCTTTTGGAGTTTTTCTCTTATTGTCAACTGCAAACAAATATATAGTGAAATATCCGTCACACATTTTATCAAACATAATAAAATCATAATTTCAAAAATAAAAGAAAATGAAAATAACCGATCCCATTGCCATATGGAGGGCATCTGGGACCTTGATATACTTCATCTCCAATCAAAGGAGCATGTTGCCAGTTTTTGATAACTACCCCATGTTCAAAATAATCCCTATTGGCACCAGGGAGGTTGACTACTAAAGCCCTATTAAAAAATCTAGTTTTTAAATAAAAAAACATTATCTAGAACAACCCATCTATAACAATACATAATCTCAGGAATTCCTATACGGGTTCCGTGAGTTTGATTTAACCTATACACCCCATTAACTATTCTCCATGTGTTGGGGGCTATTTTTGCAGGAACAACATCGAAATAATGACAGAACTCTAAGCACAAAGGGTTTGGTGGAAAAGAGAATCCACATTCAGCAATAAATAGGCTGGGGAACCAATGTCCCTCAGCCAAACGAAAATAATCAAAAGGCTCAGAAAGATCCTCCAGAGTTACCCAAGATGGAATAGAAAAATCAGAACGGAATTTCTCAAAAGATTCAATAACATAAACCATGGTGAATAAAAGAAATGAAGAAGAAGGAAGAAGATCTTACAGGAAAAAGGGAGATCTGTTGACAACGAACGAAGAAAAGGATGAACGCACAAGAGAGAGAAAGACTATGGAAAACTCGAAAGCAGAAATTGGAAAAGGTAGAAGACGGTGGAATTGCCCATGAAGCTTAAATACTTTGCCTTGGGAAACGGCGAAAGAAATGATTACAAAAAAGAAACTATTACGCTACCGGCGGCTAAAAGGACAAAAAGTGCCCGAAGATCGAAGCGCTTATAAAAATTCAAAAAGGCGGATTCTGCGAATTTGAAGGAAATTCGAATACGAAGAAAATGCTCCTAAAAACCAGGAAGGTCATTTAATATTGCCATATACCGAGAAAGAATGTTCCATACTCCTCAAAGTTCGAAATATGAAACATTGGGGGCTTCTGTTGATACCAATATTAGTATGCTAATATAGACGATTAATAAGAAGACACGTGTCGATCTACGTGGCACAATAGCAACGAGGAAGTTTATTTCCCTGACCAAATCATACTCACTCCGAGCAGCAAGTGTACTCCGAGGAACTCCAACGCTCCGAGGAACTACTGAACGACGAGCAACTAAGGCGGTCCGAGATGCATCTTGGCCACATCATTGATTGCAAGATAATCAACAGTTCAACTATTCCTTGAATGCTTATCATACAGACGTATACTCTTAAAGGGCATTAATTGTTTACCCTTTCACATGTACAACCTAAGGGCTATAAATACATTGTATCACCCTCATTCAAGGGGACCGGATTTTCTTGATAGAATTACATATGAAGAACTCCAAAACACTGGGCAATAACATAAACAGTGGACATAGACCATTCTTATAAGGTTGAACCACTTTAAAATTCTTTGTCTCATTTATATTTATCTGTGATTAAATAATTAGAAGCAATCTATTTTTTTACATCAACACCCCTCATCCTGTGTTTATCAGTTCTAGTACGCGTGAAAACATCTCCGGAGAACGACCCTAGGCCTATAATGAGGGTCAATGGAGGGGACGACCCCACCATGGTCCTCAAGAAAGACGAGGGACCACTTGATTAAAAAACCATTAGTTTGGTTATTGTGACCCTCGGCTATAATGAGGTCACATGGAGGGGACGACCCCACCATGGTCCTCAAGAAAGACGAGGGACCACTTGATTAAAAAACCATTAGTTTGGTTATTGTGACCCTCGGCTATAATGAGGTCACATGGAGGGGACGACCCCACCATGGTCCTCAAGAAAGACGAGGGACCACTTGATTAAAAAACCATTAGTTTGGTTATTGTGACCCTCGCCTATAATGAGGGTCAATGGAGGGGACGACCCCACCATGGTCCTCAAGAAAGACGAGGGACCACTTGATTAAAAACCATTAGTTTGGTTATTGTGACCCTCAGCTATAATGATGTCACATGGTGGGGACGACCCCACCATGGTCCTCAAGAAAGACGAGGGACCGCTTGATTAAAAAACCATTAGTTTGGTTATTGTGACCCTCGGTTATAATGAGGTCACATGGAGGGGACGACCCCACCATGGTCCTCAAGAAAGACGAGGGACCCCTTGATTAAAAAACCATTAGTTTGGTTATTGTGACCCTCGGCTATAATGAGGTCACATGGAGGGGACGACCCCACCATGGTCCTCAAGAAAGACGAGGGACCACTTGATTAAAAAACCATTAGTTTGGTTATTGTGACCCTCGGCTATAATGAGGTCACATGGAGGGGACGACCCCACCATGGTCCTCAAGAAAGACGAGGGACCACTTGATTAAAAAACCATTATTTTGGTTATTATGACCCTCGGCTATAATGAGGTCACATGGAGGGGACGACCCCACCATGGTCCTCAAGAAAGACGAGGGACCACTTGATTAAAAAACCATTAGTTTGGTTATTGTGACCCTCGGCTGTAATGAGGTCACATGGAGGGGACGACCCCACCATGGTCCTCAAGAAAGACGAGGGACCACTTGATTAAAAAACCATTAGTTTGGTTATTGTGACCCTCGGCTATAATGAGGCCACATGGAGGGGACGACCCCACCATGGTCCTCAAGAAAGACGAGGGACCACTTGATTAAAAACCATTAGTTTGGTTATTATGAACCTCGGCTATAATGAGGTCACATGGAGGGGACGACCCCACCATGGTCCTCAAGAAAGAAGAGGGACCACTTGATTAAAAAACCATTAGTTTGGTTATTGTGACCCTGGGATATAATGAGGTCACATGGAGGGGACGACCCCACCATGGTCCTCAAGAAAGACGAGGGACCACTTGATTAAAAAACCATTAGTTTGGTTATTGTGACCCTCGCCTATAATGAGGGTCAATGGAGGGGACGACCCCACCATGGTCCTCAAGAAAGACGAGGGACCACTTGATTAAAACCCATTAGTTTGGTTATTGTGACCCTCGGCTATAATGAGGTCACATGGAGGGGACGACCCCACCATGGTCCTCAAGAAAGACGAGGGACCACTTGATTAAAAAACCATTAGTTTGGTTATTGTGACCCTCGGCTATAATGAGGTCACATGGAGGGGACGACCCCACCATGGTCCTCAAGAAAGACGAGGGACCACTTGATTGAAAAACCATTAGTTTGGTTATTATGACCCTCGGCTATAATGAGGTCACATGGAGGGGACGACCCCACCATGGTCCTCAAGAAAGACGAGGGACCACTTGATTAAAAAACCATTAGTTTGGTTATTGTGACCCTCGGCTATAATGAGGTCACATGGAGGGGACGACCCCACCATGGTCCTCAAGAAAGACGAGGGACCACTTGATTAAAAAACCATTAGTTTGGTTATTGTGACCCTCGGCTATAATGAGGTCACATGGAGGGGACGACCCCACCATGGTCCTCAAGAAAGACGAGGGACCACTTGATTAACAAACCATTAGTTTGGTTATTTTGACACTCGACTATAATGAGGTCACATGGAGGGGACGACCCCACCATGGTCCTCAAGAAAGACGAGCGACCACTTGATTAAAAAACCATTAGTTTATTTATTGTGACCCTCGCCTATAATGAGGTCACATGGAGGGGACGACCCCACCATGGTCCTCAAGAAAGACGAGGGACCACTTGATTAAAAAACCATTAGTTTGGTTATTGTGACCCTTGGCTATAATGAGGCCACATGGAGGGGACGACCCCACCATGGTCCTCAAGAAAGACGAGGGACCACTTGATTAAAAACCATTACTTTGGTTATTGTGACCCTCGGCTATAATGAGGTCACATGGAGGGGACGACCCCACCATGGTCCTCAAGAAGGACGAGGGACCACTTGATTAAAAACCATTAATTTGGTAAGTTGAACCCTCGGCTATAATGAGGGCCAACGCAGGGAACGACCCTTTGTTCACTCTCAAGAAAGACGAGGGAGGGGTTATTAATGATATAAAGGATTCACAACACAAACCATACAAAAGGAAAAAACATGGAAGACAGCAAGGGAGACGATAGTATAAATGAAATATCAAGTGTTTTACAAGTAGAGTACAAAAATATTGATTACATGAAGAGGGTATGGGCTACAGACAGCCACCCTATGGAACAGCATCAGAGGGCAGGGCCTCAACCTCTACGAGAGGGGTCTCCTCAATGACCACAACTGGATGATCCTCAGATGTGCCGGCCCCTCGACTTGAACTTGGGATTCCACTTGGTTTAGATCCTCGGTAATTAGGGGGTCGTCCAGTTGAACGACCTCCAGGGAAGGACGAACGGAAGAGACGACGTCGCCAAACTTGAGGATGACCCACCGACAAGCCGTCCTTATCCCTCTCTCCAAGTACTCAAGTCCGAAACCTTGGAACTCATCTGAGAGTTTATATGCTTCCACAGCATCAGCCTCGGCTTTCTTCACAGCCTCAGACAGCTCAATCTTAAACTGGGCCTCCCGATGGGTCATGGCTGCATCCTTCTCCTTCAAAAGCAAGTCTCTAGCCTTCATATCCTCATCATGCTGCCTCGTCAGCTCGTCCATAATTCGTGCATGCTCGGTTCTGGCACTCTCTAGCTCAGCCTTTGCAGTATCTAAGTCAGCCTGCAGGTCGGCCTCATGCTGGATGGCCCTCTCGGCGTCATGGAATTTCTCCTGATTTTCAGCCATCCATTTTGTCGCCGAGGTAAAGGCGCACACAGACTGCACAGAAAAATAAACTGATGTCAAGAGGCTGAGGAAACAGTTATTGAAAGAATGCAATTAAAAGAAATAAATCAAGACCGATACCTGGGCTAGAGCGTGCAGACCAAAGTCATACACTTTGGCTGGAGGCATCTTTGACAAGAAGTCGTAGTCAGCAGCCGAGGGAGAAGAAAACATTGACGCCTTGGTTGCCCTCAAATTTGCGATAAGTGATGAGGGCTCGACCCTCAGATGTGTTAAGTTCTGGGACCAGAAGGCCCCCATGCTGGACGAAGAAGCAGCCCCTTCTGATGCTTCGAACCTGACCCTCGTCCGAGAGTCCGGCCGAGGGTCAAAAGGAATCTCAGGACCTTTTCTTTTGTGGCTATCGGTTGTCGGCTCAACAACTGTTGGCCCCGCTGCCTTGGTCTTCCTCGGAGCCTGCTGAGGTTCCTTACCCTTCTTTTTTGCCAGGCCTGATAGTAAACTGGGAGCAGTCATTTCACAAAGATAGTCTGATATACCTGCAGGACGACCTGAAAAGAGGAGGACACATCAAAAAAGTGTAGAGATAAAGAGGTAACACTTGAAAAAGTAAAGAAGGGGAAAGGTTAAGTGTAACTCACATAGTTCTGTCAGGGGGCTGACCCTGAGACCAGCTTCCTTGAGGAACCGAGGGGTCATCAGCTCTTCAAACTTTGCAAGCTCACCACCTCTCCCTCATCCCCTTAAATACTCAACGATGTCCTTCTCCTCCAGATTAAGTCCGGGGTCTGACCTGACCTTCATTGAAGGGTTAGACCATCTTCTGGGGACCCTCGGACCATCGGCTACAAGTTGAGCCTCAGCGGTGAACTCCCACTCCCTAGAGATAAAGAAGAATCTCTTCTTCCAATCTTGGTTGGAGGTTTGTGCCACGTGGAGAAGTTTTTTCTCAGACATCCTCGCCCCTAGATGATAGTACCCAGGCTGTTTGGACGAGGAGGTGATATTGTAGCAGGCCAAGAATACGTCAGCCGAGGGCTCATCAGTGAAAGCATTCTTCCACAGGGAGATGTAGCCCAGGATCGTCCTCCAAGAGTTGGGAGGAAGCTGAGGGGGCAACACCAAGGGCTGACAAGATATCTACGATGGCAGGATGCAGAGGGAATCTGACACCAACCTTGAACATTTGTTCGTATACTGCAAGCTCTCCCTCTTCACCCTCGAAGACCCTCTCAGATTCAGAGGGAACCCTCATAGTTATATTGGGGGACACTCCATAGGCATGCCTCCATAGCAAGAGGTCGCGATCCCTAACGAAGGAGATATAGGACGAGGCATGGGAGGTATCAACCCGGTCATCTGTATCATCGCCCTCGTTTTCAGTCCCCTCTCCCTCGGCCTCGTCATCTGCTAGAGGACCGTGGGGAAAGGCCATCTGGAAGGCATGTGGAGATAGGGTTGTCACAGTGAAAGCCTCAGAGAGGACCATACCCTCGGCCTCTCAGCCTGGGCTTAGGTCAGATGTCTCTCTCCTACCAGAAGGTCCAGCGCCAGTTGGCGAGGATGCTCTCTCTTCCATCTCACTTGAATAACACTCGACTGGACGATGGGATGACCCAAAAGACTCAGACGGTTCAAATGTTTTTATTATGGCTAGAGGAACGGGAAAGATGGGTCATACCCAATTAGTGTCGGCCCCTCGTCTTCTCTCTTCCTCTTCCTCTATTCGTGTGATCTCTGCAAAGAGCTTCTCTCTCAAGTATGGGAATTCAGATGCTAAACTATAAAGCCTCCTAAGCATTAAAGGGAGGACCCAACACTTAGAGATTTTAACTAAACTTAGCTACAAATAAGTTGGCAGTTGACCGGATTAGACTTTTAGATTGAAACAAAGGGAATCGATGGGTTTCACTCAAGAACACTCAAGAAAACTCGAAAACCAGTCGCCGAAAAAGTTAAGAAACAACTCAAATCCAGCCCTACAAGCCTAAGGCAATAAAGCAAAAAAGAAATGAAAGTAAAGAGGACACTGGGGCAGAAGGATTACCTGAAGAGAAAGGACAGTTGCTAAGCTTGAAGGATCGAAGACTGCAGAAATGGCAATGAAGACTGGTGAAAGGCTAGAGAGAGAGATCTTGGGCGCGAAGAAGAAGAAGAAGAGAGAGAGAGTTCAAAAATCTCTTAAATACCTTAGTAATGAATGGGCCCATTAACCAAGGCAGGGCACAGCCCATGAGGGAGGCATTATTAGGGCACAAAGCCCCAAGCAAAGTATGCAGCCGCCATGCCTTTGAAACTGGAACAACAATGAGTATCTACCCAGGTGTCACTCACCTAACTGATCATACACGCATCTCAATTACAACACTATCCCTCAGCCATATCAACAACATCAATGGCTAAAAGCTAAGGGGTGATTGATATACACGTTTATATCCTCGGCTTGGCTGAAGATTACTTCCAACCGGATGACCCCTCAGGGGCCGACCCTTCATCAGGTTCCAGACGACCCCTCAGGGGGTCGACCCTTCATCAAGCTCCAGAAGACTCCTCAGGGGTTCGACCCTTCATTAGGTTCCAGATGACCCCTCAGGGGGCCGACCCTTCACCAGGCTCTAGACGACCCTCAGGGGGGCCGACCCTTCATTAGGCTCCGGACGACCCCTCAGGGGGCCGTCCCTACATCAGGTTCCAGACGACCCCTCAGGGGGACGACCCTACATCAGGTTCCAGACGACCCCTCAGGGGGCCGACCCTTCGTTAAGCTCCGGACGACCCCTTAGGGGGCCGACCCTTCATCAGGCTCCGGATGACCCTCCGAGGGTATGACAGTACGAGGCCATAATGTGGCCAGACTCACTACTGGAAGGAACTTTGGCCTCGGCCTCGGCTCATAGGCCGAGGGTGACATCATCACAGCGCGTGGTTTGGGAGACGCGTGGAACAGTGCGCGTGAGGCTCACATGGCACATGGGAGACCGTTATAACAAAATCACACCCTCACGTGAGGGAATATTATGTCATCATTTGGCATCTATAGGTGTCAGCAGGGGATTGGCTAGATCATCATTCACATGCACCATGCATACTTGGGGGGTACACTACACACCCCCAAGACCTATATATACTTGTCACCTACAACCCTACAGGGGGATCGATAAGTTTATTGTAACCCTAGCTAAAACTCTGCTTGGACACACAGTAGAGAGAGAAAGTGAGCTTATGTGCATTGTATCCAAGGCCATTAGTGCCCATAACTTAGTGGATCACACACTCACAGTGGATGTAGGCCAAATTGGCTGAACCACTATACATCATCGTCTTGGTTCCTCTTATACTCATCCCCTTCTACATACTTATACACTTATACATCTATATGACTGCCATGGCTGCCATTGTTTGATCTCACTATCACTTATCCGGTGGTGCTAAATCTTAGCATCATCAATCATCTACCTTGTAAACGGGTCAATAATTACAACCCTAACTGAAACTCTATTAGTTTAAACAATAGATAGAGAAATCTTGAGAGATTGTATCTATGGCCGTTAGTGCCTTCATCTAGTGGTATTACACACACACTCACAGTGGACGTAGGCCAGATTGGCTGAACCATTTACATACAAGTGTTCATCCTCTTCTCCTCACCTCCTTCTACTATATATACACTCTTGTGCTGCCATTATTATTGCTAGCTTGAGCTTGTCAACACCTCATCTGGTGGTGCTATTTCCAGTATCATCATTTTGGCATCGTCTATGGGAAAGAGAAGATTCATCTCTTCCTTTTTTGTTACTTAACCTTACCGGAGACTCTGGTGGTGAACCAGGCCTCACCCTTTTTGTGAATCTTTTCCACAATTGAAATAGGTCCTTTAAGGTATCAAGATCTTTAATATTTTCATTGCAAGCTCTATAGTCTTACCATATGGAGCAGGAGTTACCATAACCTCCTCCATCATCTGGTATTAGAGGATCCAGTTTTAGCCAGGTGCCACCCCGGTCTGAGATGGCTGAGGTGATAGTAGCCTTGAAGTCCTTAGCTATAAACCAAAAAGTGATGTAGGAGAAATTTGCCCAGCTAAGCCAAAATATAATGAGACAACCCGAGGTCTTACCGGAGATGGGTACTCCGGCAGCTGTTCAACCTCATCCTGAAGCTAGGTGACCTAGCCACCATGAAAAAACTAACCTACTCCTCAACGGAGGAGGGATGTTACCGACCCTTGGCATTTACGTCTGAGTAGGCAAGGAAAACCTTTACCTGAGGATAGGTACGACGACATTGAGGCGAAAGATGCTCAGGCAAACTGTTAGGAGCCACATGAGGTCTCAAACAACATTGTACATCCTATACAGCAGAGTTGAGTTCAATGTGAAAGACGAGATGGGGATGCATGAAAAAGAGGGTTTGCTTTTAATCGCTTAAGTAGAGGGTCAGCCTTTGAAAGGTTCAGCCGAGTTAATGTTCTGAGGCAGAGGTTATCTAGGTCAAGAAGTGCAGCTGTCTCACAAAGGGAAGGTGATGAACATCAGTCTCATCATGGCCGACCTTAACATGGCCGAGACTGTGGCCAGAAGGTCAACAGCCGATGTTGTGCATCAGCTGGGGAACCCTCGGTCCACCCCTTAGAGGTGGATAGGGATAACCTCGATCAGGCCAACATTTCTAAACCATGGAATGACTTCATTCAATGGCTGGAAGAGAAGATAGGGAACCTCAAAAAAATTCAAGACCCACTACAAAGGGGATTCTCAGAGGGTTCCCCATTTGTGCAAAGGAGTGTTAACTTTCCAACCCCTGCCAAATTTAAACCACTGATGGTGACTCGCAAGTATGATGGTAGTACCAACCTAATGCATCACATTGAGATGTATCAGTCGGCAGTAGACATTTATTCAATCCCTGATGAGATGAGGTACCGAGATTTCTCAAGAACTTTAATAGGAGCTGCACATATTTGGTTCACTTCTCTTCCTAAAAAATCCATGGATAACTTTAAGGGTTTGGCCGAGCGATTTATACACTACTTTTATTTTGGGGAAAGAACTCAGAAGAAGATAACCCATCTTCTCTATGTAAATCAAGGAAATAATGAAAGCCTCAGAGACTACATCGCAAGGTTCAATAAGGAAAAATTGGAGGTTGAAGATTACGAAGAGAGCATAGCCATAACAACCCTAATTGGAGGACTTCAGAAGGGAAAGTTACGTTGGAAGCTTGCGAAGACCCTCCTAAGTCAATGGCCGAGCTGTTAGTGATGACTAGAAAGGTCATGAACACGGAAGAGGCAATGGCTACAAAGTATGAGGATGAGAATGGAAGTAGTTGTGGGAAATTTCAATGGAAGAAGGACAAAAAGAAGAGGGCTACAGATGACAACCTTGCACACTATACTCCCCTAACTAGAGCTATGAGCACATCCTCAATGAAATGAAGAATGATAGATCCCTAAAATGTTCGGAGAATATGAAGTCTCCTCCACATAAGAGGAACAAAAACCTATAGTGTGAATTCCATAAAGATCACGGCCATCTGACCGATAAGTGTTTTGCCTTGAAGGACAAGATTAAGAAGATGTTGAAGTATAGAAAGCTCATAAAGTATGTGGATGGTAGAGCTTCTAAGGGAGGGAGAGATGACGCTAAACAAAGAGAAATGACAGGTGCCGGGAAGATGCCCCTACCAGAAGAGTTGAGGACTCAGATGATGATGACAATGACCCTGACCTCCCACCAAAAGATGATGATGTCCCAGTGAAGAGAGTTGGTATGATCTATTTTGGTATGAACACCATCTGTGGAGGACTAGGAGGGGGTAGCTCAGAGGTATCCAATCGCAAAGCTCATGTGGTGGAGGTTAAGGCAGTGACTAAAGACGAGGTTGTAAACTTGGCATCTATGGAGGTTAAGTGACAGAAGAGGAAGAAGGTAGATACGGACACACTTATAGTGGGCTTCTCAAGACTTGATTTAAAAGGTATCTTAGCTCCTCAAGATGACCCTCCGGTAATCACCACAAGGGTGCATGGGTGTGAGGTTCAGAGGATCCTCATTGACAGGGGAAGTTCAGCAGACATTATGTTTTGGCCCTGTTTTAAGATCATACACCTTAGCAGAGCTAGGCTTGTCCAATATCATCATACCTTGATTGGCTTCAATGGTCAAAAGGTTCACCCATTGGTAATGTATGAGATGGATGTAAGAATGGGAGACGAGAGGCCTAACAGGTTGATCAGAAAAATTAAATTCTTTGTGAGGGATGAAAACGTCTTCTCAACTTATAACCTCATCATCGGACGAGTAGCCCTTAAGGAATTTGAGGTCATGCTTTCAACGGTCCCCCAAATGCTAAAATTCTCGACTCCCTATGGAGTAGGGGAAGAGCAAGGTGACCAAACATCGGCACGAGAATGCTATTTTAACTCGGTGGAAGAGAGAGAGAGAGGCTCATAAGAGGGAAACAACCACGTATGACATCGATACAATTGATCCTAGAGATGAAATAAAGCTCAAGAAGGGAGAGGTCGTGGAAGAGGTAGAATCAATTGTCCTCAATGAGGTGGTGCCTAAAAAAACAATCCAAATTGGCAAATCCCTAAGACCTAAGATCAAGGAGGAACTTGTAAGTCTGCTGAGGACGAGACATAGCATCTTCGAGTGGATCCATGCAGACATGCCAGGTATTGATCCTGAGATTATGTGCCATAAAGTCAATGTTATAGAAGACACTAAGCCCATCAAGTAGAGAAGAAGAGTATACTGAAGAGAGAAGTATGATGTCATCAGAAAATGGGTTAGAAAGATTGAAGAGGCCAAGTTTATCAGAGAGGTCATATACCCAGAGTGGTTATCTAACATTGTCATTGTGCTAAAAGCAAATGGGAAATAGAGGATGTGCATAGACATCACTAATTTGAACAAGTCTTACCCAAAAGATAGTTTCCCCTACCTTGTATATATCAGATGCTAGATGCCACTCCAAGACATGATCTCATAAGCTTCATGGACGCATATTCAGGGTATAATCAGATCTTCATGAATGCAGTAGACTCACAGAAGACAGAATTCGTCACAGATAAAGGGACCTATTACTATAAGGTCATGCCCTTTGGGATGAATAATGCAAGGACTACTTACCAATGTCTTATAAATAAGATGTTTGAGGATCATATATGCAAGTCCATGGAAGTGTATGTAGATGACATGATGACGAAGAGTCTAAAGGCTGATACTCATGTGGCCGACCTTGAAAGAACTTTTGATACCATGGATAAGTATAGAATTAAGCTTAACCCACCAAAATGTGTGTTCGGGGTAGGAGCAGGAAAGTTTCTGGGATTCATCATCAATCAGAGTGAATAGAGGCTAAACCTGAGAAGATCAAGGCCTTGCCTAAAACTATCAAAGACGTTTAGAGGCTAACCGAAAGAGTTAATGCGTTTAACAAGTTCGTCTCAAGAGCTACAGACAAGTGTCTTCCTATTTTCAATTTGTTAAGAAAGGCCTTTGAATGGGATGAGTAATGTGATAAGTCTTTCAAGGAGATCGAGCCCTACCTCGGTTCCCCACTACTCCTATCTCGGCCCATTTTGGGGAGAAGTTATATGTATACCTAGCTGTCTCTGAGTCAGCCATTAGTGCAGCAATAGTAAGAGAAGATGATGGAGTGCAGAGGCCAGTATACATCAATAGTAAGGATCTTCAAGGGTCTGAACAAAAGTACCCTAGGATGGAAAAATTAGCCATGCTTTGATATATGCTTCTAATAAAATGAAGCCATACTTCCAATAAAACTCTATGGTCATCATGACTGATTCCTCATTCAGACAGGTCCTCCATAAGCCTGAGAAGTCAAGTAGGCTGATGACATGGGCCATCGAGTTGGGGAGGTATGACATTTTTTATTAACCCAAGGTTGCCATCAAGGGGTAGGCACTCACAGACTTTGTAGTAGGGTTTACCTGGGAAGAGGTTGAGATTGAAGATAGTCAAAAGGCTACAGATGAACCAGACAAAAATGTCTTCCAATATTCGGATGAGGTTAAGTCAAGAAAAATAATGGTTGGGAATGAGGAAGACAGGTACCACTTCAGGCAAGGGACCCTATTAGAGGGAAACTTCTCTTAAGATGAAGCTGTTTGGAACATTTTCATTGATGGTTGTCCTATAAACTGGAAGTGGAGAGGGGCTTATATTATCAGCACCAGACGGTACCAATATTGAATATGCATTGAGGTTCAATTTGAAAGCTTCGAACAACGAGTCAGAGTATAAGCCATTAATAGCAGGTCTCTCCTTAGTGAAAGCCCTTAGTGTTGTCCAACTTATAGTCTACAGTGACTTGAGGTTGGTTGTCAACCAATTATTGGGAGTGTATGAGGCCAAAGATGAAAGGATGGCCAAATACCTAAAGAGGGTGAGACTAATGCTAGAAAGATTCAAAGAAGTAAATATTAAGAGGATAACTCACCTAGACAACAACCGAGATAATGCACTCGCGAGGTTGGCCTCAGCAATAAGAATAGACATAAGAAGAACAATACTAGTTGAGATACTGCCCAAACCGACCATAAAAGAAGAGGAGGTTGCAAGACCTTGCCTTAATTTGAATATGGGAGCCTCGTGGATGGATCCTCTTATCATATACATTAGAGAGGGAGACCTACCAGAGTCAAAGTCAGAGAGAAGAAAGGTGAGGTTCAGAGCCTCCAAATTCTAAATTATGGGAGATGTCTTGTGCAAGAAGGGGTTACTACTCCCTCTCCTCAGATGTGTCCACTCTTTAGAGGTTCCACACATATTACAAGATGTACACGAGGTCTCTAGCTCTAGTCACATAGGAGGAACACCTTTAGCTAAGAGGATAATCACTCAGGGGTACTGGTGGCCGACCTTAGCCAAAGATGTAGCTGCATATGTAAAGAAGTGTGATAAGTGCTAGAGGTTCTCCACAATCCCTCATAAAACTCATCAACCTATGACGTCAATAAACTCGCCTTGGCCATTTTCAATATGGGGTACTGATTTTGTAGGATCCCTGCTAAGAGCTGTGAATAATTATTAATTCTTTATCGTCACAATAGATTATTTCTCCAAATGGGTGGAGGTTGAGCCAATGATCACAATCACTAAGCAGAAGACCTTCCAGTTCATCTGGAAGAACATCATATGCTGGTATGGTCTTCTAAACACCCTCATCTCAGATAATGGAACCCAGTTCAAGAATGTTTCCTTAGGGAAACATTGCAAAGAGTAGGGATCAAGCAGTTATTCTCGTCTTCTGGATGACCCCAGGCAAACGGTCAGACCAAGGTCACAAATCGAACAATCCTTGAGGGGATAAAAAAGATGTTATAAGAGGCCAAAGGTATATAGACAGAGGAGGTATATGATGTGTTATGGGCCTATAGGACAACAACAAGGACACCAATGGGATAGACTCCCTTTATGTTACCACACAGTTTAGAAGTTGTCATCCCTACAGAAGTAGGACTTTCCACTCGTAGAGTTAAGACCTATAACCCTCGAAGGAATGGGGAAGAGAGAAGATTTCATTTTGATTTGATCGAGGAAAGAACAGATGATGCATAGATAAGACAGGAAGCCTACCAGCAGAGAACTGGGATATTCAACAATCAAAGGGTGAAATCAAGGCCTATAGTTATGGGAGACCTAGTCCTAAATAAGACGTTGCAAAAAGCAAATAAGCCACATCCAAACTGGCATGGTCCTTAGAGACTAGTTGATGAGGTTGTGCCTAGTACCAATCGGCGGGAAAATCTTGAAGGAGAACCTTTCTCCAATCCTTGGAATGCTAATCATTTGAAGAAATATTACATATGATGTTACAGTTGTCTCTCTTTGTAATACATATATTAGTTTAGATAGAGGATGTTAATAAAAAGATAGCAACGTCGTGGTACTACTCTTGTTATAGGATTTAAACATCATTAATTTGGTGAAAATATGAGGTGAAACATCATAATATGGTGACCTCAGACCTTGAACATCATTTGTTTGGTGGTAATTTATGAGGGTAAACATGGTGACCTCAGACCTTAAACATCATTAATTTGGTGAAAATATGAGGAAAAACAACATATTATGGTGACCTCATACCTTAAACATCATTAGTTTGGTGGTAATTTATGAGGGTAAACATTATTATATGGTGACCTCAGACTTTAAACATCATTAATTTGGTTAAAATATGAGGTGAAACATCATATTATGGTGACCTCAGACCTTGAACATCATTAGTTTGGTGGAAATTTATGAGGGTAAACATCATTATATGGTGACCTCGGACCATAAACATCATTAGTTTTGTGATAATTTATGAGGGTAAACATCATTATATGGTGACCTCAAACCTTAAACATCATTAATTTGGTGAAATATAAGGAAAAACATCATATTATGGTGACCTAAGACCTTAAACATCATTAGTTTGGTGGTAATTTATGAGGGTAAACATCATTATATGGTGACCTCGGACCTTAAACAACATTAATTTGGTGAAAATATGAGGTCAAACATCATATTATGGTGACCTCAGACCTTGAACATCATTAGTTTGGTGGTAATTTATGAGGGTAAACATCATTATATGGTGACCTCATACCTTAAACATAATAAGGTTGGTCATAATTTATGAGGGTAAACATCATTATTGTTGGAATATTAGGCCCCAAAATTTTGAAAAATTCTTTTTACTTCACAAAAAGATAATTTCCTTTTAGATATGCGGAAGTGAAAGATGATGGTTCAAATAAACAAATAAACAAATTAACAAATTTTAATTTCTTTTGAAATTAAAATTAAACCAAGTGAAATATGATGGAACACAATTTAATTTCACTTAAACACAATTAATTAACCCAAGTCCTAGAAATTGGGCTAAGTCATATTTTTCAATTTTATCAAATTAGGCCAAACCAATTTTAACAAATTAAATTAGTGACTTGAATTAACTACACATTACCCAACTTTAATTTAGCACTAATTAAACATGTAGTGATTTAAACCAATTTTATCTTTTTACCTAAACATGCATTTTAGGTAATTTTCCAAAAGATAAAATACACAAAGAAACCACTACGCTGCGATGTACAAGGAAAACCCCACAAATGGGAAACAACCTCGGACAACCCTAGCCATAAGTCCACTAAGTATGGTGTTTTACAAGTACAAGACACGAAAGACTTACAGAACTCGACTCGACTCCTCTCAAGCACCGATGCTCCTTCTTGTACCGACCTCCACTTAGTAGCCAATCCCGAACTCCACCGAAACTTTGGAATTCACCAATGAGGAACTAGGAATCAACCATCAACCACACATGGCTCCTTTCACCATGTGAGAATGCCACAGCAAAAACACCTTCTTCTTCTTTGTGGGATTTAGAAGCAAACCCAAACTTACCTTCAAATGGTAGAGATCAAACCGGTGCTAAACTCCAAGCAAAGTATATATAGAGAGAGAGGAACTTGGATAAACAAACATTGGGTGTAAACAAGAGTGTTTAATATTTTTTTCTTGAAAAATAGACAATCGTAAACATGAACTTTTTCATGGAAGATTGAACTCTGAAAACTCTCTCTTGGAGATGGAAATATGTGAAAAAGTTAACTCAAAATAGTTGGTTCCCACACATATTAAGTCTGTCAAAAAGTTAGTGGGGAAAACAAGTGGGAAAGTGGGAAAAAATGTTCAAAACTGTTAAAATAAATGTTCCCGCTAAAACTCGTTCGAACGAGATTTTCGTTCGAACGAGCCTTCTAACGAAGTTCCAGTGTATTAAAAGTTAAACTCGTTAGAAATCTTATTGGAATTCTCATTCGAATAGCATTGTTCTTTTGAACGACAATTCGAACGATGTTCTAGTGGCCACTAGGGGAACTCATTGGCAAACCTCGTTCGAACGACATTCTTGTTCGAGCGAAAAACTCATTCGAACGACAATTTGAACGAACTTCCAGAAAGTGTAAATTTTTATTTTTAGCCCAGAAACTTTATATACTTTATTTTAAAGTTTTAATAAAATCTTTCTGAAAATAAACAACAGTTTAAACTAAAAATTCACCCAATGAAAAATGATCCAAGCTCCTATATATATATATATTCAAAATGCATTCATACCTTAAGAGAAATGGAACCAATGTTGTTGATGTAGAAACGAGGCACATTAAACTCGGCTTTTGATGAATCTTTAATATCTTGGCTGCTACGTCTTTAACAAACACGTCATAGGCTTGAATGGATAAACTTGAACTCTATCCTATGACTCAAATGTTTTTGTCCGGAATTTAGCCAAAATTTACAAAGGACTCAATTGGAAATTTGTGTCCTTACAAATCTCCCCCTTAGGTTATTCCGGGACAAAAACTAAACAAAAATCCTAAAGGGCCGTCAAGCTCTACTAGACTAATAAAAATGTCCCACCCAAAATAAAAATACAATGCTTGACTCAAACAACCCAAGGATTAATATCTTTGCCCGATGATGAAAGTTGCGACTTAGAAGAATTCCTGCACACTTAAGCAAATACATTAAACGCATTGGGAATATCAAAATATTAAACGCATAGGGAATATCAAAATATTAAAGCCAATTAAATAATTACTCCCCCTAAATTAATTCTCCTTTTTATCAAACAATTGACCTACTTAGAAAGATGTCTCCTCCTAAGATAAATCTCCCTAAACTAAGATACGATTATAATAGGTTTAGATACAATTTCTCCCCCTATCATTCTCTCCCTTTTTGCTCAGGAATAGACAAAGGCTAAAAAATCAAAAATTAACTTATCTCCCCCAAATAAAGCATATACACCCTCTAAACTAAGCGAGGGATAAATAGAATGGGATAACAAGATAAAAATATGAAATTGTGCATAAAGTGATGAGAACATTAAAGCACATGGGCAACTAAAATTCAACCAATCCAACAAATAACATCGGATATTAACTAGGATGCAATAAAATGATACCAATATGATACATAAAGTATTAAGCATGTGATATCAACAAATAATGTAACAATATAGATACCAATTATGAATTAAAGCATAAATGGACTAGAAAGCAAGGCAAAGACCAAATAAAAATATCATATATATACATACTCTAGATATACCAAGGATGCACACGCACATATATATAGATATAAACACGCACATGACACAAAATACGATAAGTTTTTCACACTCGTATGGTAAAAATGTGTCATATGGAAACAGAAGTGTTGGGGTGTGAACTAGAAACAATTAAATTTAGACCCAATCACTTAAAACATGTTCACGGAGTTCTCAATTGATTGCAAACTTCATCACATTTGAATATAACCTCATGTGATAATAGAATATGAACTCAATGAACAAACATATACAATGCATACAAGCCTATCATGTTGATGATTATACAAACCAATAGAGTCATGAAATTGAAAAAGCAACTACGATAAACGAACATTGTGTAACCCGTTGATAATCCATCCAATCTCCCTCAATAAGCTTATATTAATTTTAATGAATATATCAATCAAACATAGGCCTTGGCAAATATTTTTCTTTAATTCCATATTTTATTTTTAGGCCTTTAGACCACGTATTTCTTTTAGGTCCAAGCAAATGGTGGTTTACTATTCGTAAAGGATAATAAATCCTTTCAGAGCCCTTCCCCATGCACATTTATATATAAAATTTTCTTTCTCACACAAATCTCACGTGCAACGGATTTTGACATGCACTAGTCCTCCTCGGTCACAAATATGTAGATGACAAGATTAGTTGGGGAACACCTCACAAAGCTGAAACATACATATGAAGTTAAAATTTTAAATGAGCTAGTGCATGTGTGAATTGAGGCATATAAAAATAGAATCCATTTAATCAACACAAAATCCAACTACTCCATGTAATCATGGTAAAGACCATAATAAGGATTGACAATCTAAACCAAAAGCTCTAGCCACATGGAAGCGTAAAAGAAAGTATTCTAACACAAGTACATGCCACATAAATTGTGTCAAACTAAAATACACACAAAAAAATCTGTTTGAGTTTTTCAAATTTTTAACCAAAAATAAAAATATATACTCAAAAGACAAACAAAAAATATTTGTATTTTTCATTAAGCTTAAATAACTCATAATATAAAACACTGATGATAAACAAAATCTTTTTGTATTTTTCATTTAATGCAAACAAAATGAAGGAAACATAATACAAAAGATAAACAAAAATCACTATTCTAGCATGTGATTAAGCATGGAACATGGACTAGAAAATGACTAAACAAGCATACAATTAGCATATGTGATATAACATGAAGCATAAAAGCTAAAGTATGCAAATAAAACTAACACATTCAACCTTTAGATTTTGCAAGGGAGGAAGCATGTGAAAGCAAGTGAGAATCAAACACCCTATCTTGTAAAGATACCAAGTTGGATATACTAACCCCAATTAAAGATGAATGACGATCTTGGGGCATAGGAATCTTAACTACCTTGGTTGCCTTACGTTGGGTTTTTCTAGAACCTTGTTTAAGATCAAAACAAATTTTCCTAAGATGACCTTTTTCACCACAATGTGTACAAGTAAAAACACGTCGAAAATTGGTACCCAATGATTGATCTCTAAAGGCTTTCCTAGGTGATTCTCCTAAAACATGAGTTTTGGATTTATAAGTAGATTCATTACAAGTATCGAAGCCTAAACCACAAGTTTCATTTTTAATTTGGATCGTTCCTAAAATTTTGTCTAGTTTCTCCAAACGACACACCAAATCAAATTTGAATTTCCTAGAGTCTTTTAATTTATTTTGTAACTCTAAAATGTTATACTCTAATAAAACATTTCTCTCTTCAAACTCAAGAAGCTCTTTTTTCAAGGATTCTATTAAACCTCTAAGGCTATATCTCTCGCCTTCTACATATTCTGGCTTCTCTCGAAGAGTTCTCTCTCGTGTACTAAGGTCTTCCACTAACGCACTATCATCAACGACCTTGACACGCTCTTTTAAACTCACTTCTAACTTCAAATTAGCTCTTTTTAATTGAATAGATTCTTCATAAAGTTCTTGAAAATCATTTTGAAGTCCACTCACATCAACCTCTTCTTCATTTTCACTCTCTCTTTATTCTCCACTCTCACTACCATCAAAGAGAAGGTAATCATAAACTTTGACCTTGGAAGTGTCATGTGTTAAAATTTCATCAATAGATGAGTTCTCACTATCACTCACATGACTAGCCATAAAAGCCATAATATTGGGCTTAGAGGAGGAATCGGGTCTCTCTTTATTATCACTATCACTAAGGGTTGCATTAAAAGACTTTGGTTCCTCACCCTCTCTCCTTAGTTTAGTGGGTCACTCAAAATCCATATGGCCATACCCTTCACAAAAAAAATACCTATTTGACTCATCCCTATTTAAATTTTCGTTAATAGTTTTAGGGATCTTCTCGTCTTTGTCAAGCGTAGATTTTTCAAATTTCTTAAAATCATTTTTAAATTTATCTTTGTTTAATTTAAGAAATTTTCAAAATTTTCTAGCAAACATAGCCATGTCATCCGAATCACTATCACTATCACACTCTACTACTTGTTTTTCCTCTTTTCGGGCTTTTAATGCAACGCCCTTTTCTATTTTCTTTTCAGTTTTAGAGGGAAATATGTCCAGTTCATAGGTTTGTAAATCACCTACGAGCTCTTATAATTTCGTAGAGGCTAAGGTTGGTAAATAATATAAAACGTTCACTTTTGGAATAAATCTATAGGGTAGGGACCTTAAAATTTTCTTTACTACTCGGTTGTCGGTAATATTTTCTCTCCCAAATTAAAAGATGAATTAACTATATCGAAAAGTCTAGCACAAAATTCATCAAAAGTTTCTTTTTCATTCATTTTGATGGTTTCAAATTGAGTGGTGAGGTTTTGGAGTTTTGAATCTTCTACGACACTTGTACCTTCATGAGTGAGTTGTATAATATCCCACGCTTCTTTAGTGGTCTCACACGTCATAATACGACAGAATTCATCCGGTGTGACAACGCTAAATAAGGCGTTTAAACCTTAGGAATTAAAATTTGAAAGTTTAAACTCATTCTCACTCCATCTATCGTCCGATTTGGGAACACGTTCATTATCTACTAAATGAGTTGGTGGAGACCACCCGTTAACTACAGATAAACAAACCCTCTCGTCGATAGATTTAAGTGCCGATTTCATACGCGTTTTCCAATACGCGTAATTAGAACCATCGAAATAGAAAATTTTGAAAACAGGGAAAATTTAATTTTAGCCAAAACTAATTAAAGGATCTTAACGAAGTAATTTATCGTTTTGGCTCTGATACCACTTGTTGGAATATTAGGCCCCAAAATTTTGAAAAATTCCTTTTACTTCACATAAAGATAATTTCCTTTTAGATATGCGAAAGCGAAAGATGATGGTTCAAATAAACAAATTAACAAATTTTAATTTCTTTTAAAATTAAAATTAAACCAAGTGAAATATGATGGAACACAATTTAAATTCACTTCAACACAATTAATTAACCCAAGTCCTAGAAATTTGCCTAAGTTATATTTTTCAATTTTATCAAATTAGTCCAAACCAATTTTAACAAATTAAATTAATGACTTGAATTAACTACACATTACCCAACTTTAATTTAGCACCAACTAAACATGTAGTGATTTAAACCAATTGTATCTTTTTACCTAAGCATGAGTTATAGGTGATTTTACAAAAGATAAAATACAGAAAGAAACCACACCATCGCGATGTATGAGGAAAAACCCACAAACGGGAAACAACCTCGGACGACCCTAGCTATAAGTCCACTAAGTATCGTATTTTACAAGTACAAGACACGAAAGACTTACAACACTCGACTCAACTCCTTTCAAGTCCCGATGCTCCTTCTTGTACCGACCTCCGCTTAGTTGAAAATCCTGGACTCCATCGGAACCTTGAAATTCACCAATAAGGAACTAGGAAGCAACCGTCAACCACACATGGTTCCTTTCACCATGTGAGAATGCCGCATCAAAAACACCTTCTACTTTGTGGGATTTAGAAGCAAACCCAAACTTCTCTTCAAATGGTAGAGATCAAACCGGTGAAAAACTCCAAGAAAATTATATATATATATATATAGAGAGAGAGGAACTTGGATAAACAAACATTGGGTGTAAACAAGAGTGTTTAATAAATTTTTCTTGAAAAATAGACACTCATAAACATGAACTTTTTCTTAGAAGATTGAACTCTCAAAACTCTCTCTTGGAGATGGAAAGATGTGAAAAAGTTAACTCAAAATAGTTGGTTCCCGCACATATTAAGTCTGTCAAAAAGTTAGTTGGGAAAACAAGTGGGAAAGTGGGAAAAACTGCTCAAAACAACCAAAATAACTGTTCTCGCCAAATCTTGTTCGAACGAGATCTTCATTAGAACAAAGTCTCGTTCGAACGAGCCTTCTAACGAAGTTCTAGTGTATTAAAAGTTGAAGTCGTTAGAAATCTCGTTGGAATTCTAGTTCGAACAGCATTGTTCGTTCGAACGATAATTTGAACGATGTTCCAGTGGCCAATAGGGGAACTCATTGGCAAACCTCGTTCGACCGATAATCTCGTTCGAACAAAAAACTCGTTCGAACGACAATTCGAACGAACTGCCAGAAAGTGTAAATTTATATTTTTAGCCCAGAAACAATATATACTTTATTTTAAAGTTTTAATAAAATATTTCTCAAAATAAACAATAGTTTAAACTAAAAATTCACCCAATGAAAAATGTTCCAAGCTCCTATGTATATATTCAAAATGCATTCATACCTTAGGAGTAATGGAACCAGTGTTGTTGGCGTAGAAACGAAGCACATTAAACTCGGCATTTGATGAAGCTTTAATATCTTGGCCGCTACGTCTTCAAAAAACACGTCATAGGCTTGAATGGATAAACTTGAACTCTATCCTATGACTCAAATGTTTTTGTCCGTAATTGAGCCAAAACTACAAAGGACTCAATTGGAAATTTGTGTCCTTACAACTATATGGTGACCTCAGACTTTAAACATCATTAATTTGGTGAAAATATGAGGAAAACATCATATTATGGTGACCTCAGACCTTGAACATCATTGGTTTGGTGGTAATTTATGAGGGTAAACATCGTTATATGATGACCTCAGACCTTAAACATCATTAATTTGGTGAAAATATGAGGTGAAACATCATATTATGGTGACCTCAGACCTTGCACATCATTAGTTTGGTGGTAATTTATGATGTTAAACATCATTATATGGTGACCTCAGACCTTAAACATCATTAGTTTGATGATAATTTATGAGGGTAAACATCATTATATGGTGACCTCAGACCTTAAATATTGTTAGTTTGGTGATAATTTGATGTCAAACATCATAGTATGGTTACCTTGGACCTTAAGCAAACATTCAAGAGGTAATACATTCAAGCATAACATCGTATGAAGCAACAGAATCTAAAGAAGACTGAACTATATCATGAAAAGGTGAATTACAAGTAAGATGCATCAAGATGCCATTAGGAGTTCATAAAAATTTAATACGTTCCAACAAAAGGGAAATTAAAATTACAACTCTTAAAATCTTCACAAGAAAAGGCCTAAGTCTCTACAGGTGCAATCGTGTTATCACGGCCGAGATTTGTCACCTCAGCCCCATCATCCTGAGGATTAGCATCTTCAGCCTCAGTGACCTCTAGGGGAGCAGTCTGGACTGGAGCATCATTGTCCTCATCAATTTCTTGTAAGGCCTGAGCAAACTGGGGGTCACCAAAGCTAATACCCTCAAAGTCTGAGGCAGATTAGCTCCCAAACTCCTTTTCCTTAGTGGATTCCCATTTTCTAGTTGATTTGATACCTATTTCAAGGTATTCAAAGCCAAAGATGATAAATTCATTAGAGGCCTTATAGTCTTCAATGACCTTATCAGTAATGTCTTCAATTGCATCCCTAACAACATCATCCACCTTTGACTGAAGGGCATCATCCTTGGTCTTCAAGGCTAAGTCATAGTCCTTATTGAGTTTGGACATGTATCCGTCCCTCTACTTGACCACCCCCTTTAGTCTTTCAACCTCTACATTCAAAGAGGCTTGAACATTCTCAACTTCTTGGCCTTTCTCTATAAGGGGCAACTTCTTCAGAGTCCAGTCAACGAGGAGATGGAAGGATAAGACACCCTATAGAAAAAGATCAGATGTAAGAAAATATGAGCTATAACTTCTAGAAAGTCGAGGTTACACTTGAGAAAAGTAAGTGATCAAATTAGCAAAAACTAGTACCTGAATGGACTTATGGAGAGAAAACTCAGCCAACAACGGGACGTCTAGAGAGTTTAAGAAGTGCTTATCATATTCAGCCATTATTGTGTCGATAGCTTCGTCAGCCTTCAAACTGTGGCCAATAAGGCTATCACTAATTTTCACCTGAGCAAGACGAGCATCCAGGGCACCGTCTATAGAGATAGGAATGGCACGATCCTATTTTTTAGTCTTGTTCGACCTCAGATGATCCGGTTCAGTCGTGCTCTTCCTCTTTTTGGTAACATAGGCCTGGGATGTGCCGACGTTCTTATTAGTTCTAGGAGTGGGAACATTTTTGCCACTCTTATTTTGCATCATCTTCATTTACCTGGAGCAGACATTTTCCAAAGGTCGTCTGATATGCCTTCTGGGCACTCTACAAAGAGACAAGTATTTGAGTTAGTAAGTCAGATATATAAAAAGTAATAGGTATAACTTATGAAAAATTAAGACTTACGAAGCCCAATCAAAGGACCACCCCCCAAGCCTATCTGAGAGAGGTAATAGGGGGTTATTAGATGTTCATATTTTACAAGACGACCCTGCTCGCCCTGATTACGAAGATCGTCAACCTTTTGGCAGTTGTCCTAGCTAAGTCCAGGGTCGGATTTAGAAGCAAGGTAGACCTTCCCCCATCTCAGAGGGGTCCTTGGAACCAACATTTTAGAAACCTCATTTGGACCAAATTCCCATACCCCAGAAGCAAAGAAATACCGAGGTTTCTAGTTATGGTTTGACGTTTGGGTAACCAACATCATTTTCTTCTCTAATTTCCTTGCTAAGAAGTGGTAATTACTAGGGTGGTTTTTGGAAGAGGAGGGTACATAACAACCAGTGAAAAATCTAACAGGAAGGTCTAGGTGGTGGATAACCCTCCAAAGGATGATTATGTGAGGTGTTAGCACCTTGGTAAGAATGGCGACACTTGGCCCTATGATTATGCCGACAAAGGAATGGCATCAATGATGGGCAGAATGGCGACACTTGGCCCTATGATTTCAACATCAGAAGACCTATGTGAGGTGTTAGCACCTTGGTAAGATGAGGCACGACTCGAAACCTCGGATTCCTCAAGGACCTCACCCTTCCTAGGAGAGTAATCCATAGCCTCTTGAAAAAATTCTACTGACATGGGGTCTGAGGAGGATGAGTCAGACTCAGACATTGGTGTTGGGTCGACAGGAACCTCTGCATGCTCAGCAGGCTCGGCTGGCTCAAGGTAGATAACCTTCAGAGATGGAGGAAAGATGGGTCTGAGAGGAAAGGCCTTAGCCCTACGAGCTTCCTCTTGGGCTAGCTCTATTTGCCTAATTTTCTCAAAAGTTTTCTCACAAAGAGATGGGAACTCTTCTATGAGTTGGTACAATGGTTTGAGCATAAGTGAGATGGACTACACTTGGACTCAAAACCACAAACAGGAAAATAACTTGTTCAATCTAAACTAAAGATCAAACTAGGAATTTAAAAGGTTTTCATCTAGAACACTCAAGAACCAGGTTGCCGAAGGAAATGACTGGAAGGACACCGGTAAACCTAAAAAGGGCTATTTTTGCCCATTGCAACCTCGGTGCTACCTAGAACTTCCCCTAAACCACTTAGACACTACTATCCTAGCCTCACAACCACCAATAATGGTGGAAACCCTCACCAAAAAATGCAAAAGCTCACCAAAATTTCAAAGATGACAAACAATGGCTAAAAAGGGAAAAGAAAGGTGGAAATAGTACATAACTAATTGCAAAATAAAGAAGAAGAGGTTTTTTAGGCAAAGAAAGCTTTGAATGGAAGCCAACAATGGAGGTTTGAAGTTATAGTTGCAGAGAGAACCTAAGCGGGAAAATAGAAGAAGAAAGAGAATAAGGAGAAAGAAGGGGGTTTTAAACCCATCTAATAATGGGGTGCAAGTCCTAATGCCCCATCATTGCCTTAGGGAGCCCAAAGGATGAATTAGAATCACATTATCTTGGGAAACACGCTTCACTTCAACAAGTGACATGTGTTAAGAAATTACAGACACCCAAAGAAATCCAGCCTCAGCTTTAATTATATACCCCTCAGTCATCTAATTACATAGAATACTAAGGGCTAAGGGGTGATTGATGTGTCCAAAGTGAACCCTCTTACTCAGAGTAACCAACCTCGGCCAATCTAATAGCCGAGGTGACCAGAAGCCTATGACAACCATCAGTAAGGTCGTCTATCATAAGGTCGACCCCAGCCGATGTTGCATCCACCTCATACACCAACCTCAGTTGGTCATAAGCCGAGGTAAGTAAAGTCTCATGGGCAATCATCTGCCAACATCATCATCGGCACCAGCCGACGTTGTAGTTACCTCATACCTAACCTCGGCTTGCCCTCCTGGCCGAGGTCCTCACGGTTAGACAAAGCAACTACATTTGACTCTGCCAACCTCATACTCATCCAGGCCAAAGTTGCATCATTCAAGGACACAAGGTCGAGCATTTACCAGTACATGTAAGGTTTGGCACACGTGGACAAATGAGTTATAATCGAATCATTCCACTCACGTGGGGGAATATTGAGGTCCTCATTATCTACATCAGATCAATCAGGTGTCATTCTCATACTAGTTCGATCCTCATGCACATGTTCATTGCATTCTTGGGGGTACATTACACCCCTCAAGCACTATATATAGAGATCATCCTCTACCTTGTAAAGGGATTAATAATTGCAACCCTAGCTGAAGCTCTGTTAGTTTACACAATAGAGAGAGAAAGCTTGAGAGATTGTATCTATGTCCATTAGTGCCTTCATATAGTGATATTACACATACACTCAGAGTGGACATAGTCCAGATTGGCTGAACCACTTACATATAAGTGTTCATCCTATTATCCTCACCTCCTTCTACTATATATACACTCTTGTACTGCCATTGTTATTACTAGCTTGAGCTTGTCAACACCTTATCTGGTGGTGGTGTTTACAGCATCATCAATTATAATTCTAAGAGATCTAGTTTGATTTTTCTCATCCCTACTCTTAATATTTTGATGCCTTCGTTTATTTGATTATCATGTTTCATATCATGTTAGGATAAAAACCCTATTTTTAGGGGTAGGATGAACCGTTTTTAATATTGTTAAAGTTAATTAGTTTGATTATTTGAGGTACTCATTCGAATATTAGTTTTGAACTTTCACCTTTCAAGTTATGCCTCAAGAGAGGGTAAATGATTTTTGAGAGAAAATAGAAATTCAAGACATAATGTCCATTTTTTAATCGAACTAGAGATAGATTTTTCTCAAATGTGATATTATTTCTTAAATTTCAGCTCTAAATGTATCGTTTGTGGTTTAAATGAATTTTGGTGAATCGTTCCTAGCGGGATATTTATTAACATGTGGTTTAAACCTACTTTTAAGAGTTGTGGGGTTTAAATTTAATTTTTTTAAAGCTTAGTGTCAGAATTACACTTGGGACGAGACCTAGACTTGTACTTTTAATACTAACGTCGGATATTAAGAATGAATGAATTGGTTAATTAGGATAACTAGAATATGTTGTGTAATCTTATCCATCCTTCGTTCTCACATTTATTAACCTCATATTTCTCTTATTTTAGTATTTGATTTCATTCATATTTTGTTCACTTAGTTAAGTAGCATAATTGACCTTGAACATTGTTTCAAAAGATAAAAGAATATGTATGACTAAAAAAATAAAGAAAACATTTGAAAGTGAAATCGAGATTATCTTGATGCTTTGTTTCTTCACCTTGAAATTTGGATTGACAACCGTACTTACCTCTATGCAAGTTTATATTGTGATTGTTGGTTTTCAAGGATTTTGATTGGAAAGGCTTTGCAACAATAATTACAAAGGAATATTTTCATCATATGGCTGTTGTTGTCATTTTCTTGAAGTTGGAGACTAGTTTGAAGACTTGTGTTCCATTTTCATCTGTAGTTGTAGTTAATAGTTTTATTATTCATTAAATATGTTATATTAGGATTATTGAGGCATTCTATTCATTTGGATTTATTTTTGACACCATTTATATGAAATAATTGATCTTAAAAAAAGCAACAAGGGAAACCAGACAAAATAAGAAAGCGTACCCATAGAGTGGATTTACAAGCCTCTCTATTTTGGGTCCATAGGTTTCCCAGGTATGACTGAAGTTAGGAAAACTTTCCCCGATCAAATTAACTCGGTCTTCACCACACGTGTGTAAAATTTGTGGAAGGTACATTTCATTATCACGCATAAATCGACCGTAAGAGAATACATTGGTTGTGTGCTTATTTTCTCCTATACATTTTTTATTATCGCATTGCATTTATTTTGGATGATTTGATAAATTAATTAACCTAAGATATAGTCCATTAACCTAAGATATATGCCCGATCATTGAAACGAGTTGGGATCTCATCACCCACCATATCACTTAATCTCACTTACTTGTTACCCATGCAAGCACATAAGAAACTATCAATCCAAGTAGAATCCAGTGTTCATTAGGAACCTTTAGAAACAAGACACTCGTAGAATACTCTAGTGAGTCTTTTCCACCCCTGCCGATCTTCGATTGACTTTCTTAAGTTAATGTCTAGTGAAATTGGGTTTTAAATGAGGTCATCCAGTAAAATGGGTTCGTGCTTTTCCCAGCGTTGTACAGGATGGTCGATCGTTGTAGTAGCTAATGTGGGGAAACTTAACTAGTTAGCCTCATGTTCTCTTGGAAAAAAAAGTAGGGGCACATTTTTCAAAGGAGATGTATAGGGCTCTATGTTTTTCTTGCCCGTTGATTAATTAAAATTTGACCACCCACTCACCTAATTGAAGATAAAAAAAATTGGCTATGTGCTAGTTAGGATTTTTCCTTAGCTTGTACGTGTCTAATCCAACTCTTTTGGTAGTCTATTTTATGCTCCATCCTTTCGAGTTTCAAGGAGAGTCCATTTTTTCTAAAGCCCCACAAATATTTCCCTTCTTTTTCAAAATTTTCAAAAAATCACAAAAATATTTTCTTTCTTTATCAAAATATTCAAAAGGGCCAAAAAGATTTTTCTTTTTCTTAAGTTCAAAAATCACAAAAATGTGTTATTTCTTTTGAAAAATATCTAAAAACCCAAAAATATTACTCTCGTCATGGCTAAAGAACGTCCTTTAAGGGAATACATTAGTCATTTTCCATATCTCGAAGCATGTTTAAGTTGAGCCCAAGTCCAACCTCCATACTTTACATAGTTTCTTTAACTCTCTCATACACACCGTTGATACTCTTTCATCACCCATGCATGCATATCATATTTCACCACCTCAGTTGATGAGTGTCAACGCATCCAATTCTTTATTGTGCACCTTCGCTTTCAAGGCAATCCCTTGTTCCATGAGTGTCCATACCTTCCATATATATCTGACCAAACCATAGCCCATGTTTATCTATATGACACTATTTTTAACCCAATTCGTGTTATCCTAATGACATATCTAATAACGAGTGGGGTGATTACCCAAGCAATTTGTTGAGGCCTGATCACCCTCCTGCGGAATATGAATCCCAATCCCATGTTGTGGATCCTCACAGTTTTCGACACTTTCCATGGGAACCATGTGCACCCCATCCTGATTAGTCCCCTCACTTCATTCCCCATTATTTTGAGCCTTTTGTCTCTCACAAAGATGTTTCTCTCGTGTATGACACACTTGACCCCGTTCCCCACACTTCATATGTATTTTTTTTCTTCCTAGTGTCAATGGCAAGTTATATCCGCCTCATCCATCACCACCACCCACCAAAACTTCACCACCACCATACACATACTCTCTCAAAAGTTCCTTTCAAAATCCTATCCTCAAACTAGATAAAGATACTCAATATCAAAATCAAGCCCTTTAACAGATTGAATAAAGGTTAAATGAATTTAAGTGTCCAAGAGAGTTAGATTTCACCCCAAGTCAACCCATTGTCACACCCACGTGGAGTGATGATGAGTCATCTTGTGACATGAATTTTTAGTGTGATGAAACCTATCACCCCGAGAATCTCGAAGTTGAAACCACCTCATGGTTCGGGACCCAAGTTAACAATTCTGTTGACTTATTGAAAGACTGTGAGACTGATAAAACCCCAACTTGTCCTAATCAACCCATCATTGAGGTTCATATTCCCCCTCCTGATGAAACCAAAAATATAACTGAGTTTACACATATTGAGCCCATCGAGTTTGTCCCTATATTGAGCCCACTGAGTTTGTCCTTATAACAACCATTTCTTATAGGTTAGATTCGGATACGAGTGCTCACCATTTCCCTAAGATTAAATATGAGATGGATCCTATCTCTTTCAATATGGATCCTACACAAACATACTTGACTCATTTTGACTCTGATTTTGATGTTGATTCATATATCTCGGATCTTAATACCTCATTAAACAGTTTTACCACCTCGGATGGTGGCTTAAGGGTGGATAAATTGAACTCGCCATCCTTTACTTCCACACTTCCTCTTGCGAGTACCCTTGTTGATCACTTTGAGTGTCATGAGGGGTGTGTGTCCCCTACCTTCGAGTTAGATCATCTTCCCCCACCGTTTGTCCCACCCGACACACCCATTATCCCTCCCAACCTACCACCTGGCTTGGACCTTGCTATTATACCTTGTATGTCCCCATCCATGTATTTTGGTCCTCACCTGAACCCTCCCTCCCCCCGAGCTCCATGATCTCTCTCGTGTGTTTTTCATCTACCCCGCCATCCATGATAGTATTTGTGTTCATATTCTTAACTTACGTGACACCGAGCTTGTTCCTCCATGCCTGCCACTCTTCTGTCGTAGTGATTTTTATCCCCTTCAGCTCATTGATGTCTCATGGAGTTACCATTATCATCATCCATTTATACAATGGTCATGCGCTTTTTATGAGTCCCACCACATCCCAATTTCCACACCCTTTCGCCTCTCCATCCAAATAGAGCACCATTCTTATAGGGACATTGTTTCCCTCACATTTATGCTCAATAAGGCCAGTGGTTGGTTCCTCTTTACCCTCACCCTTGCCTTTCTTCCCTATACCCTTATACCCACCCATCCTTGGTCCACCGATTCTTTGTATCGCATGAAGAACTTTGACACACAAGTGAATTGAACTTTTTTCCTTTATCAACCAAGACTGACTTTTCAGTCTTGTTTGGGGGTGATTCCCATCACCCACACCATTTCTTCTACTCCGTTCTATCCTAGTTTATATATTTTTATGGTGAGTTCCATTCGGTCTGGATAAGTACATTAAACTTAGCGCTACCAGGAGGCATCCCATTATCTCTTATTTCTGAGTATAAATCTTATCTTGTTTAGGGGTGGTATTCTATCCTCCCTCGATGATTTTCAGATGCTTTATAGACTTGTACATATTTTTGTACGATTTTATTCTTCAGGTTCAACAATCAAATTCTTCTTGTGGTCCACATTTAATTAGCGGTTGATTATGGTAACCTCTTTTCCACCTTGTGTTTTTAATTTTAAAATATTCTCCTAACATCGAGGACTATGTTCTCTTTTGTTTGGGGGGCGAAAAATTTATCAAAATTGTACCTCTTTTGAAAAACTTTCGCAGAAGTAAGTCATTTTCAACTTTTTGTGTAGTTTAAATCATATTTTTTTATGACATGAATTGTCTATCATCCCTCTTTAAATGTCTCTGAATATCCTTGTTCGATCATGAAATTATACTTTCTACCATAAAATTAAATAATACCTCCTAAGGCGTTTTCTCACTACAAATTCCTAAACTCAAGAAATTTGCACTATAATGTTTTACAATCAAAAATTGAAGATTATCTACCTTCGCATGAGAACCTTATAAGATGAGTGGTGGAGACTTAAACCCATGAGAATTGACTATTCACCTTTTTGAAGATTTTCACGTAATATCCGATTCACACATTTACTCAACTTTCTTAGGGTACCGTGCTTAATCAATGCATGGTTTCATTATTATTCATTTTTTAGCATAACCACTAATAATGACATAACTTTCGAGCTATATAAAACATGTATCTTCTAGTTTGCCTCGAGCGCTAAACCTTCACTCATATCATCTACTATTTACTTCACCCATTACCTTCCTATATTTCCTTTATCCTTGAATATTTCCAACACCATACATATATTATTTCCCCATCACTATCATCATTTTTGAAAAAAGAGTGTTTGAAATTCCAAATGTAAATTTTCCTCATTTGTGTTATGAAAATAAAATTGCTTCGCAATAAAAAAAAAGAAAAACAAAAAAAATAGAAAATAGAAAAACAAAAAAACAAAAAAAAGAAGAAAAAGAGTGCAATCATAGTTTTATAAAATGAAGACATTAGTTATTCAAATTGTGTTCCACTATTCTAAAAAACCCTACCATTATGTCATCCATCTTGTTCAACTTATTTTTCCATCATTCCTTACATTGACCCCATTTTTCATCCTTAGTAAGGAGTTCGGGCAAACGAGAATCTATCGGGTGAATGGTTTGACATTCTCAATGTAGTAGTTAGCATTCATTTATGAGATCAAATTCTTTCATGTATTTGTCATTTTTTATAAGTGTGTGAGATATTTGGTCTTGTTTACATTTACTCACCTCCTCACACACTAGAGATACACTTACCCAAATCTCTAAGAGTTTGATTCAGAGAGACATATCTTGTGAGATTTGATGTTAAAGCATTGATTCTATAAAGGCGGTCTAGGAATCACTCTAATCATTGTGTCACACAACACACACAGAGTTTGGAGGAAGGATCACACCTTTGGTGTTAAGTAATTTGATGCCATACACTCATGGTTGAACATTGCATTCATTGAAGTCTTTTGACATGGATTGTATATCTTTTCATCGTCAGATAAGAGACTGCCTTCCAATAAATGATTTTCAATCAATTTTTTAATTTTGTCGGTACATTCACTACAAACTCCTACGAGACAAAACTCGTCGTGTAGGGCAATCTATATGTTTAATGGCTTGTTGCACATACTAAGTGCAATCGAAAGTGTCTGAAAAAGTGGCACACTTTTGGTTTCTTATCTTACTTTCTCTCTAGTTTTCATCGATGTCCAATAATATTCTATTTGGGGGTGGTGTGATAAGTAACCAAAAGTGTTAAAATTATAGCTCAAATAAACTTTTTTTAATTGCTAATTCTCGATAAAATTGGACTTATATTGGTATTTTTTGTTTCGTAGGTTTGTTCGTATTTGTGGTCTTAAAAGGAGTATCTTAATTCAATTGCGACAAGAGATGCAGTCTAAAAGAATGAATCATGGCCAATATCCAAGCCTAGCTCAAGCCTAGGCTTTCCCGAGCCTCGTCTATGTGTAATATTTTTATCATTATTTTTAATTGTTCGTGTCATTTTTATTTCTTTCAATTTTTTTATTTTTAGTGTCTTTATTTTTACTTTGAGCGTCTTATGATTTTATGTAAATATTATGTAGTACGCACTTGTCGTTTTATACATAGAAATATTTTTGTGTCTGTGTATATTTAGGTGTGTGTTAGTAATATTTTCTTTATTATATTTTTTTAGTGTTATTTGTTTTATATTTTTCATTTTTATTCTTTCATTTTTCATTTTTTTTATTTTCTTTATTATATATTATATTGTATTATTTTTTCATATGGTGTCTAATGTCAACCCTATGGACTATTTAAAATATTGCTAATATGTTTGCCAAAATTGAACTGGAAGCTAAAGGTTCATAATCTGAAGTCACTGGGTGGCTGTTTTTCATAGCCTTTGTGAAAATAATGTTTACAAGTTCAATTGATAAGTAATAAAGTAAGAATTCTGTAGTTCCCGTTTTCCACTTTCTATTGAATCGGAGTTTTTAATAGTGGTTTTACACATTGTTATTGCGAGTTAATGCATAACATGTTATATAAGATGTTGTCCCCTCTAAATATTGTTGCCTTGGTGATATTGAAAATGCTTTATATATCAACCACATTTCATTTGAGAGTGGTTGATTTTAAATTGAAATGTCCAGTACTATTTTTTTATCTATAAATATACAATCTTCATCGGCGACTAATCACTAATTTTTTTCACTTTATCATCTATTTATTTGGTAGACACAAATGCAATTGCAAGCATCGTAATCCTCATTTATAATACTCTAGTGTAGTTGGTTTTAGTTTTAGATTTTGAATTGATTCAACTTTGCGAATAATACCCTAGCGTAATTGGTTTTAGTGATTAGTTGGTTTTAACTCAGTTGGTTTTAGTTTTAGCGTCCTCTGGTAGTTGATTGAACTTTGTGTATAAGTTAGACTATTTATTATCTGTTAAACAGGGTGGACAATCCTATAAATAAAGGATATCATGGAGATTAGATGTGGTATGTTTTCTTAACAGAGATTCGATTTAAGTTTTGTAGATTTTTACTCTTTTAGAGCATTTGGTTCTCTCTCATGCCAATATATGTTCGTTTATTTTGTTTCAGGGTTGATTCAAAGGTTTCGAATTATGGTTTTGCTAGATTGATAAGGTAATCTGAGTTTGGACTTCAAATTTTATGTGTATCTCATAGGGTTTGTAATTTGTGTGCAAGACTAGGTTATTTTTGGTTGGATTTATATATTCCTCACACATTTCATAGTATTGAATTCAGAAATAATGCTTTTGGGTTTAAATAGATATACCTGAATGGGTTTTAATATTTATATATTTAAAGCCCTATTAGTTAATTGTATTGTCAAATTCTAGATTGTTATTACTTATCAATTTGAAATGTTTTCCTACAGAGAGCACCATCTATTTGATGAAATATCATAGCTTCTATTTTTATTTACTTATTTTCCATTATTTACTGACTTTTCTCCTAATAGAATTACATATGGTTAGTTACTAATTTTGTAGACATCCTTTTTACATTCATCTTCATATTTAAACAATTGAAGCCCTTCAAGAATAAACATTTAAGAATCTTTTTGGGATTATTCTTCTTACTTATCTTTGTTTATGCGTAACTGAGGTGTGGTGATCTTTGGTTTAATCGCTAAACTTATAAATAGCACATGAACAAATATTTTAAAGTACTTTTTTATTGTGTATTTACTTTTGTTGCTATTTTTGTAGTGTGTAAATGGAAGGCCTCATAACTTGATATGTGTGTGTTTAAGAAGATGTGGATTTATACCACTTCTTCCCTACCTACAAAGTCAGGTGACCTGTAGAATTTGTGTTTCGGGATTTATTTGGATTGTAATGGACATAGACGAAGTTTAGAAGGTATTTTTTTCACTCGATTTCATTTTTTTAATTTCATTTTCTCTTAGTCTATTCACTAAATTTTAGTTTGACGTTTTTGGGGTCAGTTTTAATTTCATTTTTTGTCAGTCTATTCGCTAAACGGGACCGGATTCATATCTTTAATGTTATATTACTGCAGAATATGGTACTTTTATAAATGAATCCTGAGTGTATTACCGAATTTGGTACTTATAAATCTCAATTGTTTTATTTTGAGTTCTTTGTGATTTTTTAACTGGTGGCACTTATTGTTAACAGTGTTACTAATTTTCATGTATGCCTAGTTAACAATTTTTTTATTGTTAAAATTGTTTCAAAGCAATATATGCTTTGTTGGATTTGATAATGCTTTTGTTAACAACTATGATTCTTATGATCCAATAATGCATCCCTAGAATGCAGCCCTGTCTTGCATTACACAATAAAGAAGTTTCCCAATAAAATGGATATTTTGGGGGGACAGTGCTTGAACCAAATAACCTTCCAACTATTGTTAACACAACTACTAGACATATATAATTATCCCAGCATTTTAAGCATTATGAGCATCATGCGAGATCGAACAAGTTGCTCGAAGGTACAGTTTGGCACCCTGTTCGCAAAGACGAGTTTGATTTGAACCCAATCTTTCGACGACAATTATAAATGCATACGGCCCTTTACGACCTTTCATGTATATATTTCAATGCGTGGTGTGGCATATTGGTATGATAAAATTTAGAGCAAATGAAGAAAAAGGGGGAAGATAAAATTGGCTTGCGTATTTGCATTTATGGGAATTGGATGACCGTTGATTGTGTACACAACAGAGATCATGGGGTGGATCAATTGTGTGTTTTGAACATTGCTCATATCTCACGTGTTCAAGTCATCTCTATCTCACACACTCTCATTTATTCACTTGTTATTTCACTCCCTACCCTTCATTATACTGTTATAATTCTTTTTCAGTGTTTTTGCAAGTTCATTTTAGGATTCTAATAGTTTCTCACTTTTGTGCACGAATAGAGAAATTTTATTTTAGGTTTTCATTGCGCCTATTGGGGTACATATGCAAATAGTCCCATTATTCCCTTTCGGCTATAGTATTTAGTTACTGAATTCATCACAGAAGTTGACTTTGAGGTATGAAAATTAAGTTTAGAAAAATTAGTTTTGAAAGATAGACACAGTATTGTAGTGTACGAAAATTATCTAAACTTAATTAGTGATGTTTCTTTGTAGCAGATCACTACGGGAGTGTATGTGGTTTCACATGAATATAATATATTAATGTTCTCTATTATAGGTGATATTGTTGTTTCCCTATTTTTGAGGTTCAGAGGGTTGGAAATTTGACTCATGTGTATGGTGGTAATTTACTGAATGAATAGTTTACTGAACTATCTTCTAAGTTTCTCCTTTAGTTTAGTTAATGCGCGTGTCAATGACTAGAAATTTTCTTTTTTCAGGAAATAATTTCACGTGAAATACAAATACATTATTTATAAATTATAATTTTGACTTTATGTTTTTTTTTTTAATTTTTTAAATTATGCTTTTCCATCAGAGGCAGGACGTGGATTTGAAATTTTACTACTGTAGGATGATAGAGTACATGCCTTATCAAATGTTTGCCATGTTGGTGTGGAACGACTAAGCAAAAGGCAACCTAGTGCAGTGGTAAATTTATTTCCCTTTATTACTCCATATCGTTTCTGATAATTACTTGCTTTATATATGATTTGGATATGTTTCACATTTTGAGTATGGATGGAAAAACATAAAGACTTTTTAAGGACTGTTTGGGTAAGGTTTTGTTGATGAAAGACAATGGTTTTAGCATTTGGGGGTATTTTATAGGGTTTATAGGATTTAATGGATTGGTTTACTAGGTTTAATCACTGCTTTAAGTGGAGAACCACAACTTTAAAGCCCCATTTGAAACCTTATTACTCGACTATTGTCCTCATTATCCAATGAAAGGTTATATACTATATAGAGGCTAGTATATCTGTCCTAATTCTAAATGACTAGAAGTCAAAAAATGGGAAAATTTTGATTCTGACTATGGTTTTTCTTAATTGATTTCATCAATTATTTGATCACTACATGATATCATCAATTATTTGATCACTACATGGTTTTTCTTAATTGTTTTCATTTGATCACTACATGATTTTAGTGCAACTTTGGTTTCTCAATACATTTAAACTTCTTTTTTACTCTATCTGATATCATCTTTGCTAGCATATTTCAGTACCTAATATGTAGGATTATGGTCATTGCAATAAATGGCGTAGGAATGTGATATGGAGACATGAGAATAAGCGTGAGACAAAAGATGGTGTACTAAGAATAAAATTAGAGGAGATCCATTGGTGGTAAGACGTGTCTTCCTAATGTATGTATGCCTAGTAAATAGAACCATAGGATTGTTTTGAACTTTTGATGTGCAATTATAACTATTAAATTGCGGCTTTCGAGGTTTTACAATGGTGTTTAATGAAGTATTGGTGTAGTATTTCTATTTCTTAAAAAGGTGGACAGTTGTAAACATAAAGAAAGCGTTGTCCAAATTATCTAAATTATTTACACTTAATTGTGTTTAAAAAAAGTTTTTCACATAAATTATAGATGATTAAATAATTTGGGAATTTTTTTCTCCGTGCTTTCAGGCACAGCGAAAATTTTCAAAATACGTAATTGTAAAACGGCAAAAATTTCATTCCCCAACATAACGAAATGTAATTTAAAAAAAATGACACTAATATCCTTTATTTATAGGATTATCCACCTTGATTAACAAATAGAAAATAGTTCAACAATATTCAAATAGTCTAAATTCATAAAAAAAAAATCATATATAACATGAAATATACAATATTAATTAACTGAATTCAGATTGTGCCTCAAATAAACAATGTGTAAATATTTTAAAAAATGGACATAATTTCATTTGTTTATTAGACAATCCACCCTTCTTAAGTGGTAACAACCAATCCAACAATATTCAAAAAGCCAAAGTTCATCTAATAAATTATTTAACAAAATCAACTTCTTAAAAAAATCACACACACACACACACACACACACACACACACACACACACACACACACACACATATATATATATATATATATCAGTTTTATCTCGATGTTCTAATTGCGGTTGTGATTGTTGCTGAAGAACGATGCTTGTGAGCAGAGAGAGGTTAATAGAAACCCCGACAAACATTTAATCTCAGTGTACTTGTAATTTTTCCATGCAATCGGGATATCATGTTAGATCTAATGCTAGCAGTAGGATTCGTTGAGTAGGATTTGCCGATTGAATAAAAAAATACAAACTGACACATCTATATAAATGTCAATTTTGAATCAATTACAATGTACCAATTCAAGCAAAAGATTAAATGGACAAAGACAGTTCATTTTAATTGTCCTTATATACCGAACTTTAAATGTGAACGCAATAAATACATAACTTTACAAATATACTAAAAGAAATAAATTGAAAAATAAATTAAAATACACAAGTAGAGCATTAGATCATAATTATTATATGAATTATAAAAATGAAAAATGTTAAGATATTACCACCAAATCACCATTCACGTGTACCCAACATTGATTGTATAAATCAAATAAAGCATAACTGCACCAAATCGTCTGAAATCTTATACAATAAAAAAAATTGTAAAAAAAAATGATTGGTTAAAGAAAAAGAAGATATTGGTTAATACAAAAAAATACAATGAGATTATGAAAAACTGACATGAGCTCTGAAAAGAAATAATTATATGTATAGAACCACACATCCTCAAAAGCTTTCACCAATACTACCTGTTCCAATAAAACCACATCTCGTAATCAGTTCATCTCGTAAAATTTGGTCTACAACATTTCAATGCCTTTTTTATAAAGAAAATAAAGGGTTCAGGTTCAGAGTTGAGATTTTATCCAAAATTTAAATACCTACAAATTAAATTGATTTTAATTTCCTCCACAAATCTATGTTAATTCTTGTCAAGCTCCTTTCTTGCAATAAACTATGTACTTCCCTATTTGTTGTTGTTGCAATAAAAAAAACACATCAGCCCATTATCCAAATTAATAAAAAAAAGGAAGATTTAAATAACATACCTATTTCCAAAAATCAGAATGAGTTTTGCAAAACCTAGCAACAATAGCATTGGTCCTCTCTTGTTGCAAAACTCAGCAACAATACAAAAATTTCTCCATTCTTTTATTGTTCCCCACCTGAAGTGGGTTGTTAAAGAGTTGAGTTTATGAATTAAAGGTCTAGGGAGTTTAATAAAGCTTTCATAAGAATTTATCTTTTCTTCAATTCTGATAATTATCAGTAGCAGAAGCTCTACGAACCCCCATAATTATTGAATAACAAAAAAATAGGAAAAAAAAATAAACACACATGTACCATCACTTCCAACTCCATCATACAACCACCACAACCTCCTCCTTACCCCATCTCTTTCGTCTGCTACCCCATCTCTATCGTCCATAGATCTCCATAGAGAGGGAGAGGGGATTATGAATCACTGGGGTTCATACCAAATAAAAAAAAGGAAACCGGGGAGTCTAACAGACGACGACCACTGCCACCTACAAAAGGTAGGATACTACAATGTCAATAAACTAAAGAAATACTTGGACATGAATAATTACAGAGAAAATGATTAGTATCTCTACAAATCATAAAACAAATCTTACCATAAAAGATTTATGACTTCTAGTGTCTAGATATCCTGATACATTATGACCAAGCGTTGAAATTGTAAACATACACTATAATATACATTTTGACCACACATTAAAATTTTCGCAAATTTTATCAACATCACACAATAAATGTTAGATCAAGTGATAATCTATACATAAATATCTTAAAAATAGCCTTTATTTCTATGAGAGAGAGAGAGAGAGATCACCGATCCCTAAAAAAACTCTTTATCTTGAAAAACTCATCATCACTTCCTAAGCATAGATAGGTAGAAAAAATGGGCCAGTCAATAACAAAAAACTTACCCCCATATATCATGAAAAAATCACAAATATTGAAAATCGAAAGGCAAATTCGAAAAGGAGAGGAAGATGGAAGAAAACCTAAGAGATTTCTAAATCATGATCAAAAGATATATAGTTCAAGAACATTGATTCCATTGCATCGTCCACCACAATAGGGGGGAGCTTGAGGATCCCACCGTGGAATGAGTTGTCTTTGAGGCTTCTTGTTTCACTTTTCTCGAATCGGATTCAGGCTTCATTAAGTTCAGTTGCAGATCGGATGATCTCATCTTCGTCATTCGACTGCATAACACTACGCACAGCCTTTCGTTGTTGACAACTTTTTTTTTTGCAGGGAGGGTCTTCCCAAAGCAAGCTCGTCCTATACACATCCAGTACGTTCAAGCATTTGTCAATATTTCATTTTGACTTAAGATATGATGTAGGCTCTTTTGCGGCATACTCCAGAGGAGGATTTCGTGGTTTAGTCTGAAGAAATCACCATATGCTCACCTGAAAAGATGAACCATATACATACAAAACAACCAAAAAAGTGAAAGCAAACGACATACCAGAAATCACTTACAGTGGATGCCTTCGATAATAGATTAGGGGTGAACGTGGTCGATTGGTTCTGCATTTTTCCCCCATCTGTTGGTGTTGTCATGTTTTGAGAGAGATGATCTTGGTTCGAGGGGAGTGGGTGTGTAAGAGATTGAGGGATGGGAAAACAGGCATGGGAGAGGCTCAAGGCAGTTGAAAAATGGCAATTTACGTGTACCAAGTTGCCATGTCACAATGTTTACATGGTAACATGGCACATTCTCACACCCTTAGATCATTTTAAAAAATTCGATCTTGACCCTTAATATTTTGGAACAGTAAAACACCCTCCAATCTTATTATATATATATATATATATATATATATAGGGAGAGGTTCACAAGTGGACCAAAAGAATGGACTTTTTAATGGACCTAAAAAAAACACATAATAACACATTAATTTTAATTTCTATAGTGTAATTGGTCCGCGTCAGCGACACTCGAGACCATACCTTCACCCCACTAACCCCCCACCCCACCCCCCACCCACCTCCACCGGCCCCCCACCCCCCCAACCACCACCATCACCATAGCAGCCCTTATGACAGCAGGGCTGCCATGGGGGTGGGTGGGGGAGTGTGGGGGGTGGGGGATCGATTGACACACGTATTTGGTGCCGCTTGCGCGGACCAATTACACTATAGGAATTAAAATTAATGTGTTATTATGTGTTTTTTGTTAAGGTGCGTTAAAAAGTCCATTCTTTTGGTCCACTTGTGAACCTCTCCCTATATATATATAGAGGGAGGCTCACCTACATCATGCTCTATACATCACCTATGCATCACGCCTAATTCAAAGCCCTAAAAAACTTTTTTTTCAAATTTTATATTTTCCCATGAAATTAACCTTCCAATCAACCCATATGCAAAAAATTAGGTCAAAATACATTTTGTAGCTATTTTTAAAAAATCCACAAAAAACTGCTGGCGCAGACCCTTAAAAATAAGACATTTTTAGCAGGTTTTTGTGGATTTTTTTTAAAAATAGCTACAAAATGTATTTTGACCTAATTTTTTGCACATGGGTTGATTGGAAGGTTAATTTGAAGGAAAAAATATAAAATCTGGAAAAAAAGTTTTTTAGGGCCTAGAATTAGGTGTGATTTACGGTGTGATGTATAGTGCATGATGTAGGTGAGCCTTCCTCTATATATGTATATGTGTATATATATATATATATATATATATATATATATATATATATATATATATATATATATATATATATATATATATTCTATCTTGACAATAAAGTACTCACACACACCCTAACACCTCCTCCACTCCCCCCCCCCCCCCCCCCCCATAAACACACACACAAACACACCCAATGAACCCTCACACCTCATATTCAAAACACCCAAACCCAATCAGATTTTCTCTTATCACATCTCTTACACCTACCAAACATTTCTCTATCCTCACTCTTCATCATCCTCTTCCCATCTAACACCCATTTCCCCTATTAAAACAAAAACCCACCAACACCAACACCTTACTACCTAAAACCCACCACTATTATCAACCAGAAAAACCTCCACTAACTCCTCCCTACCACCTTAACTCGTCGTCAGCCCCCTTACTCCGACCAAAAATCATCTTATACCTCGTGTGCTACCTTAAACCAAGATCCAAATAACCTGCCCATACCCTCAACCCCCATTAACCTGTACCCTCCTAATACCACCACAACTCTTCCAGTGACCTCCCATCACCCTACTCCGAAAGCAACAAACTCTAGACATTTAAACCTCCATCCCCACCAATGATTTCTAATCCAACAGCCTCTCCTACCCCACCGATCACTAACCTTACAACTCCGACCATAATTCGGCTAACTCGATCTCATTCTGACCAAAAACCGAACACAAACATGCCACAGATGAATCAAAAAGTATACCCTCAGACCCATTATCAATCTACTTACCCGAACCCAAGACCCATTTAACCTCAAACAACCCAAGCCATTGGTACTCATAACCCAAATTCATACATCCAGATATAAACCTATATCTGATAAAGTCCCAAACAAAATAGAAAACCCACATGTTTTAAATTCTCATTTTCTCGTTCATAAAATACCTCTCAAGCTACCTCACACCTCCACTTCCCACATGCACATTTGTGCATCCCTAAAAAACCCTCACCTAAATACCATATACCCCTTCTTAACCCTCAACCTTTACCATTCAAATACTGTCCTAGCCACATGCATCTTCCTATAAAAACAAGTAAAAACTCAATTGTCGAAATGAAGAAAAATAAGTAGAGAGCAATTTTAGAGTTAGAAATTTAGTTTTTTTTTTTCATTTTCTTTTTTTAGATTTAGTTTGAGGGAAAATAAATATTATTGATAATCAATTTAAGTGTGAGATATTCCATTTAATATTTTTTTAAACATTCAAATTCAGGTTTATAATCTTCATTGGAAGTATTTGAGTTCCATTTAAATATAAAGATATTTTATTTCAGTGTTCTCTTCTCTACTCTTAATATTTTAATGCCTCCACTTATTTGATCACCACATTTCATAACATGTTAGGCTTAAAGACCCTTTCAAGGAGTTGGATGAACAAATGTTTAATGTTGTTATAGTGAGTTAGTTTGATTATTTGAGATATCCTTTTGAAGATTAATTTTGAACTTTCACTTGCAAATTTACGCCTCTAGAGAGGTTAAATGATTTTCATCGAGAGAATATCGAAATTCAAGATATAATGTTCATTTTTTAATTGAATTAGATATAGATTTTTCTGAAGTGTGATATTATTTCTTAAATTTTAGCTCTCAATTGTATTGTTTATGGTTTAAATGAATTGTGGTGAACCGATCCTAGTGGGTGATTTAATAAAAGGGGGTTTAAACCTACTTTCTAAGAGTTGTGGGGTTTAAATTTAATTTTTTAGAAGATTAGTGTTAAAATTACACTTGTGACGAGATTTAGCGTAGTAATTTCAATACTAACTTGGGATATATCAAATGAATGAATTGGTTAATAAAAATAACTAGAATATATGGTGTAGTCTCATCACTAGTCCGCTTCACATTTATTTAACTCACATTTATCTTATTTTAGTATTTGACCTCGTTCATGTTTTGTTCACTTAGTTGAGTAGCATAATCACCCCTTGAAAATTGTTTTATAATATAAAAAAGTATATATAATTACAAAAAAACATTGGAAGTGAAATTGAGATTATCTTCACACTTTGTTTCTTAATCTTGAAAGTTGGGTTGACACCCGTACTTACCGTTATGCAAATTCAAATTGTAATTGTAGGTTTTCAAGGGTTTTGGAACGGCTTCATAATAATGATTACAAAGAAAGCTTTTTCATTAGTAGCAGGAGTCCTGCGGATATACTTACAAAGGCAGTGACTATTGATAAACTGAAGTTCTGTTCCGCTTCAGTTGGCCTGCAATAATGACAAGACCGGGAAAGAGTTGTTGTATTAATCACGATTGAAGAGAAATTAAAATACATCTATAAGTGGGATAGTGTCAAGAATGTTGGGCATTCCACAAAGAAGAAACACTAGGAGGATACAACTTTTGACAAACACAAGTTAATCAACATTTTTGGTACAATTTTTATTGAATAAATGGAGGAAAGTCAATTATAATTTGGCTAGAAATAACTCATATGGAGGCTATATATAAGAACCCACCCTCTTTTATTTTGCACCCAAACTTGAGACATAATTTCCAAGATAGAGAAAAACTTGAGAGAGAAAGTAAGAGAAAATTGAGAAAGCAATTTTCTTGGGCATAATTAGATTATGGGTTATGTGTTGTGAGTGTCTGTAAATACCTTGTATAATTTTTTTCCCTTTAGTGTAGTACCTGCAGCCCGTGGACATCGGTTAAATTTTGTTAACCACATCAATTAAATCCCAATGTTCTAGTAAGATTATTGGGGGAATTTAGTAACACCAAATTTACTAAGAGTTTCATCTTACTCTGATTGTCTCTATACCCTTATTTCTTTTAAACAAACGACTACTTGTGTTGGAATTTTTTAGCAGCAATTAGCAATTGATACATGAAGAAAAATAACATTTTCCTACCCCTAGAATGTTTGCAAACGGGCAAAGTTGAAAACATAGTTGTTCCATTAAAAAATGACATCCTACTATGGATACTCTAAACTTTAGCTCCCAACTTTTGAATAAATAAATCAGAAAAGTACTCTTAGGTCCCTCACAAAAAAATTTTAAGCGCTAAAAGAATTTTGACAAATTTTAAATACTTAGGTCACTAATTCTTTTTTTGTAGAAGTTAACGCTAGTGATATAACAAGTGTACCTAATTGTAAATTGTCCTTAAATATTTAATAATTGTTACCAAGGGACCTGACTATAAATTGCACTAAATAAATCCACAATGACTTGATAAAGAAATTTATTTATTTAATCGCAAAAGTGGGATCAAGGGAATGTTCGTCACTCAAAACACAAGAAAACATAGACATTTAACCCATTTGTCTAGTTAAACATATCCTTTATTTCCTAACAATGTACTTGAGGAGTTGCCAAAAATTCATCTTCGATCACTGAACCCACACGATCCAGATTAGAACTGAGACGAAAAACAAACTGGTGTCAACTACACTCGACCAAATATAATAAACTCCATGGACAAGTTAACTATTCATTTTCTTTGCCTGCGCGTTCGATCACTCCATGACGTACCTCTTACCTCCTTATTTACGCTCCAATGGTTGCTGTCCATGAATTTAGACTGCCACCTGTTCATCCAATCACGTCTGTCGAGACACTGAGTCATCCCACGATCAGACAAAGCCCTGCTATGTGTCAGATAGTATCTGGTAAGCCTCCTATACCCGAACAAACCTCGTAGTGTACTCCTACATGCAATCAGTGTGAGAAGGTCCCACTCTCATGAGAAAAATGTAAGGCAACTTAGGACACTCAAGACTAGCAAAAACATGATAAGAATACGATACGCGTTCCTAATTACAATGATAATATTTTTACATGTGCAAATTTGTCTTAGCACGGATCATAATTTTTATCCTACTTTTTGGGATACCCAACAACTCGTAGAACTTCTCTGAGGTATTAGTTCTTGTTTCGTATGACCCACATGAGGTTTTCATCCATGAGGTTTTCATCCAAATAGCTGGTTTTGTATAGTGTGTATTTAAGGAAAGGTGATGACAAACGTGAAGCTTTAATTTACTGGTTGATTGATTTGGTTCATGATTAGGAGAGGAACCAGCTTTTTTTGCTTAATTTGGAGCGCATTTCGGAATTGCTTTTTTCACAGTTAACTCTTTGAATCTAAGAATACATGACATATTGTGGATATATGTGTTTATATATATATATATATACATTACAGCTACTATTTCGTGATGGTGAGACAGACAATATTGAGTTTAAGTTTCTATGAGGCTACGACTTTTTGATGTAAATGGGAAAAGATCTTGTTTGCTAAATGCCGGCAATATAACAATAATTTTAGTTCGTTGAAGTCAGGGACAAAACTAAAGCAGGACTGGGGGCATGGCCCCTCCAAGCTTTTCCAAATTTCTAATCAGATATAGATATGTATATACATTGTAGAGGTTTTTTCTTTTTTTGGAATAGTTGGAGGCGTGCCTCACTCTTTTTCTTTCCCTTAGAATCTACCAAATATTTTAATCTTTTTCCTTCAATAAATAAAATAGATATTGACCGTTAGATGTCCCTTGTGACTAGGTCTCCAACGTGTAATTAAAATGTAAATTTTGTTTTTTTTTTTCCATTTTTGTTCAAGATAATTTTTAAAGCTCATTTTGTTTATGCTTAATATGAAGAATTAATCTCTGCATCCTTTTTTGACTACGTAGTGTGTCAAGTATATATTGAGTGATGTTTATAATTTATATGTGGTCTATTATGAAAATAATTAATGTGTGTTTGATACATCACTAGACCAAAAGACTGTCCCAAAAATGAAACTTCCTGTCATTATTTTTTGTTTATTTACTTCCGGATATATTTATTTGGATTTAAGTAAGCTCAATCTCTCACCCCAAACATATACATCACCCATACGGATTGATATCTCTTCCCTTTTGTACTTAATCTAAACTACTAACTACTCGCAGAATAACATTTTACCCTAATTCTTTGTTATAGTTTTGAATCAGGTTTTTAATCTACAATTCTAATTGAAGATTTTTTAGATGATTGTAAATTTAATTTTTGATCTGCATTGTTAATTATCATACATTTATAGTTTTATAACTTTAATCTAATTACAGCTATTTAAAATTTAAACAAATGTGAGTTTAGAGTTGATGATTGAGAGAAGAAGGGTACTCATTATCCATATAAATAATAGAGAATTAATAATTATAAAAAAAATTACTAATTGCTCCACATATTTGTTATCTTTGTGAAATATATTATTGTCTTATTTTTGTCTCAGTAAAAGTTTGTTTTTTCTATATATTGTGCAAAATGTTTTACCTTCTATTTTAGAAACATATATTGTAATGTTAATGGAAATTTTCTTTCAATAAATTTTGACCCCCCTTAAATTAAAATTTTTATTGCATCCCTGGTTGAAGTTGAACTACCTTCACACATTTGTTATCAACATTTATGGTGAACCAGCAAGCCTTTTACGCGTGTATGCTCCAGCATGAATGACCATGACCTTTAAACTTTTCTTAACTATTAGGATGTGTTAAGTCAACTTATTTTAAACATAAGAGGAACTCAAAAGGAATCTCTATACTACTATAAAATGTTATACAAGAACTTAAGATTTCTAATCTAGTAGGCTATCCACGTCAGCAGGCTTCTAATGCCTAATATCAATTCCTCATAAGATGTAAGTCAGTAGAGGACATTAACATTCATACGAAAACAAACCATTCATTCGTATTCCAATTTTTCCAATGCGTAAACAAACTATTCGTATTCCAATTCGTATTCATATGCCAATATCTCGTCCACATCAGATTGTGAGAAAACTAATATTCATACGAGAACATTTGTATTCATATGACAATTGGTAATCCATTCAGTAAGGTTTACAACCAAATTTATACATCTCTAACAGTAGAAGATGATTAATTTCCAAAATTAAAACCTCTATTAAAACGACAACTTTGTGTAGCAATTAACAGGTTCCATCTGCCGATTTCATAATGACAAATGCAAAGGGTTTTGTGGAATCTATTTATGCAGGTGGAAACCAAGGGTATTGTCACGCAAGTGTGAATCAACGGGTACTGCATTTCATCTATTCTGTTAAACAAGCCTATGTTGTTCCATCTGATCAAGTGAGTATACAAATTTTTAGTATGTTTCTTTCAATGTGTTACTTTTTAATGGATTGAATTTGTTGTCTATTTGAGAATACATAAGATTATGGCCTATAATAATATTGCTGAGTAGATGTTCGATGAAATGAGTAAAAGAAAATGTATGTGATTGGTTTTCCTAGGCACACATTTATCCCCTTGATTCATTGCGAAAAATGAAGTATGTTAATTGTTACCGTTTCTTTGTGTATGAAATTGTGAAGAAAGAAAAAAGATTAGGAAATATAATTTATTATGTTGTAAATGAAAGTTGTTGTATATTTGAGAAGAAATAAGATTATGTCCTATATAAATATTTCCCAATAGATGTTCGATGAAATGACTAAAAGAAAATGTGTGTGATTTTTTTTCGTTACGCACATATTTTTCCCCTCGATTCATTGCGAAAGATGAAGTATGGTTAAATTTACCGATAATATTTGTTTCAAAATGTGAAGAAGGAAAAACTACTGGGAAATATATTTATTTGTGTTGTTGCAAATGTATGTTAAGAGTCATTGTGGAAAATATGGGTTGTCTATGAAATTTTCAATTGTCTATATATTTATTACGAAAAAGATGTGATTTTATTTTCCTAGACAAACATTTTCCCCCCCGATTCAATGGGAAAGATGAATTATGCTAAATTTTACCAATTATATATATATATATATATATATATATATATATATATATATATATATATATATATATATATATATATATATATATATATATATATCACTACTCTAAAAAATCCGCCTAGGCACACCTCGGCTTGAGACTTGGGAGAAATGACCCATCTTAAGCTTTTTACGCCTTATTCTTGATAAAACCCTTAAGGCGCACTTTTTTTCTAAAAACAACAATGCTTTAGTGAAAAAATATCGCCTTTTAAAGATTTTTTTTATAAATCATACCTTTATCTCATCCGAAATAATTAAATAGTGTTTTAATTTGCAAATATTCTCACATATTTTTATGATATTTACAATTTTAGTATTTTAATAGCGTTGTTATGGTTAAAAAATATTAAAATATATTAAGAAGGCCTAAACGCCTTTTACGCCTAAGGCTCGCCTAGGCTTCTAAGGCTTGAGGCTTAGCCTCCACGCCTTCACGCCTCGATCACGGCTCGCATATTTACAAATCCAAAAAAATATTTCGACTAAGACTTGTAAGCATAGAATTTATTATAAAACACAAAAATGTGTACACAATTTAAAACATTTGGGCAGAGTTTCCTCTATTTATAGGACTATCCACTTGTTTAAGAAATCAAAACTACTCAGCTATACAAATAGTGCATCCCGAATATTATATAAAAAAATTATTATGAGTAACTTTACCAACAAAATGATGATAAAATAATACCAACACGACAAATAATTTTCAATATAAGAAAAAAACATGTTATTTTCTACTATATTAATGCTTGCGCCACATTCCATGTGTTCTGCCTTCAACTTGATGCCACTCATTTATTCATAGATACACCCTGCAGCATTCAACTTTGTGTCCCTCCTTAGAGCCGCAATTGCATGACCACTGCCCCTTAACTGTTTCTGTAGTACAGAACCATGATTTAAATAAGAGAAAAGTATAATGGTTCACTTGTCATGACTATTTCCTTCATCCAAAAAAAGGTTGAGTAGATACCTCCATTCTCGCTTTTCCTTAAGACACAAACTGCTCAAAACGGTCCTGATTAGTAAACTGGAAATCTTGAAGAACATAGTAAACCTATTATTATACATTTTTTGAATTCATCAACAATCAAGGTCCATAAGAACTTTATATCTCAAGTAGTAATTGGAAAGAGTAAGGTTAAAATCAAGCATCACTAATCTTAATAGAAATTGAAAAGAGTAAAGTCAATCTGATTTCTAACAGTTTTCATGTGAGATGACATAAATAATTCATGGTTGTAATAGCGATTCAATACAACACAAAAGCCAAAACGAAGAAATGTGCAAATATATTCACCGTGGAGGAGAGATGGATAGACATAACCATACCTGGTATTCGACGGTGCAATTGTTTATGGCGTTATTGCACACTAAAATCGGTTGGATGAGACCTCTGCAACCATGAAAATAATCAAAATTACCTACTAAAATTACAAAATAGAAATAAATTTAGAATTTTTACCAAAATTGCATTCACGTAATTAAATCACAATAATATGTTCTTTCCTTAGATTAACATTGTTACTCCCTAGTTACCATGATCTTAAAACTATAAACACTAAAAATTGAAAGAGTATACTTGAGCACAAAATAATAGCAGTTTATCTGGTTTCATATATAGGTATGGGTCAGCAGAGCAGAGGAATAAAATCGAGTAAGATATCAATGAAGGCGTAAATTGAATTCATTCTGGTGATGAATTTTCCTCTGATCATTTTAGTGATGCATTTTTCACAGACCACCAACAACCATTATAGTATGCAGACAAATTACAAAGACAGTAATGAGTTCAAAATTAAGAGAATCAGATAACAAAACAAATCAGATCAACAATATGCACCGTTAAATTTGTGTTGCGAGTGTACATAGACCCTTAAATAGTCAAAAAGCACCCAAAATATGTAGAGTGTAAGTAGATCCTTATGAGTCAAAAGTCACCCCAAATATTTGTAGGTGAATTGATCAACAAAAAAATGAACACAACTGAAGAAAGTTCTCTTAGATAATTTTAATCACCCATAACTACTAATTATCTAATTGAATTTATCAATTCTAAACTACCTTAACCGAACAACTCAATACTATGGGAGAAAGTTCAACAATACACTGATATTCTAACACATGGAAAATGTTTGGCACACATTACGAAAAAAACAAAAACACAATGCTAACAGATAAAAGAGTGGAAAAATCAAGGATATTTTTAGCTTGTGAAAATCACTATGTAAGTTCATGCATCTCAATCACTCAAGTTCGCGTGAGACATTGTAGTGAGCAGAGAAATTCTAGTAGGTCATAAAAGACCTCACTTTCCTCTGCTCATTCCAGTGATGGATTTTCCACATACCACCAGTTGCCAATCCAAGCACAGTCCTAATTATTAACTCATTCACCACACATGGTAGTGGTAGTAGTAGCATTTTGAGAAGCTTCCTAATGTACGGTACTAAAAAAATAACAATAACATCTATTCAAGGAACATACATGCAGATAAAAATCAAATAACAATTCCAGGACTTGAGGTTATGACAATAAATGAATGTTGTTGATTTTTAAGACATTGGAAAAAATAGGCAAAAAGGATGAAGAAAAATGTAATAACTTAGTGACCTATTTATCTACATTTGTGCTTTTTTTACCTGTTTGTCATGTCCTCTTCGTTTACAGGTTCTTCTGATAATGGAGATAGACAACCCATCTCATATGTTTCTTTTCTTTTCTGCACATAGATCCCCAATTATTTGGAATTGGTCGGGGAAATTTTCAACGGATCTGAAGTCGATCTCCGCTAAAAAATGCTACGAAGTGGATACATGCCAACTGCTGAAAAATGAAAACACCATCCATATGAGAGGCTCGACGTTCTTGAAACCCAATAGATGATGAGTACCTTATCAGCTGATCAGCTGAAACCAAATAAATGATGAGTTCCCATAATATTTAACAAAAAAATCGTAACCCAGATACTACCTGATCAGTTGATCAACTACCAAACAGATACTACCTAATCAGCTACCAAACAAAAAATATCAATCAATTGGAAAAAAATTGATCAATAAAAGAAAGATGAGTAAAGAACAAACCCAACGAAAATAGCTTAGATGAGTAAAAAAATAAAGAAATGATTATAAATAATCAATTTCCCAATTAGGTGGCAAGCTTGGATTATCCTCAAATTTGTCACCAGTACAAAGTTATTAATGAAACCATAACAAAATAGTTTAAAAGCAAGTAAACTAATGAATGTGTTGAAGTCTCATCTCAATCACTTTGGTTTGTTAAGCATTACTTGTTTGGCTATCTTTAATATCTTGATATCACTTTATCTACATAGAGAAACACCATTAATCTAACTCGTTTACATCAAGTAAAATTATATATAACATATCTTTAAGTATAATCTCTTATCTTAAGGAAAATAATACCTTAACTTGGAAAAATATTCATTCTATAGTCCTATCCCTTATAATATTAATGTTATGGATGCCTCGAATTTTAACGAGTTTAATGATGCATTGTCCCACAATGCTTGTAGCCCCATTTTGCCCAACAACATCTCCTGATTTTAGATCCACGAAGTCCTCAGCCATTCTGAGAGCCGTCAAAGGATTCACAGTAATCATGGCTGCATATTGCAAAATCACACATTTATCCATTTTGTGCCAGACACTCTACTCTTTTACAATATATGTCTGCCATGAAGGGGAGTGATATATTGGGACAAAAGGCTTGATACTGGTGAATTACACAATGGAGATAAAAGATATACTATCTAAATAATACTTACAAACTAAAATTATATATACAACATAAATCTGTGCATGGGTCACATTCTGCAAAAAAAGGAATTTAGGAAAAAATAATTAAAAGCATAACTCAATTCAAGTCATGTTCATAATAACAAAACACTATAAAATCAATATGACCTAAACCCTAAAATCTATATAACCTAAACACCAAATCAATGGGAAATTTTAAAATTCAAAAATTAAAATAATAATCATAAATGTTATTAAGAAATACCAAACTAAAATGGCATTATCCGGAGTTGGAATAAAAAATATACAAATTAGCACTACAAAAATATAAATGAACTATTAGAAAAGTAAAACAAAAACATAAAGATTAAATTTGAGAGAGATCATACATGGGTATCAAATCAATAGCTCTAAACCCACAAACGAACCCAAATGGAACTAAAACCCTGAATTTTGAACCCACACGAGATGACAAATCAACAAGAGCCCTCAAATCCATTTACTTAAAACCCTAAGAAAAAAAAAACATTGGATCTTCATAAGAAATCTCATCAGATCTAGAAAAAAAAATATGTGTCTGAGTGTGTGCATATGTGCGTGTAAGATAGAGGGATAATATAAGGGGGTGTAAGAGAGAGAGTGGGGAAAAGTAGAGACCTTGAGGGCGACGGCAACAACGGGTTGAGGGCGGCAGCAATGGGTTAAGGGCCCACGGCAATGGGTTGAGGGTGGGAGCGTTGGGATAGAAGGTGAATCAGGAGAGGTCAGAGATATGTTAGGTTAACTAAAAGATATTATATGTGGGTGTTGGTGTGCAAATTGGGGAAATAATCTCAGCCTTTAATTTTTTAGGGATGTGGCCAAATATCCACCCCTAATTATCTTATCATCTTTTGGAATAGTAAAACTATTTTACTCCTTATGGAATTCCCGTGCCTGAAGGCACGGAGAAATTTTTTCAATGTATTGAATTGCGTACAATTCAAGTCATAAAGTATTTTTACAACACAATTTAAAAAAAATGGGTGGAATTTCCTTTGTTTATAGGACTTTCCACCCGATTTAGAAAAATAAAAAATCTTCCAACAACATTACTTATAGTCGGTGTTGGACCTCGTATACACTACATCACTGATACAACTCAATTTTTCAAAATAACACCAGTACAATTATCCAAGAGCACACAATTTGAAAGTCTCTTAGTCTAGTCTAGTGATCCCTAAGATATGAAATTAACAAATGATGCCTTCCTAAAATTCTCTAGGGAGAAAATGGCGCAGCCAGACTTTCGGATGGCCGTAAGCTTTTTCTTCAAATTTGCACCCGTGGGATAAAAAAAATTAAACATAAAAAATTCATACATGCAATTGAATTGGATATCCTTAAAGACTCTAAAATTATAAAAATAACCCTAAACAATTCAGTCTTGCAATGTAACTCAAAATGGAATGTTACACAATATCACAAAAAAAAGTTAAAATTATAAATAAAAGGAATCATACATAAATTATATTGAATCAGTGGATGGTCCCGACTCAAATTTAGCATGACTCATTGGCAAATCATACATAAACTATTAGCACAATGAAGATAATTAAATTAAAATTAAGTAATATCCATTTTCATATAGGTTCCTTTTATATCTCTCCATGTTTTCTCTTACTAAACCTAGTCCAAAGTTAGTACACCAACTATACAAACTAAATATAAAGTAAATTACATTTGAATCATAATTTTACCAATACCTTCAACATTATCTGATAATTATTGAGAAAAGTATAATCTTTAATATAAAGATTAAACTAATGCTTAGTTCCACTTTCTTCAATAACATGGTAAAATGGGAGAAATCAAGAAAACGTCTAGTAATAACATATATAAAGGTTCAAGAATCATGAGTATTAAATATTTTCTCAAGATTTGGAATGTAACACATGATAGTTTTGTAATAAATGGCCTAATGAGAAAGTTTTTCAACTAAATATTAAATAATGGATTTATATCATATACTTTCTGACTTGACCAAAATAGTCTATCAAATGGCAGTGTAATATTAGTTTGGTAAACAAAAATTATATGCAACGTGTATTTTTTGTTTTTTATGTAAGAGTAAAACTTCAATATTATCATCTGCGTACGTTAGAGAAATTATCTTATGGATGGAGTTTTTAGATGTAGATATCGGATCTGCTGCTGTCACTGGAAGTTTAGGATGGAGATAATGTCACTTCCACAACCTGATTAAATAAGTCTAAATACTATAATAATAAAGAAAATGAAAAACTATGTGGTTATTTGTTGTTGAATATCCAAAATGAATTATTGCATAGCTCTTTTGTCAGAACCCAAACTTCTCTTTTGATTAAATCATTACACACTAATCAACATTTTAATTTAAATAAAAATATTAAAATTTATATGAAGATTAGTTGTGTGTGACCTGATTCTCGTCATCTCTCCAACACTTCACTAAATCAATTAATTGTTGATGACACGGAGTGTATGCGCTTCCATTATCATAGAGATAATACATATAATGTTATGTTCTTATAATTAGAAACACAATACCAACTACACAAAACCAACTGTCATTTTATAATAAAAATGAATAACATATCTGCCCCAACCCACCTCTAATCTAAAATCATATAAGTGGAACTAACATAAGAATATAGGTTAAATAGGGAGTTAATGAATTCCACTCCATAACCTCTCTGAAAGACTTATTCATGAGTTGAACTAACTTATCTTTAAATCTAATTAACCGATTTTTTGATATAATACTTTATGGTCGTTTCAATCTTTTGGGTTCTTATGCAGTTTTTTTTCTTTGCAAAACTCGAGGCTAAAAGTAGTCTCTGGAGAAACTAATACCATACTAAATCAATTCTAAGAATATTTCAAACTTATACATATGAAGAAGGGTTTTATACCTTTAACATTCCCATGGCAGAGGAAACATTTACAATCCACTGCAAATCAGACAACTGAAGGAGGGGAATAAATGCTTCAATCATTTTTTTTTGGCACCATAGCAATTTTTTTTTGAAGAAATTGTAGTGTCAAGTCATAAGATTGTGTCATTCTTACATTCCAATTGATTTTTGCCCCTTCTAACAAAATGTCAAGCCATCCAAATTGGGATTAAGTTCCTAGTGAGCTTGTGGCAAATATCCTTGCAGAAATGGTTGCACTTCTTAACAATCAAGTGATCCGTATCACCATTGTATCTTGCAGTGTGATGATCCATGAACTCCCTAACTTGGTTGGGGTCCGTCCAATCATGTAGTCCCAATGAATACTGAATTCCTAAATTTGAATCCTGGGCATTATCGAGGTTCAACCTCAAACACACCACTGGTTGGGTAGGGATGATCTCCAAATGCGTATTCTATACCATGAACTTCTACACAAGAGTGAAAGATACAAAAACCAGTCCAAGAGGCATGACCATTCATGGGTGTCAAGTCATACACATTGAGATAAATCGGCGGGTCGCCAACGCCATAACCAGTCAACTTTCCTTTAGGAAAAATTAAAAATCGGGGGGGGGGGGGGGGGGGGTGGGTGGGTGGATTTGCCTCTAAGAAAAAGAGGGACTATTGACTTCTCCTTAACATCGGAGTAGCTTATCATTAATGTCGGAGCACAGCAACACAATCATGGGGAAAAAACTGGTTTCTAGAACAACCTTGTCACATATCAAGGAGATTAATACCTTTAGAATATCACCAGCGGTGATCCCCGAGTCGATCAGTAGACCTTTGCGAAGATAAAATTTCTCTGGGGTCAATTTGTTTAGAATGCCTTTTATTGTTTTCAAAACATGTTCCTTCTCAAAAAGATTCCCCCTTCGAACAGACCATAATACCTCAACTAAGAAAAGAGCATGAGTAGGGGAAACTTGAAGCAGACTCTACAGACAAATGAGAACATTAAAGACCAAAAACCTAAATAAAAATAGGGTTTAAAAAACCCTAATTTAAATTTTATTTTGAACCGCGATGCTGATTGGGAACAAATAGTATCCCTGCTATGATTTCGAAGAGAGATTATGGCTCGATCTACAAAGTAATTGATAAATAACAAAATTAATCATAAAAAAAATATAAGCATAAAAAACATTAATTTTATAACTATTAAAAAAACAAAAAATGAAGAAAAAAACTAGAAAGATGGTGAATCCAGAAAAAAATTCCAAAAAATCCAAAAATCCAAAAGCTTCACAAATTTTATAACTATCAAATCATTTTTTTTTGCATCCTATCTTTCTTTGTAGAACTAATGTCATTAGGTAGCTAATTGTCTAACATTTGAAGTTTTTACATCTAATTGGTATTTTGAATTTAACCAATTATTTCCAAAAGAAGTTAATCATATCAACGAAACCTTAAAAACTTAAATAAATGAAATAGCATGAGTCTCATTACTTAGACAATAAAGATAACTAAAAGGTGTTTATAAGTTGCAACAAAATTGAAAAACTTAAAATAATAAAGTAGTACATAAAAATCATGAATCTTAGAAACCTATGGGTTTGAACTCTCTTATCCCATCTCATTCCAAAATAACAAAAATTCTGGCATAGAAGTATTCTCATTTATTTTCACAATGGCACATTAAACTTGAAACAAATACCATATCTTGTGCAACTTATAAATAATATTAGCTGGAAGAAAAAAAAGTATGTCAACAAAGTGAAACTTAAATGCCTACTTATGCCCACTTTTGCATTGGGTGGGGTTTTGGGAAGTCCATTTGCAATATATTCATACGCAGGCATTAAGAAACCAATTGTAAGCCTATATGTTTCCTTTTATAATAAATAGGGTCATAACACCTTAGAGAGGTAGAGGGGGACAGAGAGAGAGAGAGAGAGAGAGAGAGAGAGAGAGAGAGAGAGGCCAAAGGAGAGGAAGATGAGAAGAAAACTAGGCCTTCCCACACCATTTTGCACCACGAACATCGCCGCAATCGAGATCTGAGCAAGGAAAGAACAACTCCATCATCAATTAACAAAAATAAGAACTAATTGTGACATCCCTCTTAAAATAATAACGGGTGGCCAGCCTTATACTACATTAAGTCAGGAATCTCAAATGGCTCATTCTCAGCTCATTCTCAGCATCAACAGACTATACTAAAATAGATAAATCTAACAACCCAAAACTATATAAGTGGATGCCAAAATTTTAAATAAAACATGAAACGGACAACAAACCAACACTGTAGAACTACAATAGACGATAAAATGTACAGAAGTACGACAAAAGAAGTGCTAAACATAACAATAAAATGAATACATGCAAGGAAATATACCTAAATAAGCTGTCAGGCCACAGACAGTACAATAATCATAAAGAAAGAAATATAAAAAGCTACAAATATTCCTTGGGTATAAACCCCATATATAACATGAATCCTACCTAGATTTTCAAAGAAGTAGGAAGCGACTACAATCTAAATCCCGCAACCGTCCGCAACTGCTACGGCTCCCAAGACTATGGATAAAAAAGCATATGGTATCCATGTGGTGGGACACCTGTAGTACAATATATATATATAGCAAAAAGAAATATAAACGGGTCAGAGTCCAAGGTGTAAAATGTTTAGCAAGTGTGTTAATCGTGCATAATAAATCTAAATGCACTATTTCATAATTGAACTGGACTCGTACTCTCGTAAAAACCCCGAGCTCACCTCCCATCTACAATGCGCACCTAATCGTGCCCTGGAACCTGAATTAAGTTACCCCACCAACTTAAGGACAACTTATCTTACCATACGCACGGCCTATACCAACATAACCTGCCATTCTAACATAAACCTTGAATCCTTTTCATTCTAATCACATTTAAATATATATATTTCACATATATGCCTCACTAGGCTATAGTGGTTCCAATTATTAACTTAAACCAGTTATAAGTCTTAACACGTCACACATTAACATTAAGCTTCAATATAATAGTTTATACTCTAAAAAACATACATACAGTTAATAAGGACAAAAATTCTCTCCACTCTCAACCTTGCACTGCGTTTCGTGCGAGGGGCGTCTCGCAAAGTAAAATCCAAAGAAGGAACCCCCCCGCTCGATACACTACTTCTTAACAATGTTGATCGTAGAGATCCATTATGTCATGCACACAATTTTTATTTCTCCAACTACTATAAATATAGATTACTATCTAAAAACGTAATTAGAATCTCCATTTAATCCTTGGGTCGACATAACTGCATTTGCCTCTAAATACGAGCCTTCGACCCCAATGAACTAGTACACCACAATCACCCAAGATGTAGATCATAGAAACTTCATATCCTCTTAACCTATGCGATTTATATATATATATATATATATATATATATAAACATTCATTCCTATAACCACATGTACATACCACACATAATGTACACTTTACAATACACATAACATAAACGACTATATGATGCCAAAATACTGCACCATGCTATCATCTTCCAGGGAATCACTCACATACCATCCTAGGGACAACCGGTAGGAATAAATAACACCTACTTCGTGGTCAAAACCAAATCACAACGTATGGGAAGCAATCATAGTTCCTAACCGACAAGTGAGAACGACTCATACCTATGACTTCTCACCCCCAAAAATAAAATCACACACATAAATAAAATGGACGACTATGACCTGGGGAATATCCATGTAAGGCCCTAAAACATGATTAGGAAGTTTAATTACATGATTAATTACAAGTTAGGAGTTATAAGTTATAGATTGGTTATGTGTGTTAAACATCTTAATTATCATGTTTAGGGGATGCATGCTCATGTGATATATGTGTTGTTTACATTAGGTGTTAATTGAGCTTATGATCGGGGATACCATGTGTAGAACATATGATTAGTTATGCGATTAATGCATCATAAATTATGTTTTTAATGCATGATTATTTTTATAAAAGTAAATAAGGGTGTTGATACGAAATTGACAATGTTTGGTTGCCAAATGTGAAAGTTTTGAGATTTTCGGTAAATTGCTACTTTCCTGTTCGAAGCCCAAATTAGGAGTATTAGTTTATGATTTTGGGAAAACATAAATTATTAAAGTTGTAGATATATGAATTAATATTATAACACAACAAACGGTGGGTTAAACGGAGGCTCGTACAAGAAGTTATAGCGAAAGTACGAAACAAGGGCAAATATGTCCATTACTTAAGTGACAATTGTCTTATTAGCACACCATGTGCTATTTTTTGATTGGTTAGAGGGTGGGTGATGGTTTGGCTGACTTAAACTTCATAAAACATCCCCTTTGTTCAGAAAATGCAGCCATGAACAAGAGTTTTGCCTAAAGAGAGAGAAAGAGAAGAAAGTTAAGGAAGAAATCTTTGAAAATTTTTCTATAAATCAAGGAATCCGCGTAAGGTAATTACATCTTTATCAAAGTTGGTCACATGGATGAGTTCTATACTTATCATGTTTTTATTTTTGATTTGGATATATTTTAATGATACCCATATTGCTGAATTGTGTTGGAACAAGGATGGGTTAAGAACATAAGTTAGAACTGGAGCTAGGATCGTAAATGCATACTTTAAAGTCCTAAATTTACATCATCCTTTCGTAAAGCATTTTGATTTAGAAAATTCATGATTATGATGTATGTTTCTGATAAAACATGTTTATTATATGTTTCCATGAATTATACTCAAGGTCAAGGTTATGTATGCTTAAAAATGTTAAGTTATGCCTTAATGTTGTATTTTGACCTAGTTATGCTAAAAATGGCATAAATCATGGAATACTTATTGGAATTTAGTGATTAAAGTTGGAGATTAAAATAAACTTATACATGTATAACATATCTGAAAATTGTGTAAAAATACAAAGGAATGAACCCTTGGTGATAGTTTCAAGTCTTGGTTTAAAATCTGCCCTAAAGGAGCAAGAACGGATACCAGGTGTTTGACGTTTTGCTCGACATAGAAAATGAGCCCTAAAAATTATGAAACATTAAATTTGTATTATTCAATGTGTTTACTGATATTGGGTGGAATATCATGAAAAGTTATGTTGTACAAAAATTATGAGAATTCCAGGAAGTTGAAGTTGTGTTGTTGTTTTTCTTGAGAAACGATTTGGAAAAGGCTGTAATAAAATGGGCATAACTTTGTCTAGCAAATTCATAATTTAATTCTGTAAATTGTGTTAGAACCCTAATTAATTGGGTGTTATATAAATGTGAAGTGTCATATTTAATTCCTCCTTAGTTATTTCTGATTGACCAAATGATGTGATGTATTACTGGGTTTGATGTTAATCGGTGTATTCAAATACTAACGACATTGACTTGTTAGGTGGGGAAGCAGCTAATACTACCATATCAAGGAAGTAGTTGGTATTAATCTTAGCACTAAATCCAAGGTGAGTGACCTTCCTTATGAAATATAAATTCTTATAGTTTCATATGAAATGTGTAGTTAAACACATGTGTGAAAATGTTTATGGGAGTGATGTTGTATTTATGAAACATATGCATATGATTGAAAATGTTAAGCGATGTTATATAATGATATGGACTAGTGAGTCCTTTATCTAATGTTAAGGACTGTGGTGGGTCCTACGGGATGTGGTGGTCCTGTTAATCCAACTTAAAGGTTTGTGTACTCGGGCCTAATAAAGGGATGTGGTGGTCCCTAATAACTGTGGTGGGTTAATTGGACTGTGGCGGGTCCAGGCTTGTGAGAGTTTCACAATTCCTGTTGGGTTATAGCATTAGAACAAAATAAAAATGTTTATTCAAATTGGTTATATGTGTGGTATTTGGTCATTCACTAAGACTTTATAACTTACACTCCTGTAATGTTTTGTTTCAGGTACGCTTATAATTTGGAGTTCACTGCCAAGTTAGGACCTTAAAACGGGGGAGTGACGGATATTTAGTATGGTTTGAATATCAGGATTTCTTTTGTGTAATTATTAAACTAAGGATCTTGGTTATGTAAAGTTATGTAGTACTTATTAGTTATAAGTAAAGGCAATTATGTTTTCATCTACACATACCTTTGGAAAAAAAATCTTATGCCATTTTCCTTAGAGATTTAAATTAAAGCATTGTTTAAGCCAATTTATCTCTAATTAAAAGGATGAGTTTAACAAAATTAAGTCGGGGCGCGACAACTTGGTATCAGAGCGTGGTTATTTGGTTCTGGATAGGGTGTGAGGGTCTAGATTGGCAGGGGACACTAGAAAGTGAGTTTGTTATGCACCTGGATTTTGACTAACAATGTTAATATTAAACTGCTGCTATTATATTTTGTTTAAGTTAATTATATTGCAGTGAGTGATGGATCCACATGAGCCGCATGATAGAGTAGAGGGTGAGGCATCCTATGTACCTAATAGTTAGCAAGGACATAGACCTATTGAAGTGGATGAACCAGAGGTGCAACAACAACCTGTTGATGATGTGGGAAGAATATTGCGTGCTGTGGCACAACTTATGGAACAAGCAAGAGGTGGAGAACGTGTTGGGGATAGGGACAAATTACATGAGAGGTTCATGAAGTTAAATCCACCAGCATTTACTGGGACTACGGATCCGTTAATGGCAGAGGGGTGAATTCGAAAAATGGAAACAATATTTAAGGTAATGGAAGTGCGAGATGAACACAAGGTTTTGTTAGCAACCTTTAGATTGGAGAATGATGCAAAGTTATGGTGGGATGCTACAGAGAGGTTACTTACTATGGTTGGGGGAGTAGTGCCAGCAAATCCTCCACCAATTACATGGGAGAGGCTTGTGAAGGTGTTCTTTGAAAAATATTTCCCAAGGCTTTATAGGAAAGAGAAAGCGGAAGAATTTATCACGTTGAAACAGGGGAACCGAACAGTGATAGAGTATGAAGCTTTATTTATATCCTTATCTAGATTTGCACCTGACTTGGTGAGGAAGGAAGAAAGTAAATGTGATCGATTTCAAACCGGGCTGAGTGTAGAGATAAAAATCATGGTTGCAAATATGAAGATCATATATTATGTGGACTTGGTTGATAGGGCCATGGTGTCAGAAAAGTCAATGAAAGAAATGCAAGCTGAGCACTCGAAGAAAGATATACATGATGTTATAAGATCATATGGATGGGAGACAGGAACCTCAACTCAGAGTGTAGCACGAGGAGTACCTAAGGGACAAGAATTTAAAAATAATAGAAGTGCACGTGGAAGATTTCAAGCTCGAGGTGGAAGGACTGGGATGAATCGGTCAGAAAATGCATCTGTGTTGGTGTCGAGGGCCATATTTTGTTATAGATGTGGTGGTCAAGGGAACATGTCTCGAGAGTGTACAATAGCTGAGACGACACCTTTATATTTCCATTGTCATCAATCGGGGCACTTACACAAGAATTGTCCAGCGATGGGTGCTACAACGTCAGTTGGGAGTGTGGCAGTAGGAGGTAGGAGTTCTACACAGAATGTACCCAGGGGAGGTAGAGGAGGTATATCGCAAAGTCAAGGCCAAGGCAGAGTGTTTGCACTGACGCAACAAGATGCACAAGCTATGCCTAACGTAGTGACAGGTACACTTCCTATTGGTGATAAAGATGCTTATGTGTTGATAGATCCTGGTTCTACACATTATTTTGTGTCTTTGGTTTATCTGTTGCATCTTAATAAACCATTATCATCATTAGATTCTGGTTTAGCTATTGTTACTCCAGTGGGGGGGTTGGTTTTTATTGAGAGGGTATATAGGGAGTGTGTGGTGCGAGTGGGTGAAAAAGAATTTCTAGTTGACTTATTACCTCTCGATATTTGCGACTTTGATGTAATACTTGGTATGGATTGGTTAGCCTCATATCATGTATGTTTGGATTGCTTTAAAAAGGAGTTAGTGTTTCGATTTCCGGGTGAACCTGAATTTAAATTTATTGGGGAACGAAATGTCACTCCAACATGTTTGATCTCTGCTACAAAATGTTATGAACTGCTAAGGAAAGGATGTGAGGGTTATCTTGCTCATGTGGTGGACACACGACAAGAGGCTGGAAAACTATCCGATATACCAATAGTTAATGAGTTTGCAGATATCTTCCCAGAAGAACTCCCAGGGTTAACACCAGATCGTGAGGTGGAATTTTCGATTGAGTTGGTACCAGGAACTGCACCAATATCTATTGCACCATATCGTATGGCACCTGCAGAATTAAAAGATCTAAAGATACAGTTGCAAGATTTTTTAGATCGTGGTTTTATAAGGCCTAGTGTATCACCGTGGGGGTCCCCAGTATTGTTTGTGAATAAGAAAGATGGAACCATGAGGCTGTGCATCGATTATCGTCAATTGAATAAGGTGACTATCCGTAACAAATACCCACTACCCCGCATTGATGACTTGTTCGATCAGTTTCAAGGAGCGAAAGTGTTTTCCAAGATCGATCTCAGATCCGGATATCATCAATTGAAAGTAAGAGATTGTGACATTTCTAAAATTGCTTTTCGTTCTAGGTATGGACATTATGAATTTCTTGTCATGCCATTTGGGTTAACAAATGCACCGACCGTATTTATGGATTTGATGAACCGTAAATTTCACCCATACGTGGATTCTTTTGTCATTGTCTTCATTGATGATATTTTGATATATTCTCGTAGTAGGGATGAGCACGAACACCACTTGCGTATTATTTTACAGACCTTGCGAGAGAAGCAGTTGTATGCTAAATTTTCTAAATGTGAATTTTGGCTAGACAGGGTAGTATTTTTGGGGCATGTTATTTCCATGTTATTTCTGCTGATGGTATTTGTGTTGATCCCAAGAAGGTTGAAGCAGTAATGAATTGGGAAAGACCAACTAGTGTGACAGAGGTACGTAGCTTTTTGGGATTGGCGGGCTATTACAGGAGGTTTATACCGGGGTTTTCTTCTATTGCATTTCCATTAACTAAGCTTACCAGAAAGGAGAACAAGTCTGTGTGGAGTGGCGATTGTGATAAAAGCTTTGAAAATTTAAAGGGTAAGTTGACATCAGCTCCAGTATTGACTATCCCAACGGGTACAGAAGGTTTAGTTATTTATAGTGATGCCTCGTATCAAGGACTCGGTTTTCTGTTAATGCAGCATGGAAAGGTAATTGCTTTTTCTTCTCGACAGTTAAAGATACATGAACACAACTACCCTACACACGATCTTGAGTTGGCTGCAGTAGTTTTTGCATTAAAAATATGGAGACACTACTTATATGGTGTTAGTTGTGAAATTTTTACTGACCATCAAAGCTTAAAATACTTGTTTACACAAAAAGACTTGAACTTGAGGCAAAGAAGGTGGATGGAACTTATAAAAGATTATGATTGCACGATACATCACCATCCAGGTAAAGCTAATGTTGTTACTGATGCTTTGAGTAGAAAATCTCTAGGCATAATATCTTGTATTTATTGTATTCGAGTTGACCTGCTGAGAGAATTAGCTTTAATAGGGGTGGAATTAACTTTGAATGAGTCTTATGGAATAGTGGCACATTTAAATGTTAGACCCACGTTGATAGACTGGATAAAACAAGCACAAGCAGGAGATACATAATTGGAGAAAGTTAGAGATAATATGGAAAAGGGTAAAGCAAATGAATTTTCTATTCGGGATGATGACATTGTTATGTACGGAAACCGTTTGTGTTTACCTAATGTGCCTGATTTAAGAAGAACAATTTTAGAGGAAGCCCACTGTTCTTTATATGCTATGCATCCAGGGAGCACGAAACTGTATAGAGATTTGAAACAATGTTATTGGTGGCCGGGAATGAAACACGACATTGCAGATTTTGTTGCTAGATGTCTAGTTTGCCAACAAGTGAAGGTGGAGCATCAGAAGCCAAGTGGTTTACTACAGCCCTTACCTATTCCTGAGTGGAAATGGGAGCATGTTACTACAGATTTTGTTATAGGTTTACCAAAATCATCATGAGGGTTTGATTCTATTTGGGTTATCGTTGATAGGTTGACTAAGTCTGCACATTTTCTTCCTGTTAAAACAACTTACTCCATGGATAGATATGCCAAATTATATGTGGATGAGATTATCAGATTGCATGGTGCACCTGTTTCCATTATTTCTGATCGAGATCCTAAGTTTACTTCTCACTTTTGGCCTAGTTTACAACAAGCTTTGGGGACTAAATTGAAATTTAGTACTGCTTTTCATCCTCAAACTGATGGGCAGTCAGAAAGAACGATCCAAACACTTGAAGACATGTTACGAATCTGTGTATTGGAGTTTAAGGGGAGTTGAGATGAACACTTGCCACTGATAGAGTTTGCTTATAATAATAGCTATCATTCAAGTATTAATATGGCTCCTTATGAAGCTTTGTATGGGAGAAAATGCAGAACTCCAGTGTGTTGGACTGAAGTAGGAGAACGAAAACTTCTTGGGCCAGAAATTGTACAATAGACTACTGAAAAGATCAATGTTATCCATAATCACTTAAAGGTGGCGCAAAGTAGACAGAAAAGTTATGCAGACAATCGAAGGAAAGAATTGAAATTTGAGGAAGGTGATCGAGTATTCCTACGTATTTCTCCTTAGAGAGGAGTTATGAGATTCGGGAAGAAGGGAAAGTTAAGTCCCAGGTACATTGGCCCTTATGAGATAGTGGAATGGGTTGGAGCTGTAGCTTATAAATTGGCGTTACCACCAGAATTGTCCCGGATACACGATATTTTTCATATATCCATGTTACGTAAGTATGTGCCCGATCCTTCACATGTGTTTATCTCACAACCGGTAGATCTTCAAGATGACCTAACCTATGTGGAGGAACCAATTGCTATTGTAGATCGAAAGGAGAAAGTGCTACGTAGTAAAACTATTTCACTAGTTAAAGTGATGTGGAGAAATCGGAATGTGGAGTATGGCACTTGGGAAGGGGAGGATAACATGAAGAAGTAATATCCTCATCTATTTAGTAAGTTTCTTATGCGTTAAATTTCGAGGATGAAATTTTTATAAGAGGGGTAGAATTGTAAGGCCCTAAAACATGATTAGGAAGGTTAATTACATGATTAATTATAACTTAGGAGTTATAAGTTATAGATTGGTTATGTGTGTTAAACATGTTAATTATCATGTTTAGGGGATGCATGCTCATGTGATATATGTGTTGTTTACATTAGGTGTTAATTGAGCTTATGATCGGGGATACCATGTGTAGAACATATGATTAGTTATGCGATTAATACATCATAAATTATGTTTTTAATGCATGATTATTTTTATAAAAGTAAATAAGGGCGTTGATACGAAATTGGCAATGTTTGGTTGCCAAATGTGAAAGTTTTGAGATTTTCGGTAAATTGCTACTTTCCTGTTCGAAGCCCAAATTAGGCGTATTAGTTTATGATTTTGGGAAAACATAAATTATTAAAGTTGTAGATATATGAATTAATATTATAACACAACAAACGGTGGGTTAAATGAAGGCTCGTACAAGAAGTAATAGCGAAAGTACGAAACAAGGGCAAATATGTCCATTACTTAAGTGACAATTGTCTTATTAGCACACCATGTGCTATTTTTTGATTGGTTAGAGGGTGGGTGATGGTTTGGCTGACTTAAACTTCATAAAACATCCCCTTTGTTCAGAAAATTCAGCCATGAACAAGAGTTTTGCCTAAAGAGAGAGAAAGAGAAGAAAGTTAAGGAAGAAATCTTTGAAAATTTTTCTATAAATCAAGGAATCCTCGTAAGGTAATTACATCTTTATCAAAGTTGGTCACATGGATGAGTTCTATACTTATCATATTTTTATTTTTGATTTGGATATATTTTAATGATACCCATATTGCTGAATTGTGTTGGAACAAGGATGGGTTAAGAACATAAGTTAGAACTGGAGCTAGGATCGTAAATGCATACTTTAAAGTCCTAAATTTACATCATCCTTTCGTAAAGTATTTTGATTTAGAAAATTCATGATTATGATGTATGTTTCTGCTAAAACATGTTTATTATATGTTTCCATGAATTATACTCAAGGTCAAGGTTATGTATGCTTAAAAATGTTAAGTTATGCATTAATGTTGTATTTTGACCTAGTTATGCTAAAAATGGTATAAATCATGGAATACTTATTGGAATTGAGTGATTCAAGTTGGAGATTAAAATAAACTCATACATGTATAACATATCCGAAAATTGTGTAAAAATACCAAGGAATGAACCCTCGGTGATAGTTTGAAGTCTTGGTTTAAAATCTGCCCTAAAGGAGCAAGAACGCATACCAGGTGTTTGACGTTTTTCCCGACATAGAAAATGAGCCCTAAAAATTATGAAACATTAAATTTGTATTATTCAATGTGTTTACTGATATTGGGTGGAATATCATGAAAAGTTATGTTGTACAAAAATTATGAGAATTCCAGGAAGTTGAAGTTGTGTTGTTGTTTTTCTTGAGAAACGATTTGGAAAAGGCTGTAATAAAATGGGCATAACTTTGTCTAGCAAATTCATAATTTAATTCTGTAAATTGTGTTAGAACCCTAATTAATTGGGTGTTATATAAATGTCAAGTGTCATATTTAATTCCTCCTTAGTTATTTCTGATTGACCAAATGATGTGATGTATTACTGGGTTTGATGTTAATCGGTGTATTCAAATACTAACGACATTGACTTGTTAGGTGGGGAAGCATCTAATACTACCATACCAAGGAAGTAGTTGGTATTAATCTTAGCACTAAATCCAAGGTGAGTGACCTTCCTTATGAAATATAAATTCTTATAGTTTCATATGGAAATGTGTAGTTAAACACATGTGTGAAAATGTTTATGGGAGTGATGTTGTATTTATGAAACATATGCATATGATTGAAAATGTTAAGCGATGTTATATAATGATATGGACTAGTGAGTCCTTTATCTAATGTTAAGGACTGTGGTGGGTCCTACGGGATGTGGTGGTTCTATTAACCCAACTTAAAGGTTTGTGTACTCGGGCCTAATAAAGGGATGTGGTGGTCCCTAATAACTGTGGTGGGTTAATTGGACTGTGGCGGGTCCAGGCTTGCGAGAGTTTCACAATTCCTGTTGGGTTATAGCATTAGAACAAAATAAAAATGTTTATTCAAATTGGTTATATGTGTGGTATGTCATTCACTAAGCCTTTATAGCTTACACTCCTGTAATGTTTTGTTTCAGGTATGCTTATAATTTGGAGTTCACTGCCAAGTTAGGACCTTAAAACGGGGGAGTGACGGATATTTAGTATGGTTTGAATATCAGGATTTCTTTTGTGTAATTATTAAACTAAGGATCTTGGTTATGTAAAGTTATGTAGTACTTATTAGTTATAGGTAAAGGCAGTTATGTTTTCATCTACACATACCTTTGGAAAAAAAATCTTATGCCATTTTCCTTAGAGATTTAAATTAAAGCATTGTTTAAGCCAATTTATCTCTAATTAAAAGGATGAGTTTAACAAAATTAGGTCGGGGCGCGACAATCCACACCCTGCTCTTCAATCCAGGGGCTCACCCTCATCGCGCAACTTCCCATGATAGCATGTGCCGGGTATGCTTCACACATTAAGTATATATATCATTCACACTATATATATATACATCCATGTGATCACATCATAAAAAAACCTTCACATACATTATATATATATATTCACGCCATTAAAACACATATAGGAATATCCACATACCTATATATTTATTATTTACACATACTATCTCTCATCCGTATGCATGAAATTTATAAACTCGGCTATAAGTGTATATAATCCTCATTATACTAGCTGTCACACCTAGCGTATTAACTTAATTCATTATATAAATACGATTCCTCACTTGAAGTATACCCATCAATTTATCTATGATATGAATAATCTTTCAATATATATCAAACATTAAGGTTATCACCCAAAGTTCAATATAGGTAACAATCATTACACATCTCATCTATATCCGAAAGCACATCGATATATCGAATGATAATTCCGACTATTGGTGTACACCTAACTAATAGTCTACAAACCTCAAACTTCATCCTAGATTTATTCCATGATCCTATAAACTATTGGAATCCCCATTATTAATCACACATAGCCGTATAGACACTCTGCCGACTAACATTACAACACAACTTATTAGAGTGGATAACACAATGCAATTGTTCTAAATTCCACCCTCGGTTCAATTGCTCCCATGAACCCTTAACGTTACCACATTTACGATTTATTCCTTGAGTTTATCATCACTAAGGATACGCGACCTCTACCTCTCATTGGTCCCCAATCATACTTTAATTAGAATCCTATCTCTATAAGGATTCAACATAATTATTGGCCTATAATTTCATGCCATACCCTCATGACTCTCTCAAAGAGTTCTAAACTTCACGTCATCCAAACTCACTTCTGACCTCGAAATGGAACTCCCATCCTCAATGAGATTCCCCACTATACCCCAGAATATCTATTATTAAGACACGCATAAACACAAAGGGACTATCTCTACATTTTATAACTATTTCATGATAGCCCACCGCTATTATATTAAGATAATCCGCCAATCAGTTTGGTCCCATAATCATTTCCTTACTACAAGAGGCATCATACTCTCATAATCCATTTCTAACATAGGTCCGGATGTCCCTAATCACCCTAAGGCACCAAATCCCTTAATATAATAACATAACCCTCTATAAGACCTCCACTAAGAAGGTCATGAAGTTTTAACCCCAAATGGAAAGAGGTTGAAGAAAATCCCATTCTTGGGCTAAAAACAGAGGACCAATCGATCGGTCCCTGACCCCTGGTCGATCGCGGGTCCAAAATTTTGTCCTACGAAGAATGTAGTAGGCTCTTCCCTTAAGGCGCGGTCGACTGGTGCCATGGCCGCGGTCGACCGGCCATACCAGATATCATGGCCATTTTTCCATTTTTAAACTAACCCTATCTCTCCAATCACCCAAATCTCATCAACTAACCCCCAATAGTTAACTCAATCATTTTCCTCACATCAAAACCCAAACTACCCCTCATATCATCAAAATAAATATCATCAATCCCATGTTTAAACATAATATTTATGTTTTTATCGCAAAATTTAGGTTTTAACATATAACCCAAAAATCCACTTCTTTTATCGACAAATTATGAAATGAAATACACAAATGAAATATTTAGCAAGATTCAACACTTCCCTCAGATTTGTAGAGGTAGAATCATCTCTGAGATCGCACAAGGGCCGAAATCTCCACGCTTTCTCCTCTCTCTCTCTCTCTTCCTTTATTCTTCTTTCATTCTTTATTTCTTTCACTTTCTAGGGTTTTCTCTCTTTCTCACAAATGAGATTGGCTTAATCCGTAAGCCTCTTAAACCTTTAAAACATAAGCCCAGTTTTAAATGGTAATACACACTTTAAATGACTCGTTTACTCCAATCCGAGTCAAACATACTTAAAAATATTTTGGAACCGAAATAAAACCCAATGACGATCATTTCGACTATCTCGATCCATACGGAATCATTGGCGCACTCAAAATCATCATCTGACCTACTTTATAACGTCCTCAATTTTAGACCTCAATTCCCAAATTTTAAAAATTCTCTAATTTAAATAAAATTTAATTCTCCCAAAATTTTTATTTCTCAGTCCCAAAATCATGGGGTGTTATACTAATGGACCAAGGAAAATGTTTATTTTTTAATTTAGGATTTCAATTACATGTTTTGAATGAATTTTTGAGGATTTAATGGGTGTAATCCATGAATTAATATAGGGATGCATGTAGAATAGATTCCTTTATGTAGAAAATATGAAATGAGATGTTATGTGATGAGAATAATGGAAGAAATCTACGCATCTTGTTGATTACACATGAAGAACACCATAACTTAGGGTTTTGAGGTTTATAGAGTTTAAATTTGTTCTCGGGTGGATTTTATATGAATTTGAAAGGGTACCGATATCTAAATTTGATATTGTTAGATACTTTTTCAGACCTATTGCGGATACTAAGTAGCAATAAAAAATTAATCATTTTTGGAGAATTAGATTGTCTTCCTGAACAGGCCTTTTATTTGGTAGGTAACATTGATGAAGCTACCGTGATGGATATGAATTTATAAATGGAGAGAAGTTTGATGAAATGAACTTAAATCTTTGTGTAATGACCCCCTCCCCCCTCATGTAAATAATATGGAATAAGGTCTGATCCTATTCATGGAGATTCCGTAAATATTTCATTCCATAAATGGAATGTTTGAAACAATTAGGATTTCTGTTGGAAATGGGATGCATTTACTAATTCATGATCTGGAATGTATAGAATGAAAACTTTGGTGCGCATGTAAACGAGGTGCTCTACTAATGGAGCTATAGCCCTTAGCACTTGTGATATATATTTTATCACGTGGATAATTTCTTGTCAAAATGACTAGTCCATGATCCAATATCATAGCTCTTTTATTGAGTTGGACTGCTTAGATTGGTATTGTTTATAAGTAATATCATATTTATAATCCATTGATGGGATGGGTCCCATTTATGATTGTTTTATGTTAGAAATCATCTCCACACATATATTTGGTGTTTGATAATGTTGGATGGGAGTTTGGGATTATTTGAGAGAGGTTTTGTTGAATAAATATGGGAGAAACCCATAATAGAGAAGAAGAATAAGTGTTAAGGGTTAATAATCGGTTCAGCTAATCCCCAAAACCAGTTTGGCATCTAATCAATTTGGCCCCATACTAGAACAGGTTCGGGTGACTTGTTATCCCTAACTTTTATTTGTTGAAAGTTTTTAGATTAATTATGGGAAAAACTTTTGGGACAAGTTTAATATTTATACAAGGACTTAAGGGAGGTCAGTAGGTATATGATTAAGGTTCAGTTATTCTTAATGAGAGAAAATTGGGAGTTGGACTGACGATGTTTAACCAATTGAGAGAGATATTAGGAATTTACAATTTGGGGTTACGGTAAGAGTGAATTATAACCTAAGACTTATACCAGTAGTATAGGGAGGTATTTACTACTGAATTTACATAAGGGATAAGAAGGACCCTTCGTGTAGTGATCGATACTCGACAATATACATTAAGAGGTTAAAATGGTAGATTGATAGTATGTTAAGTATTCGAGGGATATTTACTACGTACGAGATATATTATAGGTTGTGTGTATGCCTATGCTAGACATGTTTGTAGGTTGTATACATACCTAGGTTGGATATATATATATATATATATATATATATAAAATAAGGAGTAAAAGGTTTTTACTATTCCATAAGTTGACAACTTAATTAGAGGCTAGGATTGAATGGGGCAAAATTGAATCCAACGGTTGAAATGTTTTGAGATGTGTTCCCCCTCTTTTCTCATTCACAATTTCACTTTAATTCAAAATAAGGGGCATTTTTGTAAAATCTCCCCTCCAAAGACAACTTTCACTCATACCCACTCATGTCAATCAGTCACATACTACCCTCAACAATGATGTTCGTGGGTATGTAATTTTTTGTTCATTATTCTCTCACACATACATTCTCAAAGGCAACAACACAAATACATCATCTTCTCTCTCCCTCGAAGGATCCAGGGAGCAAAAATAATAAGATTCATACATGATTTTTGATTTTTCCTTCTATTCTGCATCAAATCATGTTTATATATCAACCATACTTCATTTTATGAGTTTACTTTTACTTTTGATTTTTGTCTACAGATCTCTCTTTGATTAAGAGCACCATGTTTCAAATCAGGTACGCCTGTTATTCTCTCCACATTTCTCTTTGCTATTAATCGCACCATGGTTCATTTTGGGGGGCATTCTTTTATTTCTGACTCTTAGATCAGAGTTGGTTAAATTTGGGGTTAAAATTTTTAATTTCATTTTTAGGGTTTAAATATTTATTTTATGATCTATTTTTTTAGATCTAACACGTTTTTTCATATTTTGGGTTTAATATTTAGTGTTTTGGTTCACATTCTCTCTAATAGTACTGATAATATTGTGTATCTGTTTAACATATGTAATCATTTTTTTAATCTCACCATAGAAAGGGTATTCTCTCTCCTACGGATTAATATTTTTTTTTTGTTTTTCGATTTGGTTTGTAAGGGTTTTGTATCAAAATGTTATGTTAGATTTGGTTTGTAAAGGTTTTGTATCAAAATGATTTCTTGGTCCGAATGATGGTTGATGGTAGTTTATTTGTATCAGTAAGCTTTTTTTATTTTTGTAAACTTATTTTTTCAGTTGTTTTACTAATTATTTGTTGTTTAGTTATGTGTCAACCTTTCAGGTACTAATTTAGACTTTATATTTTTTTTTTCGGGTTCATAATATCTGAGGTATACACGTTTTTTTTTTATATATGTGTGTGGTTTAATATTTATACATGTGATATAATTAATTTTTTATAGATTCTGAATGATTAACTTTTTCGACATATCATGCGCGCCTTTAGGCCTGAAAAGTACGCCATGTTGTTTCAATTCTATTAATATATTTTCTACATATAAGTTTTAAACAATAAAAATTACCTTTTTGGAGTTTTTTTTCTCTACTCTTTATTCGATTTGTATTTTGTTTCAACTTTGTTGTTGTTCTAAGACCGTTAATTCATAAGTTTCCACAACTAAAGGTTGTGATGGAGCATATTTCTACTATGGATGCTATTAAGTTTGTTGAATCTTGCAGTGAAGGATCTGTTGCAGCTACTGTTACTCCACATCATCTTCTTCTCAATAGAAATGCCCTCTTTCAGTTTTGTTCGCTATAATGTTGCATAGAAAACAAAGGATTCTTAAACCGATATATAAATTTGGATTATATAGACTAATTTAGTTTATGGATTCTATGTTTATAATATTTTATGATTTACTGAGCCTTGAATCATAACATCAACAAGGGTCAAATTTCATTGTTTTGCAGTGTGCCACCATGAAGGATTAAGAGACTACTTTGAAAAATGGGAAATATTGTTCATCAGGTCGCCTCTTGATATTATAGTTATATTATATAACTGTTATAAGTTTTAGTTTGTTTTAGTAGTCTTTTTTTATGTTGATTTTAGTAGTCTCTTCTCTAGCTTAGTAGTCTTTTTTATGTTGATTTTAGTTTGTGGTTGATGAAACCTAAATGTTGTAGCTTTGACACAAGTGTTGTAGCGTTGAAAACTAGGAAGATATATGCGATTGTCCTTGGTTGCATTTTATGGGAAGTGGGGCAGTTGTGTGGTTTTTTTTATCTAGGCAGTTTTGTGATGGAGTATATCTGGGAAGTTTTGTGATGGATAAATAATGAACTATGCTAGCATATCTGTGATGGAGTGTCCGAGGTACTTTATTTTTACAAATACAAGTCGGAATACCTATGATGTCATATATGTGATGGTTTAAGATACTCTCCCTGTTTTCATCTTTTTTATTTATTTTGTTTACTCTATAATATGAATTGTATGGGCACTGTTCTATTATGTGAGCTTTGTTAGTACTTCTGTTACCTAACTTTGTTAGTACTTCTAATAACACATGGATGTGACAGAACAATCAACCATGAAAGATATCGGCAATATTGTAATGTTTATAAATTGTGCTACATTTTTTTGTCATATTAAGGACATTGTATTATATGACTGTACAGTGTCATTTTGCTTAGAAATCTGGCTTTGGGTGATAAAATTCCATTTTTGTTATTTTCTGTTAGTAATATTGTAATGTTTCCTTTAATGTTATTTTTTTATTATTATGAAAATTTTCTTTTCCTATAGTAAAACATTAAGACTAAATATTTAAATTTTAAGTTTTGTTCTACAATTTGATATATGGGAGAGTGAATTCATTATTTAATCCCAAATTACATAGTTCGAAGTGACACAATTTTGCCAAAATATTGCTGATTTTACGACCTGATGTTTGAAATCCAACATAGAACATTTTCATCCTAAAATTTTAATTAAATGTGGTGTTTTTTCTTTCCTATGCCTGTTTAGATTGTGTCAAATGTTCAAATTTCTTTCATTTTTTTCTTCACATGCTTAGCTTCTAACAAGCTTCAATCGTATGAACAATTCTGTCAAGATCTTTGTGTCTATGCGGTTGGAAACCTGGGTGGAGATTTGAGGCTAAAGATGTGCCGAAGTTTCAAAAATCCTGGCGAGCCTTCTGTTTGTACGAACACATGTTTCATTTACTACAAAATGAGCAGATACAGGACACTATCGATGGACCTAGATACAGAAAATCGCAATTGTTTTGGGTTTATTCAATTTGCCCAACTTGAACACACAAAGGAAACCCAAAGTTTGAACGAAAATCTGGAGAATGGGTGGTTGGAATATTAATGTTTCATCAATTACAGATCATGGAGATTGACACTATTGTTATCCTGTTTAAAGAGTTTATAGTGGTCAATACTATTTTCATTTTTGAGATTCTTTGCAATTATCATTATATATATATATAGATTGAGGTGGTTTGTACTGTGATAATAAACTAATTTTCGCACTTACAGGTCCTGGGCAATGCAAAAAGGGTTGTGGTTGTAGTGGTATCAATATTAATATTTAAAAGCCCAGTATCGGTTACTAGGATGCTCAGCTACTCACTAACGATTTTGGGGGTTACTAGGAACTTATAAATTTTCAAGCATTCAAGAGAAGATGTATTAGAATTTTGTTTCTTACATTTGAATATATTAAGTGCTTGCTTATTCATTACTCTGTTTTTATTCTGGACTCACTTTGTTTTTTCAATCTGTCAATGTTATACAGTTTGATATGAATTTTTGTCAAACAGGAACTTGAAATTTATGACTAAAATCTTGCTGACTGAACTTGAAAATATGAATTTCTATCAATATTTTACCATTTTTATGACTGAAATTTATTTGATTTTTTGTTTACATCCTTGATAATTTAGCCACGAAACAAAGATTCATGTGCACGATACTGCGTGCTGTTTACTGTTTTTTACTTTGTTTGATTTGTTAATTTTTTTTCGGTTAATGCAGTGAACATGGGTTGTAGGTAGACACATAAAAAAAGTCAAGATAAATCTCCACGCCCACACTTAAGACTGACTAGGTGCCCACTTGCTTTATAAATAAAAATAAGAATCCCATCAGTTTTTAAGTTTGAAAAATTAACTCTTATTTTGCAAGTTGAATGTTGGAGATGTATGCTTTATGAAACTAAAAGTATGGGATGCGATTCATTTTCTTTTGCCTCATGTGCATGTTTATTGAATTTATTTAATGATTTTTTTCTCTATTAATTTTCTCTTTATTCATGTGCGTGTTAGATCTATTAATTACGTCCTCTGCTTTAATAACTATTTAAGTTATTTTTTTAGCACAAGCAAAAGCGAATCAGGTGAGAAGAGTTCACAAAGAAAACAATGCAAAGAAGAGTTCACGAAGGCACATTTTCGTCTATCGGATCGCCAAAACTATGCTCTATGCTAAACATAAGAACTAGAAAGTCCCGAAGTCCCAAGAATTGTGACATTTCTGTAATCGAAACCAAGACCACTGCATATCATTTTCAAGTTTCTCATCTGTGTACCCAGTTCAGTCTCAACTTTCTTCATTAAATACCCCTCATGAAGTCCAAATGAATCTAAATACACAGTGTGCCGTTGATAGGCTGTATGAAATGCATTGAGAAATTCATCTAAATGGGGTACATCTTACTCTCTATGTACAGTTTGCAAGTTACGAAAAAAATACACCTTTCTTTGGAATGAGGTTGCAAATCTAATAGTGTTTTGATGTTTTGCAGGTTTTGGAATCCTGATTTCATCAAAAAAAGCCCTAAGCATATTTTTCCTAGGTTAACCTATAGGTAAAACAAATGAAGAATTTGTTTACTTATACCGAAATAAAGTAGACCACAATCAGTACTCCATTACTTAATCACACAAGCAATAGTGGGGAAGATGAGGTCTTAAACTTTGGGGTGAGCTCATTAATGACTGTGGATCTTTCATGTGCCTCCACATATGATTTCGTTTGCACATTTTGCTTTCTCTTAGTGGTGCATAGTCTTTTATGAATTTGGTATATTATGGCACATTTTTAATTTCCTTTAACAAGGATATATTAATGTCTTGGATTCATAAGATTTGACTTGAATTTTGGTTCATCTCCTTCACTCAAAACTACCAAGTTATGGGGGGTTCAGAACTACCAAGTTATGGGGGGTTATGTTTTGCAGGTTTTAGAATCCTAATTTCATTTAAAAAATCCCTAAGCACGTTTGAGGTCAGAATATTGTTCTGCTTTGTGTGGGCTCTTTTTTACTGATTTTTTGTTCTACATACTGCATCAACTGCAATTACATCCATCGTATTTAACTAGATCTGGACATGAGATCATGTAGTGAATATACATAATGATTAAAACTCCAACCATTTTAAAGCTTTTTTGTGGTAAAAATGTCTTCCAACAATGTTGACATGCACACTTTTATACATATATTGTGAACTCGCAATCTTGATTACTAATGATTTATTGGCTTCATAAAGACTTTTATACGTAGATAGTTTGACATTTGCATATAAACAAACTTGCTCTAACACCTCATTATTTCTCCCCTAACATATTTAGAGTTAAATTCTGGGAATGTATGTGATTCGGGCAGAACTACTCCCTCATTCGGACATAACTGATTTGGACAGAATTTATTTACTTTATCTGGGTTTAATTTTTGACATTTAAGGTGGGGTCCAATGTTGGAATGTGTGCGAGTACACTTCCTACAGGTTGTGTTAAAATTAGAACACTAGTACACTTCCTACAGTCCAATGTTAGTATCTAGATTTTCCTACAGGTTGTGTTAAAATTAGAACACCAGTATACTTCTTTTTAATTTTTCCGTTTATTTATAGATTCGTTATGTTTGAGTATTCCTTATGTTGTCATTGAGAATCTATTTTTGGTATTGTTTGCTCAAATCAGAGTCTATTTTTGGTATTTTTTGCTCAAATCCCTAAAATATATATGTTGTTGTCGTTGTTATTTATGTACTGTCTGACTATACATATGTATCCTATGTTATATGTGCTCTTATCACTGTTTGATTGCCTTCAACTGATCGCCTGATCGCTTTATAGATGGTTATAAATGAACATTATGCAAACTAAAACTAAGAAGAGGTAACAAGGATAAAGCTTCAGATAACTATTTTGATCATCAGATAGGGTGAGATCAATGGCGTTCACTTCCCGTTTTTTCTCCAGATCCACTCGACAGTTATATACCGGCCAAATTATCCAACGAAAAGAATAGGGATGCACCCCCGCAACAGATATCCATATAGGCTTTGCATTTATGGTATGCCTTATAATATGCCACAGCACCTCATTTCGATCATCTTCGTAATATACTCTGAGAAAATGCAAGAAACTAAGAGATGACAATAATATGTAAGTTACTATTTCTTCTCCGCATTCTTTATTGTGATTAATAGGATTTTGGCGTGGAGAGAGAAATCATAAAACTGCTGGAAGAGGAACATCCATGTTTTGATGTTCAATTGATCTTTGTTAACTATGAATATTTGGTCTAATGTATTTAAATTTTATTCATTAATTACATAATACTGATAACTTAAAATTCAAGTACTGAAGTTATTTCAAGTACTGAAGTTAGTACATAATACTGATAACTTAAAATTCATTACTAGATATTAAAACCCTATTTCTTTTATTGGCAGAGCAACTGAAATTCTTCTTATCTGGACGTGGACCCTGTACCTCCTTATTTAGGTGGTTGTAATATATATTTGAGCAGCGACATCCAAAGCCCTCCTTATTCAGGTGAATGTAATATATATGTTTCGTCGCTTGGGTCTTGGGTGAATTTTTTTAGAATTTACATATATGTTTTTTTCCTTTACAAATTTATGGAATGCTTATTTGGCATTGTCTCACCCTCTCAGGTCGGGATCCCTCCCATACCACCACCACCACATGTCATCTGTACATGACCCAAGGTAAAGGACTTTTGATTATTATTTCTAAATAATAGGTTTTGTGTTTTGTTCCCGATCTTTGGGGTTTAATGATGGGCTCTGGGTCCGAAAATAGTGCAATTTGGGTTGGATTTTTAGTTACCCACCCATTTAATAGTAAAATTTTTAGAGACTTGATATATTATATTGTGCATTGACATTTTGTATATATTGATTTGTCATGTTATTATCCTAAATACCATGTGTGAATTTTTTATGACTATTGGATTTTTTTGCCTTCATATTTTCTCTAAATATTTATCTTTTACCATGGCATGAATCTTATATATTTTGTTAGCATTAGATTTGTTAACATATCCCAGTTGCTATTATGTTGTAGGATTGGGGTCAATGCATGAATGTGGCGTGAAGACATGACAATAAGCGCGTGCCACATGGATGATGTATTTCTTTAATAGGACAGTTTTATTTTTTTTATTGTATGATTTGGTGGTAAGACATGCCTTTTTCTTATGTTGTTATGACAAGTAGATGGAAGCATATAATCGTTTTGGACTTTTGATGCGTAATTGCAACTGTTAAATTGTGTCTTTCGGGTTTTTGTAATGGTTCATTGAAGTATTGTTGAGTATTTTTTATTTATTAATCAGGGTGGATAGTCCTATAAACAAAGGGAATTATGTCCAAAAAATTTCAATTGTTTACACTTCTTGCGTTGTAAAAAACTTTTCGACTTAAATTACTTACGATTCAATATTTTGTAAAAAAATAATATTGTTGGATTATTTATTATTTGTTAATCAGGGTGGATAGTCCTATAAATAAAGGACATTATGACCATTTTTTTTAAAATTACACATTGTTTTTTTGGGAAACGATTTTTTTTGTCGTTTCGTAGTTACACTTTGAAAATTTTTGTCGTGTTGCGATTACGTATTTTGGAAATTTTCGCCGTGCCTTCAGGCACGGGCATTCCGCTAGTATATATATATATATACCTATGTCGCCTGCTATCACGGGAGGTTCCGTGCAGAGGGAAATCCCACCTTGACGATTCCAGTGAGGTATGGATTTGTGCCCCAAAACATAGAAATTTGGGCGGCTCACTATGTGTTGTGTATTGGTGGGATTGCAGGTCATTTGGGTATGTTACGTATGTGCATATCCCAAAAGCTTAGTACTATGTTCGTCTCCATTGTTTAATTGAGGGTTTGAGGGGAAATTTCGAACCGGTAGTCCATGATTGGTACAAGAGGTACATAGACTTAATCGTAGAGTATGCATGCATCGTGGTGGTCATTCTAGAGGGTGTTATAGTTTTATATACTATTGTGTGATAAATATATATAAGTATGATCATTCTTCTTGTGTGTGATGGTAGAAAAGATAGATATGGTATTTCTAAAAGCAACATAAGTGTGATGAAACTTAATTAATGGTGTTATAATAAAGAGTGATTATTCTACTTATGTGATGGTAGGAAATATAGATAGTGTATATCTTAAAGTGATTTAAGTATGGGAAAATTGATCAAAATGATTTAATACTGATATGCTGGAAATATTAGTTATTAGAAGTAAGGTCACATATTGTATGGGTAGTACAGGAGAGTTGAACCTTTTGTGGTTAGTTAGATACGGATGTATAGTTAGGATGGGTATCATAGCTAGGTAGGACGCGTTAGGTGTGCACTTTAGATGAGAGGTGAGGAACTCAAGAGAGTTTACGTGGAACTAACATGTGTATCTAATAACTATTTTTAAATTGTGATTTAAATACTTGTTAAATATTTTCAAAAGGTTTTTCTTGGGCTCTGAACCATGTCAATTATATTTTCTATTTTTCCAAAACAACTTTACGTGTCCAGTCATAGGGACACCAAGCTTGATGACTCATTCTAGGGATGCATAGCTGAAGTATTGTGGAGGCTTGCAGGATTTGATGTAGACGCTTCAGTTATTCATTTCTAGATAGGATTTTATTTTAGTATTTTCATTTGCGCATGTTTCCCCTTCAGACTATTCGGTATTTTAGTTATTAAGTATATATCAGACTTGGTTTTATTTGCTTTAGACTTTAGATGGATTTTGTTTTGGGTACCGATGGGTTATTCGGTAGTGTTTTATTCAGTTAATTATCATGTCATGTTTTAAACTCTATGATTGTGTGGAGTGTTTGGATTATATTATTTCAATTGTTTTTGTGTGATTAATGAAAGATAAAACTTCGACACCGACTTAATTTAACATAGGTGGTTATCAATTTAAATTTTTTTTTACAGTGATGCTAAGAATGAACCAAATGGAATTCCTACTTGTTTTAATGATGGACTGATCACCCATGGTTATAATAGGCGGGGTTTCACAGATGGTATCAGAGCATCACTTCAAGTGTCCATAGGATCTGTACGACTTACTGCAATTTCAGGGTAGCATTTTTTGACATAGAGCCCTATTATTAACACTATTGCATTCATGGTTACGTGTTTGAGATTACATTATTCTGATGATTACTTTGCATTTGATTACGAGCTTATACAACTTCAATCTCATTTCAAATTCTGCCAAAGGGGGGTCGTCGAATGAGAGTGAATGCTAGGGAAGGAGCCCCATAGGGAAACATATCAGCAATAGAGGTGTCCCAAATCATAGCGCATGCACTTAACGCATCGATGACCTTAATGGGAAAAAACTTTTGGAAAATTAAACCACAACCACCAGTAGCACCGGTTGTTCAGGCCCACCTAAGGCCATCCAATTCACAGAGAGTGAGGCAAACATTTCAGAAGGGTCACCAACTATATTTTCAAGGTAGCTCAGATGTAATCATGTCCAGTCAGTGGAAGAAATATATGGAGTTACACCTTTGTATGGTTGATTGCAGTGATATGAGGAAACAGTTATTAGAAACATTCAAGTTAGTGGACACAACTTTACAGTGGTGGGAGTCTGTGACCACAACATAGGAGAGAGATGTGCTAATCATTGGGGAGTTTTGGGCACGATTTTATCGTAAGTATTTTTCATCTGCTATTTAGACAGAGATATGACGGAAGTTTCTCGATGTCTCTCAGGGCGACCGAACTTTAGCGGAATACGAGGAGGATTTCACTCGTTTAGCAAATTTTATGAAGGATGAGGTGAACACTGAAGGGAAAAATATGTAAAAATTCATAAATGGACTTAACTGGAAAATCCGATAGAATTTGTTGGGTAATTAGACATTGGAGACATATGCGGAGGTTATTAATGCCACCCTACTTCATTTTTAGGATCAACGCTTCAATATGAAGAAGAGATAATGAGTAAACAAGACCACTCAGACTGGGAATATAAGTGGGGCAGTGCCAGCAGGGCACAATAGCAGTGGAGCGATATTTCTGATAGAGGGATCGGGCTAACAGATTTAGAACTGAAGGTTACGAACTCGAGAGTGGTGGATTCGGGTAGGACCAGCAGAGTCATCAGAAATAACATCATTATTTTGTTCGTTAAGGCCGCCAGGGCCAAAGGAATAGTAGAGGAGGCCAGTAGGGACAGGGCTAGGGACATAGAGGTTTTCTAGCAGTTTCTTCAATTGTGGAGATATGAACCACATGAAGAGGGTTTGACCAAATCAAGACAGCAGAAATTATAGGATGAGGTACTGGAGGTACAACCATTGAAAAAATCTTGGGTCATTTCTAACGCGAGAATTACATTCAGGAACTCATTGAGTAGGCAAGGCAAATAGCAAATGGAGATAAAAAATTATTTTATCATTATGAGTATGACGAAGGTTTTTGGTGACATGGGTGGGCCATAATAGAAATAGTAACACTAAAATTCGCGGGTTAGTCGGATTTTGTGGGTGCATTGGCAGTATCGGCCTTATATTCATAAATATATTTATCGTTGGATAGACAAGCTCTTTGATGTTTATATTGTGTGGTATTTTTAATCCTTTTGAGAGTTATGAGAGTAAAGCATATTATTGTCTTGTGTAGTGACTGGATACCGAGGGTTTGGACAGTTATAGACTATGTGGTTAGGCTATCGCCCTCACTATTCCAAAATGAGATATATTATATTGTGAGGTATCAATTAAAAGAGGGTCGAGCCTGGATATATATTGTATTGTACCGTAAACTTAAGAGAGTTTAGTTGTCTCGTTGCTTTTGACCCTGGTGCGTGGGGATTTTTATTTCACTTGTTGTTGTGTGATTAATGAAAGATAAAATTTTGACACAAACTTAATTTAACATGGGTGGTTAGTAATTTAAAAAAAATCGACAGCGATGCTAAGAATGAACCAAATGGGATTCCCATTTGTTTTAAAGAATGACTAATCACATGTGGTTAAAATAAAGGAGGTGTCACACTTTTAAGCCTATGACGTGGTTTCTTGAAAATGTAGTAGACAGATTAGAATGTCTACATCATTGTGTCAAATTTCATAAAACGTTTCGTTTTCAACATTCGAGGAATTTAAAAAGGTACGGATGCATTTTATTTTGATTATTGGATATCATTGGGTGTAAGTTTTATATGGTTGAGGCTTTTTTTCATAAATGATCTTGTAAGATAATTTTAGGTTTTGAACTAACTCATTCGAACAATCTTTTATAGTTATCGAAACAAATTCATACAGTTCATTCGAACGAGATTTTTTGTTGGTTCCAATGAGATGGCTATGATGCTGGAATGATATTCAAACGAGGTTCAAAGGATGAAGTTTTGTTAGCAGTGAAAACTTCGTTTGAAACCCGTTTGAAGAATGTTCAAACGAGATAGTCATGTTCATTCCGACGAGGTTCTGTTTAGTTCGAACGGGATTATGCAATTCATTCGAATGGACCTTTTTTTTCATTCGAATGATATTTCGCCACCTCAAAAATCATACTTTCAATAAATAGGCATGGTGAAAACTTTTTAAATGAGAATTTTGGCAAAAATCACTTTCTAATCATAATTTCACCCAAACTCTTTGAGATTGAAGAATCAATCTTTATATTCTTTGATATCTCATTTTGTATCAAGGTTTACTCATCGTCATCTTTCCGGAGTATGTTTAATATAGCGAATTATGTATGTGTTGTATACACACGGTGGATTCCATGTTTATGGTGTTACGGTGAAGAAGTGATCCATCAGTGTTCCATATCTGTAGAAGGTTATTGAACCTTATTAGTGAACACCAATGTCTGTGCGGACTCACCCATTGTGGAATTTACACGGGAGGACTCCTATGTGTCGCTATGAAGTAGAGGTTAAAGATCGAAGATGCGTCAAGGCTTGCAAGGATATCGAGTCATTGCGTAAGTCATCTTTTGATTTTTGTTAGTCCTTATCATAGTGAATTTTGGTGGCTTGGTCCTCTGAGATTTTTTTTTTTAATTTTCCTCATACATCAGGCGTTGTGTGATTATTTATTTTACTTTATTACGCTATCATCTAGATGCATGTTTTAGGATAAAATAAAATTAGCTAAAACTCATTTTCACAACTTTCGTTTAAATTTGGTGTTTACGGTTAATTCTGTTCAAGTTTAATATTTAATTTGAAATAAAATAAAAAAAATTCTTTTTAGACCATTTCGTATGTCCTGCAAATTCAAATTGATATAAGAGTAGGAATAATAAGTTTTTGTGTTAAACCATCTTTAAGCCTGAATTCTAACGATTTTTATATGGTGGGTTAATCGTTTTCTAGACTACCTATATTTGATGGGTCTAATTACGCATACTGAAAGATGTGTATGAAATTAACACTTGAGTTTATGTATGAGTGGGTATGACAAGCGGTTATTAAGGGTTCGTCGCCACCCGCATCCTTAATAGGGGATTATAGAAATTCCATACTCATAGAAACCTATAGTGAGGACGAGCAGAAGTTGTGTAATTATAACTCACATGATTTGAATGCTTTATTTTGTGTCATCACATCAGAGGAGTTTTGTTGTATTATAACATGTGAAACATTTAAAGAGTCTTGGGACATGCTTCAAATCACTTATGAGGGTACTATTATTGTTAAGACTTCCAAACATTAAATCCTCACCACTCAGTTTGAAACTATTAGTATGGAGAAGAATGAATACGTTGATGAGTTATATGCTATACTGTCATGTATTGTGAACTCGTCATTGAACTTAGGAGAGAGAATATGTAAAACTCGTGTAGTAAAAAAAATCTTAAGGTACTTACCTAAAATATTTATTTCAAAAGTGGCAGTTTTGAATTCCTTAGGTCATTGGACTCGACTAAACTCGAAAATCTTGTAGGTGATCTTCAAACTTATGAGCATGGCATGTTTTCCTAAAAAAAGACGATTAAAGATAAGGGAATTTGTTTGAAAGCTTAGAAGGAGGGAACATGTGTTTTAAATAATGATTCTGACATCGATTCTGATGATATGGCGATGTTTTCTAAGAAGCTCATAAAATATTTCAAGTTTAATAAAGAGAAATCTTGGAATGAGAAACAGAAATTTTAGAAGTGATGTTTAACAAGGCTATGAAATTCCCTAAAAATCATAATGATAATTTTAAGAGGGATGATTCAGATAGATTCTTTGGGTGTGAGGGTTACGTCCATAGGATAACTGAATTTCCAATTAAGTTAAGGAAGGAGCGAAAGAAACAAATTCATTACAATGATACCCGTAGTGATAGTGTACTGGAAGAGGAATCTAATTCCCCCATTGAGCGCACCTACTCCGCATTCATGGATAGTCATGTGAGCCTTGATAAAAAAAATCGATGAAGATAATTCTAATCCTGACCATTTTAGGGCCATTGTTTGTGACTCCTAAGTGAGTGATAGCTGAGAGAGTGGAGAAAATGAGGAAGATGGAGAAGAAAATGACGAGGAGAGTGAACTTCAAGTTGACTTTCGTGAGTTGTATGCAGAAACAATAAAATTGAAAAAGTCTAACTTGAAGTTGGAATTTAGGTTGAAGAAACGTATGGTAGGTAATAATGAGAGTATTTTAATTAGGTATCTTAGGGCACGTGAGAGGACTCTTAGGTAAAATCTCATGTTTGTTAAGGATAATTGATATAAACTTTAGGAATTAATGAATATTTTCAAGAAGGATTTCTTATTTTCTTCTATGTTTTGTCATTTTCTCGAGTATGGGATTGTGGAGTTAAAAGAGACATTGATAAACTCGAGTAATATCAAATTTGATTTCGAATGTAGGTCGAAAAAGTTAGATAAGATGTTAGGCATTTCCCTAATCAAAGATAATAATTGTTGTATTTCTTCGATATTCCGAATGCTTCCATTATTAAAGCCAAAAACATGCTTTTGAGATAGTCAACCATAGCTAGGAACATTAGAGAAGATCAACCCAAGAGTAACATTTTGTGCATCTACACGTGTACACATTGCAATAGGGAAACCCACCATAGACGTTTTTATTTTTATCTTATAAAGGGTCGTAGAAAGTTTAAGTCTAGAATCATCAAGGTTCTCAAAATCCAAGGGGCATCACATCACAACTATGTAGGTTAGGAAATCAGATTTGGAGGTTTTAAATGTTAAACTTCTTGATTCTCAAATGCTTGCACATGATACTTCTCATGCTAAATCTAATAGTTGATCATGTTCGCATGTTTACATACACTAGATTTTGTAGTTAATGTTATATGTCTTTACTAGTTGTATGTAGTTTAAGACTTTTGTATTTTCTTCATTTAGTGGATGTTATTAAAAAATACAAAAAGATTTTTATTTTTCTTTGGAGTTTTGTTATCATGTGATGTCTTTAAAAGAATTATTTAAAAACTCAAAAAATACTTGTTTATTTATGTGTAGTTAGTTTTACGCAATTTTTTTGTCATATCAGTGTGTTTGGATCCACTTTATTCCATGTTTTCATGTGGATAGGACATTTGATTATGATTTTAAATGTTTACATTGTTCTTACTCATGCTTGCATGCAGTTTTTTTACTCTGGTTTTCTTAATGGATGCACTTTGTATATGCCAACACACATACATGCACGATCTCTTTTAAATATTAACTACACATGTTATTTGAGCTTAGTGAGATGTTCCCCAGTCAATCTTTCCATCTACATATCTTTGTACTATGGGGGATTTATGAATATAAAAATTATTGCATTAAATATATGGGGTGCACAAAAAAGGAATATAAAATGACCAAATCTACTTTGCGATAAAGCCACCATTGGCAAGAGCCTTAAAATTGAGAGCCAAAATAGAAAAGATTAAAGGCCAGCATGTTTGTGTGTTCGATTTTCAAAATTTATATCTTTAAAAAAATTGATTGAAAAAATATGATATTTTTTTTTGCTTTCGAGGGTGCTATAGTTGAAAATCAACAGATTTGCGCAATGAATCTTAGTTATGCTAAGTATATCGTGACGTTATTGATTTGTTCAATCATCAAAATTCTATACTTGTATTCATTGTGATTGTCTATTCTGTGAGTTTACGTAATCTATCACTTGGGGTTAAATCTTAGTTTGATAAAAATTTCCAGTCAAATAGAATTCCTTGGACATAATGTGAGTGATTAGGTATAATTATTTTGTTTCTAGTTCACGCCTCTTCACTCCATTCCACATGTTTAGACTCATCAATATTATGCTAGTGATGCGACTCAAAAAATGAGTCTAATGTGTGTGAATATGGCAAAAGTTTAAGTCGATTGCGTAAGTAATAATCTGAAAAAGTTGGGTATTGAACTCATCGACTAAGACGTGAAACATAATTACTACTAAGGAAGGCAACTAGAACTAATAATTGACTCATAATAAGAAAAAGAAAGAAGATAATTGTTTGAGAGAAAATTTCTCATGAACTAATGCAACCTAATTAAGAAATGTGAATTAACTATGCATGCAAGAGAAAAAACATTGATTTTAAAATATATGGAAAAGATGGAATTGGAATACATTCCCTCGAACATTCGTTAATGATGTCGGACAGAAAACTTTCAGGAATCAAATATTTAATTGAGAGAGAACTTTAAATTCATCTAAGTATTATATATATATGGATTTTACCCCTCACAATACATAATAAAAAATTACTTTAAAGTGTGTGACAAAGTTATCGACGTGCATATCACATCCTTAAATACTCCAGTTACCTGGAAAAATTAAGTTAAAAGGGTTACGATAATTATATCGACAAAGTGTCATGCCTCAAATTATTTATTTAATTTAGTTATGATTTATATACATACATAAGACCTAAGTAGGGTTTATGTACATCAACCAGATAAAAACGTAGCCGAACATAATGAAATTAACATTAAACATGGATTCTACTTTACATGGATTCATCATGACATAAGGAACGCAAATAAGCATTTATATAATCGCTACAACAGGCTAATAAATACTTATAATCTAGAAAAACAATAAGTTTTGAAAGCAACAAGAAGGGAAATAATTATATTAAATAATTGAGTACAAAACAATGAAAAACCAATATTTTTTTATGATGGTATTATCTCCAATGTTTCTTCCTTAGATCTTAAAAACTAGGTTAAAAGTTGTGTATCGTAAGTTTCATTACGAACTAACTACATTGGATACGTTTTTACAAGTGTTTTAATCAAAATAAAATAGTCATTAAAAATAGGATTAATTGAAACTTTCGCGAATAAAAATTCTAAATCAGTTTGCCTAATGCCCAAATTGGTTTTCTTTCCAAACTAATTCTTAAAACCTCCAAACCGATTCGAAAGAAGAATAATTACAATAATGCCCCTAGATTCTTCTCAACACCCTTTTCTTATAACCTCTCAAGCATAACTTGAAATTGGACGTCGTTTCTTCCATTGTGCTCGTAGATTCAAGATCTTTAACTTCTTTTAGGCTTTTCTTCGAGGTTTGGGCTGTAAAATTACATTTATGCCTTTGGACTTCTTTTTCTTCCTTTCTTTATTCCAATTTATCTCCCGCATTCTTTTGCACGAAATACATGTAAAATACATGACAAATTTACGAAATAACAAATACTTGCCAAACAAGGTTAGTAGAATGACTATGAGATAAATTCATCCTATATACACTGTACAAGACTATAAAAGTGCCTAAATTATGAGGATAAATATGAAATATTTACACCGAATCAATCCTTCCTAAGTTAGGACGTTTCTCGTCTCGAGCAATGCCAAAGAATAAGAGTATGAGTTAAACACTTATACAATTATTTAGTTGGATAGAGTACCTTTTTCACAGGAAAACAACCTTTAAATCTCTAGGCTACCCTAGTACGACGGGTGGTGTCTCGTGAGGGTTTGTAGTGAATTTACGCACAAAATTTATTTTTCGACTAAAGAAAATATCAAAATTATTAAAAATTGTAAAATTTAAATTTTTTAAAAATGATAACTTTAAATTTTTATTCAATAACCTCAATTCATAAGTTTGTGTGTGCGACGCCCAGAATTTAACCGCTAATTTTCATCGATTGATCATTATGTTACATTTCAAAATTTTATTCTGATTCAATTTCTCACGGGATGCTCTCACGAACGAATCACTCAAAATGTGGCTATTTTCACTCGATGTGCATGATATAAAGAGTAAATATAGTGGACACGAGTTAACGCACACAAACTGAAAGATGCAATTTTTATGGGTGCAAGATCTCATCAACGAGTTACGATCATTAGAAAATAATAAACATTATCATTTATTCGCAATAATTAACCTCTCTTATTATCTTTTCATATTTTAGCTCTCCATGCGATAATTAATTTTGTCATTTGGATTTGGTTAGGACTCTTTCCGGTCGTAAGGTGTATTGGGTAAAAATAGGAATGTTTCAGAGGCTCAAAATTGGAAAATTTACTTTTATGTCCGTTGGAGCTTTTTCAGGCTTTGCACATTTTCTCTTCTTTTTTTTTTATACTTTTTTTCCTCATATTTTTCTCATTATCTATATACAGATATTTTTGTTTTGTGATCATGTTATTTTCTATTTTTCTTTCCCATTTTGTATGCACCATTTGGACGTAATTCATTAATTTCTTTGATATTCACAACATTGGGAAATTTGTTTTTTTGAGTTGAGAAACGAAAAGGGAAAATTTTATTTTGCTCAATTGGACTACAAAAGGATAATTTCTCATGAGTTTTTATGGCTATGATTTTTGGATGAACGAGTGATGACCTAACTTCATTTATCCAAATTAATAACTATTTTCACCATACGCATCTCAAGATTGAATTTAATTTAGAGATATTTTTATCTCCTTTTTAAGATGACATTTCATTCTTTTTTCGTAACCGATCAAAACAAAAATTTGAAGATCTTCAATGACTTATTTAAATGCTCAAATGAACATTTAGTTAACTTTTAACTCAAATTTCTTTAACTACTCACAAAAATTGATAGGCTCAAAATCTCACCGGGTTAAAAATGTCTACACTTATTTGTGAAGTCGTTAATTTTTGCTCAATATCCATCTTTGCTCAATTTCGGCTAGTGCTTTTGATTTTTACAAATTGAGACTTTAAACAAAGAATTAAGTGATATTTTTGGAAAATTTTAATTCCAATTTTTATTTATATTGGAAAAAATATTTTGGAATTTTGTAATTTCTCGGGGATTTTCGAAACTTTTCTATTTTTGGAGCATTTTGCAATTTGTGAAATTTAAAAAATGCACGTGTACCCACCCTCCCCCCCCCCCCCCCCCCCAAAAAAAAACTTATAATTTTGCAATGTCTTCGTGCAAAAAGGACTAAAATCTAAATAATAAGAAAGGTCCGTATTAAAATAGAGCAAATAAACAAAATGCAACTTTCATTGATAAACAAACACAATTTACAACACAAGAAGAAAGGCGTTACATAGTCCTTTGAAAAAATAAAATACACTGTAACATAAAAGAACTTCATAACAAGAACATAAACACCAACACACGGGCCTAGTGAGATAGGTCGAGGTCATTAGGACCTCAGGTATATGGTTCAGGAAAGTATCTCGAAAGTTGTGCATTTGGACCCATTTGGACCCATTTGGAGATGTTACATCTCTAATTGGACATGCACTATCATACTAGCATTCGGCGCATAGTTGCATTTATCCTCGCGGTACACGGTAATGAACCTGTTGAGTCGGGTCTTTAGATCATCAATTCGACAGTTGATAATCGTCGAATGATAGCTTCCCTCATCAAAATCGGGATTATATTCTGAGTCCTTGTCTTCTTCCTCTGGTTTTCCTCCCTCTAAGTGCATTGGTATATCTTCCTCCATTAGCTCATCGTCTTTAACAATCGATGGGAGGAATGTGGGCCACTCTTATTTGGCGTGCACTTCGATTGGTGGATGATCGCCTAATAAGTTTGGGAAATTTAATGTGAGAGTTAAGGGCCCGTACCCCGGCATCATGTAGTATCTCTATAGTGAATTATGCATAAAAAATGATACCTTACTAGTGTTCTTGTGCGCAATGTGAAGGATTTTGGTGTACAAGAACAGGGAAATATTTATTTCTCTTGCCTCTTTGAGAAGGTGGTAGAGGAAGATGTCATGGCGAATGCGGACAACCGAGTCATTTGTTATTTGGAGGATGGTGCCAATGTAATGAGGTGTTCATAGCAGAATCGCTCTGGAAGTCGGTCCAGGGAAAAGTATCTTGGATCCAGTCTTAATCGGGTGCCATCCGAGTGATGCACTCGATTTTGGAGAGGGGCACACCGTAAGTTGTGTAGGCATATTATTACGGTAGAATGATCCCTTATTCCCACATTTTGCGTTGGATGATGGCGGGAGAGAACGACACTTGGATTTCATCGACATAGTTCTCGTGGAGCGTGTTTATGTTATAGGCTAGGGTGGCATAGAAAATGTGAACCTCATCCTCATACATCTATCATTTGGGGGGTCAAAGATGGTGCACCACTTGCGACGGTGAAAGACAGCAGTGACGGCTTCGGGAAGCTCGTCCCACTTGACTTTTCATTCAATGTGGATGGTGTGGGTGGGCTTGAAAAATCCATTAAACCAATCCTGCTATTGGTTTCAGCGAAACATATGATTTCACCCTTGTCGAGGATGTTGGTGGAATCGTATATGGTAATGCGCCTATCCATGTGAAAACGGAAGAGTGATCATAGAGAAATTGGAAATAGGAAATAATAAGAGGTTGTTGGTGTGGAAGAATGTGTTGGGGGTATTTATAGGTGGGATTGGGCAGATAATTGGAAAATGGAGGTGGTAAGGGGGTGGAGGGAGATGAAAGTGGTTATTTATATTTGGTGGGAAATTAAAATAAGGGGATGAATTTGGCTACAGCTGATTCGAACCGATTCGGTCCTAGGGCAAAACTGGTTCGGGCTCAGGATGAATCGATTTGCACATTGTTCTCTACCTCAATTCCTTTTTCCCCTGTTTTCCATAGGCTACATTTTTATAACACCGTTTTCTCTTCTCTAATGCTTCTTAAGACTCCCCTAACATGTCAGTATCACGAGAAACCACAAGCTATCTCCATAAAGTAAAGAACACTCTCTCGTGCACGATGCGACATTGTGGTGTTCCTAACCTTCTCCTATCGCGGACTATACGGACCTCTAAACTACCCTAAACCTAATATGAAACTATAATATACAAAAAAATACCCCATACTCATCGTGGGTTTGACGACCTCTCGTGGAAGTTTGTTTAACCCCGTAAATAGGGTCCAACAATAAAATTATGTCGGCTTACTCGACCCATACCTTGAGATATGGCTTTAGACATTATCCATTAACTTTAAAGGTGCCCCACCCTTTGGGTTATCTAATTCTATCACGTCGTGGGGAAACACCTCTTTTATGATGAACGGTCCGGTACACCTAAAATTTAAATTGTCAAAAAACAAATGTAATCGTAAGTTATAAAGAAAGACTTTTTGACCTGAACGAAACTCCTTTCAATGGATAATTCGATCGTGTGTGAGTTTCATCATTTCTTTGGATATGCGGGTTCTTTCATACGCTTTGTTTCGTATGTCTTCCATACCGTGCCATTGTAGTTTTCACACTTCATTGTCTTTATCGAGATTATAGCTCTACCTCTTAATAGCCTAATATGATTTATGCTCGAGCTCAACGGGGAGATGGTAAGGCTTTCCATAGAAAAATCGAAATGGGGACATTCTGAGGGTGTTCTTGTATGCGTTCTGATAAGCCCATAGAAGATCGATTAATCAAGTAGACCAATTCTTTCAGTTAGGATCCACGGTCTTTTTGAGAATTTGTTTAATGTTTTGATTTGCTAACTCGACTGGCCCATTCATTTGTGGGTGGTAAGTCGTCCCAACCTTGTGCACGACTCCATAATTTGTCATTAATTTCTCAAATGGCCTAATACAAAAGTGCATGTCATCATCACTAATGATTTCCTTCGGAGCACCGAAGAGAGAGAGTATGTGTTCATGAATGAACTTTTTCACCACCTTACTGTCATATGTCCTCATAGCTATGGCCTGACCCATTTTTACACATAGTCTACCGAGACAACGATGTATAAGAAACCAAATGAGGGAGGTAAAGGACCCGTGAAGTCGATGATCCAACAGTAGAATATCTCGAAGACGAGAATATGGGTCAACGACAACATGTCTCGTCAAGTAATAGCTCCCATTCTTTGTCACTTATCGCAAGATTTGCAATGGGAATTTACATCCCAAAAAATTATGGGCCAATAAAGACCACTTTGAAGAATCTTAGTACCCATGTTTTTTCATGGAAAAGTAGACTTCACAAGTTTTAGAATGACAAAATCGGATGACACTAGAAATCACATCATCCATTACACCCCTCTGGATTATTTGGCCCACACAATACTTAAACAAGTATAGATCGTCATAGAAAAACATGCACAACCATATAAGAAACTACCTCTTCTCTTGTAGTATCCAATCGGAGAGGATGACCCCCATGGCAAGATAATTAGAAATATTCACAAACCAGGGGAGAGAGGAAGAGGCAAATAACTACTCGCCTAGAAAGTACTCGTCCATGGGTAAAGGATCTTAAGATACGTCTTACAAAACCTCAATAAATGATAGACTATGCCGTTTTCAACGCATTTATTATCTTTAATGGAAATGTCGAACTCTTGGAGTAGTAAGATCCACCTAATGAGGCGCGACTTTACATCCTTTTTGGAAAATGAGATATTTAAGAACCATGTGGTCGATAAATCATGTGAAGGGAGACCCGGTAAGATAGGAGCGGAAATTTTCAAGGGCAAATAATACACCTAGAAGCTCTTTCTCTGTGGTGGAGTAGTTTAATTGAGGTCTGGTTAAGGACTGCATAGCGTAGTAAATGGCATGGCCTTTCTTATCTGTTCGTTTCCCAAAAAGTATCCCCAACATCAAAGTCACTCGTATCACACATTATCTCGAATGGAAGGGTACAATCCAGAGCTTGCATGATGGGAGCGGAGACTATCATGATTTTTAATTTTTCAAAATCGTCTTGGCATGATTCACTACACTTAAAAGGGACACCCTTCATAAGTGGGTTGCTCAAGGGCCTAGTGATGGCACTAAAGTCCTTAATAAACCTATGATAAAACCCTTTTCGGCACAACAAGGAGTGAACGTACTTTAGTGACTTAGGTGGGGTAAGATCGTATATTACGTCATCTATCGACCTCTATACCTTTGGATGACACAATGTGGCCAAGAACTATGCCTTCGGTAACCATAAAATGACATTTCTCCCAATTTAGTTCCATGTTCTTTTCCACACATCGGGCTAACACCTTCTCCATATTAGAAAGGTAGTGGTAAAAAGAGGAGACGAAGACACTAAAACTCTCCATGAACACCTCAAGGCCCCTCTCGACCATGTCACTAAATTGACTAAGAATGCACCATTGAAAGGTCGTGGTAAATTTCACAATCCAAATGGAATATATTTATAGTCAAACGGGAAAAAAGGACATGTGAATGTGGTATTATCTTGATCTAACACATCGACCTCTATTTGGTTATACCCAAAATAACCATCCAAAAAGTAATAGAAAAGTTGACTTGAGATCTTACAAGCATTTGGTTCATAAATAACAAAAAGAAGAGTTCTTTTCGAGTTCTGGCATTAAGCTTTCAGTAGTCAATGCAAATGCATCACCCGGTGGTGGTACATTTGGGAATAAGTTCCCCCTTCGCATTTTCAATCAAGGTCATTCTCGACTTTTTCGGGACGAATTTAATATGACTCACCCATTTGCTATCCGAAATAGGATAGATGATGCCCACATCCAATAATTTAATGATCTCCGCTCTCACGACGTCTTTTATCCTCGGGTTTAAATTCCTTGTCTCTCTCTTTAGGGTCTCACATCCTGTTCGAGATGTATTTTTTGGAAACAAATTAAAGGGCTTATCCCTTTCAAATCTGCAATTCTCAAACTAAAATCACTTCGGTGCTTCCATAGAATGGCCATAAGTTTCCCCTTTTTCTCTTTACTTAGGCTCGAGGACATAACAACAGGATATATCTCATTGTCTCCCAAGTAAGTATATTTGACGTTCGAAGGAAGCTTTTTCAATTCGAGGGTAGGAAATTTGTCATTGAAGCAAACTGTGCTCGATTCCCTCATTGGTAGTTACTTGAATCAAGAGACCGAGCTAATATCTCTCACATCCTCATCGCTCTCACTCGCCTCCAACAACTCTCATATCTCCTTCATTCTCTGTTGCACTCGATATACGTATTATCGCCCTCACTCACTGTAATAAGACACACCTCTAATGGATCCTTTGTGTGATTACCTTCAAAGTGTTCGTATACTACATCCTCTATAGGATCCATCTTGCACAACGCATCCTCATCATCCATTTACATTGTGATGTTAAAGATATTAGTCTCCAGTGTCATATTCCCGAATGTGAGTTGCATTTGCCCATTTCATGTGTTAATCAAAAAATTATCCGTAGCTAAGACTGGGTGGACAAGGATTACGAGAACATGATAGCTTGAGGGAGATGAGGGATCCATTTCCCAAATGACAAAATCTATCGGGAAGTAGAAAGTGTCAACTTAGACAATCACGTCCTCAATAATCTCTTGATGTATCTTCATATAACGATTCGCATGTTAGAGAGTAATTTTTGTTGGTTAAGGTCCCCCAAGTCAAGTTGTCTGTAGATGGAGTAGTGGAGAATATTATCACTCTCCCCTAAATTTAGTAGCTCTCTCTCAATTTTGCTCTCTCCAAAGGTGAATAAAATGGTATGTTTACTTTTGTAAATACAAAAAATCATCCAATAAACACTTTATATTGAATTCAACCACATAACTAACCTTATACTCTAAATATGTTATCATCAATCAATGGCTTAATTAGAATCTAATATAACTAATATATATATCGCGTGAGTATCCACTCTTCAAACATGATAAATATAATGTTTAATACCCATCATTAGCCACATAAATCTTTTCTTATACTTAATCTTGCAACTAATATTCGTAATCATGTTTTGGGGAATTACTATTCAATCTCTATTAAGAAATTTTATCCCTGAAATTTAACGCATAAGAAACTTACCAAACTGTTGAGGATATTTCTTCTTCATATTATCCTCTAGTTCCCACGTGGCCTCCTCCACATTGTGACTCCTTCATATTACCTTAAGATTTTATTTCATAACTTTTGCTTTTTTCAATCAGAAATAGCAATTGGTTCTTCTACATAAGTCAAGTCATCTTAAAGCTCTATTGGTTGTGAGATTAACAAATGTGAATAATATAATACATAGTTATACAACATCAGTATATAAAAATTTTCATGTGTCAAAGACAATTCTAGTGGTCCTGCCAACTTATAAGATACGGATTCAATTTGTTTCACTATCTCATAAGGAATAATGTACCCATGACTTAATTTTCCCCTCTTATAAAATCTTATAATCCCTCTCCAACATGAAACACATAGGAATATTGATCACCCTCCTCAAATTATAATTCTTTCCTTCGATTGTATGCATAGCTTTTTATGTCTACTTTAAGACACCTTTAAGTGATTATGAATAAGCTTTATCTTCTTAGTAGTATGATGCATAGTTTTTTGCCCATGTAATTTTGGTTCTAGTACTTTAGTCCAATATACTAGAGTTTTAAACTTTCTCCCATACAACGCTTCATAATGAGCCAACTCAGTACTGGAATGATAATTGTTTTTATAGGCAAACTCGATTAGTGACAAATGCTCATCCCAATAACCTTTGAACAATACTACACAAATTCCTAACATGTCTTCGAGTGTATGGATCATTCTTTCTAACTATCCATCGGTCTGAGGATGAAATTTTGTATTAAATTTCAATTTACTCCCCAAATATTATTGCAAAACTAGGCAAGAAGCGAGAAGTAAACTTAGGATCGAGGTCATAAATAATAAAAATAAGTGCACCGTGTAATATAATTATCTTATCCACATATATTTTAGCACATCTATTCATCGAGTAAGTAGATTTAATAGTACACTTAGCTAATCTATCAATGACAACTTAAATATAATCAAACCCTTGTGGTGCCTATGGGAAACCTATAAGGAAATCAATGGAAAGATGTTCCCATTTCCACTCAGGATTAGGTAAGTATTGTAGTGAGCCAATATTTTTCTTATTCTTTGTCTTCACTTTTTGGTAAACTAGACATCTAGCAACAAAATCTGCAATTATGTGTCTCATTCTTGGCCACCAATAGCATTGTTTTAAATCTCTATTAAGTTTTGTGCTACTAGGATGCATAACATATAAAGAACAGTGGGATTCCTATAAAATTATTGTCCTATAATTAGACAAGCTAGGAACACACAAACGGTTATCATACATAACTATGTAATCATCACAAATAAAAAATTCATTTGTGTTACCCTTTTGCATATTGTCTCCAACTTTCTCCAATTTTGTATTTTCTGCCTATGATTGTCGTATCCAGACTATCAACATAGTTCTAACCACTGTTCTAAAAAATCCGCCTAGGCTCTGCCTAGGTACGCCTAGGCTTGAGGCTTGGGATAAACTCCCTGCCTTATGCTTTTTACGCATTATTCTTGGTAAAACCCTTAAGATGTACTTTTTTCTAAAAACAATGCTTTAGTGAAACAATATTGCCTTTTAAATATTTTTCTTACAAACCGGATCATTATTTCATCCAAAATAATCAATTAGTATTTTAATTTGCATATATTCAGACTTAATTTTATGATATGTAAAATTTTAGTATTTTAATAGCCTTGTTATGCTTAAAAAATATTAGAATATATTAAGAGGGCCTAAACGCCTTTTCACGCCTTTTTACACCTAAGGCCCGCCTAGGCTTCTAAGGCTTAAGGCTTGGCCTTCGCGCCTCAATCACGCCCCGCGTTTTTTAGAACCTTGGCTCTAACATTTAAATGTGCTACTAGTTCTTAGATTTATTTAAAGTTAATTCCACCCCCACTCAAAGCTAACTCTTTCATAAGGTTAACTCGAATACAATAAATATAAGACAGTCTACCTAGAAACTTTCTACTCAAAGCATCCGTGGCAAAATTAGCCCTACCCAGACGATGATTTATTAGGCAGGCATAATCTTTTAGAAGTTCCATACACCTCCTTTGCCTTAAGTTCAAGTCTTTCCGAGTAAACAAATATTTTAAACTTTGATGGCCAATAAAAATTTCACAACTAACACCATATAAGTAATGCCTCTAAATCATTATAGAAAAAACTACTGCGGATAACTCAAGATCATGTGTAGGTTGGTTGTGTTCATGTATCTTTAATTATTGCGAATAAAAAACAATTACCTTTCCATATTGCATTAATACACAACCAAGTCCTCGATATGAGGCATCACTATAAATGACTAAACCTTATGTACCTGTTGGAATAGTCAATAGTGGAGTTGGTGTCAACTTACTATCTAAATTTTAAAAGTTTTGATAAAAATCATCATTCCACATAAACTTGTTCGACTTTGTAGTAATCTTAGTCAATGGTAATGCAATAGAATAAAAGCCCGATATATATCTCATGTAATATCTAGCCAATCTAAAAAAAACTACGCACCTCTGTCACACTAGTTGGCTTTTCCTAATTCATTAGTACTTGTATCTTCTAAGGATCAACACAAATTCCATCAGCAGAAATAACATGCCCTAAAACTATTACCCTATCTAGCCAAATTCACATTTAGTAAATTTGGCGTGTAACTAGTTCTTTTTCAGGGTCAGTAAAATAGCACGGTAATAGTGTTCATTTTCCTTCCTACTATAAGAATATATCAAAATATTATCAATAAAGACAAAAACAAAGGAATCCATATATGGGTGAAATATGTCGTTTATCAAGTCCATGAATACCACTGCTTAATTTGTTAACTCAAATGGCATGGCAATAAATTCATACTAACCACACTTGAAATGAAAAGCAGATTTAGAAATGTCACAGTCCATACTTTCAACTGATGATATCCAGATCTGAGATCAATATTGAAAAATACTATGGATCCTTACAACTAAGAAAATTAGTCATCGATGTAGGGTAGTGGCTTTTTGTTATGGATTGTCACCTTGTTCAACTGATGATAATCAATGCAAAGTCTCATGGTTTCATCTTTCTTTTTCATAAACAATATTACGCCCCCCCCCCCCCACATGGTGATTCACTTGGTCGTATAAAGCCATGGTCTAACAAATCTTCCAACTGTATTTTTATCTCTTTTAATTCTACAGGGGAAATATAATATGGTGCAATAGATATCGGTGTGATCCCTAGTAAAAAGTCAATCACAAATTCTAACTCATGATCAGGTGCTAAACCTGAAAGTTCTTCTGGAAAGACATCGGCAAACTCATTAACCACTGGTATATCTCGTAGTTTTTTTATCATCTTGTTGTGTGTTCACCACGTGATCAAGGTAACCCTGATGTCCTTTTCTTATAAGTTTTTATGATTTTGTAGTAAAAATCAAACATGTTGGAGTGATATTTATGTCTCCCATAAATTTAAATTCAGGTTCACCTAGTAGCCCTAACACTACCTCCTTTCTAAAGAAGTTTATACAAACATGATAGGAGGCCAAGTAATCCATACCTAGTATCACATTAAAGTCACGCATGTCTAGAGGTAATAAGTTAATCAGCAAGTCCTTCTCACCTACTAATACCATGCACTCCCTACACACCCAGTCAATAAAAATGAGTTCCTCTACTGGAGTACCAATAGCTAAACCATAATCTAATAATCACAATGGTTTATTAAGATGCAACAGATAAAGTAAAAACACGAAAAAATGAGTAGATTCAGGATCTATCAACACATAAGTATCTTTCCTACAAATGGGAAGTGTACCTATCACCATTTTATGTGTAAATTGTGCATCTTTTCGTGTCAGTTAAAAGACTCTACCTTAACCCTAGATTTAGGATCCACATTCTCTACCTCCCTGTGTACATTATATGTACAACTCTTACCTCCTACCGTCACTACAAGAAAAATGAGTATTAGGGACGGTAAAAAACCGTCCCTAAAAGTGCAAAAACCGTCCCTAAAGAGTATTAGGGACGGTTTTTGCTACGGCAAAAATCCGTCCCTTATACTAGGCATCCTAAATATTTTAGGGACGGATTTTACCATCCTAAATTTTAATTCATGGACACTCTGCATTTAGCATTAGGGACGGATTTTACCGTCCCAAATGGTGTTCCCGCGAAAAAATCCCTGCTCCCGCCAATAGTATTAGGGACGGATAAACCGTCCCTAATACTACTGAGATTCTGGCAACCCTATTAGGAACGGTAAAAACCGTCCCTAAAGGTAATTTCAATTGATGCAGAAATGGGTATTAGGGACGGTAAAAACCGTCCCAAAAGGTATTCTCAATTAGTACAAATTAGTATTAGGGACGGTTTATAACCGTCCCAATTGATAAATAAAAAATTATCATAAATAGTTATATTATTATATGTTTTATGTTGCAATAATAATTGACGTATAATTTGCATTATAAATCAAATCATCCGATCATAAACGCAATATATCAACCACATTCATTGAAGCACGTATCCAATAACAATTTCTTCCATTAAACTACATTCAAGTCGAAATGTTTAAATGAGTACAAAATCATACTAATTAATAAGATATACAATTGTCAAAAAAAATATCATCCCTAAATTAAGATGGTAAATATGGTTGTCACGCTTCAAAAACTTCTCTTAGTGTCACATATAGTAGACACACTCAAAATCCCGTCTCTTCAACTTCTTGTGCACAACCTGCAATCAATAAATAATCATTTTATCAAAATAATATTATAGTAAAATAAAATATCCAAATATATTAACGATTCTTTACATTTTTTTAAAAAAATCGACAAAGTCTCCTTTGTTTATACATGAAAACCAACCTGTTTAATGAACACAGAAGCCCGCACGTCAATTAAAAAATTAAAAAATCTCCCAAATCAACAATTCATTATAATTTTTAAAAAAATTCGGCAGAGTCTCCTTTGTTTATACATGAAAACCAACCTGTTTAATCAACACAAAAGCCCGCACGCCCAGTAAAAAAAATAAAACAACAATCTCGCATATTAACAAGAATAATAAATAATAAATTTACCTGTCACAAACCATTGATTCGTTCATGTGTTCCACACGAATAAAATATCCCCCTAAAATGTTATCCTGCAAAACAATATAAGAAACAGAACAAAAAAGATATCAGTATTCAAATAATGTTTAAACATAAAAGTCTAAATATGCATATAGTATAGTATATAATAGTACTAGCGGAATGCCCGTGCCTGAAGGCACGGCGAAAATTTTGAAATCAAAAAATTACAAAATGGTGAAAATTTTCGAAATATGTAATTGCAAAACGGCAAAAAAAGAGTAATTTATAACAATTGACCATAATCTCCTTTATTTATAAACTATTCACCCTGCTTAACAAACAACAAATAGTCCAACAACATTCAAATAATCTAAATCCATCAAACAAATTCACATATAATATGAAATATACAATATTCATCAAATAAATTCTCATTGCGTCTCAAAAAAACAAAGTGTCAAAGTTTTAAAAAAAATTGGGCAGAATCTCCTTTGTTTATTTGACTATCCACCCTTCTCAAGGGATAACAACAAATCCAATAATATAAAAAAAAAAAAAACGCCTAACAAAAGCTTCAATGAAACAAACATCTTAAAAAAAAATATATATATATATATCACCCCCACCCCCAGCCCACCTATCACCCCCTCTCCTGCCACCCCTCATCCCCCGCGCATCACCCCCTACCTGCTCCCCCCACCTATCACCCCCTCTCCTGCCACCCCAACCCGTCACCACTCATCCCTCGCGCATCACTCCCTACCTGCTCCCCCCCCCCCACACACACCTGCTGCCGCCCCCCACCCCACCCCACTTGCTGCTGCCCCCACCCCCTACCTACTGCTGTTGCCCCCCACCCCTCCCACCACCACCACCACCACACCCCTACCTGCTGTTGCTGCTACTGCCCCCACCCCCACCCCCTAGCTGCTGCTGATGCCCCCCACCCCCTACCTGCTGCTGATGCCCCCCACCCCACCCCACTTGCGATTAAATCCGAGGTACAAAATGCAACAAATTCGGGAATCCCCTGTTCATGAATAGAGAAATAAATTCAATTTTGTAAATCCCAAGCAAACATTTAAACAGATCAAAATTGATCTTTACCCGTAGTTCCACTCGACACAATCGCAAAATGAATCAAAGCGAACGTATACCTATTGCATATCTAAAAATCAACGAAAGAAAAAAGAACGATAATTAGGAATATTCAACCCAATACTCTAAAAAATGAATTTAACTGCTTATAAACACATGTCAAGGGTATAACAATAGTAGAGCAATGTTCTTACGCGGTCGGTTCTTACGAGTCACATTGGTCCCGTGCCAGGTGTTCGTGACTCTTACGGGACCGTTTTAAGGTTGTTTTACGTTTTCACCCTTCGATGGCATGTTTTCATGCTCAAGTTTATTTTTTTGCAAATTTACGTCGTACACTCCAACCGGGAGCCTCGGGACTACGCCGTCTGTCCCTACGAGTCACATTGGTCCCGTGCGAGGTGTTCGTGACTCTTGCGGGACCGTTTTGTGGCTGTTTTACATTTTCACCCTTCGATGGCATGTTTTTATGCTTAAGTTTATTTTTTTGCAAATTTACGTCGTACACTCCAACCGGGAGCCTCGGGACTACGCCGTCTGTTCCTACGAGTCACATTGGTCCCGTTGGAGGTGTTCGTGACTCTTACGGGACCCTTTTGGGGCTGTTTTACATTTTCACCCTTCGATGGCATGTTTTTATGCTCAAGTTTATTTTTTTACAAATTTACGTCGTACACTCCAACCGGGACCCCCGTGACTACGCGGTCGATTCCTACGAGTCACATTGGTCCCGTACGAGGTGTTCGTGACTCTTACGGGACCGTTTTAAGGCTGTTTTATGTTTTCACCCTTCGATGGCATGTTTTTATGCTTAAGTCTAATTTTTTGGAAATTTACGTCGTACACTCCAACCGGGAGTCCCGTGGCTACGCGGTCGGTTCCTACGAGTCACATTGGTCCCGTGCGAGGTGTTCGTGACTCTTATGGGACCGTTTTAAGGCTCTTTTATGTTTTCACCCTTCGATGGCATATTTTTATGCTTAAGTTTATTTTTTTGCAAATTTACGTTGTACACTCCAATCGGGAGCCCCGTGACTACGCGGTCGGTTCCTACGAGTCACATTGGTCCCATGGGAGGTATTCGTGACTCTTACGGGACCGTTTTAAGGTTGTTTTTCGTTTTCACCCTTCGATGGCATGTTTTTATACTTTAAGTCTATTTTTTTTCAAATTTACGTTGTACACTCCAACCGAGAGCACCGTGACTACGCCAGCTGTTCCTACGAGTCACATTGGTCCCGTACGAGGTGTTCGTAACTCTTACGGGACCGTTTTAAGCCTATTTTACCTTTTCACCCTTCGGTGGCATGTTTTTATGCTTAAGTTTATTTTTTTGCAAATTTATGTCGTACACTCCAACCGGGAGCCTCGGGACTACGCCGTCTGTTCCTACGAGTCACATTGGTCCCGTGCGAGGTGTTCGTGACTCTTACGGGACCCTTTTGGGGCTGTTTTACATTTTCACCCTTCGATGGCATGTTTTTATGCTCAAGTTTATTTTTTTGCAAATTTACGTCGTACACTCCAACCGGGAGCCCCGTGACTACGCGGTCGGTTCATACGAGTCACATTGGTCCCGTACGAAGTGTTCGTGACTCTTACGGGACCGATTTAAGGCTGTTTTACGTTTTCACCCTTCGATGGCATGTTTTTATGCTTAGGTCTAATTTTTTGGAAATTTACGTCGTACACTCCAACCGGGAGTCCCGTGTCTACGCGGTCGGTTCCTACGAGTCACATTAGTCCCGTGCGAGGTGTTCGTGACTCTTACGGGACCGTTTTAAAGCTGTTTTTCGTTTTCACCCATTGATGGCATTTTTTTACTTTAAGTCCATTTTTTTTGCAAATTTACGTCGTACACTCCAACCGGGAGCCCCGTGACTACGTCGTCTGTTCCAACGAGTCACATTGGTCCCGTACGAGGTGTTCGTAACTCTTACGGGTCCGTTTTAAAGTTGTTTTACGTTTTCACCCTTCGATGGCATGTTTTTATGCTCAAGTTTATTTTTTTGCCAATTTACGTCGTACACTCAAAAGGGAGTCTCAGGACTACGCCGTCTGTTCCTACGAGTCACATTGGTCCCGTGCGAGGTGTTCGTGACTCTTGCGGGACCGTTTCGTGGCTATTTTACATTTTCACCCTTCGATGGCATGTTTTTATGCTTAAGTTTATTTTTTTGCAAATTTACGTCGTACACTCCAACCGGGAGCCTCGGGACTACGCCGTCGGTTCCTACGAGTCACATTGGTCCCGTGCGAGGTGTTCGTGACTCTTACGGGACCCTTTTGTGGCTGTTTTACATTTTCACCCTTCGATGGCATGTTTTTATGATTAAGTTTATTTTTTTGCAAATTTACGTCGTACACTCCAACCAGGAGCCCCGTGACTACGCGGTCGGTTCCTACGAGTCACATTGGTCCCGTACGAGGTGTTCGTGACTCTTTCGGGACCGTTTTAAGGCTGTTTTATGTTTTCACCCGTCGATGGCATGTTTTTATGCTTAAGTCTAATTTTTTGGAAATTTACGTCGTACACTCCAATCGGGAGTCCCGTGTCTACGCGGTCGGTTCCTACGAGTCACATTGGTCCCGTACGAGGTGTTCGTGACTCTTACGGGACCGTTTTAAGGTTGTTTTATGTTTTCACCCTTCGATGGCATGTTTTTATGCTTAAGTCTAATTTTTTGGAAATTTACGTCGTACACTCCAACCGGGAGTCCCGTGTCTACGCGATCGGTTCCTACGAGTCACATTGGTCCCGTACGAGGTGTTCGTGACTCTTACGGGACCGTTTTAAGGCTGTTTTATGTTTTCACCCTTCGATGGTATGTTTTTATGCTTAAGTCTAATTTTTTGAAAATTTACGTCGTACACTCCAACCGGGAGTCCCGTGTCTACGCGGCCGGTTCCTACGAGTCACATTGGAACCGTACGAGGTGTTCGTGACTCTTACGGGACCGTTTTAAGGCCGTTTTATGTTTTCACCCTTCGATGGCATGTTTTTATGCTCAAGTTTATTTTTTTTGCAAATTTACGTCGTACACTCCAACCGGGAGCCTCGGGACTACGCCGTCTGTTCCTACGAGTCACATTGGTCCCGTGCGAGGTGTTCGTGACTCTTACGGGATCCTTTTGTGGCTGTTTTACATTTTCACCCTTCGATGTCATGTTTTTAAGCTTAAGTTTATTTTTTTGCAAATTTACGTCGTACACTCCAATCAGGAGACCCGTGACTACGCGGTCGGTTCCTACGAGTCACATTGGTCCCATGGGAGGTATTCATGACTCTTACGGGACCGTTTTAAGGTTGTTTTTCATTTTCACCCTTCGATGGCATGTTTTTAAACTTTAAGTCTATTTGTTTTGCAAATTTACGACGTACACTCCAACCGGGAGCACCGTGACTACGCCGTCTGTTCCTACGAGTCCCATTGGTCTCGTACGAGGTGTTCGTAACTCTTACGGGACCATTTTAAGCCTATTTTACCTTTTCACCCTTCGATGGCCTGTTTTTATACTTTAAGTTTATTTTTTTGTAAATTTACGTCATACACTCCAACCGAGAGCCTCAGGACTACGCCGTCTGTTCCTACGAGTCACATTGGTCCCGTACGAGGTGTTCGTGACTCTTACGGGACCCTTTTGGGGCTGTTTTACATTTTCACCCTTCGATGGCATGTTTTTATGCTCAAGTTTATTTTTTTGCAAATTTACGTCGTACACTCCAACCGGGACCCCCGTGACTACGCGGTCGGTTCCTACGAGTCACATTGGTCCCATACGAGGTGTTCGTGACTCTTACGGGACCGTTTTACGGCTGTTTTATGTTTTCACCCTTCGATGGGATGTTTTTTTGCGTAAGTCTAATTTTTTGGAAATTTACGTCGTACACTCCAACCGGGAGTCCCGTGTCTACGCGATCGGTTCCTACGAGTCACATTGGTCCCGTGCGAGGTGTTCGTGACTCTTACGGGACCGTTTTAAGACTGTTTTTCATTTTCACCATTCGATGGCATTTTTTTACTTTAAGTCCATTTTTTTTCAAATTTACATCGTACACTCCAACAGGGAGCCCCGTGACTACGCCGTCTGTTCCAACGAGTCACATTGGTCCCGTACGAGGTGTTCGTAACTCTTACGGGACCGTTTTAAGGTTGTTTTATGTTTTCACCCTTCGATGGCATGTTTTTATGCTCAAGTTTATTTTTTTGTAAATTTACGTCGTACACTCCAACCGGGAGCCTCGGGACTACGCCGTCTGTTCCTACGAGTCACATTGGTCCCGTGCGAGGTGTTCGTGACTCTTGCGTGACCGTTTTGTGGCTGTTTTCCATTTTCACCCTTCGATGGCATGTTTTTATGCTTAAGTTTATTTTTTTTGTAAATTTACGTCGTACACTCCAACCGGGAGCCTCAGGACTACGCCGTCTGTTCCTACGAGTCACATTGGTCCCGTGCGAGGTGTTCGTGACTCTTACGGGACCCTTTTGTGGTTGTTTTACATTTTCACCCTTCGATGTCATGTTTTTATGCTTAAGTTTATTTTTTTGCAAATTTACGTTGTACACTCCAATCGGGAGCCCCGTGACTACGCGGTCGGTTCCTACGAGTCACATTGGTCCCATGGGAGGTATTCGTGACTCTTACGGGACCGTTTTAAGGCTGTTTTTCGTTTTCACCCTTCGATGGCATGTTTTTATACTTTAAGTCTATTTTTTTGCAAATTTACGTTGTACACTCCAACCGGGAGCACCGTGACTACGCCGTCTGTTCCTACGAGTCACATTGGTCCCGTACGAGTTGTTCGTAACTCTTACGGGACCGTTTTAAGCCTATTTTACCTTTTCACCCTTCGATGGCATGTTTTTATGCTTAAGATTATTTTTTTTCAAATTTGCGTCGTACACTCCAACCGGAAGCCTCGGGACTACGCCGTCTGTTCCTACAAGTCACATTGGTCCCGTGCGAGGTGATCGTGACTCTTACGGGACCCTTTTGTGGTTGTTTTACATTTTCACCCTTCGATGGCATATTTTTATGCTCAAGTTAATTTTTTTGCAAATTTACGTCGTACACTCCAATCGGGAGCCCCGTGACTACGCGGTCGGTTCCTACGAGTCACATTGGTCCCGTACGAGTTGTTCGTAACTCTTACGGGACCGTTTTAAGGTTGTTTTATGTTTTCACCCTTCGATGGCATGTTTTTATGCTTAAGTCTAATTTTTTGGAAATTTACGTCGTACACTCCAACCGGGAGTCCCGTGTCTACGCGATCGGTTCCTACGAGTCACATTGGTCCCGTACGAGGTGTTCGTGACTCTTACGGGACCGTTTTAAGGCTGTTTTATGTTTTCACCCTTCGATGGTATGTTTTTATGCTTAAGTCTAATTTTTTGAAAATTTACGTCGTACACTCCAACCGGGAGTCCCGTGTCTACGCGGCCGGTTCCTACGAGTCACATTGGAACCGTACGAGGTGTTCGTGACTCTTACGGGACCGTTTTAAGGCCGTTTTATGTTTTCACCCTTCGATGGCATGTTTTTATGCTCAAGTTTATTTTTTTTGCAAATTTACGTCGTACACTCCAACCGGGAGCCTCGGGACTACGCCGTCTGTTCCTACGAGTCACATTGGTCCCGTGCGAGGTGTTCGTGACTCTTACGGGATCCTTTTGTGGCTGTTTTACATTTTCACCCTTCGATGTCATGTTTTTAAGCTTAAGTTTATTTTTTTGCAAATTTACGTCGTACACTCCAATCAGGAGACCCGTGACTACGCGGTCGGTTCCTACGAGTCACATTGGTCCCATGGGAGGTATTCATGACTCTTACGGGACCGTTTTAAGGTTGTTTTTCATTTTCACCCTTCGATGGCATGTTTTTAAACTTTAAGTCTATTTGTTTTGCAAATTTACGACGTACACTCCAACCGGGAGCACCGTGACTACGCCGTCTGTTCCTACGAGTCCCATTGGTCTCGTACGAGGTGTTCGTAACTCTTACGGGACCATTTTAAGCCTATTTTACCTTTTCACCCTTCGATGGCCTGTTTTTATACTTTAAGTTTATTTTTTTGTAAATTTACGTCATACACTCCAACCGAGAGCCTCAGGACTACGCCGTCTGTTCCTACGAGTCACATTGGTCCCGTACGAGGTGTTCGTGACTCTTACGGGACCCTTTTGGGGCTGTTTTACATTTTCACCCTTCGATGGCATGTTTTTATGCTCAAGTTTATTTTTTTGCAAATTTACGTCGTACACTCCAACCGGGACCCCCGTGACTACGCGGTCGGTTCCTACGAGTCACATTGGTCCCATACGAGGTGTTCGTGACTCTTACGGGACCGTTTTACGGCTGTTTTATGTTTTCACCCTTCGATGGGATGTTTTTTTGCGTAAGTCTAATTTTTTGGAAATTTACGTCGTACACTCCAACCGGGAGTCCCGTGTCTACGCGATCGGTTCCTACGAGTCACATTGGTCCCGTGCGAGGTGTTCGTGACTCTTACGGGACCGTTTTAAGACTGTTTTTCATTTTCACCATTCGATGGCATTTTTTTACTTTAAGTCCATTTTTTTTCAAATTTACATCGTACACTCCAACAGGGAGCCCCGTGACTACGCCGTCTGTTCCAACGAGTCACATTGGTCCCGTACGAGGTGTTCGTAACTCTTACGGGACCGTTTTAAGGTTGTTTTATGTTTTCACCCTTCGATGGCATGTTTTTATGCTCAAGTTTATTTTTTTGTAAATTTACGTCGTACACTCCAACCGGGAGCCTCGGGACTACGCCGTCTGTTCCTACGAGTCACATTGGTCCCGTGCGAGGTGTTCGTGACTCTTGCGTGACCGTTTTGTGGCTGTTTTCCATTTTCACCCTTCGATGGCATGTTTTTATGCTTAAGTTTATTTTTTTTGTAAATTTACGTCGTACACTCCAACCGGGAGCCTCAGGACTACGCCGTCTGTTCCTACGAGTCACATTGGTCCCGTGCGAGGTGTTCGTGACTCTTACGGGACCCTTTTGTGGTTGTTTTACATTTTCACCCTTCGATGTCATGTTTTTATGCTTAAGTTTATTTTTTTGCAAATTTACGTTGTACACTCCAATCGGGAGCCCCGTGACTACGCGGTCGGTTCCTACGAGTCACATTGGTCCCATGGGAGGTATTCGTGACTCTTACGGGACCGTTTTAAGGCTGTTTTTCGTTTTCACCCTTCGATGGCATGTTTTTATACTTTAAGTCTATTTTTTTGCAAATTTACGTTGTACACTCCAACCGGGAGCACCGTGACTACGCCGTCTGTTCCTACGAGTCACATTGGTCCCGTACGAGTTGTTCGTAACTCTTACGGGACCGTTTTAAGCCTATTTTACCTTTTCACCCTTCGATGGCATGTTTTTATGCTTAAGATTATTTTTTTTCAAATTTGCGTCGTACACTCCAACCGGAAGCCTCGGGACTACGCCGTCTGTTCCTACAAGTCACATTGGTCCCGTGCGAGGTGATCGTGACTCTTACGGGACCCTTTTGTGGTTGTTTTACATTTTCACCCTTCGATGGCATATTTTTATGCTCAAGTTAATTTTTTTGCAAATTTACGTCGTACACTCCAATCGGGAGCCCCGTGACTACGCGGTCGGTTCCTACGAGTCACATTGGTCCCGTACGAGGTGTTCGTGACTCTTACGGGACCGTTTTAAGGCTGTTTTTCATTTTCACCCTTCGATGGCATGTTTTTATGCTTAAGTTTATTTTTTTGCAAATTTACGTCGTACACTCCAACCGGGAGCCTCGAGACTACGCCGTCTGTTCCTACGAGTCACATTGGTCCCGTGCGAGGTGTTCGTGACTCTTACGGGACCCTTTTGGGGCTGTTTTACATTTTCACCCTTCGATGGCATGTTTTTATGCTTAAGATTATTTTTTTGCAAATTTACGCCGTACACTCCAACCGGGAGCCCCGTGACTACGCCGTCTGTTCCAACGAGTCACATTGGTCCCGTACGAGGTGTTCATAACTCTTACGGGACCGTTTTAATGTTGTTTTACGTTTTGACCCTTCGATGGCATGTTTTTATGCTCAAGTTTATTTTTTTGCAAATTTACGTCGTACACTCCAACCGGGAGCCTCGGGACTACGCCGTCTGTTCCTACGAGTCACATTGGTCCCGTGCGAGGTGTTCGTGACTCTTACGGGACCGTTTTGTGGCTGTTTTACATTTTCAGCCTTCGATGGCATGTTTTTATGCTTAAGTTTATTTTTTTGCAAATTTACGTCGTACACTCCAACTGGGAGCCTCGGGACTACGCCGTCTATTCCTACGAGTCACATTGGTCCCGTGCGAGGTGTTCGTGACTCTTACGGGACCCTTTTGGGGCTGTTTTACATTTTCACCCTTCGATGGCATGTTTTTATGCTCAAGTTTATTTTTTTACCAATTTACGTCGTACACTCCAACCGGGACCCCCGTGACTACGCGGTCGATTCCTACGAGTCACATTGGTCCCGTACGAGGTGTTCGTGACTCTTACGGGACCGTTTTAAGGCTGTTTTACGTTTTCACCCTTCGATGGGATGTTTTTTTGCGTAAGTCTAATTTTTTGGAAATTTACGTCGTACACTCTAACCGGGAGTCCCGTGTCTACGCGATCGGTTCCTACGAGTCACATTGGTCCCGTGCGAGGTGTTCGTGACTCTTACGGGACCGTTTTAAGACTGTTTTTCGTTTTCACCCTTCGATGGCATTTTTGTACATTAAGTCCATTTTTTTGCAAATTTACGTCGTACACTCCAACCGGGAGCCCCGTGACTACACCGTCTGTTCCAACGAGTCACATTGGTCCCGTACAAGGTGTTCGTAACACTTACGGGACCGTTTTAAGGTTGTTTTACGTTTTCACCCTTCGATGGCATGTTTTTATGCTCAAGTCTATTTTTTTTACAAATTTACGTCGTAGACTCCAACCGGGAGCCTCGGGACTACGCCGTCTGTTCCTACGAGTCACATTGGTCCCGTGCGAGGTGTTCGTGACTCTTGCGTGACCGTTTTGTGGCTGTTTTACATTTTCACCCTTCGATGGCATGTTTTTATGCTTAAGTTTATTTTTTTTGCAAATTTACGTCGTACAGTCCAACCGGGAGCCTCGGGACTACGCCGTCTGTTCCTACGAGTCACATTGGTCCCGTACGAGGTGTTCGTGACTCTTACGGGACCGTTTTAAGGCTGTTTTATGTTTTCACCCTTCGATGGGATGTTTTTTTGCGTAAGTCTAATTTTTTGGAAATTTACGTCGTACACTCCAACCGGGAGTCCCGTGTCTACGCGATCGGTTCCTACGAGTCACATTGGTCCCGTGCGAGGTGTTCATGACTCTTACGGGACCGTTTTAAGACTGGTTTTCATTTTCACCATTCGATGGCATTTTTTTACTTTAAGTCCATTTTTTTTCAAATTTACATCGTACACTCCAACAGGGAGCCCGTGACTACGCCGTCTGTTCCAACGAGTCACATTGGTCCCGTACGAGGTGTTCGTAACTCTTACGGGACCGTTTTAAGGTTGTTTTACGTTTTCACCCTTCGATGGCATGTTTTTATGCTCAAGTTTATTTTTTTGTAAATTTACGTCGTACACTCCAACCGGGAGCCTCGGGACTACGCCGTCTGTTCCTACGAGTCACATTGGTCCCGTGCGAGGTGTTCGTGACTCTTGCGTGACCGTTTTGTGGCTGTTTTCCATTTTCACCCTTCGATGGCATGTTTTTATGCTTAAGTTTATTTTTTTTGTAAATTTACGTCGTACACTCCAACCGGGAGCCTCAGGACTACGCCGTCTGTTCCTACGAGTCACATTGGTCCCGTGCGAGGTGTTCGTGACTCTTACGGGACCCTTTTGTGGTTGTTTTACATTTTCACCCTTCGATGTCATGTTTTTATGCTTAAGTTTATTTTTTTGCAAATTTACGTTGTACACTCCAATCGGGAGCCCCGTGACTACGCGGTCGGTTCCTACGAGTCACATTGGTCCCATGGGAGGTATTCGTGACTCTTACGGGACCGTTTTAAGGCTGTTTTTCGTTTTCACCCTTCGATGGCATGTTTTTATACTTTAAGTCTATTTTTTTGCAAATTTACGTTGTACACTCCAACCGGGAGCACCGTGACTACGCCGTCTGTTCCTACGAGTCACATTGGTCCCGTACGAGTTGTTCGTAACTCTTACGGGACCGTTTTAAGCCTATTTTACCTTTTCACCCTTCGATGGCATGTTTTTATGCTTAAGATTATTTTTTTTCAAATTTGCGTCGTACACTCCAACCGGAAGCCTCGGGACTACGCCGTCTGTTCCTACAAGTCACATTGGTCCCGTGCGAGGTGATCGTGACTCTTACGGGACCCTTTTGTGGTTGTTTTACATTTTCACCCTTCGATGGCATATTTTTATGCTCAAGTTTATTTTTTTGCAAATTTACGCGTACACTCCAATCGGGAGCCCCGTGACTACGCGGTCGGTTCCTACGAGTCACATTGGTCCCGTACGAGGTGTTCGTGACTCTTACGGGACCGTTTTAAGGCTGTTTTTCATTTTCACCCTTCGATGGCATGTTTTTATGCTTAAGTTTATTTTTTTGCAAATTTACGTCGTACACTCCAACCGGGAGCCTCGAGACTACGCCGTCTGTTCCTACGAGTCACATTGGTCCCGTGCGAGGTGTTCGTGACTCTTACGGGACCCTTTTGGGGCTGTTTTACATTTTCACCCTTCGATGGAATGTTTTTATGCTTAAGATTATTTTTTTGCAAATTTACGCCGTACACTCCAACCGGGAGCCCCGTGACTACGCCGTCTGTTCCAACGAGTCACATTGGTCCCGTACGAGGTGTTCATAACTCTTACGGGACCGTTTTAATGTTGTTTTACGTTTTCACCCTTCGATGGTATGTTTTTATGCTCAAGTTTATTTTTTTGCAAATTTACGTCGTACACTCCAACCGGGAGCCTCGGGACTACGCCGTCTGTTCCTACGAGTCACATTGGTCCCGTGCGAGGTGTTCGTGACTCTTACGGGACCGTTTTGTGGCTGTTTTACATTTTCAGCCTTCGATGGCATGTTTTTATGCTTAAGTTTATTTTTTTGCAAATTTACGTCGTACACTCCAACCGGGAGCCTTGGGACTACGCCGTCTATTCCTACGAGTCACATTGGTCCCGTGCGAGGTGTTCGTGACTCTTACGGGACCCTTTTGGGGCTGTTTTACATTTTCACCCTTCGATGGCATGTTTTTATGCTCAAGTTTATTTTTTTACAAATTTACGTCGTACACTCCAACCGGGACCCCCGTGACTACGCGGTCGATTCCTACGAGTCACATTGGTCCCGTACGAGGTGTTCGTGACTCTTACGGGACCGTTTTAAGGCTGTTTTACGTTTTCACCCTTCGATGGGATGTTTTTTTGCGTAAGTCTAATTTTTTGGAAATTTACGTCGTACACTCTAACCGGGAGTCCCGTGTCTACGCGATCGGTTCCTACGAGTCACATTGGTCCCGTGCGAGGTGTTCGTGACTCTTACGGGACCGTTTTAAGACTGTTTTTCGTTTTCACCCTTCGATGGCATTTTTGTACATTAAGTCCATTTTTTTGCAAATTTACGTCGTACACTCCAACCGGGAGCCCCGTGACTACACCGTCTGTTCCAACGAGTCACATTGGTCCCGTACAAGGTGTTCGTAACACTTACGGGACCGTTTTAAGGTTGTTTTACGTTTTCACCCTTCGATGGCATGTTTTTATGCTCAAGTCTATTTTTTTTGCAAATTTACGTCGTACACTCCAACCGGGAGCCTCGGGACTACGCCGTCTGTTCCTACGAGTCACATTGGTCCCGTGCGAGGTGTTCGTGACTCTTGCGTGACCGTTTTGTGGCTGTTTTACATTTTCACCCTTCGATGGCATGTTTTTATGCTTAAGTTTATCTTTTTTGCAAATTTACGTCGTACACTCCAACCGGGAGCCTCGGGACTACGCCGTCTGTTCCTACGAGTCACATTGGTCCCGTACGAGGTGTTCGTGACTCTTACGGGACCGTTTTAAGGCTGTTTTATGTTTTCACCCTTCGATGGGATGTTTTTTTGCGTAAGTCTAATTTTTTGGAAATTTACGTCGTACGCTCCAACCGGGAGTCCCGTGTCTACGCGATCGGTTCCTACGAGTCACATTGGTCCCGTGCGAGGTGTTCGTGACTCTTACGGGACCGTTTTAAGACTGTTTTTCATTTTCACCCTTCGATGGCATTTTTTTACTTTAAGTCCATTTTTTTGCAAATTTACGTCGTACACTCCAACCGGGAGCCCCGTGACTACACCGTCTGTTCCAACGAGTCACATTGGTCCCGTACGAGGTGTTCGTAACTCTTACGGGACCGTTTTAAGGTTGTTTTACGTTTTCACCCTTCGATGGCATGTTTTTATGCTCAAGTTTATTTTTTTGCAAATTTACGTCGTACTCTCCAACCGGGAGCCTCGGGACTACGCCGTCTGTTCCTACGAGTCACATTGGTCCCGTGCGAGGTGTTCGTGACTCTTGCGGGACCGTTTTGTGGCTGTTTTACATTTTCACCCTTCGATGGCATGTTTTTATGCTTAAGTTTATTTTTTTGCAAATTTACGTCGTACACTCCAACCGGGAGCCTCGGGACTACGCCGTCTGTTCCTACGAGTCACATTAGTCCCGTGCGAGGTGTTCGTGACTCTTACGGGACCCTTTTGTGGCTGTTTTACATTTTCTCCCTTCGATGTCATGTTTTTATGCTTAAGTTTATTTTTTTGCAAATTTACGTCGTACACTCCAACCGGGAGCCTCGGGACTATGCCGTCTGTTCCTACGAGTCACATTGGTCCCGTGCGAGGTGTTCGTGACTCTTACGGGACCCTTTTGGGGCTGTTTTACATTTTCACCCTTCGATGGCATGTTTTTATGCTTAAGTTTATTTTTTTGCAAATTTACGTCGTACACTCCAACCGAGAGCCTCGGGACTACGCCGTCTGTTCCTACGAGTCACATTGGTCCCGTGCGAGGTGTTCGTGACTCTTACGGGACCCTTTTGGGGCTGTTTTACATTTTCACCCTTCGATGGCATGTTTTTGTGCTCAAGTTTATTTTTTTACAAATTTACGTCGTACACTCCAACCGGGACCCCCGTGACTACGCGGTCGATTCCTACGAGTCACATTGGTCTGGTACGAGGTGTTCGTGACTCTTACGGGACCGTTTTAAGGCTGTTTTACGTTTTCACCCTTCGATGGGATGTTTTTTTGCGTAAGTCTAATTTTTTGGAAATTTACGTCGTACACTCTAACCGGGAGTCCCGTGTCTACGCGATCGGTTCCTACGAGTCACATTGGTCCCGTGCGAGGTGTTCGTGACTCTTACGGGACCGTTTTAAGACTGTTTTTCGTTTTCACCCTTCGATGGCATTTTTTTACTTTAAGTCCATTTTTTTGCAAATTTACGTCGTACACTCCAACCGGGAGCCCCGTGACTACACCGTCTGTTCCAACGAGTCACATTGGTCCCGTACAAGGTGTTCGTAACACTTACGGGACCGTTTTAAGGTTGTTTTACGTTTTCACCCTTCGATGGCATGTTTTTATGCTCAAGTCTACTTTTTTGCAAATTTACATCGTACATTCCAACCGGGAGCCTCGGGACTACGCCGTCTGTTCCTACGAGTCACATTGGTCCCGTGCGAGGTGTTCGTGACTCTTGCGTGACCGTTTTGTGGCTGTTTTACATTTTCACCCTTCGATGGCATGTTTTTATGCTTAAGTTTATTTTTTTTGCAAATTTACGTCGTACACTCCAACCGGGAGCCTCGGGACTACGCCGTCTGTTCCTACGAGTCACATTGGTCCCGTACGAGGTGTTCATGACTCTTACGGGACCGTTTTAAGGCTGTTTTATGTTTTCACCCTTCGATGGGATGTTTTTTTGCATAAGTTTAATTTTTTGGAAATTTACGTCGTACGCTCCAACCGGGAGTCCCGTGTTTACGCGATCGGTTCCTACGAGTCACATTGGTCCCGTGCGAGGTGTTCGTAACTCTTACGGGCCCGTTTTAAGGTTGTTTTACGTTTTCACCCTTCGATGGCATTTTTTTACTTTAAGTCCATTTTTTTGCAAATTTACGTCGTACACTCCAACCGGGAGCCCCGTGACTACGCCGTCTGTTCCAACGAGTCACATTGGTCCCGTACGAGGTGTTCGTAACTCTTACAGGACCGTTTTAAGGTTGTTTTACGTTTTCACCCTTTGATGGCATGTTTTTATGCTCAAGTTTATTTTTTTGCAAATTTACGTCGTACACTCCAACCAGGAGCCTCGGGACTACGCCGTCTGTTCCTACGAGTCACATTGGTCCCGTACGAGGTGTTCGTGACTCTTGCGTGACCGTTTTGTGGCTGTTTTCCATTTTCACCCTTCGATGGCATGTTTTTATGCTTAAGTTTATTTTTTTTGTAAATTTACGTCGTACACTCCAACCGGGAGCCTCGGGACTACGCCGTCTGTTCCTACGAGTCACATTGGTCCCGTGCGAGGTGTTCATGACTCTTACGGGACCCTTTTGTGGTTGTTTTACATTTTCACCCTTCGATGTCATGTTTTTATGCTTAAGTTTATTTTTTTGCAAATTTACGTTGTACACTCCAATCGGGAGCCCCGTGACTACGCGGTCGGTTCCTACGAGTCACATTGGTCCCATGGGAGGTATTCGTGACTCTTACGGGACCGTTTTAAGGTTGTTTTTCGTTTTCACCCTTCGATGGCATGTTTTTATACTTTAAGTCTATTTTTTCGCAAATTTACGTTGTACACTCCAACCGGGAGCACCGTGACTACGCCATCTGTTCCTACGAGTCACATTGGTCCCGTACGAGTTGTTCGTAACTCTTACGGGACCGTTTTAAGCCTATTTTACCTTTTCACCCTTCGATGGCAGGTTTTTATGCTTAAGATTATTTTTTTGCAAATTTACGTCGTACACTCCAACCGGAAGCCTCGGGACTACGCCGTCTGTTCCTACAAGTCACATTGGTCCCGTGCGAGGTGTTCGTGACTCTTACGGGATCCTTTTGTGGCTGTTTTACATTTTCACCCTTCGATGGCATATTTTTATGCTCAAGTTTATTTTTTTGCAAATTTACGTCGTACACTCCAATCGGGAGCCCCGTGACTACGCGGTCGGTTCCTACGAGTCACATTGGTCCCGTACGAGGTGTTCGTGACTCTTACGGGACCGTTTTAAAGCTGTTTTACGTTTTCACCCTTCGATGGCATGTTTTTATGCTTAAGTTTATTTTTTTGCAAATTTACGTCGTACACTCCAACCGGGAGCCTCGGGACTACGCCGTCTGTTCCTACGAGTCACATTGGTCCCGTGCGAGGTGTTCGTGACTCTTACGGGACCCTTTTGGGGCTGTTTTACATTTTCACCCTTCGATGGCATGTTTTTATGCTTAAGTTTATTTTTTTACAAATTTACGCCGTACACTCCAACCGGGAGCCCCGTGACTACGCCGTCTGTTCCAACGAGTCACATTGGTTCCGTACGAGGTGTTCATAACTCTTACGGGACCGTTTTAATGTTGTTTTACGTTTTCACCCTTCGATGGCATGTTTTTATGCTCAAGTTTATTTTTTTGCAAATTTATGTCGTACACTCCAACCGGGAGCCTCGGGACTACGCCGTCTGTTCCTACGAGTCACATTGGTCCCGTGCGAGGTGTTCGTGACTCTTGCGGGACCGTTTTGTGGCTGTTTTACATTTTCACCCTTCGATGGCATGTTTTTATGCTTAAGTTTATTTTTTTGCAAATTTACGTCGTACACTCCAACCGGGAGCCTCGGGACTACGCCGTCTGTTCCTACGAGTCACATTGGTCCCGTTGGAGGTGTTCGTGACTCTTACGGGACCCTTTTGGGGCTGTTTTACATTTTCACCCTTCGATGGCATGTTTTTATGCTCAAGTTTATTTTTTTACAAATTTACGTCGTACACTCCAACCGGGACCCCCGTGACTACGCGGTCGATTCCTACGAGTCACATTGGTCCCGTACGAGGTGTTCGTGACTCTTACGGGACCGTTTTAAGGCTGTTTTACGTTTTCACCCTTCGATGGGATGTTTTTTTGCGTAAGTCTAATTTTTTGGAAATTTACGTCGTACACTCTAACCGGGAGTCCCGTGTCTACGCGATCGGTTCCTACGAGTCACATTGGTCCCGTGCGAGGTGTTCGTGACTCTTACGGGACCGTTTTAAGACTGTTTTTCGTTTTCACCCTTCGATGGCATTTTTTTACTTTAAGTCCATTTTTTTGCAAATTTACGTCGTACACTCCAACCGGGAGCCCCGTGACTACACCGTCTGTTCCAACGAGTCACATTGGTCCCGTATAAGGTGTTCGTAACACTTACGGGACCGTTTTAAGGTTGTTTTACGTTTTCACCCTTCGATGGCATGTTTTTATGCTCAAGTCTATTTTTTTGCAAATTTACGTCGTACACTCCAATCGGGAGCCTCGGGACTACGCCGTCTGTTCCTACGAGTCACATTGGTCCCGTGCGAGGTGTTCGTGACTCTTGCGTGACCGTTTTGTGGCTGTTTTACATTTTCACCCTTCGATGGCATGTTTTTATGCTTAAGTTTATTTTTTTTGCAAATTTACGTCGTACACTCCAACCGGGAGCCTCGGGACTACGCCGTCTGTTCCTACGAGTCACATTGGTCCCGTACGAGGTGTTCGTGACTCTTACGGGACCGTTTTAAGGCTGTTTTATGTTTTCACCCTTCAATGGGATGTTTTTTTGCGTAAGTCTAATTTTTTAGAAATTTACGTCGTACGCTCCAACCGGGAGTCCCGTGTCTACGCGATCGGTTCCTACGAGTCACATTGGTCCCGTGCGAGGTGTTCGTAACTCTTATGGGACCGTTTTAAGGTTGTTTTACGTTTTCACCCTTCGATGGCATTTTTTTACTTTAAGTCCATTTTTTTGCAAATTTACGTCGTACACTCCAACCGGGAGCCCCGTGACTACGCCGTCTGTTCCAACGAGTCACATTGGTCCCGTACGAGGTGTTCGTAACTCTTACGGGACCGTTTTAAGGTTGTTTTACGTTTTCACCCTTCAATGGCATGTTTTTATGCTCAAGTTTATTTTTTTGCAAATTTACGTCGTACACTCCAACCAGGAGCCTCGGGACTACGCCGTCTGTTCCTACGAGTCACATTGTACCCGTGCGAGGTGGTCGTGACTCTTGCGTGACCGTTTTGTGGCTGTTTTCCATTTTCACCCTTCGATGGCATGGTTTTATGCTTAAGTTTATTTTTTTTTGTAAATTTACGTCGTACACTCCAACCGGGAGCCTCGGGACTACGCCGTCTGTTCCTACGAGTCACATTGGTCCCGTGCGAGGTGTTCATGACTCTTACGGGACCCTTTTGTGGCTGTTTTACATTTTCACCCTTCGATGTCATGTTTTTATGCTTAAGTTTATTTTTTTGCAAATTTACGTTGTACACTCCAATCGGGAGCCCCGTGACTACGCGGTCGGTTCCTACGAGTCACATTGGTCCCATGGGAGGTATTCGTGACTCTTACGGGACCGTTTTAAGGCTGTTTTTCGTTTTCACCCTTCGATGGCATGTTTTTATACTTTAAGTCTATTTTTTTGGAAATTTACGTTGTACACTCCAACCGGGAGCACCGTGACTACGCCATCTGTTCCTACGAGTCACATTGGTCCCGTACAAGGTGTTCGTAACACTTACGGGACCGTTTTAAGGTTGTTTTACGTTTTCACCCTTCGATGGCATGTTTTTATGCTCAAGTCTATTTTTTTGCAAATTTACGTCGTACTCTCCAACCGGGAGCCTCGGGACTACGCCGTCTGTTCCTACGAGTCACATTGGTCCCGTGCGAGGTGTTCGTGACTCTTGCGGGACCATTTTGTGGCTATTTTACATTTTCACCCTTCGATGGCATGTTTTTATGCTTAAGATTATTTTTTTGCAAATTTACGTCGTACACTCCAACCGGAAGCCTCGGGACTACGCCTTCTGTTCCTACAAGTCACATTGGTCCCGTGCGAGGTGTTCGTGACTCTTACGGCACCCTTTTGTGGCTGTTTTACATTTTCACCCTTCGATGGCATATTTTTATGCTCAAGTTTATTGTTTTGCAAATTTACGTCGTACACTCCAATCGGGAGCCCCGTGACTACGCGGTCGGTTCCTACGAGTCACATTGGTCCCGTACGAGGTGTTCGTGACTCTTACGGGACCGTTTTAAAGCTGTTTTACGTTTTCACCCTTCGATGGCATGTTTTTATGCTTAAGTTTATTTTTTTGCAAATTTACGTCGTACACTCCAACCGGGAGCCTCGGGACTACGCCGTCTGTTCCTACGAGTCACATTGGTCCCGTGCGAGGTGTTCGTGACTCTTACGGGACCCTTTTGGGGCTGTTTTACATTTTCACCCTTCGATGGCATGTTTTTATGCTTAAGTTTATTTTTTTGCAAATTTACGCCGTACACTCCAACCGGGAGCCCCGTGACTACGCCGTCTGTTCCAACGAGTCACATTGGTCCCGTACGAGGTGTTCATAACTCTTACGGGACCGTTTTAATGTTGTTTTACGTTTTCACCCTTCGATGGCATGTTTTTATGCTCAAGTTTATTTTGTTGCAAATTTACGTCGTACACTCCAACCGGGAGCCTCGGGACTACGCCGTCTGTTCCTACGAGTCACATTGGTCCCGTGCGAGGTGTTCGTGACTCTTGCGGGACCGTTTTGTGGCTGTTTTACATTTTCACCCTTCGATGGCATGTTTTTATGCTTAAGTTTATTTTTTTTGCAAATTTACGTCGTACACTCCAACCGGGAGCCTCGGGACTACGCCGTCTGTTCCTACGAGTCACATTGGTCCCGTGCGAGGTGTTCGTGACTCTTACGGGACCCTTTTGGGGCTGTTTTACATTTTCACCCTTCGATGGCATGTTTTTATGCTCAAGTTTATTTTTTTGCAAATTTACGTCGTACACTCCAACCGGGACCCCCTTGACTACGCGGTCGGTTCCTACGAGTCACATTGGTCCCGTACGAGATGTTCGTGACTCTTACGGGACCGTTTTAAAGCTGTTTTACGTTTTCACCCTTCGATGGGATGTTTTTTTGCGTAAGTCTAATTTTTTGGAAATTTACGTCGTACACTCCAACCGGGAGTCCCGTGTCTACGCGATCGGTTCCTACGAGTCACATTGGTCCCGTGCGAGGTGTTCGTGACTCTTACGGGACCGTTTTAAGACTGTTTTTCGTTTTCACCCTTCGATGGCATTTTTTTACTTTAAGTCCATTTTTTTGCAAATTTACGTCGTACACTCCAACCGGGAGCCCCGTGACTACACCGTCTGTTCCAACGAGTCACATTGGTCCCGTACGAGGTGTTCGTAACTCTTACGGGTCCGTTTTAAGGTTGTTTTACGTTTTCACCCTTCGACGACATGTTTTTATGCTCAAGTCTATTTTTTTGCAAATTTACGTCGTACACTCCAACCGGGAGCCTCGGGACTACGCCGTCTGTTCCTACGAGTCACATTGGTCCCGTGCGAGGTGTTCGTGACTCTTGCGTGACCGTTTTGTGGCTGTTTTACATTTTCACCCTTCGATGGCATGTTTTTATGCTTAAGTTTATTTTTTTTGCAAATTTACGTCGTACACTCCAACCGGGAGCCTCGGGACTACGCCGTCTGTTCCTACGAGTCACATTGGTCCCGTACGAGGTGTTCGTGACTCTTACGGGATTGTTTTAAGGCTGTGTTATGTTTTCACCCTTCGATGGCATGTTTTTATGCTTAAGTCTAATTTTTTGGAAATTTACGTCGTACACTCCAACCGGGAGTCCCGTGTCTACGCGGTCGGTACCTACGAGTCACATTGGTCCCGTGCGAGGTGTTCGTGACTCTTACGGGACCGTTTTAAGGCTGTTTTACATTTTCACCCTTCGATGGCATGTTTTTATACTTTAAGTCTATTTTTTTGCAAATTTATGTCGTACACTCTAACCGGGAGCACCGTGATTACGCCGTCTGTTCCTACGAGTCACATTGGTCCCGTGCGAGGTGTTCGTGACTCTTACGGGACCCTTTTCTGGCTGTTTTTCATTTTCACCCTTCGATGTCATGTTTTTATGCTTAAGTTTATTTTTTTGCAAATTTACGTCGTATACTCCAATCGGGAGCCCCGTGACTACGCAGTCGGTTCCTACGAGTCACATTGGTCCCGTACGAGGTGTTCGTAACTCTTACGGGACCGTTTTAAGGCTGTTTTACATTTTCACCCTTCGATGGCATGTTTTTATGCTTAAGTTTATTTTTTTGCAAATTTACGTCGTACCCTCCAACCGGGAGCCTCGGGACTACGCCGTCTGTTCCTACGAGTCACATTGGTCCCGTGCGAGGTGTTCGTGACTCTTACGGGACCCTTTTGTGGCTGTTTTTCATTTTCACTCTTCGATGGCATGTTTTTATGCTTAAGTTTATTTTTTTGCAAATTTATGTCGTACACTCCAATCGGGAGCCTCGGCACTACGCCGTCTGTTCCTACGAGTCACATTGGTCCCGTGCGAGGTGTTCGTGACTCTTACGGGACCCTTTTGTGGCTGTTTTTCATTTTCACCCTTCGATGGTATGTTTTTATGCTTAAGTTTTTTTTTTTGCAAATTTACGTCATACACTCCAACCGGGAGCCCCGTGACTACGCGGCCGGTTCCTACGAGTCACATTGGTCCCGTACGAGGTGTTCGTGACTCTTACGGGACCGTTTTAAGGCTGTTTTACGTTTTCACCCTTCGATGGCATGTTTTTATGCGTAAGTCTAATTTTTTGGAAATTTACGTCGTACACTCCAACCGGGAGTCCCGTGTCTATGCGGTCTGTTCCTACGAGTCACATTGGTCCCGTGCGAGGTGTTCGTGACTCTTACGGGACCGTTTTAAGACTGTTTTTCGTTTTCACCCTTCGATGGCATTTTTTTACTTTAAGTCCATTTTTTTGCAAATTTACGTCGTACACTCCAACCGGGAGCCCCGTGACTACGCCGTCTGTTCCAACGAGTCACATTGGTCCCGTACGAGGTGTTCGTAACTCTTACGGGACCGTTTTAAGGTTGTTTTACGTTTTCACCCTTCGATGGCATGTTTTTATGCTCAAGTTTATTTTTTTGCAAATTTACGTCGTACTCTCCAACCGGGAGCCTCGGGACTACGCCGTCTGTTCCTACGAGTCACATTGGTCCCGTGCGAGGTGTTCGTGACTCTTGCGGGACCGTTTTGTGGCTGTTTTACATTTTCACCCTTCGATGCCATGTTTTTATGCTTAAGTTTATTTTTTTGCAAATTTACGTCGTACACTCCAACCGGGAACCTCGGGACTACGTCGTCTGTTCCTACGAGTCACATTAGTCCCGTGCGAGGTGTTCGTGACTCTTACGGGACCCTTTTGTGGCTGTTTTACATTTTCACCCTTCGATGTCATGTTTTTAAGCTTAAGTTTATTTTTTTGCAAATTTACGTCGTACACTCCAACCGGGAGCCTCGGGACTACGCCGTCTGTTCCTACGAGTCACATTGGTCCCGTGCGAGGTGTTCGTGACTCTTACGGGACCCTTTTGTGGTTGTTTTTCGTTTCACCCTTCGATGGCATGTTTTTATGCTTAAGTTTATTTTTTTGCAAATTTACGTCGTACACTCCAACCGGGATCCCCGTGACTACGCGGTCGGTTCCTACGAGTCACATTGGTCCCGTACGAGGTGTTCGTGACTCTTACGGGACCGTTTTAAGGCTGTTTTACGTTTTCACCCTTCGATGGCATGTTTTTATGCGTAAGTCTAATTTTTTGGAAATTTACGTCGTACACTCCAACCGGGAGTCCCGTATCTACGCGGTCGGTTCCTACGAGTCACATTGGTCCCGTGCGAGGTGTTCGTGACTCTTACGGGACCGTTTTAAGACTGTTTTTCGTTTTCACCCTTCGATGACATTTTTTTACTTTAAGTCCATTTTTTTGCAAATTTACGTCGTACACTCCAACCGGGAGCCCCGTGACTACGCCGTCTGTTCCAACGAGTCACATTGGTCCCGTACGAGGTGTTCGTAACACTTACGGGACCGTTTTAAGGTTGTTTTACGTTTTCACCCTTCGATGGCATGTTTTTATGCTCAAGTTTATTTTTTTGCAAATTTACGTCATACTCTCCAACCGGGAGCCTCGGGACTACGTCGTCTGTTCCTACGAGTCACATTGGTCCCGTGCGAGGTGTTCGTGACTCTTGCGGGACCGTTTTGTGGCTGTTTTACATTTTCATCCTTCGATGGCATGTTTTTATGCTTAATTTTTTTTTTTTGCAAATTTACGTCGTACACTCCAACCGGGAGCCTCGGGACTACGCTGTCTGTTCCTACGAGTCACATTAGTCCCGTGCGAGGTGTTCGTGACTCTTACGGGACCCTTTTGTGGTTGTTTTACATTTTCACCCTTCGATGGCATGTTTTTATGCTTAAGTTTATTTTTTTGCAAATTTACAATATACACTCCAACCGGGAGCCCCGTGACTATGCGATCGGTTCCTACGAGTCACATTAGTCCCGTACGAGGTGTTCGTGACTCTTACGGGACCGTTTTAAGGCTGTTTTATGTTTTCACCCTTTGATGGCATGTTTTTATGCTTAAGTCTAATTTTTTGGAAATTTACGTCGTACACTCCAACCGGGAGTCCCGTGTCTACGCGGTCGGTTCCTACGTGTCACATTGGTCACATGCGAGGTGTTTGTGACTCTTACGGGACCGTTTTAAGGCTGTTTTACGTTTTCACCCTTCGATGGCATATTTTTTTATGCTCAAGTCTACTTTTCGGTAAATTTACTTCGTATACTCAAATCGGGAGCCCCATGACTACGCGGTCGGTTCCTACGAGTCACATTGGTCCCGTGTGACAAGTGAATAAGATGGGCGGTCACAAATTACAAACCCAAGAATAACTTTCGAACTATGACTAGTATTTATTCCCATTTTCACATCTCTCATATTCAACTCGGACTAAGCAAGAATAACTTTAAGCTAATAAACAAATGGTTACCAATTAGTTTAATGGGGACCATTGCAAAGAAATTGACACACCTTAGACCTAGAAAGTGGCAATCCATTGGATAATGCCTTCTTTTTCTAGTGTTCACCCTAACTATTCTTTGTTCAAAAGTTATGTACTGCCCCCCCCCCCCAACCCACCCACTGGAAGTGACAAGAAACAAATGCCCCAACAATACCCAAGCTTGTTGGAGCAAAGTTGGATGGAATATTTGTGCAGTGAAACTAAATGTAAGAGAGATTAAAATTTGGAGCATTACTAGTTAGATCACCTTAGAGAATGTGAGATATATATATTATTATACCTGAGATCTGGTGTTAATGTGGCTGACGTCAGTGACCAACACCCTCAAAACTGCTCTCACTTCTCAATCGAACTCCAAATGTAGTTTCGCCATCGCTAATGATGACGAGCTTGAAGCGCCTACACATAAATAAAGACGAGATAAATACAACAGATCGAATTATCACAAATAAAACTCAAACCCTAACTCTAACTGGAATATTACCATTTCAGTGTTGATATCCCATGATCGCTATGTTTTGAACTTCCTCCGTTATCTCCACCCACGATCGCACAGATTTAACAATCAGTTTAATTTTTCAAAAAATAAATAATAGTTTACATGCCAATACAACCCAACAAACTAAATTTAAATAAGTCAAAACTAGACCAGAAAGGTACTGAAAGCCTTACCCAACAAGAAGACGAAGATGAATGTTCTATGACTACTCTTTGAGAAGCATTATTAGGCATAACCAATCCTAAAAATTATACAATACACAAGAATAAATTATTAGGCATCAACCAACTCTAAAAATTATACACTACACAAGAATAATTCTTAGGCATCAACCGACCCGGAACTTATACTCAAATCAGAATCAACGCGACCCGAAAATGACACGCTAACCCCAAATTGCCACCCGTGAACAAATGTGCGCCAACTATGTATAAACTATTCAAGACTTAAATAACAAAATTTGGACCACTCGTCTACACTTCAAACAACCAAACATGAATATATTTATCACTTCAAACTTTAACAGGTAATGATTTAAGCTTATACTACTTAGCCATTTTGTCAACAAATTAGCATACATAACCTATATAACACTACAACCTATATAACACTGAATAAATTCTCATAGAAAAATGGTATAACCGAAAAAAAAATTCAAAACCAAAACACAAAATATGAAAAATGAACAACTCTAAATGAAAAAACTATAGACCTAAACATTTCAACACAAAATGAACAACTCTAAATGAAAATGAACAAATCTAAATGAAAACCCCTGCCCTAAACATTTACAATAGTCATGCCATATTTCAGTAGTTGCTATAATATCTCGAGTAAAGAAATTAAAGGCTTCACATAAAGTATATAATAGGATTAAAGTCAACAAACGAAGTTCTAAACTTTTGATTTTAGGTCTTTTTTTCTTAAAGGCCCTTTTCGTTTAAACTTTTGAGAGTTAAACACGAATTCCTAATTAAACATGGATGGAGTACAAAGCAACAATAAACTGGGAAAAAAATGAAATCCTTCGTTCTCATTTGACTCATGGGATTTAGAAAATTATAAAAACCCATAAAAAAATGTTAAATTTTGTAGATAGAATCTGTTTGACATTTTTGGATTCGAATCCGAATTTGTTAACAATCCCGTAGTCCAATCCGGTAATCCAATCTGATTTTTATTTTTTAAATTTGGTTTGATATAAATAATTAAAAATCTGCTTTACCCTTACTGATATTAAATGCATAAAAAGCCCTAACTAGTCTGTTAAAAGATGTAAACAGATCACTAAACAAAACTACAAAACTGTAAAAAATGCCTAAACTAATATGATAACAATTTAAGCAAAAATCCCTTACAAATGCCTAAACAAATCACTACAGATAGTGTATATGTGTGTGTATGTGTCTATATATATATATCGGAGAGAGATAATACCTGTGTTGTGCGTGAAGGAGGGTAGGGACGAAATGCTTGGAGACGGAGGGGGTGGAGCGGGGTAGGGATGCTCAGGGGAGAGGCGGAGGCTCAGGAACTGAGCACTGGGGAGATGCGGAGGGGTAGGGCTGCGCAGGGGGGAGAGGCGGAGGGGTAGGGCAGTGCGGGGGAAGAGGCGGAGGGGTAGGGCTACGCAGGCGGCGGGGGTAGGGCTGATCAGGCGGAGGCGGAGGGGGATAGGCGGAGAGCCGTGAGAGATCGCGCGAGAGCAGAGAGAAAGCGGGAGTTTGGTGTATGTAGAGTTAGGGCAATATTTGGAACAAATGAAAAAAAGTGGGGGGAAAATTAGGAAAAACATAAAAAGGGTCGGATTTAACCGTCCCTTTTGCTATTTTAACAGGGACGGATTTTAAAACCGTCTTTTTTGCTATATTAAAAGGGACGGTAAAAAACATCCGTCCCAAATACTCATTTGGGTAAAATAAAAAATCAATTTATACTAAATGGGACGGATTTTAAAACCGTCTTTTTTAGTGTCTCTTTTGGTATAGTAAAAGGGACGGATTTTTAAAATCCGTCCCATTTGGTATAGTAATAGAGACGGTTTAAAAATCCGTCCCTTATATTAACCCGCGAAAAATCAGCACAAACAAATCGCATATACTTTAAGGGACGATTTTAATTACCGTCCTTTTTGATACATACCATAATGGACGGTTTTTAAGAACCGTCCCTTTTGCTACTATCAAAAAGGACGATAATTAAAACCGTCCCTTTTGATATAGCATAAGGGACAAAATGACACGGCCGTCCCTAATACTACCGTCCCTAATATTCATTTTTCTTGTAGTGCGTCACACTCCCAACAGATGTTGTAGCTCCCATTACCAGAAAATTCCCTATTGATGACAATGGTATCATAAAGGTGTCATCTCAGCTATTATACACTACTGAGAAAAATACCCTTCACCACCACATTTAAAATAAAAATGGGACTCAGTCCTAACACCGATGCATGTTCCGACTGACTCATCCCTGTCTTTCTACCTCGAGCCTAACACACACACACACACACACACACACACACACACACATATATATATATATATATATTTATATTCTCGACATTTCTGAGACAAATAACTTACTAAGTACAACACAATTTACATATAACTTTTAAAGTACAAAATAACTTTACACAAATGTGACACCCCGCTTATTAAAATAAGACGTGGCCAGCCCGATACTCAAATAATTACAGGAATCATAGATGGTCCATTCTTAGCATCACTGAAATATAATAAGTATACGAGATAACCACCCAATAATTTAATAAAACGGATTGTCATAATTTGATTTGTAAGATAAAGAAAGCATTTAAACAATCTAATTGAAAAGTAGGTGGATAAGGATAAAGACGGAGAATAATATTAGCAACCATATACAACAAAATAACCGAATAAGTTATCGGTTAACAGATCCGTACAAATAGGTTACACCGAGTATTAAAGTACAATATCACATTAAATAACACAAATACAAAACTTGGGCAACACGCCCGAATGTGTAACCGATCATAACTAGAATACAAAAGATGGAAGTGTCTACATCAAAATATCCCGTAACATCCGAAAAGTGTTACAGCTCCAGGACACTGGAATGGAAAAGTCAATACGGGCGTCCTTACGGCGGAGCACCTGGTCGAAAATAAGATTCATGCAAAACAAAGAGATATAAACAGGTCAGGGCCCGGTTTGATATGATCACCATGTGAATAAAATACATTAAAGTCATGAACAATTTAGCCATCACGAATATTCTTGTTTCGTTCACCACAAATAATGATAAGGAATCTAATTTCTCAATCTAAAAGCATAATCGAACCCAATCATAATGATAATGATAATAATTTATTTACAGGACAATATAGACAACATATTACTAAATGAGATTCCATTTCCTTATTTACGCCCTTCATTTCACCGTCCCTATTCTCATTAGGAGCCGTATTCAAAGAAATTTATTTCATAAAGTGCCATATTATCAGTAAGATTCCACTTTAATAAGAATAGTTACATTACACAATATATAACGATTCTAAGACCGTCCTTCCGAGTTTCCCCACTGGACGCGCCCCTAAATAGCTATCATCTTCTAGGGCCTATCACACAAGACAACCTAGGCATCCTAAATCGCGTGATGTCGGGAAGCGACCATATACCTTCTACAGTGAGTCATAACCACACCCGGAATTACCTCACTTTGAACAATAATCACACAATATATAATAATCGGTCCTATGGCCGAGGACTATATTCACCCTGAATTCACTAGCCAGGGGACTTAACCTCATATGTGTAACTTACCCTATGATAGCATTTAGAGAGGTGTTTATATACAAATTATCATTCACAATTTATTTACTTTATCAAATATACACAACATTTATCCGGAGCTATAAGCGTTTAAGGCTATCATTATAATTCTCAAGTTTAATTATCTCCAATACGAATCTCCATGATTGAACATTCCATTCATAACCCCTCATGTATGATATACTTCAACACAATTCTAAAAGTCGACATTAACTCACTCTAATTCGCCTTAGGTGTAGACTAGTTCATTTTAATAAAGAATCATTTATCTTCTTCTAATTTAACTAACTAAATTAATTCCCAATCTAAGTCCCGGTTCTAATTTCTAACTTAGGTTCTTATATACCTTTCTACTAGACTCTAATACTCTAGTTTTTCTTCATTCAAGAAGGTTCCTAAGTCCCTATCTTAAAAGAAAGAAGCTAGAAAGAGTTAAAGATTTAAGAGGGAAAAACAGGGGACTGGTCGACCGGTAAAGGGATCGCAGTCGACCGCGTCCCAACGGTTTTTCCTAGAGAGGAATGCAGTAAGTTATTTTTGGAAGGCCCAGTCGACTGGTCCTGGGACCGCGGTCGACCGCGCTCAAATTTTATACTTATGTGAGAAAGAAGTAGGCTCTCCCCCGAAGGCCCGGTCGACCGGTCTTGGGGCCGTGGTCGACCGCGTCTAGCAGACCCTCAAAATTTCCTTCTTCTACAGTACTAAATCCACAACCAAAACCCTTATTCTTACACTTCCATCATTCTCATCAACCCACAACATAACAAAAACATTTCTACACCACAACAAACCCACATAACCCACTTTAATCATACAAACTCCAAGATCTAAGGTTTAAACATCCAAATATACCAAAACCTACTATTTATTCAAAGATTCTAATGATACCCAACCATCACAACAAATTAGCCACATTAAATTATATACTAGCAAGTTAGAAACTTGCCTTAAGCTGAAATCTCGGATTTCCTTCCAGTAGGAACAATTCCAAAGACCAAATTTTCACTTTTCTTCCTTTTCTCTCTTTTCTCGGCACTTCTCTCTCTCTCTCTCTCTTCGGTTAGGAACATATAATGGGGAAATAAAAAGGGTTGCAAGACTTAAATCATGCCTTAAGTATAAATTCCCAACTTTAAATGTTAATACACCATTAAAATGATACGTGACTACATAATTAAGTCAAAACCTGTCAAGAGTGCCCGAAACCCAAAAATACAATATGACACTTATTTTGACTATCTCGAATATTTCGGGACAAACCGCGCCCACGAAATTGGCCTCCAGAATAAAATAAATCATTTTAAGTTCCAACTTCATTTAAACCATAAATGTCATTTAAAGCACAACGACACCGTGAATCGCAACAAAATGCTATTTACACTCACATAATAGTAAATATGCAAAATCTCGTAAATATTATCTTTTAACCGACTTAAAATAATATTTACCCCATCATTCAATATTTTATATAATTACCTCTCATGGAAAATTAATATAAAATTAATTACTCAAAAGTAAGTGTTATTACATACTCCCCCCTTATAAGGGAATTTTATCCTCAAAATTCAGGTGTACCTTGCAAAAAGCGATGTGGATACTTTTATCGCATATCATCCTCGCGTTCCCACGTTGATTCCTCAATATTGTGATGTCACCATTGGACCCGAACCAAAGGTACAACTCTAGATCTTAGCCTACGCTCCCCGTGATCTAAGATTGCAACTGGTTGTTCCTCGTATGAAATATCAGGTTGCAAATCGATATCATCTAAGGGAATGTGCTAGTGAGCTCCTTTACACATCTTGTACTTTTTCAAGGATGAAACATGAAACACATCATGAATCTGTTGTAAGTGTTCCGATAAGGCAAGTTGATACGCTACTGGACCTATCGTAGAAATAATGGAAAAAGGGCCTATGTAACGTGGCGCAAGCTTTCCTTTCTTCCCAAATATCTTTATACCCTTCATTGGCGTTACTCGCACCAAGACTTGATCTCCAACCTCCAAATCCACATTTCTTCTATTCGCATCATCATAACTCTTTTGACGATCTTGAGCTATTCAGATGCGATTGTGAATAAATTCGATCTTCAAAGAAGTATCCTGGATCATTTCAGGTCCAAGAAACTTATTATACCCTACTTCCAATTAACAAGTAGGTGATCTACACGATCGGCCATACAATTCTTCATAAGGTGCCATTCCGATAGTGAATTGGTACGAATTATTATAAGCAAATTCTACCAAGGGAAGGTATTGTTCCCAACTTCCTTTGAAATTGAGCACACACATTCGGAGCATATCCTTCGACATTTGGTTGACTCTTTCTGTCTGCTCATCAGTTTAAGGGTGGTAGGAGGCACTCAACTTCAATTCGGGTCCCATAGCTTCTTGGAAACTTCGCAAAAAATGGGAAATAAAAATTTTGTCTCGATCGAACACTATATTAATGGGAACCCCATGGAGTCTCACAATCTCTGCAATAAACAACCGGGCATAATGAGCATTATTGTAGTCTGTACGTACCGGTAAGAAATGTGCCGACTTGGTTAAGCGATCGATGATAACCCAAATGGAATCATGACCACTTTGTGACGTTGGCAACCCCGTGATAAAACCCATCGAGATGATTTCCCACTTCCATACCGATATTACCAAGGGTTGTAGCAATCGTGTCGGTCGTTGATGATCTATCTTCACCAGTTAACATGTGGTATATTGGGAAACAAATTCAGAAATGTTTGGTTTCATACCCGCCCACCAATATTGACGACGCATGTTTTGGTACATTTTGTCCCCACCAGGATGTACAATAAATTTGGACCCATGAGATTCTGTCAGTACGGCTCGTCTCAAATCCCCTTTGTCCGGGACAATAAGTCTCATGTGGAAACATAATCCACCCTCAGAACTTAGAGAGTAGGATTCCGCTCTCCTGTTTAACAATTGGTGTATACGGTTCTGGCAACTCTTGTCCCTTCTTGAGCTTCAACGACCCTTGCCACTATAGTAGGCGTAATGGTCAACACCGACATAAACGCCCTAGCAACAGCATCTTCTTGGCTGAGTTCCTTCCATTTAGCCTTCGTCACCGTGGCTAACTCCCCCTCGGATTTTTGACTCAACGCATCAGCCACTATATTAGCCTTACCCAGGTGATAGTGAATATCAAATTGGTAGTCTTTCATAAACTCTAACCATCGGTGCTATCGCATATTCAAATCCTTCTGTGCAAATAAATATTGCAACGATTTGTGGTCTGTGAAAAGACTAAATTTTTCTCCCAGGAGGTAATGTCTCCAAATCTTCAAGGCGAAAACCACTACTGCAAGTTCCAGATCATGAACCGGATAATTCTTCTCGTGGGGCTTTATTTTGCGAGAAGCATAAGCAATATCCCTCTATTATTGATGCAACACACCTCCCAAACCTTGCAGAGATGCGTCCGTAAAGACCAAATACTCTAATCCTGGCCTCGATAACGCAAGTGCTGGAGCAGAAGTCAACTTATCTTTCAGCTCATCAAAAGCTAGCTGACAAGAATCATCCTAAACAAACGTCACTCCCTTTCGGGTCAAATTTATCAAAGGACTAGCAATCTTAGAAAAACCCTTAATAAATCTGTGGTAATAGCCTGCCAAACCCAAAAAACTACGAATCTCAGTAGGTGTCGTGGGTTGACCCCATTCCCTCACTGTAATAACTTTACTCAGGTCTACCGAAATACCCTGAGCTGTCACAATATGACCTAGAAACTGCACTTCCTTTAGCCAAAAACCACACTTCTCAAATTTGGCATATAATTGATGATCCCTCAACGTCTGCATGACCAACCGTAAATGCATAGCATGATCAGATTCTGACAAAGACTAAACAAGGATGTCATCAATAAACACAATAACAAATTGGTCCAGGAAGTCTCTAAACACTCTATTCATAAGGCCCGTAAACACTGTGGGAGCATTGGTTAGCCCGAAAGGCATCACCAAAAATTCATAGGACCCATATCTAGTTAGGAACGCAGTTTTGGACACATCCTGTTCTCGTATCCGCAGTTGGTGATACCCTGTCCTCAAATCTATTTTAGAGAAGTACGTTGCTCCTCTAAGTTGATCGAGAAAATCATCAATCTGAGGCAGTGGGTATTTGTTCCTGATGGTAACTTTATTCAACTCCCAGTAATTAACACACAACCGGAGAGAACCATCCCTTTTCTTCAAAAACAAAATAGGAGCTCCCCATGGAGACGTACTATGCCTAATAAACACATGTTCTAACAACTTTTGAATCTGATCCCTTAACTCCCTCATCTCAACAGGAGCCATACGGTATGGAGCTCTAGAAATCAGATGCATTTTGGATGCTAGATCAATCACGAACTCAATCTCCCTACTTGGAAGTAAACTCGATATTTCTCGAAAAACATCTTCGAAGTCTCTAACAACCGGAATTGAATATAAGGAAAATACTACATCCTGAGAAGTCTCCTTAGTAATATAATACAAATAAGTGCTAGAACCTCCCTCTAAGTGAGGCATAGCCACTAAAAACATCTCTTGCCCTGGAATGGAAAAAACAATACTCCTCCCATTATAATTTACTATCGCCCGGTACTTCATTAGCTAATCCTTACCCAGAATTACATCATACCCGACCATATCAAGGATGAGCAAATCGGCCTCAAAACACAAGTTACCAAGATTTATTTCTATTCTTTTACAAATAAAGAAAATAAGTGAACCGTCACCCAAACAAGATTCAACACGAGTGAAAGCTCTTTCTGCAGCTTTAATTAGCTGCGTAGATTGGGTAAAACATCTAGAAATAAATGAGTGTGTCACACCCGTATCAAACAATACACGACCCATGTGTTCATTAATGGGAAACTTACCCTCAATAGCTAGAGGAGCTGGCGGCGCTGTAGGAAGCATAACATCTTGTATGTGGTAAACACGCCCATACTGTAGTTATCCCTGTTATGGAGGGGCGACTGGATTAGGCATTAGGGGAAGTAATCATGCCTGCTGATGTTGTGGAACCCTAAGAAACTGTCCTCCAATCAACTGCAGACATGCCTTCCTAAAATGACCCTGCTCCCCACATTGAAAACAACGACCCGCCATATTTTCCTAATTACGGCCCCTATTATTTCTAAACTGCCCAAAGCCTTGGCCTGGTTGGCCTCGACTCGCATTGTTACCCCATCCTACCTGCTGCTATTGCAGGGCACCTTGATCGTGCCTGAAATTACTGCCACCAAAATTAAATCCACTGAAACGTTGTCTTTTAGACAAATCCCCTTATTGAGCGTCCAATTCCTTTTGCTTACCTCCCGATGATTGGTACGAGGGTAGTGATCCTCCTCCTGCACCATTGCCTCCTGTCTTACTTGCTTTCCCCACAACAGAAACTTTCTTACTACCTTGAACATGAAATCGGTGATCTTGACAATGAAGTAATGCGACATTCATCATATCCCCGAATGTTTGTAAAGTGGATTGTCCAGCAAATGTTGTCGTATCCACCAATGTAAACCTCCAATGAACTTTAACATTCTCATCTCCTCCGGAGTTACCTCATCCGGCACAAACCTAGTTAAATGAGTGAATTCATCCTCATACTCTTCCACCCAATGTTCACTTTGAACTACATCTTGAAGTTTTATCCTCAGTTCCCTCTGAACTGTGGGAGGAAAATATTTTCGATCAAACAAAAACCCAAAAGTTGGATATCGTCATAGTATCTCTTTGTTCTGGCATGGTCATCGACTCCCACCAGTGTAATGCTGCTCCAACTAGCTTAAAAGTAGCAAGGATCTACTTCTGTTCCTCACTACAATCTATCAAGCGAAGATGACGTTGCATATCCTTTTTCCATTGGTTAGCTACTATCACGTCGGAACCACCCTGAAATTTCGAAGGATGACACTTTAAAAAGGATTCCCCATCTCTTTCCCATGGAGATGGTCCTGCAGGGACTTATACCTCTTGATCTCGTAGCTGTTGGGCTTGGGGAAATTGCTGAACCACGGTGGTCATCACAGCATTGACCGCCTGGGCCATAATATTGGCTACTTCAGCGGCATTTATAGTTCCTTGCTATGGCGGTTGAGGACTTACATCATCTTCTACAATTCTATTTCTTCTTGCAGGCTGACCTCTCTTAGCTAGCATCTGAGATGAAGAAACAACTGAATTAGAATACTATGTAGAACAATTTATCTTTATAGAAGATCGCAAGCATAGGCAAACCAAATAGTCCTAACATTTAGGATCTATATCAAAGAACGCTACGGTAGAACGTGACAAGTCCACATAGATCCTAAAGACTCTAGAACCTGATGCTTTGATACCATCTGTGACACGCCGCTTATTAAAATAAGAAATGGCCAGCCCGATACTCCAATAATTACAGGAATCATAGATGGTCCATTCTTAGCATCACTGAAATACAATAAGTATACTAGATAACCACCCAATAATTTAATAAAATGAATTGTCATAATTTGATTTGTTAGATAAAGAAAGCATTTAAACAATCCAATTGAAAATTAGGTGGATAAGGATAAATATGGATAATAATAATAGCAACCATATACAACAAAATAACTGAATAAGCTGTCGATTAACAGATCCGTACAAATAGGTTACACTGAGTATTAGAGTGCAATATCACATTAAATAACACAAATACAAAACTTAGGCAACACGCCCAAATGTTTAACCGACCATAACTAGAATACAAAAGATGGAAGCGTCTACATAAAAAATTCTCGTAACATCTGCAAAGTGTTACAACTCCAGGACATTGGAATGGAAAAGTCAATAATTGCGTCCTTGCGGCGGAGCACCTGGGCGAAAATAAGATTCATGCAAAACAAAGAGATATAAACGGGTCAGGCCCGGTTTGATATGATCACCATGTGAATAAAATACATGACAGTCATGAACTATATAGTCATCATGAATATGCTTGTTTTGTTCACCACAAATAAGGATAAGGAATCTAATTTCTCAATCTAAAAGCATAATCGAACCCAATCATAATGACAATGATCATAATTTATTTGCAGGATAATATAGACAACATATTACTAAATGGGATTCCATTTCCTTACTTACGCCATTCATTTCACCGTCCCTATTCTCATTAGGAACCGTATTCAAAGAAATTTATTTCATAAAGTGCCATATTATCAATAAGGTTCCACTTTAATAAGAATAGTTATATTACACAATATATAACGATTCTATGACCGTCCTTCCGAGTTTCCCCACTGGACGCGTCCCTAAATAGCTATCATCTTCCAGGGCCTACCACACAAGACAACCTGGGCATCCTACATCGTGTGACGTCGGGAAGCGGCCATATACCTTCGACAGTGAGTCATAACCACACCCGGAATTACCTCACTTTAAATAATAATCACACAATATATAATAACCGGTCCTATGGACGAGGACTATATTCACCCTACATTCACTAGCCAGGGAACTTCACCTCATACGTGTAACTTCCCCTATGATATCATTTAGAGAGGTGTGTATATACAAATTATCATTCACAATTTATTTACTTTATAAAATATACACAACATTTATCTGGATCAATAAGCGTTTAAGGCTATCATTATAATTCTCAAGTTTCATTATCTCCAATACGAATATCCATGAGTTAACACTCCATTCATAACCCCTCATGTATGAAAATCCTTAACACAATTCTAAAAGTCGACATTAACTCACTCTAATTCTCCTTAGGTGTAGACTAGTTCATTTTAATAAAGAATCATTTATCTTCTTATAATTTAACTAACTAAATTAATTCCCAATCTAAGTCCCAACTCTAATTTCAAACTTAGGTTCTTATGTACCTTTCTACTAGACTCTAATACTCTAGTTTTTCTTCATTCAATAAGGTTCCTAAGTCCCTATCTTAAAAGAAAGAAGCTAGAAAGAGTTAAATATTAAAGAGGGAAAAATAGGGGACCGGTCGACTGGTCAAGGGATCGCGGTTGACCGCGTGCCAACGGTTTTTCCTAGAAAGGAATGCAGTAAGTTAATTTTGGATGTCCCGGTCGATCGGTCCTGGGATCGCGGTCTACCCGCTCAAATTTTATACTTGTGTAAGAAAGCAGTAGGCTCTCCCCCGAAGGCCCGGTCGACCGGTCCTGGCGCTGCGGTCAAGCGCGTCTAGCAGACCCTCGAAATTTCCTTCTTCTACAATACTAAATCCACAACCTAAATCCTTACTCCTACACTTCCTTCATTCTCATCAACCCACAACATAACCACAACATTTCTACACCACAAGAAAACTACATGACCCACTTTAATCATACAAACTCCAAGATCCAAGGTTTTAACATCCGAATATACCAAAACCTATTATTTATTCAAATCTTCTAATGATACACAACCATCACAATAAATTATCCACATTAAATCATATACTAGCAAGTTAGAAACTTGCCTTATGCTGAAATCTTTTATTTCCTTCCGGTAGCAACAATTCCAAAGCCCAAATCTTCAATTTTCTTCATTTTCTCTCTTTTCTTCACACTTCTCTTTCTCTCTCTCTCTCTCTCTCTAGGGTTGGGGACATATAATGGGGAAATGAAAAGGGTTGCAAGACTTAAATCATGCCTTAAGTATAAATTCACATCTTTAAATGTTAATACACCATTAAAATGACTCGTAACTACATAATTAAGTCATAACCTGTCAAGAGTGACCGAAACCCAAAAATACAATATGACACTTATTTTGACTATCTCGAATATTTCGGGACTAACCGCGCCCACGAAATTGGCTTCCGAAATAAAATAAATCATTTCAAGTTCCAACTTCATTTAAACCATAAATGTCGTTTAAAGCACAACGACACCGTGAATCACAACAAAATGCTATTTACATTCACATAATAGTAAATATGCAAAATCTAGTAAACATTATCTTTTAATCCACTTAAAATAATATTTACCCCATCATTCAAAATATTATATAATTACCTCTCATGGAAAATTAATATAAAATTAATTACTCAAAAGTACAATAAACAAGTTATTTAGTTTAATATTTACAAACAAATTATTGATATTCAACTCATATTACACATCCTTCAATATCCCAATTTAAATTTCTAACTTGACAGTGAACTCCAAACGATAGGCATACTTGAAACAACATATGATAGGTGTGTAAACTACAAAAGTATAGTGAATAACCTTACACACACACACACACACCACATATAACAACTGTAAATAAACATTTTAAATCACATAATACAAGTATAAATTAAGGACTTTCATAAGGCTAGACCCGCCACAATCCAATTAACCCACTACGGTTTATAGGGACAACCACATCCCTTTATTTTGGCCAGAGTACACAAAACCTTAAGCTGAAATATCTAATTAAAATGAGATTGCCTCCAAATAATTAGATAACTTCACTTGACATTTTTAATCATATGCATATGTATCATAAATACCATATCATTACAAGATCATACCAACACAAGCATTTAAATTATACATTTTCATGTAAAAGTATAAGCATATATAATTCATAAGGTAGGTTACTCACTTAAAAATAAGGCAATTAGATTAGTATAAAACCTACTAATTTGGTATGGTAGTATTAGCCACTTTTTAACCTATCAATTAAACATCATTAGAATTTAAATACACAAAATAATATTAAATCTTGTCATATATCACATTAGTTGATCAATTTGACATAACTAGAAAAGAATTAGATATTCTAGTTTATATTTTAGTAAAATCCTATGTATTAAGGTTCTAAAAAAATTTACATAATGAAATTTCAATTTTTTTAGAGGGAGTTATGCCCATTTTACTAGAATATTTTTTATGTTGTTTTCGCAGAAAAATAATAACGAAGTTTCAATTTTAAAAAAACACTCAGACCAAACTAAATTGAAATTTATGCTCATCTTAGTATATGTTATAGTCGTGTATGTAATCTAACATCTCTAACTAGAATTAATTAATTTGAGTATGTATCCAAAGGGTTATGCACTTTGAACACAATTAGGTCCAAATTTGAATATCACGACATAAGATAATACAATTTATCATACTTGATCTATATTCAAGTTTTAATTCATGGAAACAAAAACCTAATATAAATAAACATATATACACATCACATACACAAATCTCATAAAATAAAACTCTCACAAGGTGATGATTCAAGTCTAGGATTTTCATATGTTTCCTTTATCCTCCTAGCATAATTTTACAATAATAGTGTTAAACATTTCTTCACGCTCACTCTCTCTCTTTCTCTTTAGGCATGATGAACCTCGTTCAAATATTTTCGAAATTAGAAATAAAAATATGAAAATTTTAAAACTCATTCATGTGACTAACTTTAACAAAAAATATATATTTACCTCATAAGAACTCCTTCATTTATGATAATCTTTTCAAGAAATTATCCTTCCTTAACTCCTATTTTCTCTTTTTTCGATCTTATTTCTACTAACATTTATGCTATGTAATAAGGAAGATGATAAATATCCTATTTCTAACCAAACGAAATGTGGTCATGTGGTCATATTTAGTATGGTGTATGGTTGGATGAAAGAACAGTTCAGTCAAAACATTTCAACTTATATCAAATTCGTCACACGTTCGTAAATCCACTGTAACTTACTATTTCAGCATGCGATTGAACTCCTGTTTGCGGCCACTCATATATAACTTAAACATGTATAACATTTTTATCTATATTTTTCAAAAATTATAATTTTACTATGCCTAAATTGGCTAGTATGTCCAACATTTCAATTTAAACATCTGGCAACCGAACCTTATCAAATTTGCATAAAAACCCCAGTTTAATTTTATAAACACAATAATGTATACAAAACATACTTAATAATGCATTTAACCACATAACTAATCACATACTATAAACATATTATCTTCAATCATAAGCTTAATTAGAATCTAATGCAACCAAAATATATATCACGTGAGTATTAACTCTCTAAACATGATAATTAAAATGGTCAATATCCATCATCAACCTTATTAATCGTAACTTATACTTAATCATGCAACTAACATACCTAATTTGGTTTTAGGGCATTGCACTTTTTTTTTTGTGTGTGTGTGAGAGAGAGAGAGAGAGAGAAAGAGAGAGAGAGCATTTTCAATAACGGTCTGGGTGCTGTGATAATGAAGTGTCTCTAGAGAAAAAATAATTAACAAGTAGGGGTGTTTGAACAATGTAACATGAGAGGGGAAAATTTTATAAAAATAATATTGAATGTCCTATTTGTATATACAAAAAAAGAAGAAGAGGTCATTTCTTATAACAATCCCACAACTTTCACCGTACCCTATGTTCACATAACCAATGGTTAGTTGTTGGAATATTTTAGCAGCCATTAGAAATTATTACAAGGACTAAAGGAACATTTATCACCGTCTTAAAAGTTGGAGACGTCCTACTTACCTTAAAAAGAAGAGCATGAGTACGAGTTCCAAAAATCTCATAAATCATTCGTAAACAACAATAAAGTCTTAGTGCCTTGACGGGACCCTATCACAATGTATAACACTTATTGAAGATTTGGAGATTATTTTTCAAATTCACAGCATTTCTCTTTTTAAACAAAGAAAAAGCAAAAGGGATCCTACGCTTAATACTAAAAAGGATCAAATACCAAAAAGTCCCTCAAATATTTTTTAATACACATTTAGTCCAAGGCTTTTATTTTGTACCAAAAAGTCCATTATTCTCTTATCACTACACCAAATCTGTCAGATTGTCACGATCATTGACCTTGACAAGTTGGACTTATCAAGGTCAATTACCGTGACAATTCTGGGGTTGACAACGTTCGTTGTCAAGGACTTGTCACGGTCATGTCATGATCATTGATCGTGACAATATTAGTCATGATTATTAATCGTGACAAACCCGTGACATTTAATAAAAAATTATCACGATCTATGATCGTGACAAGTCATTGACAATTATCCTTTGTTACGGACTTGTCACGGTCAACGACCATGACAATTCTGGACAAAATTAAAAAATAATTTGTTGGGCAGTATGGCCACTGCCACTGCCCAACAATATATTTGTACCTATTATAGCAAAGTTGTACCTGTTCAAACATCATATATCCAAATAAAATAGAGATAATGCAAATATACATTCAAAACAATATGCATCACGATATAATCCAAATATAATTCAAATGTAACAACTTATAACAATTCAATTCAAATAATGTCACTACATATCTGGGGTAGGCCTGCGGAGGTGAATAGGCCACACGATATACGAATTAATACACCCAACAATGTGATCGTGGCCGCATTGTTCGCGCAACCACGATGGGGAGTTATCCTTCACGGGTATCACATGCGTGACGAGCACATTGGCCTCGATGTCTTGAAGAAAATGTGCATGAACTAGCATACCCTAGACGGTATTCGGGTCCCTCAACCCCTGCCTTATCCGTTGGCCATCAAATATGTCCTGTATAAACACGTTGGGCCCACCAAGTTTCGACATCAGTCGGTCTAAGGGAGACAAATAGGGGACTGGATCATCAGAGTCCGCACGTGTCGGCGATGAAGCAGCGAGGTCCACACCCTCGTCCTCCCGCACCTCCTCCTACTCCTTCATCTTCTCCTTCCCTTTCCCCTTACGGTTTTTGCCCAACGAACGCTTCATGAATGAGAACATATCTTGGACGTTCCCCTCCAAACGGGACACCGGGTTATTCTTCCAATAAGGAAAGTCAAATAAAATTGACCTCCTAGACCATGCCTTTCTTGTCTTAGTTTCATTCCCAGTTGGCGTCTTCTTATGCTTGACATTCTTAAATTTGGGATTCTTACCTGGCATATTAGGGCCACATTCAGAAGATTTACTTTCAAATTTTGAACCTGAAAGTTATCTCGACGGTAACCTATGTTCACTCCCGTCTGATAAAACTTGGAATCTTTCTCAAATCTGAAACTATTAGTCGGGGGTAAAAACCTCCTATGGCAAGGGTATACATTTTTTGATCTAGCGGATAGACGAAGATTTAGTCTCCTCTCCACAAATAGGAGACCCCAAATAACCATGTACTACATAATCGGATAATATCCCATAAGCTGGAAAATCATGAATTGCCCACATCAACATAGCTTTCAGCGTAAACTCTTCTTTTCTAAAAGAGTCAATTAATTTCACACCCTCTTCCCACAACTCATTTAATTTTTCTACCAAAGGATATAGGTAGACGTCTATGTCATCACTTGGTGCCTTTGGCCCAGGTATCAACAAATACAACATCGAAAATTCAGGTCTCATACACTGTGAAAGAGGGAGGTTGAGTGGGGCTAGGATCACTGGCCATACACTCTGATTGGTGCTTAGATTTTCAACTGGATGAAACCATCTGTTGATGTAGCCAAACGAATGTTGCGCTGTTCTCGAGAAAAATTAGGATACTCATAATTCATCTTCCTCCAAGCTATAGAATCAATAGGATGACGCATGAGATTATCCCCTACTTCTTCCCTAGAATGCCAAGTCATTGCCTCCGCTATCCATGGTACTGTGAAAAATTTCTTTAATCTAGGCCCAACGGGAAAATATTTCAACACTTTTTTAGGCACTTTTGAGCTTGTGCCTTCCTTACCAGTAGATTGGACATATCTAGGTTCATCGCATACCGAACAACGATCGAGATTTTCATACTCCTTTCGGTATAGTATGAATTCATACACATAAGCATGAATCGATTTATACTTCATTCCCAAACCTTTCAAACCATTCTTCATAATAGGAGAGATATTTGGAAGCATATTCTCCTTGGGTAGTAAGCCATTCACCCAATTCAGAATTCCTGTCACGCTATTTCCAGACAAATCGTACTGCATCTTCAAACTGTGCAAACCAACCATGGCATGTAAAGTTATTTGATCTTTCTCATAGCCAGAGTATAAAGGTTGGGTCGCCTTAAATTTTAAACTTTGATAGTCATTGTCAAGGTTTATCACGATATCTTCACGAGCACTTGAACCTTTGACATTATCAGTAACCTCATTCTCCTCCTCATCATAAACTTCATTCGCATCATTAACTAAATCCTCTAACATATTATGATCTACATCGTCCCCTTCTACATCTATCCTACTTATTGAAGGTTGTTGTGAAGGTTGTTCGGGGACAAAAGGAACTTTCAATTAACCGTGAAAACTTCAAAATCTATAAATATCTTGCATACCCCATCTTAACAAATGTAGTTCAACTATTTTCCACTCAAACATCTTACCATTCTTACACCTAGCACACAGACACGGAAACTCTTCATCATTATGGCATCTCTTTGCGAGTTTTATAAATTCATTAGCACCTCTACGAAACACATCCCCCATTCTATTTGTCTCACCCATCCACTCTTTGTATTTTGGATATCCCATCACAACTACCACAACTAATCACCTATTAAAGGTAAGAAGCGTATATTCATGTATTAGTATAAACAAAACATAGATTTACAGTATGCTTCATCAAATTATGTCTTATTTATATTCGATTTTTAAATTTCAAATTCAAATTCAATTTATAATAGAAAATCCTATTTCCCTCCTCTATAGGGTGAGTGGTCCTATCCTATTCAAGACCGCATATTTCTATAATATACTTGACAGCTCATGCACATTGTCACGATTTGATAAAAATTCCGCAGCATATCCCCGTAGTTCTCCAAGTACTCGATGTATATTGGCAAGTGTGAGTGTTATTTCAATTGATCAATTGAAATAATAGTCACACTTGTCAATCTAATATGTACCCAGAGAACATTAGGATACATCTGTAGAACTTCCTCCAAAAGTAACATCTTTAAGCCACTAAGAATATTATTATACATAAATTATGTAGTCCCAAACTGTCCAAACGAGACAATTCGAGAGATCTCATTACATGGGTAATAACTCTCGAACGGGTCTAAGGGCTATTGAATGCGTACGCTTAAGAACTAGAAGGCTAGTATCTATGCGCACTATATGTAATTTCAAGTATGTTTCATTTAATTATCATACTATATATATATTGTTCGTGATACAAAGTAATTTTTAAAAAAAGTTGAAAAATCTCACCCCCATATGTACAATAATCCAGTGGTCATGCCACTTTTAAAATAAACCAACCGAACATCGATCCACTACAATCCAACCGCAATGGCAACAACAAATGTGTATCCCGTACTCCTTTTAATTCATCTACTCAATTAATTCTTTTCATCAATTAAACTAACAAATAAAGTATATAATTATTAATTTACTAATTTACAATGAGGGACAATCCTACTTGCATATGAAAGGGGCACTAATTATTAATTTACAAAAAAAATTAACAACTAATCAATATTTAATCAATCAATTCTTTTACAAGGGGCACTACAATATGAGGGGCAATATCTAATAAATCAATAGAAAATTAATTAAAAAAACACACACGCACATATACACACACATCCCCACACCCCCTTCCCCCTGCCCACCCCCAGCGCTGCCCCCTCCCCCCACTGCCACTGCCCACCACATACGCCCCCCCCCCCCCCCCACACACACATACATTGTTCGTGATACAAAGTAATTTTTAAAAAAACAAATTTAAAAATTCCACCCCCATATGGACAATAATCCAATGGTCATGCCAGTTTTAAAATTAACCAACCGAACATCGATCCACTACAATCCAACCACAATGGCAACAACAAATGTGTATCCCGAACTCCTTCTAATTCATATACTCAATTAATTCTTTTAATCAATTAAACTAACAATTAAAGTATACAATTATTGATTTACTAATTTACAATGAGGGGTAATCCTATTTGCATATGAAAGGGGAACTAATTATTAATTTACTAAAAAAATTAACAACCAATCAATATTTAATCAATCAATTCTTTTAAAGGGGTACTACAATATGAGGGGCAATATCTATAAACCAATAAAAATTTAATTACAAAAATACACACACTCACATATACACACACACAGTCCCCCCTTCCCCCTGCCCCCTCCCCCTAGTGCCACTGCCCACCACACACGTACACACACACATACACACACACACACACAGACATATACACACACAAGCACATATACACACACACACACAATGCCCCCCTCCCCCAGCCTCACCCCCTACCCCCCGCCGCCCCCACCCCCCAGCCCTCCACACACATGCAAATATGCACCACACACAAACACACATGCACATTTGCACACACACGCACATATACAAACACATATACATAAATGGAAGAGAAATAGATAGAGAAAACATACCAAAATCGTAGAGAGAGAGTGTGTGCAGTCGCTTAGAGAGAGAGAAATGGATGGAATAGAAATCGGTGGAAAAAAAAGAAGAGGGATGACAGAATTGTCACGGACATGTCACGGTCATTGGCTGTGACAACATTATAGGATTTTCACGGTCAATGACCGTGATAAGTCCGTGACAGCTGTACTTGTCACGGACATTGATCGTGACAAAAAATACGTGTTTTTTTTGTCACGGTTAATAACCGTGATAATGCTGGCCGATTGAAGGGTGTTAATTTGATCATCTTGGTGTAGTGTATCTTTAAAAGTCTGTGCTATCGGCATGGTGAAGGTCTTTTTTGGTGCAAAATAAAAAGATTTGAACTAAATGTGTATTAAAAAAAGTTTGAGAAACAATTTTGTATATGCGTCTACTGAAAACCTTAGCGCCCAAACTTTTAAATAAATAAAATCCACAATACTGATAAATGGAATGTTCGTGACTCAAAACTCCAAAAATCATAGACGTTTAACCCATTTGTTCGGTTAAACAAATCCTTCAATTCATAATGTACTTGAAGAGTTACAAAAAGTTAATCAACAATCCACGTAACCCACAATCCCAGATTAGAACTGGGGAAGAAAAAGGAAAAAAAATAATAATACAAAAACTGGTGCCATATGCAGTAGACCAAACATGAACGAATGATTCACATTCTTTGCCTTCGCATTCTATCAGCCCATGACATATCACATCTTGCCTCCTTATTTACGCTCCTTTTGTTGAGGTCCATCAATTGAGACTGCCACCTGTTCATCCAATCACCTCTGTGGAGACCCTGAGTCATCGCGCAATCATACAAAGCCCTGCTATTAGGGTCAGATAATATGTGGTAAGCCTCCTGTACCCGAATGAACCTCTGAGTATACTCCTCCATGCAATCAGGCGGTGATACATCGGGATGGTATTTCAACGCTAACCGTTTGTAGGCTTGCTTTATTTCTGAGAAGGTCACACTCTCTGGTATACCCAACAACTCGTACAAATTCTCTCTGGTATCGGTTCTTGTGTTCATGTTGTTGATTGTGGCCTTCGCTCTTGTTCTGTATGACCCAGCTGAGATTTTCATCGAAATAGTTGGTTTTGTGAAATGTTTATTCAAAGAAATATGAGGATGCTAAAATTGAAGCTTTGACTTTATGGTTGATTGGTTTGCTTCATGGCTAAGAGAGAAAACTGGTTTGGTTCCTAAGAATAATTTTGAGCTCATTTCTTAATTGCTTACTGATTTTTTTTTTAGGTATAAAAGGGTAATCCCTTTTATTCCAACTTGAACAACCGTGGAATTGACATAAAAAAAGGTTGATGTATCGGATATCAAATTTTTTCCGACCTCACTATGGTGGCAAATGATTTTAGTAGGTTGAAGTTGAACATCCTTCACTCATTTGTTACCAATGACTGTGATACTTGTATGCTCCAGAACGAATGAGTATGACCTTTAAGCTTCCGTTGACTTTTAGGATGCGCTGACATATGTAGGCGGCCTGCAAAATAGTATTTTATACTTTTAGAAACAATTATAGGTTTTTATGACCTAGTCGCTGGACTAAGAATTTTGAACAAAAAAATCGATGAATAAAATTTTAAATGATTAGGTCAAACATATAAATACCCTCAATTTAAAAAAATCATAAACTTAATCGATTATTGGAGTTTTCTCTGCAATTAACGACTATTCTCCGAAATCGAAAATAACATCAATCTTATGCTTTGATCGTCTGTCCTATAATCGATTACAGTATTCTTAATCGATTCTACCTGTATCACTTGGCTCTATCATTTGTAAGTTTATCTTTATCAGCAGTTGGTTTTTCTATTTTCGATCGATTACAATAAGTATATGTCCTTTATTTTGATTCAAGAGACTCATTGTAATATTCATTCATGTGATTGAATAGCTTTTTATATGTTATATATGTATATGTTTTGATTTTATGTTTTTATGCATTTATGTTTGGATTCTTCATATATAAGTTATATTTATCAATATTTGTAATTGTTAGTTCAATGTGCTGAATGAATATTCTTGATGTTTCATTCTAATTTTAAAAGTCCTTGATTTTGATTTGGTATTGAATCACTTATTGATATAGGTCCGCGCCAGCGGAAATAACCAGTTCAATATCAGTTTTCAAAGTACACGCAATTAATATAAAGTACACGTGATTGTTTTTTTTAAAATATATGTGTGCTTTATTGCTTCATGTATAGGTTTTTAAATAGTGCCTGTAATTTTATATTAATTATAAATAAATATTTTGATATTTCATGCATTAAATTATTGCACACATTTTTAGAATTGTTGACCTTGAAGTAAATGTTTTTCGTCTCTGTTTTACTACGGGACATTATGGTAAGTAGTGTAATAGCAAGGTGTTGTTATTTGGATAATATGGCCTGTATTGAAATATTTGAAGATAGCTCATTAGATTTCATATGGAATGAGTTATGTACTAGGTTTACTAATTTGAGAAGTGGGAGTTTTTCATTGAGGTATTTATTTGGTGATGAATGTCGGTTCATGTTGGTTTTTGACAACGATGTTTGTTGTATGTTGCGGTACCAATTGATCGTGAAAGCTAATTTCATTTTGATGTATGTCATTGATTCATTACCATTTCCATGCAATACATGTCGTGAACGGGTTGAATGCTCTAATCGAATTTTTGAAGGGGTTTACTGCAGTAATACAAGTTCTGAGAGGGTTGACAGTGGTGATACAAATACACAGAGGTTAGAGTCTTTATCATCTGGCACTACAAATGATTTTAATAGTTGCATTGAAAATGACTTTTATCTTGGAGGTGTGGAGCCAAGTAAGTCGAAAGTCTATCTTTCGAATGATTGGAAGACTTATATAAGTCATGAGCATCAGTGTTTTGAAGGAGGTGTAGTGGAATTTCGAGATAAATTGTGAAAGTATGCCGTTGAGGTTGGGTTCAAGTATGTGTATTTGAAGAATGATAAAACTCGAGTGACGGTTGAATGCTCTAAAAAGACTACTCAGAATTGCATGTGGACAACTCATACTTCATTATCTACAATAAATGGATACTTTTACATATGTGCAATGAATAATTAGCATACATGTTGAGGTGTCTTTCGTAATCCGTCAGTCAAAATGATAGCCTCCAAGTTGGTTTCAACATTGGTAGCTGATGATCTTAGAGATAACTCGCTATTGAGACCAATTGATGTAGTTAAAGATATGAAGAAGAATTATGGTCTTGATATAGCTTATCAACATGCATAGCGTGCGAAATAGATGGCTGCTGCTGATATACATGGTGATGAAAATGTTTCTTATGCATTAATGAATAATTATCGTGACCTTCTATTACAGTATAATCCTGGGGCGCATTGCATCCTTGACGTGAAACATGAGAGTAAAAAATTTAAGAGAATATTTGTAATGTTTAGAGGATGTATTTATGGATTTCAATACTTCATACCTATTTTATTTCTTGATGGTGCCTTTTTGAAGAGCCGTTATCGTGGAACAATACTATCAGCTATTGCAAGGAATGGGAACAATGGTAAATTAATTGTAAATATTTTATTTTGTGTATTGCATTGACATTTGGTTTGTTCTATTCCATATCATCAAAATACGAGCATAAAAATATAAAATACCTTTGAAGGTCTTTGTTTTAGTTCACGTGTACTTTTCATTTTTCTACATATATTTTCATGATATGTCTTATTATGTGTAATACTAAGTAAAGTACACGCATAGTACATGTCAAGTACACGTGAATGTTTTTGTTAATTTCACGTGTACTTTTTATTTTTCTACGTGTACTTTGATGATGATGATGTTATGTGTAATACTAAGTAAAGTACACGTATAGTACATGTCAAGTACACGTGAATGTTTTTCTTGATTTCACCTGTACTTTTCATTTTTATGCGTTTACTTTGATGATGATGATGATGTTATGTTGAATACAAACTAAAGTACACGCATAGTACATGTTAAGTACACGTGAATGTTTTTCTTAATTTCACGTGTACTTTTCATTTTTATGTGTGTACTTTGATGATGATGTTATGTTGAATACAAACTAAAGTACACGCATAGTACATGTCAAGTACACGTGAATATTTTTCTTAATTTCACGTGTACTTTTTATTTTTATGCGTGTACTTTGATGATAGGTGTTGTTATTTAGAAATAATAAAGCAAAGTACATGTTAAAAATGTAAAGTACCTTTGAATGTTTTTGTTTAGTTCACCTGTACTTTACATTTTTATGCGGGTATGTTGATGTTAATGTTGTTAATAATAAAGTCAAGCAAAAGATTGGAAAGTAAAACGTGCATGTTTTTTTTATCTTTATCATGTGTACGGTACATTTTTATGTTTTGTCTTGTTATTTACAAACAATTTAAATTAAACACATAATATATTTCCCATGTGTTTTAGGGTCTGCGCCAGCAGCATCAATTTACAAAGTGTTGTACATGGATATGTTGTGATATTTTAATTTTGATATATTTTTATATTTCAGGACGTTTTGCTGTTGCATATGATGTTGTTGATTCCGAAACCGAAGATAACTGGATGTGGTTTCTTGTCAATTTGTATAGTGCAGTAGTTGAGCAATATCGAAACATAACATTTATATCAGATCGAAACAATGGATTACTTGAAGCTGTTTCGAGGGTCTTCCCGTTGTTTGCACATTCCTACTGTATATATCATTTACAAGGGAATATAAAAAAGAAAATTCATGGGAATTGTGCTCGATTTCGAAAGAAAATTGTTAAAGATTTTTTGTCTTGTGCATATGTTGTCTCAGTAGATGTATTTCACAAGAATATTGAAGCATTGAAGAAGGAAGGAGGAGCTACTATTGCCGATTTCATTGATAGTTTGCGTCTCGAGAATTGGTCCTGTGCATATTTTCCTGGTAAACGGTATGGTGACATGGCATCTAGTGTTGTAGAGTCATTCAATTCATGGATATTGGAGGAAAGGCATTTACCAGTAATGAATATGCTTGATAAATTGAGAGTGAAGATTATGAATTTCAATGCAAACAAACTTTTTGAGTTTGACACTTGGACAAATGAGCTATGTCCTTTTTTTCAAAAGTTACTGAATGAAAATTGGAATTAAAGCCGACATTGGACTATTAGTCGCTCAAGTCAAAATGTATTTGAAGTTCATTCATAAGTGCGAACAACAACTGACTTAGGATAAATGACTTGTTCTTGTAAGAGTTGGCAGATTAGATGTTTTCCATGTTCTCATGTTGTTTGTGTTATGGGGAGGAAAGGGACCAGTATTTATGATTATATTGAGGAGTAATATAAGGTATCTTTCTACAGAAAATCATACTCGATACCTATAGTTCCTCTTCCCGATTTGATTTCCTTAAATATTCCTATTCCTGAAAATCCATCTGTCCTTCCACCAATGACTAAGAGACCTGCAGGCAGGCCAAGAAATAAGAGAATAAAGTCTTCTGGTGAGATCACAGTAAGGGAAGTTACTTGCTCGAGGTGTAGTAAAACGGGTCATTACAGGTCTACTTGTAAGGAACCCATTTGACAATTTTTAAAATTGTTGAATTCATTCATTTTAACCATTTGATTGAATAAATTAATTAATAAACCATTTGTTTCACATAAATGACTGTAATTTACTTTTAAGTCTCATTTTTTAGTTTGTTTTTTGTGTTGATGTACACATATTTTTCATAAAACATACGTGATCATTTTTTCTGATGTTCATGTGTACTTTACCTTTGTATACGCGTGTTATGTACAGTACACACGCATTTTTATGTCCAAAGAAATTTTATCAATGTGGGTAATTGATGAAATATGCGTGTACTTTATTAAGTACACATAGAATACATAAAGTACACGCATTTAAAAATGGATTTGGTCAGTTCAATATGCATTTACTTATAAAAGCATGCGTGTACTTTATTAATGTACATGCATGAAGTACACGCATAATATAAATATAATATGCGTGTACTTGATGAAATGTGCGTGTACTTTATGAAGTACACGCATTGATAATTAAAGTACATGCATTTAAATATAAGTGTACATGCATATTTTAGCAAAGTACATGCATATTGATATGACAAAAATCTAATTCAATATACGTGTACTTTATGTATTCTGCATGTAATTTTATCAAGTAGACATATATAAATGCATGTACTATTTGGAAAATGGTTTTGGACATTACAATGTGCTTGTACTTTTTAAAAGACATTTGGGTCACTCATATTCTTAAACTCCTATGGGTATTATGGTCTGCGCCAGCGACATTATTATACAAGTATTTCAATAGGCATGTACTTTATAGACTATGTGTGTACTTTACAAAGATGCGTGTACTTTATAAAGATGCGTGTACTTTATTAAGTACACATAGAATACATAAAGTACACGCATTTAAAAATGGATTTGCTCAGTTCAATATGCGTGTACTTTATAAAAAGATGCGTGTACTTTATTAATGACATTTAATTTAGATTAACTTGATGAAATATGCGTGTACTCTAGGATCTACATGCATGAAGTACACGTATTGATAATTAAAGTACACGCATTTAAATATAAGTGTACATAATAAAGTGCACTTATTAAGTACACGCATTTAAATATTTATGAAGTACACGCATTGATAATTAAAGTACACGCATTTAAATATATGTGTACTTAATAAAGTACACTTATTAAGTACACGCATTTATGATATACATGCATGAAGTACACGCATAATATAAATCTAATATTACATTATATTTATGAAGTACACGCATTGATAATTAAAGTACACGCATAATATAAATATAATATGCGTGTACTTGATGAAATGTGCGTGTACTTTATGAAGTACACGCATTGATAATTAAAGTACACGCATTTAAATATAAGTGTACATGCATGTTTTAACAAAGTACATGCATATTGATATGACAAAAATCTAATTCAATATATGTGTACTTTATGTATTATGCATTTAATTTTATCAAGTAGATGTATATAAATGCATGTACTATTTGAAAAATAGTTTTGGACATTACAATGTGCTTGTACTTTATAAAAGACATTTGGGTCACTCATATTCTTAAACTCCTATGGGTATTATGGTCCGCGCCAACAACATTATTATACAAGTATTTCAATAGGCGTGTACTTTACAGACTATGCGTGTACTTTATAAAGTACACTTGTAATATATAGAGTACACACATTTATATAATGTTTTGGGACAATATCTTGTTTGTGCTTTATAAAAATTTGCGTGTATTATAATTTATAATACACGCAATCATATTTTGACATACCAATTTTTTTACATGAAATTATATTAATATTTAGATTTTTTACAATACACGTGATCATTTTTATAAGGGTTCACGTGTACGTTACTATATTTGGTGTATGACATAACTGAGAACACATGCATGAAAGAAATAAAAATTTTATTAAAGACAAAAAAATAAACTACAATTTTTTCACATAACAAAAGCTGAAAAAACTAAAGAAGGCTTCTATTAGGGAAGTTTGTCAAAGGCATCTAGGGTGTCAGGAATATAGTCAATTAAATTCGACTAGTGTCGAATTTCTTCTTCTATGACAGCTACAAGGCCTTCTTGGAGAGCCTTGTTCTACTTCGGCTTGGCGATTTTCATGGGAACTTCTTATGTATAGAAAGACATGAGGTCTTCATGTGTTTGAGGAGGGTCCTCATCCACATCAAATAAATCTATGGGATTGGGTGGAAGTCCAGAATAGCCTTCCCTCAGATATGTTTGAAGATGCTCAAAGGCAGTTTCATATGAGGAAATATTTTCCTCAATTTGCCTTATTTTTGTTTTATTTCTTTTAACTCTCGCAAGTTTTCTACTGGAATAGACATTATGTTATCTTTACCCTAGATGTAATGGTTAAGAAAGGAACAAATATTACTCTTTTATAGGAAATGTTAAAGCTATTTATTTCTTGACCAGAAGTAGTTGGGAAGTGAGTAGTTGAGCTTAATAAATTGATTTGGGTTATTGTGTCCTGAATGAATTCTTCAAAGTAGTTTCCAATTAAAATAATAAAAAATTATTATATTAACCAGTGCGTGTACTTTGAAGAATTCATTGGTGTACTTAGTAATTATCACTTGTATTTTTCGTGAAAACTGCTTGTACATTATTTCATAACACTCAGGTGCATTATTTGTCTAAACCTTACGTGGATTGTGGTCCGCGCCAGCGCAAAAAAACCATTTTGGTGTAATAAATATTGTAAACAATAACCAATATAACACAAAACAAATTACAAATACGTTTTGGATTTGAATCACAATTTATAGAAGTTTTTTCTCCTTTCGGGGGAAGAAATATTTTGATAGAAGAATTTCCCCGAGTACATATGCTATTTATTTTAGCATGTCAGGGTCTTGAAACAATTTTTGCATTTCCTTCTTTCTGCTTATTTGTTCAATGTAGTACATGCAGAACACCCTACAGTCAACCCTGAAATTAAAATAAAATAAATATACAAATTAGTATGATGTGAATGAAATTTTTTGAAAAGATACACAAATTAGTAATTTTTAGAAATGAAGTTTTTCATACCCATTATATTGTTTAGGGCATTCATGATCTCTTATTAGGTCAAATTTGATATCACTTTCCAGCAAGAAATCTACTGTCCTTTTTTCTTGCTCTGTCAATGGATCATCATCCAATGTAAACTCATTTGGTGTACCTTTATCAAACTTCCTCTGAATTTTGAAACCATTATTTTTGATTGTTTCTGCTTCATTCTTCAATAGGCATAGTGTTTTTTGGAAGACAGAAAACTGTTAAGAAGACAAATATTTAGTGTATACAAATAAAAGAGTATATGAAGATTAAAGAGTTAAAAGTACACGCATAATATTAAAGTACACGCATATTTTATTTTTTCATATCACATGTATTTTAAAATATGATGCGTGTGCTTTGCCTAATGAATTAAAAGTACACGCATAATATTAAAGTACACGCATATTTTATTTTTTCATATCACGTGTATTTTAAAATATGATGCGTGTACTTTGCCTAATGAGTTAAAAGTACACGCATAATATTAAAGTACACGCATATTTTATTTTTTCATATCACGTGTATTTTAAAATATGATGCGTGTACTTTGCCTAATGAATTAAAAGTACACGCATAATATTAAAGTACACGCATATTTTATTGGTTCATTTCACGTGTATTTTAAAATATGATGCGTGTACTTTGATAATCTGGGTAATTATGTGCAACTAATACAAAGTACACACATTATATTATACACGTTTACACGTGTATAATATAGGTACAAGTAACATTAAGGCAATAACCAATTTTTTTGCATCATCGAAGAATATTGTGTTTTTTTCCTTGTCATTCGGTCGAAGGGAATCCATGTGGACCACTTTATTTTCTTTTTTGTATATCACAAGTAATGTGAAATGTCCTACACTATGTCTTAGTACAATGAACAAATTATTACAAGTGCCTAAGTATTCAAATAAATCTATGTATAACTCCCCCTTCTTATTGACTTCATTTGTGCTACAAGCTTCTATCTGAATAAAAATTATAGACATTGTGTTAATAAAAAAAACTAAAATTTCGTTTCTCAAAACTTTTGGTTTAATTGTACTTACCCAACAATAATCAGAAAAAGTGTGTGAGTAGGAGATCCCTTCCTCTGACAATTTTAACCTCAATACTTCACTAAAGGCAAGTATTATCTATTTCACACAATATAAAATGGTGAGAAAATAATAATTTTGAAATTTAATGGATGTCTAATATTTGGACTACATACTTGGCTTGAAATTTGTTGATTGTTGAGGACTTCAACAAAATCTTCCCATGGGACATACGAAACCAGCCCTTGGAAAATAAATTCCCTACATTTTATATCATCAATAAGAATTGTATAATAATAATAACCTTATTCTTTTGCACCAAAAAAATATAAAATAGCGAAGTGATAAATCATAAAATAATAAACTTTACCCTGGCTCAGACTTTTGAATAAACTCTTCAATCTTTTTCTTCGAAGCTTCATCGATATATTTGTATACTTCGATTGCTTCAAGCTTGAAGTGAGTTTCTTTCATTTGTTCAGCTATTGTTAGACGACATTTTCTCAGCTTTGACTCTTTTTGTTTCTTAATTGGTTCATGCTTTTCGGTTTCGCTGTCAGCTTTTCTTTTCTTCTGCCCTCTAGTAAGAGGTCATTTTGTTTAGGATATTTTCGGGGTGCCCTGAACTGTCTTTGAGTCTAGTTCAATCTTCAAACTCGAAATTTCGTCCATGAGTTATTTATTAATGTTATCCTGATATATTTAACAAGGAATGTTTGATTGTAAGCATTTTTTGAAACAATGATTCATTTTCTCTTACGTGTATTTTATAAAGTACACGCCTGTATTTTAATACACGCGAATATACACCCGTGTATTATAAAATATGTGTACTTTATAAAATTTATAATATACACGTGTACTTTCAACATAATTTGCGTTTACTTTTGAAAGTAAAGCGTGTACTATATATCTATTGTATTTTATAGATACCTGGCCACTTTTTTTCAATTCTGATTCTTCAAGCATTTTCTTCAACTCCGAAATTTCGTCATTAAGGATTTTATTATTGTTTTCTTGTTATACAAAAAAAATGTTACATAATAAGCAATACTTGAATAAAACTGCATTATTTTTAATAAAATAATGCATGTACTCTACATTATTTCTAATATCAAATAAAACTGCATTAAAAATACTATGAAATAAAACTGCATGTACTTTGGAAAAACTGCGTGTACTTTGGAAAAACTGCGTGTACATTAGGAAAACTGCGTGTACTTTAAACGTATACTTTTGGAAAACTGCGTGTACTTTAGAAAAACTGCGTGTACTCTGCATTCAAAAGTACCTGTTGAGTTCTTTTCAATTATGACTCCTCAAGATTATGCCTCAATATCATCTTTTCTATGTCAGCATCTTTCCATTGTTGCAATGTATCATCATACTTTTTTTTGAGATCTTCATTACTCAGAGACAGATATCCATTTTTTTGTTCCAAAATTCGGGTTGATTCTGCCTATTTTTTCAATGATTCATCCAATTATTTAATTCTATTTGAGTCACTCATTGTAACTTGATCAAGCTTTTCTTTTAAAGAATTGTTTAACTCAACTAGTTGGGCATTTTCTACCTCCAACTTATTTAATAACTCTTTTTCTTGCAAAAGGTTGGAATTCTCCACCTTTAACTTCTTTATTTCCTCATGGTCTTCAAAAAGTGAATCACGATCTACCTGCAACTGTACATTAAAAATAGCACTCTCCACCTTCCAAGAGGTCACCTTCTCAAGTGCACCATTAATATCTTCAGCTGCTTTAGATAGTTGGCTATTTTTTCCCAACAATTCCCTTTTCAAAACAGCAATTTGTTCCTCCAAATTAACCTTGGTTGATCTTTTCCCTTCTTTTTCTTTGGAGTCACAATGTTTTTAAGGGGAATATTCCAACCATGTGAAAACTCAATGTCATTAATATCTTCAGCAACTTTTTCTGATGATGAATCAGCATGTATAGGACTTTCTGTAGATATGTTCAAAGAGTAACTTGACCCTTCAAACTGAGATTCCTTTTGTACAGAGCTGTCCTTACAAGCTGATTTATTTGTAGCCTGCTTCAAAGTTGCTGTTACGATGTCATTCTTCACAAGCCATTGTTTCAAAGACGACAATTTCCACTTCAGGAATTTTGGAGTATTTTCTTTAAATTCTTCAACAGGAGAAATAATTTCAAATTTCTCACATGCCCAATACTGTGATCATACAAAAAACAAAATGAATTTAATACTTGTATTATGTAGGGATTAATAATGGAAAGTACATGTGAACTTTCAAAATACATGCAAAATTAAACGTGTACTTTACAAATTTTACAATTGTATATTGAAAGTACACGTGATTTTTACAAATTTAACGTGTACTTTGTCAATATAAGTTCACGTGTACTTTCTAAAGTACATTTATAATATTGACAGAAAATATAACAAGAGTATTTTGAAAGTACACTGGTTATATTTACAAAACATAGTACACTTGTACTTTGTAAAATACAAGTGTACTTTCACGTGATATAAGACGTGTATTTTCAAAATACACGTGATTAAGACGTGTATTTTCAAAATACACGTGATATAAGATGTGTATTTTCAAAATACACGTGAAATATCAAGTGTATTTTGAAAGAACAAGAGAAAATATCACGTGTACTTTCAAAATACAAGTGAAAATATCACGTGTATTTTTAAAATACACGTGTGTATTGGTATGTAAATTTTGAAATATCAGGATGCTTTTTTGCTCACCAGTAGGAAAATGACACATCCAGTAGCTGTGCTAGGTTTTGATCTTGTTGATTTGTTAAGCGAATGTATGAGAAACTCATGCACATCAGATGCCCAATCATACTTATTCATTTCCTCAATATCGTCGATGTATTTCAACCAAAATTCTCCAAGGGTGAAGTTTGAGTTGGAAAAAAACAACGTGTTCAAAAAGTGGAGACACACAATTTTAACAAAATTAGTAATTCCTTCATCTGTCTCCAATTCAACTGATTTCTTCAAACCATTCAATATTTCTGACTTTCCTATTCTTTTTGCAAAGTATCGTGCTTGTAATCCACATTTTTTAGCAGTATTCGGTCGCTTTTTCAGTTCTATTGATTTTAAACCCTCAACTAGGGGTATGCCAAATATTTCACTTATATCTATTGGAATTATTGGAATCCTACTCTTCATATGGATACTTTTGGTTTTCGTATTGTACAACTCGATAATTGATAAAATATTTTTATCCATCTTCTTGTGGTCCACTTCTTCTACTTTCTTACTATAGTAGGCATTGAAAAGCTCCCAAAATGGAGTCTTCTTAAGAAGTTCAATATGGCTATTGTTTATTTTATCTTTAATCTGAAGGAAATCATGGAGAAATCTAACAATATTTGACCGATATTGGTCATTCTTCTTTGCAGGACGTTTATATTTCAATGCCACACTAGAACTAGAATTGGAACTGGAACTGGATGAAGAACTATCATCAGAACTGCTCTTTTTTTGTTTCTTTCCTCTTCTTGCCTTCATCTTCATCCCCATTATATTGATCTATAAACAAAATTTAAATTACTAACCTATAATGATATGTACCAAAAATAAAATACATGAGAATTAGAATAAAATATAGACTAAAACAACAAAATACAAGCGTATTTAACAAAAGTACATGCAATATTCTCACAAACAATTTATACAAGTCTCAACAAAATACATGCTAAAGGCGATAATATATATCATTAGTTTCATGGCAATACCTAACAGAGGTTGTTCGACAAGTCAAAAACTAAGATTCTATACTCCTAACATATTCAGTAAAGAAGTGATACAATATCTGAATGCTAAAAGCTCCAACATTATCAAAACCCCTTAAGCAATACTGCTCAATTCGTTTAGCTAAATCCTTCGCTTTCGATTCCGTTACTTGAAGTTATTGCACATCAAAAGTGCAGTAAATGTCTTCATAGTAGTAGTAGAAACAAAGTAACTTTTTAGCTCTATCATTGATGCGAAGGAGAAAATGAATTTTGTCATCATTATTGTGGTGATAATTATTATTCAACACAAAGAAATAAGAGAAGCATGATCACCAAGAAAAATAAGGAATACAAAATGCCAATCACACAACAAAAGATGTACGTGGTTCAGCAAAGGTGCCTACGTCCACGGTGGTGCAGTCAGTATTATTTCTATGTACTATGGGGAGTGATTACAGAGAATATAGTGTGTCCTTTGACCCAGACCTAGGGTTTATTATATACATGTTCATTTCAGGGAGTGGGGGCATTGGACTCCCCCACGTTTTCCATCTTCTCCTAGAACCCCCCTTAATGAGATCATGGGAGGAGACTAAATCATAGACGGTTAAGATATGGGGGGGGGGGGGGGTCTGGACTTTGGGCCGCTATAATTGGGCTACTCGTACAGGACTATCATTCTATTTTCGGGTACCCACAATTGCCCCTAAGTTTGTTGGGCCATACTTTGCCCTCAATAAATTTAAATGATTTGTCATAATGGCTTATTTGTACACCGTGCAACTCTTCCCAAGATTCGAGGATGTTTAGGCGGCACTTGCTTCGTGGTCTGTGCATTATGATTAGTAGCACTCAAAAGCTATCCAAAGCAGCCATTTCGCGACCGTCTTTTCAACCTTCTCAGTACTTTCCCATTTTCTATGAGCTCTAGTGATTCACGTTTTCTTCTTCCGATCTCCATTCTCATTACCTTTGATCTTCTTTGTCATTTGGGTTCGTGATTCTTCATCATTTGAGTCAAACTTTCATCTTATAAGTTTCCCGTGCCTTCTCTCTGTATTTTCTCTTTGAATTTGTAGTTTTTTAGGGTTTTCCAATGGCAAAGATTGGTAATAGGTCAGTGTATGAGTTTAGGAAGTTTTATAATATCCCAGAGTGGGTAGAGATTGAGTGTGTCCCTCCCCTTAGAAATGTTAGAGAGATAGAGGGTGCCTATTGGATCCATGTCTTGATGCTTTCCTAGGGGGGACTTAATTTTCCTCTTAACAACTTATTCTTGCACTTCTTTGGTTATTTCAATATTGCTCCTGCACAGTGTTCACCCAATGTGTGGAAGATAATCAATGGTGTCCATAGAATAAATCAGTTATATGGTACCAAGTTAGGGCTCGCCGAGGTCTATTTTTGCTACTCTTTTTCTCGAACTAGTTTTGGTGTTCTCTATCTCAAAGCCAGGAGTCCTGATAGGGTATTGGTAGTAAACGTACCTAATTCCCATAAGGACTATTGGCAAGAGGGATTCCTTGCTAGAAATTGGCAGTTTTCTCCCCAGTCTGAGGGGTCGAGGTCTAATAGGTTCTTTGTTCCCTTTTATGGGGAAGAATACATAGGTAGACTTTTCTCTGTTCCTTCAATTTCTTTACTAATTTGTGATCTTTCTGACTTTTCCTATTTTTTCTTCAGCGAGGTCGAAGAACTTGGAAACTGCTCTCAGCTAGGTTCGTCCTTCTGAATTAATTAAGGCTTGGAATATTAGGGAGCCCCTAGCTAATGGCGAGCATCTCCGATTTGCTGCCTTCTTGCTTGATTATAAAAACGTTGGTTCTAGCTTTATAGCAAAGTCGGTAGATAGCATTCCCAAGTTTGATACCTCTGAAGAGACTGCTGCTGATCCTATCCAGTTGGACGAGGAGGAGAGCAGTTCTGAGAGTGACATTGTAGGGGGTGTTGAAGGCAATTTTGGTGAGGAGAGCTTCAGGGGTGATAGTTCTTCTGGCTCAGAAGAGGCTTCTGAAGCCCGAGGATCTTTGAGCACGTCCAGCAGTTCAAGCGAGGAGATGGTTCCTCCAAGGAAAAAATTAATTCGGGATGATGATGATGATCATATGCTCCTCGCTCAGAGGTCAAAGAAGTAGAAGTCCAGCTCTGGGGCTGTAGCTACTGGCTCTCGGTCTTTTGCTCAGGAGTAGGAGAAGAAGAGGAAAAAAGAAGAACAGATGAGAGAGAGAGAGAGAGAGAGAGAGAGAAAAGGAAGAGTAAAGAAAGAAGATGGAGGAGAAGAAAAGGATGGAGGAGAAAAGGAGGATGGAGAAAGAGAGAGAGGAGGAGAGGAGAAAGATGGAGTCAAGGATGAAGGCTGTGTAGGCCTTAGTCCCGGTGTCCGCATTGCTCGAGGGGGCTTCAGTTTCCATTTCTTCCCAATTGTCCCCCGCACTGCTCGAGAGGGCAGTTCTTCCTGCTGATCGCCAAAGGGCGCTGGGGTCTGATCAATTGGCCCTATAGGCTAGCCAGAGGCTAGCTTTGGTAAGACCTTTTATTTTTTCCAATGCTTTATTAAGTTGTAGCTATTTCCTTTTCTTGATGTCTTCTTTGTTTTTGCAGTTTTTGACTGACTTCGTCATGTTCTATCAATCTCGCGACGAGCTGATGAGCAAGAACAGCGAGCTGGAGCAGTAGAGTGTTACCTTGAAAGTGAGGGGCACTCAATTGGAGGCTGATCTAAAGACTATTGATGCTTCCCAAGCTTTTTCTGACCTGGCCCTCGTCAATTCCAACCGGGAGAGGGATGCGACGGCTAAAGAGCTGATCGAGCTGGGGTAGGCCTATGATCTGGTCTGATCGAGCAAGTTGGCCTTCGTAGAGGAGAACAAGGTACTGGTCGAGCAGCTGAAGGAGAATGAGTCCCAGGAAGACACCATCAAGGAGGATTCATATAACTTCGGGTGAGCTACTGTATATGAAGACGCCGAGATTCAGATAGGCTACACAACCGTTTGAACTTCAAGAAGGGATGGAAAAAGGCCCTCTTAGCTGCTGGTGTCGATACTGACTCTCCCTTTTTTGATAAGCATGACCCGGGCCTGAAGCCAACTATAGATGAAGAAGCCCCTGCCCAAACCATCGAAGGCGTTAATTCTACCTCTCAGACAATTCCTGCTGATGCCCGCCCTGCCCAGGCGACTGAGGTTATCCCTACAGAGGGGGATGCCTCTACTGCTGCTGATGAGGGGAATCAGCCAACTACCTCTGAGTAGCCTGAGGTTGCCAGTTAATTTACTTCTAGGACTACTTTTGTATTTTTTCTTGTAATTTTCCTTTTTGCTGCTCGATGTACTTTGACCCTTATTAATGAAATGAAAAGGTTTCTCATTCCCTTAGTGTGCTGAATGCTTCTGTCTTTCCTTGCTCTTTTATGTCTTGTAGTTGATTTATGTATAAGAGTATATTCCTGCCACTTCTCAATTAGGCAGGACCCTTGGTCTCAATGTAAGTCCTCAGGTTCGCCAAGCCTCTGTTAATCTTTGCAAATCTCTTAGATCAAGGAATCAGAAGTATAAGGATCAGTCTGAGCTTATGGCCAAGCTGAAGGACATGCTTCAAGAGATGGAAGAAGTTGGTGCTTCAGTCCAAGAGGAGGTGAATACATTGAGAGCAAGGCTCCTAGATGCCTCTGAGATCAATTAGGCCGGGGAGATTCTTCAGCGGGAGAATGAAGCTTTGAGGAGGGAAGTCTCACGACTCAGGGAACATGCACTGAGAACTATTCCTGGGGTATTACTAGGTTCGTCCTATTCACAAGCTAGAGAAAGATCAAGCGATGTTCCTCCGGTGCTGCAAGGTTCTACCCCGTCAACTGTTCCACGAGCTGGTTCAAGTGCTAGGGGCCCAGCTAGGGAAATGGAAGATCTCCATGATGATGTTCAACGAGCATACGTGATTGCTACTGGTCTTCAGAGGGATGTTACTTGGTTACGACACCTGTTTAAAAAAGGACCTCGATGAGTATGAGCCGACGTTAACGACCAGGGTTGGTTAGATGCTCCAACGAGGCTGAGAGAGTTTGAGGAGCTCGCCTTCATCATGGGTGGTTGAGTGCCTTGAGGGAGATGCAAGTTCTAAGGAACTTACTTCTCTGGTATCACCATGAAATATCTCCTTCCACTCGGATGCCTAACCCCTTCCGGAGAGATGATCAATGGATAACCATTGATGCCATCCCTCAGCAGCTATTGGAGTCGGATGTTAACGAAGTCGAGGAAGAGTTAGTTCCCCCTCCCGATGATGGTCGAAGAGCTCCAGTGGCTGATTATCTTGCTCGGAGGCCTCACCCTCACTAAGATTTTGCCAGTAGTAACTCTGTATATTATGTATTGAAGTGATGTAATCTCGATGTTTTCGGTGAGCTCGACGACTAAACATGTATTGTATTTGTTGTAAATGTGATGAATTAATATAAAATTTATGCTGTGGGAAAAATTGTCGACTAAATAATTGTCTTATATTTTCCACATTTTTGTTCAAAAATCTTGAGCCTATCTTGTCTGACTAGATTTGTATGTTCGCATTATCAAGTAAGTGTCCTCCCAGTTCAGTATGCCCACGAGATACCATTCTGCCTCACTTTACCTTTTAGGTTGTGTCGTCACACTCCCTTAGGCCTAAGTGTGGCAATTGGCGAGGACACACCTGGTGTCGGATGCTCTATCCGATCAGGATTTTATTCAACCAAAGATTATTTGGTGACCAATTCTGACTTGGTCATATTGCCTAAGGATATCCTGCAGGGCTTCATATATTGCCAAGGGCAATGCTTATGAGGTCTTTCATACTTCATAATGAAAACCTGAGGAGGGTCATTTCCCTGCTATAGTGTAATGATCAGTGTGCCTGTTACTTGGAAAGGGTGTGTGGGTTATAATGTTTGTACATTGACACCTCGTAAAATGCAAATTAATTAACTGATACTTCGTAGAATGCAATTGCCAAACAACTTTTCATTAATGATAAGTAAATGAACTTCCGATTTCGTAATTTAAAGATCAAAACGAGAATCTAGAAATAGAATTTCTTAAGGTTGACTTCATTCCACGCTCGGGGTATCTCTCTGCCTTCCATCGTTTCCAAGTGATAGGCTCCCTGCAGATCATCTCTGGTTATCTTGAATGGTCCTTATCAGTTTGGCCCTAGCTTGCCGTCTGATGGTTTTACTACGCTGCCTAGGACTTTCCTCATGACATAGTCCCCAACATGGAATGCCCTTGGGTTGACCCTCTTATTATAATGCCTTGTGAGCTGTTGCTGATAGCTTGCTAGTTTTACTAGGGCTAGCTCTCGGCGCTCATCGGCTAGGTCGAGCTCAACGAGCAATGCTGCATCGTTATGGCCCTTGTTGACAAGGCTGGACCTCATTGTTGGCAAGCCTGCTTCTAATGGGATGACTGCTTCCATTCCATATGTCAGCAAAAATGGGGTTTCCCACGTTGCTCATCGTGGAGTGGTTCGGTAGGCCCATAGAATATGTGGTAATTCATTTATCCATGCGCCTTTACCTTGATCTAATAATTTCTTTAATCCGTCAATCACAGTCTTGTTGGAAGCCTCGACTTGACCATTGCTCTGAGGATAGGCCACCGAGCTAAAATGGTGTCTGATTCCATGCTCGTCGCAGAAACTCTGAAAGGAGCCGCTCCCGAACTTCTTTCCATTGTCAGTGATAATGGTTCTGGGGATGCCAAAATGGATGATTATATTTCTCCATATGAACCTTATCGTATCTGCATCTCGGATGTTCGCTAGGGGTTCTGCCTCGATCCATTTGGTGAAGTAGTCAATTGCGACCAACAGATATTTACGATTGTCAGTGGCGATAGGAAGTGGTCCTACGATGTCCATTCCCCATTGGGCGAATGGCCATGGGCTGGACAGTGATTTTAGGTCTCTAGCAGGTTGGTGGACCATAGGAGCGTGAAGTTGGCATTTCAGGCACTTGCGAACATACATCGCATATTCTTTTTGCATATATAGCCACCAATAGCCTTCCTTTATTGCTCAAAAAGCCAGGGACCTTCCTCCAATATGGCTTCCACAGATTCCCTCGTGAAGTTCATGTAGGACCTGCTCGACATTCCTTGGGTGAACGCATTGAAGGTATGGACCGGAAAAAGATCTCTTATATAGCTTTCCCTCTGGTGATAAGTGAAAGCGAGCAGCTTTGACTCTTATCTGGTGGGTAATCTTTTTGTCGTCTGGGAGCGTGCCATCCTTCAAATAGTTTCTTAAAGGGTCCATCCAGCTGGGTGCTGACTCCACTTGGAGCATCTGCTCCATGCCTAGCGTCTTGCTGCTACGATTAATGCTCGGATGAGTGAGGAAATCGATGGGGATTGTTCTTTTTAGGTCGGAATTGACTGCTGAACTTAGGGCTGCTAAGGCGTCAGCATGGCTGTTTTGTCCATTGGGAAATTGCTGGACATTGATCTCTTCGAAGATACCCATTAGTCTTTTCACTAAGGCGAGGTAAGCTACCATTCTTTCATCTTTTGCATTGTAGTCTCCACTTATCTGATTGGAGACTAATTGAAAATCACCGAACACCTGTAAATGATTTACTCCCAAAGTGTGCGCCTTCTAGAGGCCGGCTATTAAGGCTTCATATTCTGCTTCGTTGTTGGAGGCTGTAAATCCAAGCCTGATTCCTTGTTCAAGGATTGTATCCTCTGGAGTAATGAGGACAATGCCTACTCATGTCCCCTTTGAGTTGAAGGCTCCATCAACGAATAATTTCCAGGTTTCCTTCGTCGCATCATTCCCCTTTTGTCTTGCTGGTTGAGGTAGGTTGGAAGGTTGCTTGCCTGTGAATTCGGCTATGAAATTAGCAAGGACCTGCCCCTTGATTGTGTTCCTTGGTTGAAATTGGATGTCAAATTGTTCGAGCTCGAGTGACCATTTAGACAGTCTGCCCGATAAATCCGCCTTCCTCAGGATTGCTTTAAGGGGGTGCGATGTAAGGACGATTATAGTGTGGGCTTCAAAATAGTGTTTTAGCTTCCTCGAAGCCACTAATAGTGCAAATGCGAGCTTCTCCAGTGGTAGGTACCTTTTCTCGGCTTCTAGTAGGGTCTTGCTTGCGTAATAAATGGGGTGCTGAATTCCTACAACTTCACACATTAATGCAGAACTGATAGTGTGGTTGGAAACGGAGAGGTACAAGTACAAGGAATTTGTTTCCTGTGGTATAGTGAGCAGTGGTGGGGAAATGAGGTAAGACTTGAGCTCGTCCAATGCCCGCAAGCAATTATGGTTCCATTCTACCATTTTGTTTCCCTTTAGAAGCTGGAAGAAAGGATTGCACTTCTCGGAGGACTTAGAGATAAAGCGGTTTAAGGCAGGGAGCATATCGGTGAGCTTCTCTACATCCCGGATTGTGCGAGGAGGTTGTACCCTGTTTATTGCATCGATCTGGTATAGGTTATCCTCGATGCCTCTCTTACTGACCAAGTACCCAAGAAATTTTCCTGACTGGACATCGAAGGAACACTTGCCCGTGTTAAGTTTCATTCGGTACTTCCTGAGGATTTCGAAGGTGTTTGACAGGTCTGAGAGGTGGTATTCTTTCTTCTTGATTTTAACGAGCATATCATCGATGTAGACCTCCATGGTGTCTCCCATTTGGTTCTTGAACATCTTGGTGACTTGCCGTTGGTAGGTTGCCCCTGCGTTTTTAAGCCCGAAGGGCATGACCTTGTTGCAGTATAACCCAACCGTGGTGCTGAATGTTGTTTTGTCCTGGTCTGGGGTATACAGAGGGATCTGATGATACCCTGAGTATGCATCCAGAAAACTCATCCTCTCATGAGCTGCAGTGGCGTCTAACAGTTGATCAATTTTTGGGAGGGGGAAACTGTCTTTAGGACACGCTCTATTGAGGTCAGTGAAGTGGATGCAAACTCTCCACTTCTCGTTGCTTTTTGGAACTACTACTGGGTTGGATAACCATTTGGTGAATTGTACCTCCCTTATGGATCCTGCATCCAGAAGTTTTTCCACTTCTTTTTCCATGGCCTTTGCCTTCTCGGGTGCAGTTCGCCGTGGCTTCTGCACGATTGGTTTGAAGGTGGGATCGACGTGCAACTGATGATAGACCATACTAGGATCAATTCCAGGCAGTTCGTATGGCTCCCACTCAAAGACATCTATATTGTTCCTTAGCAGGGTCGTCAATTTCTTCTTCTCCTGATCTGTGAGAGAAGCTCCAATCAAGAAGATCATGTTGTCGTCGCTATCTCCAGCTGCGACTTCCTCCAGGTTCCCGATGACCCGTTCGGAGGGGAGGATCCTGGTCTCCTCTACTCCGGGTATTCCATACTTTAATTGCTATTTTGAAGGTATCATACCTTCTTGTTCTTCAACTCTTTCATTGGGCTTGTCGGCCTTCTTTTCTGGTTTTGGGCGGATGGCCGCTATGAAGCATCTTTTTGCCATCGCTTGATCACCACAGATCTCCATTACTCCTCGCTTGGTCACATACTTGAGCTTCTGATGGTAGGTTGAGGAAACTGCCTTCCTTGCATGTAGCCATCCTCGACCGAAGATAGCCTGTTATGGCGAGTCAATGTCGACCACTAAAAACTCGATCATTTTCGAAACATTTCCTGTCCTTACTGGCAGCACGATCTTTCCCAAGGGCATAGTCACCTTTCCAGCGAAGCCAACTAAAGGTACAGTAGCTTCCTTTAGGTCGGTGAAGCTCAATTTCAATCTTCTGAACAGGTCGAGATACATGACCTCAGACCAGCTTCCTTGGTCGACAAGCAACTTGTCGACATCATAGTTGGCTATTCTTAGAGTAATGATCAAAGCATCATGATTTGGGGTTCTCACTCCCACCAGATCTTCATCTTTAAACATGATATGCTTACTATAGTCGTCGTCATCTTCTCGCCGACGCTTTCCTGATTGTGTTTTCGCTGGATCGATTTGAAAAGCTTGCATCACAGCTGTAAGCTTTTTCACCTCCATTCGGGCTGAATTTCCATGAATCTATTTTGCATCAGATGCCCCATGGATTACTGCGAATTCATGGCCAGTATCGTCTTCGAACACGTTGTCAGGCCTGGCTTCTTTATGGGCAGCAACCTTCTCTGCCCTTTTGTCCACGAATTCGTTTAGATGCCCGGATTGGGCCAGCTCTTCGAGGTGGGACTTAAGAGCCTTGCAATGCTCAGTCTTATGTCCTCCTTCTTTATGAAAAGCGCATCTCATCTCGTTGTTTCTTTTTTAGGGATCTCCTCTCATCTTCCTGGGCCACTTAATAAATGGCTCGTCTTTGATTTTTGCAAGAATTTTGTAAATTGGTTCTCTGAAGACGGTGTTGACTGCCTGAAATGCTTTTGACACATCATTGTTGCCTCCGTTCTTGGAGCCATTTTGCCCCCGTTCTTTCCTCCTTTCTTTTGATTCTCAGTTTTATCACTTCCCTTGGCAGTGAGCTTAGCTCGACCATTTTCCCCTGTGCTGAGGCGAGTGACATCTTCCACCTTGGCATACTTCTTGATGCGGGCCATTAGGTCATCGATGGTCATGGCTTCCTTTTTTGTTAAGGACTAGTACAGAAGGGAAGAGCTGGGTAGCCCAATTTTGAAAGAGGCCACTGCCACTTGCTCCGAGCAGTCCTCGACCTTGTTGAATAACTCCTAGTACCTCTTCGCGTAGTCTCGGAGGGTCTTTTGAGGTGCCTTTTTCATTGTCAGCAAATCATCCCTCCTTTTGGGATGGGAGCTACTAGTAATGAACCGGGTCGTAAAGATCTCTGCCAGGGACTTGAAACTCCTGATGGACCAGTGGGGGAGCCTTTCGAACCATTTTTTCACCACATCATGCAGGCTCGAGGGAAAATTCTACATATTAGTGCATCTCGATTATTCTAGAGAGCCATGGCTTATCTGTACTGCCTGACGTGATCAATGGGATCAGACTTACCATCATAAATCTTGAACCTTAGAATGGCAAACTTCTTGGGGGCTTCTTCTTCTTCTATTTCCCTCGAGAAAGGTTATTTCATCTGAGTTTTGAGAGCTCGCCTTGCGAGTTCTCGGGTCGATCTGGCACCGTGATGTGCAGGGTGTTGGTCCATCTCCCTTAGGACCATACTTCGTATGTTCTCGCTGCTGCGATTCGAGCTCTTGTGATGGTGAGCTAGTCGCAGTTGCTCGAGCAAGTCGTCCTCTGACTCGTTTTCCTCAACTTTTTGGGATCCGCACCTGGGACTCCTTCCTCGGCTGCGAGACTTGCTCGCCTGAGGTCTAGGAGTGAGGTATAGACGTCTCTTGGTACCATGATGGAGTTATGTGTCCATTCTTTCTAACCTTCTTTTGAGGCGAGCATTCTCAGCTTCGTGCTTGTGAGAAGACTCCCTCTGCTCGTGGAGCCTCGCCTCATATGCATCAATCTTCCTGGATATCTGTGTGGACCTCGCTGGTCCTTGGCTTTCTTCTGAGGCTAGCCTTTTTAGGTGAGTCCTCTGATCTGAATGCCGAACTTCAGATCTAATCCTGCGAGGAGCATGAGGTTCTTGGATATCTCCTGCCTAGGGAGCATTACTACTATGACCAGATATTTTGAACTCTTTTCTTGGTGTGGGCTTTCTTAGGGAAGATAAACGTTCCCATAGACGGCGCCAATTGTGGTGACAATTATTATTCAACATAAAGAAATAAGAGAAGCACAATCACCAAGCAAAATAAGGCATACAAAATGCCAATCACACAACAAAAGATGTACGTGGTTCAGCAAAGGTGCCTACGTCCACGGTGGTGCAGTCAATATTATTTCTATGTACTCCGGGGAGTGATTACAGAGAATACAGTGTGTCTGTTGCCCCGAACCTAGGGTTTATTATATACATGTTCATTTCAGGGAGTGGGGGTGTTGGACTCCCCCACGTTTTCCATCTTCTCCCAGAACCCCCCTTAATGAGATCATGGGAGGATACTAAATCATAGTCGGTTAAAATATGGGGGGTCTGGACTTTGGGCAGCTACAATTGGGCTACTTGTTCAGGCCTATCATTCTATTTTTGGGTACCCACAATTAGTAATATTGTCTGTCAATGTGAAAGGTTTTGTATTGTTAAGATCTTCGAACGTGCAAGCAACAATTTTGTAGTTGACCATGCTTGATCGTATGATTCCTAAACAATAACACAACAATACAAAATAGTACACTCATAATACACATTAGTACATGGATATTGGATTGAACAAATTGAATTTCAATGTGCGTGTACTTTTTGAATTTTTTGCGTGTACTTTCAATAAACTACACGAAAAAAATGAAAAAGTACACGCAATAATACTGATTATTAGCTAATAACATATCATTCAAATGCATCTAGCGTGGACAAAAAACACTCCTAAATATTAAAAAAATAATAATAATACTTCTTACAACGTCATGGAATATCATTCAAATGCCACTGGCGTGGACCAAAATAACATAGGATTGATCAAATATGGATTTGAAATAAATATTTTATAGAGTACACGTATAAAACATAAAAGTACACGCATAATGAATTAAGAAATTCAATTTCAATGTGCGTATACTCTGCGTATTTTGCGTGTACTTTTCGATAATACACACAAAATACACATAGTACACGCAACACAGGGCTTGTAGATGTACATATTCTAATCATGTATATATTCCTAGTCCTTGATAAATCCTCGATAAATGATGTATACAGGAGGAAAAGTACAATGATGAAATACATATATCTAACCTGCATAAAGTGCGTTTTGCAATTAAAATGAGGGAAACAAATATATGATTGAATACATATCAAAAAGAAGAAGAATGTGATTTCATCAGTCCATGTGTCTATAAATTTATACATCTGAGAACACAAAATACACAAGGACAAAAATGTGATAAGAGAATGTATACATACTTTTTAGTGGTGTTTGGAAGAATTTGATTTAGAATGTAAAATGTAGAACTTCAACGATTAGGGTTTGATCGAAGAGAGCTAGGGTTTTGATCGAAGAGAGTTAGGGTTTTGATCGAATAGAGTTTTTAGAGCTTCGATCAGGAGTATTTATATGTTGTTGTTGACCAAAATTTGATTGATAAATAGATTCATTTTGGGGTTTTGATCGAAGAGATGGTACTATTAAGGTTTTGATTCAAGAGAGAATACAGTGTTTTTGGCTCTTCGATTTCTGAATAGTGCGTGTTTGTTTTAATTTCGGGGTATTTATATATTGGACCTAATCGTTTAAAATTTGTTGGGCCTGGCTTTTTTGTCCAAAATTTTTAGTTCAAGGACTAGATTGTAAAAGCCCCTAGAAACAATTGATGGCTAGCAATTATTAAGAAGATGAGCATTTGTGTAAAGAGTTGATATCAACAAATATTTCAACTGCCACCGAACAAACATGGTGCGAAAGAATCCAATGGGCTACTTTTTGAATTGAATGGATCCCACAATTGAGTGAAGAGTAATGATATTTTTATGAGGTTCAAGTACTGATTTAGTACCAAATGCGTTTTATTTATTTAATGATAAAGCAGTGCCGGTACTAAATCGATACTAACACTTGATGTGTCTAACATTTTCCTTGAGTGTATAATTGAGAGTTCAACTCTTTAATGGATTTAGGTAAGTGAAAATTCGGTGCTTAGATATTTTCTCGCAAGCATAATAGGATCCTAATATTTAGAATAATGATATATACACATACTCTTAGTACCAACTAAGTACCGAATGTGCTCTAAATAATTGTACAAAAATGTAGGTCCCATTTATTAAAGTGTAGGTCCCATGATGGTACAATACATTTAAAGCACAATAGGTAATGGGTTGGTACTGGGAGTTGTTGTTTGTAGCATTATCCTAATATTTATATCCAAAAAATATTTCTGAAATATCAGATAAAAATCAAATTCAAAGTTTATTTCAAAACACAAAAAATTATTGTATCTTTTTTTCTTATAAAATGTCTAAAAACTTCAAAATAAACAAAAAATAACACACAAACGAACATCACAAACTCAACACCACATAATACAAAATCTCAAAACTCTTCAACTCCAAAATAACCTAACTATTTGACCTTATTCATTTGTTCCCCAACGCCAAGAATACATTGCAATAGTCCTCAAAACATCTCTAGAAAGTTTATAATGTCTAAACCTATTTATAAAATAAAGATCAAATTTAAAAAAATCTAGATTTACTGTACTTACGCCCCTCCGTCGACGTAAAAGATGAGTAGTTTCGGTGAAATGTAACGTTGACTATTTTTCCACGGTTGAAAGTGGCCGTGAAAATAATTGTTAAGTTGACAAGTTGTCGTGGTAACGGTGGAAAGCAACCAAAATAAATAAACCACGATGGGATGCAACCGTAATGAACCCACATACGGTGAGGTTGGACTAAGTTACACCAACACCTATGGTGACGTACAAACGTATGTACAGGGTTCGTAATTTTTTTTCGATTTTAAAACCCTAGTTTGTCCATTTCCTTTTTTATTAAATATATTACCATGGTAGGATTTGTTAAATGGATCTATATTTGAGTTTGTAAGGTTGAGAGAGAGATTTGGGAGAGAAATTAGAGAGAGTGAGAGAAAATAGAAAAAATAAGGTAAATTTTTTTTTTTGGATTTTTATATGGGTCAAGGTTCATGTGGTGTTGGGATTGTTTGGTGTTTTATATAAATATTGGGTACTTATGTGGTGTTTTAAACAAAAGAATATTTTGAAGTAAATTTTTTGGTGTATTTATCAAGAGCCAACAGAATATGCTTGTCATAGCTTTTTTCTCCGCAACATTTCGAGTTATTTCAAAAGTGGTGTTTTATTTCTAACATTTTCAATATGTTTCTTAATGTTTGTCCAATTTAATCATTTTTTAATTTAATATATGACTAATTTTGAATTTTAAATTAAAATATATTTTATTTTTCAAATTGTTAAGAAGTTCGTTAAAGTGATTTAAAAACTTCAATATATATATATATATATATATATATATATATATATATATATATATATATATATATATATATATATATATATATATATATATATATAGGAAATAAATTTTAAATATCAATAATTCAAAAATCTCAATAAATGCTTAAAAAAAAACCCAAAAAACTTGCATCATGACAACCCATCTGCCTTGTTGGTGGGGGATCAACCCCCCACCATAATGGTTGTTTTCGACCCATTTTCCTTTTTTTTTTCTTTTCCTTTTCTCTTATTTTCTTTACAGTGTTTCTTGTTCTTTGAAGTAGTTTGTAAGCTAGATTTACTATAATTTCTTTATATTTTATGAAAAGTTCACTTTCCTTTACATTAAAACTATGTTTACTTTTCTTAGTGTAACTTGTTTTACATTCCTTAGTGTAAATTTCTTTATTTTAAGTTTATTTACCTTAGTCACTATTCTATTTAGTTAGAACCTTCTTTTCATCTTTATTTCTGCACTTCATACCTCTTTCCGTATACTCTAATTAATCAGAGTTATTTAATATTAATTGTAAAGTCTCCTCAGAGTGGAGCACAAGTCTTTTTAATTGAAGCATAAAATAGTACACAATCACCTGATTATCACATAACTTAGAGAATGAACAGGTTTGCAAGATCATAACCTTACCTGTCGCAGTCGTACACAATTAAAACACACAAACAAACCAAGCAAGAAAAATATATTTTTGGCATGCTCGCTGGGACAATAGTGTTATATATGTGTTTATCATGGCTTGAGTAAGAAGGCACGATGATGGTATACGGAGTGTTGGTGAAATTGGTTCAACTAGCCAATATATCACCACCAGAAATCAAACAATGGTTGAAATTGGTCAAGCAATGAAAGAAAACGTGCAAAACCAAGACTTGAATGTGAAAATAGATCTAAGGGCCGAAAATCCGAGTGCAACAATTATTATAAGCATGTCTTCAAATTCCGAAGAGCAATTAATAGGTTAGTTAAACCCGGTTCTTGAAAACCTTATGGATATGTTATAGAATATTTGTGCAATGATCACAGCCGTAACTAATAGGTTATCTCCTTATGTTGTTATAGTATTTAATGGTCAAGGCTACACATCACAAATTGTGTAAACACGACCTCACCACCCAATCATTTTTACCCTATGTATTATATGCCCAATAACGAAAAAACAAATTTTGAAACAAACCTAAGGATGGGAAACCCCTAGAGGGTTTAGGAACATCTTGCACTTACTAAATTATGGCTTATAACAACCCAATAGGGGGAATACATGTCCCAGAACTAGGAATGACTAGGCCATACTAGAATGAGCCTAATATAGTTTTTTCAGGAACTTATAAAAATGGAGTAGTCACCAATCCCATGTTCAAATATGAATTAGGGATTGGGAAACAACGAGAGATTGGGTAATGAGACCCTCCAAATGGAAGATAACCCAATTCCTCATGTGTCTTAACCAAGGCCTTTACAAATACAACAAAATTATCCTCCTCAAGTCCTACCTCCATTGGTACAACCAATGTCAGGGATAAACTAAGAAGTTGCCAAACAAAATAGAAAGTTACCTGAGGGTGAGGGGAATGAAAATTTTGATCTAATATATGAAATTTGTGGACTAATGGTTTAGGTGCTACAAACTCCAATCGATTAGAAAATATAGTGTGAATGGGTTGATAAGATTAAACTTCCAAAGGGCTTTAAGTTACCATTTTTCTCTCTTTTATTAGGAAATGCGTGTCAATACACAGTGGAGCATATAGCAGGATTCATTAGTCAATGTTCTGATGCAGGAAATAATTAATACCCGAAACTACGTTTGTTATCTAATTCCCTCATGGATGCACACTTATCTTGGTTCATACTCCTTCCACTTTACACCATTCAAATTTAGTATAAAATACAAGTTTATTTCACATCTAGTTCTTCCATACTGAACCTGCAGTGTCTATAGCTGACTTGGCTACATTAAGCCAAAAGCCATACAAAAAGAAACTAGTTTTATGAATAGGTTTAAAAGAGACACGAACAAATGCAAGATAGTGTCACCCGAGTCTCAGTTCATCAAATTTTCCTAAAATGGGTCTAACTTTCGACTTCGAAAGAAGTTTGACTCTACTTAATTTAGTGATTTATTAGAATCAACCCCCAAAGTGTCTAGATATGAGACTCTTCTAAAGGAAAAGCATGAGAGAAACTTCTAAAGGAAGAGCATGAGAGAAACACTTTTTCCTTAAAAACATATTATAAGGAATCAAGTCTTGAAATAGATGCTGCTAAAATTATGGGAATTAAATATATAGTATGTGAATCCTTAGTTCAAAAGAACACAGCAACAGAGTCTATTTCACCAAAATCAAATGATTAAGAAATATTCCTTTTACATGCATAAGGCGAAAGAAATATTTGATTATATTATAAGATTTAATATAATAAAACTACTTGGTGATGTGATAATGCATAGAATAAATGAAATGAGAGGGAAAGATTATTATTTTTCTTTATTACCCTCAAACTCCATACGAACGAGCCCTTTGGAATCCTCCATGCGAGATAAATGGGAGGGGTGATGTGTCAGAGCCACCCTAACATACGTCTAGCTTAAAGTCAAGTATCTGTGGGGGATTTCGAACTCGATACCTCTCGCCTAACTGAGCCTCCCTTACCACAGGAACAACCGAAGGTGGATGGAAAATATTATTATAAATGGCATAATTTTTATTCCCACTCAACAAATGTTTGTCCAATTTTTCATAACAGGGTGCACGATTTGATTAGAAAAGGCAAAAGAAGAGGGATTGATGAAAACCAAGGTTCGAAAAAATGCGGGGCGTGATCGAGGCGTGGAGGCCAAGCCTTAAGCATTAGAAGCCAAGGTAAACCTTAGGCGTAAAAAGGCGTGAAAAGGCGTTTAGGCCTTCTTAATATATTTTAATATTTTTAACCATAACAAGGCTATTAAAATACTAAAATTGTACATATCATAAAAATGTGTCGGATTATATGCAAATTAAAATACTATTTGATTATTTTGGATGAGATAATGGTCCGGTTTGTAAAAAAATTATTTAAAATGCGATATTGTTTCACTAAAGTATTGTTGTTTTTAGAAAAAAAAGTGCGACGTAAGGGTTTTACCAAGAATAAAGCATAAAAAGATTAAGGCGGGCCATTTCTCCCAAGCCTCAGGCCTAGGCGATTTTTTTTATAACAGTGATGAAAACACATTTCCCAATGTAAAAGAAATGGGAACCAATATGTAGTCCACATAATTACCAAGGAATAAAGGTCATGTTGAATTCAAAATGAAGACAAAGGTTAATTTTAAGGTTTCAAAGTCTGATGTAGATGCCGCACCAAACGAAAAGATATTGAAACACATGTGTATTTGGTGTGGGGGAAATATGCTAAGATATGTCAATTTGATAATAAAAAATGGAAGCCATAATCAAAAGCCAAAGAGAGATGGAAATGGTGATTATTCTGCTAAGACCTAGGAATTTCAAAATCAACATGATTTCTAAGGAGTCGACCAAGCATAAATGAGGATATTCAATAACCCATATCATCCTCGAGGAAATAACAAAATACCAAGGAACTACCAATACATCATATCAGTTTTTAATGAGGCAAAATCTCATCAATGTTTACGAGCTCCAGGGCCAATGAGCGGTACAAAATCAGTTCCTATGGTGAAGGGAGTAGCAAATTGGTTCATGGCTTGAGACCCAGAGGTTCCCAATAATTGAATAAGATGCCTAGGAGGCTAAATGGTGAAAAACCTTAAAAAGTAGCCCCGGGGGTGTGGCATCTTGTGTAGCCACCAAAATCGAAGAAAGAGAGTCATAAATTGTTATCCCTCGAACTCAACAAATCCCAATTCAAAGAAAATAAAAGGCCAGACAAGAGGCCTCCGAGATTGTGTGTACAAGTAGATCTGTAGGTATCATGTCTTCATCTTCTAAGCCAAATCCAAAATTCCACAAAAAGAAAAAAGGGAGGCAATCTTCTTTGGACATGCTGGTCGAGAAGATTAAAATATGGAATAGGTTATGAGTGTGGATGAAGAGAGCACATTTGAAGACATCTCCTTTGGTGAAGAGAAAAAATAGGATGTGATTGTTATGGATACAACAGGACCTACCCACGGGACTGTTAAACAATAATTCATCCAATTTACATATCTACCACAACGAATTCCAGCCAACATGAAAATCACTACAAAAAAATATCTAATCGGGACTCATATATTAGGGACGACCATTTAAAACATCCTTAAAACTTCTTATATGGAAATGGGGACGACTAAGCTCACCTATCCCATAAAACACATAAGGAAGGGTACTATATACGATAGTTATTTTGGTGTTCCTAAAAAGTGGACCACAGAGTCATTTTCATTTGTCCTAAATTATACATTTTTCCTTCCATTCCCAAATGTCATTCCCCCCCCCCCCCCAATAACCACGACAATCCCCATTCTCTCTCTCTCTCTATATATATATATATATATATATATATATATATATATATATATATATATATATATATATATATATGTATATATATATATATATGTATATATATGTGTGTGTGTGTGTATGTGTGTGTGTGGTGTGTGTGTGTGTATCTATCTATCTATCTATCTATCTATCTATCTCCATTCTTATCATGTCGGTATGTTAAATTTCTCGAAACTATCCCGCTCACACCAAAAGTCCACATCCCTCTCAAAACTTCATCACATGAAAAGTCTCTCATAACTCCGATGACTTCGAGCCTATTACGGAGACCTCAAAACTTTATCACACGAAGGACTCTCTCTCTTTCTTTCTCTCTCACTCTCTATCTCTCTGTGCATATATATATATATATATATATATATATATATATATATATATATATATATATATAGTTAGATTTATTAAGGTCTTAGGAGTTTAGGTTTGTAATTATAGATTTTTACGTTTGTAATCTATCTCTCCATCTGTCAATTTGAGTTTTTTGACATAAACTTCAAGAAGTTATTAGAGCAGATCCCCTATCCCAAAACACAAATAGGATTCCAAGAAGTTTTATAACCCAAAAAGGGTAACCCAAAATTTCCCTTCATTTTAGGTTGAGAAAATGGGCAAATTTAGGCTGAGATTTGGGAAATAATTGACAAAGATATCTCTTTTATGCATCTCATAGTTAAATATCTTTATATTTAAGGTGATTTCCGTTTTGGTTTTATCTCTCTCTCTCTCTCTCTCTCTCTCTAGAGAGAGAGAGAGAGAGGGGGAGAGAATAAGTTAAAAAACTTATGTATGTCATAAGTTCAAAAGATGATGTAATAAGATAGTTTTTTCTTGCAATGCCTCTTTTGTCCCTCACATATTTGTTTTTCCTCTCTTTTTCTACTTACCAAAATTACAATTTAATTCAAAATTGGGGGTATTTTGGTCATAACCACTTCATTCTCTCCTTCTCTCCCGCACATAACCTCTCTCATTTGTCACACAAACATAACATAATTCTATTCTCTACTTCACTCCCGTTCTCTATTCTACAACCCACTTCTTCAGCCGTTACCCCTCCTCTCCAAGCCACCACTCCTCTAACGTAAGTTTTAAGTGGTTTCAGTGTTAGGTTTTTATATGTTTCAATGTTGTCTTTCATTTCTGATTTTAGCTTTCGTTTCTAATTTTTCCTTTGGTTTCATTATTGGTGCATTTTTTAGTTGCTGTAAGAAATTAGGCATATTTCTTTCGATTTTAGGTGTATTGGTTTCATTTCATTTTATCTTAGGTTTAGTTCCTGCAATAAATTAGGTTATCTCGGTTCAATTTTAATTGCTTCGATTTGGAATTTCTTTGATTTTAGGTTTTGATTGGTTTCTATTTTAACTTTCGATTAATTATTGGTGTGTTTCATTATTGTATAGATTTGTAATTAATTTACTATATAGATTTAAGTTTCAAATTAGTGTATTGAGTAATATTCATGGTTGGATTTTGGTGTTTGAATTGTATACTATTTTTAGTGCGATCTTCTTCTATACTAGATTTCTACATGTATGTGCTATCTCAACTAACCCCAATACTGAATTGTACACTGCTTTATTTGATTTTGTGTTTTTATTGGGTTCCACTATAATTTATTTGTGCATTTTTTTTGCAGAAGGTGTCTACAATATTCTCCATGACACAGTGCATCATTTTATCTCTACTCCTGGACTGGAATCTCCATGGTGTGGTAACATAAACTATATGATATTCCCACATTATTTCTAATTTTCATTTATTTTCATTTTTTAAGTTATTCGGGTTTTAGAAATCCGTTGGCATTCATGGGTCGGTATTTCCAATTATACACACAAAATAAACATTGGGTGATGTTTATTTTCCTCTTCATTAGGTCCATGGAGAGGTGAGTCTTTAGGTGTACCAAATTATTTTATTAATTCACAATAATTACTTTTGTATGTTTATTTATATGTATAAATTGAATCCATAGCCTCCTCATATCATATGCAGACCCTAAATTACAACTAAAAATGTTCTTTGGTGAGGTGCATCTCTAAGGACTGATTATGCAAGTCTTGATGTTAATTTTTTTTTCTTTAATCCATGAATATGTAGTTAAAATTATGCAACTTGAGAAAAATATGTATTTAATTGGAGCATTAGTAACACAATGTTCATACACTGTACGTTGTTTTCACTCTTCAAACTTACCATAGTAATACACCGTATGTTGTTGTGAACTTACCTTGGTTTTAAATTCATATGCATTGTAATGATCGCATAGTGTTTGATATTCTTATCCTAAGAGCCTTTTTCCTCAAAAAGTGTTTATACTAATTAGTTATTTTCCTATTGGCATCCTAGATGATTGACAAAATGCCAAAGTGAGAAATTTTAGTTATTTTGGCAACCTCTACCAGTAGATCTGAAAGTCCTCTTTATTTGATTATTTTTGCGACACCATATGATAACAGTGAAAATATAACTTATGAAGAGCATGACGTTGGAGTAACTAATCAAGTGTTAGAGCACTTGGAGATCACAAGCCAAGCTATATTGATTATAACTGAACTATAAGCCAAACTATATTGATAAAGTTTATGAATGAACTTTGAATTTGTAACAGATGATACTATCTTCCAGAATTTAATAATCCATTTACTGATTTTGATGAAGTTATATTCTTTTAAATATATAACTAGATTGTTCTTTTACCCATTCAAGTAGTTGAACCTTACTTTTTGTAGTATTTTTCTAATATTTAAACTTCCAAACTGAGAAGAAGGTAAATTAGTTATCGTTTTTGCATTCGTTATGTTTTTTCGTCAAAGGCTTATTTTTGCATTCATTTTGTTTTTTTAGGTGCTAATCCGATGTCTCTAATTTTTTATTGGCTTGGCTTATTTGTTATCTAAGGTATAACCTTTACCATTTTATGAGTTTTGTTAATCTCCAAACTATATTGATAAAGTTCATGAATTACTTTTGAATTTGTAATAGAACATACTTCTTCCTGAATTGAATCATAGTTCATGAAGATGAGAGATTTCAGGTGTTTTCTTTGCCCCGAGTCTTAAGTATGCAATTTGGGATTTATATCTGAATAATTTGTTTATTTTCTATTTTAATGAAATCTAAATGTTTTTTGAATTAGTATACTTATTAGTTTTATTTGGAAGCCACACTGTAGTTTGTACTATTTTTATACTCTCAGGTTTATTTATTTTTTAACATCTTAAGGATGTTGGGCCTTCTAAGAAAATTTGGGGTAGTCTCCAAATTGATACGTGTCCTGATAAATATATTGAGTCTCGAGTCCACACCAGTGTTCAATAATTGTGTCGTTTCATAAAGCCGGTGAAATTATTCAATGGTTAGTGTTTTCTTTTAATCAAACTTTAAATGCTATAACTCATCACATTTCAAGACACTGTAGTCATGTATCTTTGTTGAATTTATATGCCAACAATTGATATGATTTCTTTTATGGTTCAAGGAGATACTAATCAGTTTATATAGACCATCACACCTTTGTTAATTCATTGTGATTGTAGTTTTGATCTTCGTCAGGAAGATCACAAGTTTTTATGAGACTAAATATTAGGATGTAAAAGGTTTTAGAATGAATTTTACCTTAGACCATAAATAACATTTGGATTAGTGTCGAACATAATTGTGAAATTGATGTCCCGATGTCTGTTTTTGTATAGGAATTTCTAAGCCCTTTTTTGTACATTAGTTTTAAGCTCTGTTCTTCATGTCCGAGGATTTTTTGAAATGTCTCACACCAATCTACCACTTTTACAACACAATGACTATCGCTCAAGGTATTTTTGGTCCCTCACTCAACTTAAGTTATTCTACAGTTTTTAAACCCATATATGAGTTTTCTAATGTCACTATTATGACACCCCGCCCAATAAAATACCGAGTGGTCAGTCCTATATCAAATTAAAACAGGAATCCCAGTTGGCTCATTCTTAGCATCACTGTCGAAAATCTTTTTTAAAGTTACTAACCACCTAGTATTCTAAAAAGTCGGTGCCAAATTTTAACTTTTTATTTAAACAAGACAATAACATGAGGAAATACATATAAACCATTCGCAACAACTGAATCAAATCAACTGAATAAATAATTAAACTACTTGCCGAATAAACCGTCGGCCACCAAAGTAAATAGTCCAACAATAATCATCCAACAACTGAATAAACAAATCTGAAACTGTATTGAAAGTGTGGGTGATAAGCCCTAAGTAAAACTGAAGCTGATAGATGATTCCTACTCAAGGAAAGAATGAACGATGCGTCTAATCCAAGCTCCTACTAGCATCCACATGTACCGCAACTACGTGTCCCTGGAATAGAATATCAAGTTTGGCATCCCTATGGCTAGACACCTAAAAGGTTTTGAAAATAGTTTTATAGCAAGGGTTAGAACCCAAAACATTTCGAAAATATTTAGCAAATGATTACCTTGCAGTAAAAAAATATGCATGAATGCGCTTCATATTTTAGTTAGTGTTGCACTCCCTTAGACTCACCCCTCAACTAATGTGTACACCTAACACCTTCTTTATATCTCACCTAGTCTTCTACCCCGAAACTAGATACTTGATATAACTCTTGTCAACCTCCCTACTCAATCCCGAGTATTTTAAACACATGATTTATAAGTTATTTAGCACCTTAACTTAGTTAATCATCTTTCCTTGAAAGCCATATAACATTCACAGGTTATATAAATAATAAAATTTTATCCACGAATTATGATTACCCGTATATAATTATTCACCCCATTATATACGTAAAGTTATCTTACAATAATCACACGTATGTTGAATATGAATATACCCCATATATAATTACTTACAATTCACTACATGTATTTAATGACCCATATATAACTATTTATCCCATTATATTCGTAGAACCATATTACAATATTCACACATATGTTGAATATAAATATAACCCATCTTCCCGAGTAATAACTCACCGGTTGTATTCTCTAAAGTGCTATTCCACTAGGTGTATTCACGTAACCTAGTTATCCCAAGTCAGAATTGCTCACTAACTTGGCTAAAAACATACATAATGGAGGTGGTCATATTCCTTCCCTGAAAGTGAGATGCCCCTCACCCATATAACGGATGCTATGACCTGGAGATATACTCGTCCTACTCCTCAAGCTAGTGGATTCACCCTCTACTCGCAACCTCCCCTGATAGCACTAGAGTATACTCAACTCTACTCAACTCAACAAAGACTTTTCCCAATTTTTTGGGGTCGGCTACATGAATCCTATTTTTCATTTCCATTCTGTCCAGTGCAATATCTTCGGTTAAACCACATGACATCATGTCCTTTTTTATAATATCCCACCAAGTCAATTTTGGCCTACCTCTACCCCTTGTGTTACCATCAATACTAACTAAATCACTCTTCCTTTTAGGAGCATCCATTGGTCTACGCTTGACGTGTCCAAACCATCTATGTCGATTTTCTCTCAATTTATCTTCTATAGGAGCTACTTTTACCGTTTCACTAATTTGTTCATTTTTAATTTTATCCTTTCGAGTTTTATCACAAATCCATCTTAGCATTCACATCTCCGCCACACTCATTTTCTGCACATTTTATTTCTTGGTTTCCCAACACTCTGTCCCATATAACATGGCGGGTCTAATGGTTGTCCTATAATATTTACCTTTTAACTTCAAAGGTATACGCCTATCATACAAAATGCTGGTAGCACTTCTCTACTTAACCCAGCATGCTCTAATCCTATGAGTAACATCATCACTAATATCTCTATCTTTTTGGATAATCGATCCTAAATAACGAAAATGAATGTTTCTAGGTATCTCTTAACCCTCCAATTTCACCAGATATCCATTTGTCCTCTGATTACTACTAAAATTGCACTCCACATATTCTGTTTTAGTTCTGCTTATTTTAAATCCTCCTGATTCTAAAGTTTCTCTCCACAATTCCAACCTAGCATTAATCCATGTCTTAGTGTCATCCACTAAAACAATATCATCTGTAAATAGCATACACCATGGCACCTCATCTTTTATTTTTCCTGTCAACTCATCCATAACAAGCGCAAAGAGATAAGGACTTAATGCTGAACCTCGGTGTAGACCTACCGTAATTGAAATTCACTACTTTCTCCGGCTGATGTTCTTACTGTAGTCATCGCACCATCATACATATCCTTGATCAAATCAATATATCTGCGAGTCACTCCTCTTTTATGTAGAACCCACCATATTATATCTCTGGGTATCCTATCACACGCCTTCTCCAAATCTATAAAAATCATATGAAGATCCTTCTTTTTCTCCCTATACCTCTCCATTAATCTCCTCAATAAATAGATTGCTTCCATTGTTGACCTCCCAGGCATAAACCCAAATTGATTCTCAGATATTGTTGTCTTAAATCTCAATATATATTCAATCACTCTCTCCCAAAGTTTCATTGTATGACTCATTAACTTAATACCATGATAATTTGAACAACTTTGTATGTCCCCTTTATTTTTACAAATAGGTACTAGAGTATATATATTAATAATATCTAACCACTGATATTTAATAACACACAATATATATATATATATATATATATATATATATATATATATATACACATTATCAGCACACCGTATATATATAATAGTTAGTTCCCGGCATTACCCTGCACAAATATCCGTAGCACTAGCCTAATTTTTCCCGAGTCTATGGTTCGACTCTAATTTAATTAATTTACACATTTATTAATTCATTATTTTCCCGAGTCTATGATCAGACTCTAAATTAATTAATTTATCCCTTAATTAATTTATTACCTTGGTGTCACTCAATCAATATACCCAGACTCGCTCACTTGGTCCATATTTTAATATTTCCCGAGTTAATATTCCCACTCCAAATTAATTTTCTCCTCTCAGTTATTAATTTAACACCTTGGTATCACTCACCAAATACACCTGTACTCGCTCACGTGGCCCGAAATTAAATATCACCCGAATCTAATCCTAGACTCCAAATTAATTAGTTTCCCTCTATAATTAATTTAAATGAGTAGTGTCTCCCTACTACTATACCCGAACTTATTCACCTAGTTCGTTATTTTATTTCTCAGAATTTATTCTCAAAATTCATTCGTAAGTGTTACACTTCAGTACCCCGCCAATCCCAATTATATGCCCCTATAATTGTGAGGATATTAACTTACCTAATTAAATTATCCCTTAATTAGACTTGGTGGGAATTAAACTAAAAAGGAAATTCTACCTAAAACTCCCAAGGCTGAATTGCCAAAAATTTGGGACCATCGATCGATCGATCATTTCCATCGATCGATCGATCAAACAGGTCTGTTCCTTCTCCGACCTTCTGTTTCGCCATTCGTGACTTACTCCAAGGTTTTATCTCCTCCCCTGTTCTAACCCGATCACAACTAACGATGCCTCCATATAAGAAAAAGGTTCTAAACATCCTAGAGACCTTAATTTATGATCAAATTTATATATAAATCTGGGTATATCCAATTTGGGTTTTACCGAATTCGACCTCATCATTCTTAGTCAAATTAATCGTCAATATATACTGTAATTCACCCTATAATCCAATGTCAACACTCCCAATTCATAACTTAGCATTCATTGAGTAGTTAAATCTACCCACTACTCTAATTTAGAAAAACCCATTTTCAATTATGGTTACACACCCAAAACGAATTTTGATTTACACATCACAAAAATATGAATTGGATATCATAAATAAACATCACAACAAGTTAACCACATTCCTCTAATTGTTCGTAGAGTCTGATCTGTTGGTGCAGAGAAAGGGTTGACGAAGAACACCCAATTTGTCCCTCGATTTGTCTCCAAAAATTCCCCAATTTGCTCTTAATTTATTTCCTCTATTTCTCTCTCAAACTCTAGGTTTAGAATTGAGTTAACTATCATTCAACCCTCCCTCAATTAGGTTTAAAACCCCCAAATCACGTTTTTAGTCACATGGGCCTAATGCAAATGGCCCAAATCCCCCGTGTGGGCCCGGTTGTGCCCAAAAATACCCCGAGACCCGATTACTACCCCCGGGTACTCATTTCTGACTAACTCAACCAATCCGGACTCAACCGTTCACTCATAATTGTCATCCCAAATACTTTATAACATTTCCAAATTTGACCTCGAAATGCGACACACAAAATTTTGAACAATTAAAGTTAAAGTTGCCAAATATAAATAATTCTTCCCACTCATATAAATTCTCTACATCATAAATTTAAGTTTCTCCAATTTAAATATTTTATTTCTCCCAAAAATAATTAAATACTAAATCCTCAAAATAACGGCGTGTTACAACTATTTAATTTTATTAACTATTATTGTCTCGTGGATTTACTTGGTTAAATTTGTCATCTTATAGCTACATTTTCTTCTATTCAAATGATGGAAATACAAAATAATGGTTCATTTTTATTGATAATTTGTCATTGGGACGGCAACATAACAAGTTATAATGACACTCTTGCTCACGCAATGTTATGTTTTAGGTACAAGCACAGCAGAGCAGAACTGGGATGGAGGATCCTGATGATGTTGTAAGAGTAGTTGCTGCAGATGCATTATTACCCACGAAAACTACTATTTTCTCTCTGAAGGGTCAAACATTGAATTCAATTATCTTGCTACTATGGGATATTCTGCTTGACTTGGATGATTTAAGTCCATCCACCAGTAGTGGAATGAATCAGCTAGCATAAATATATTCTTTAGGATTATTTAATGCCTAAGATCTTTGGGTCTTGAAAAATGTGCATTTTATCTTAATGAAATTGTTTGTGGGGATGATATTAGAGAAGGAACGAGTTCCCAATAAATTCCCTACATGTTTGCAACATTGGCACCACGGTTATGGGAATTTATGAGGCATAATATGACATATTTCCCCTATTCATCTATTTTCACTTTGGAATGATAGCTTGAATATGGATAAAAAGGAACATTTCTGAGTCCTCTGGTTCGTTTTGGCCTTCATTTATTTTAAGAGATACCGTTATCACTGTTTTCCAGAATTTGCTGGTAAAATAAAATGAGGAAATTTTGCAGTGTTAGAGAGGGTTTGGAGGCTTCTTCTATAGTTAATCTTTAAGTAATTAAAAAAAGGTACGAGCAGAGGCAATATACATCAAAACTATCAACAGTGGATACAAAGGAAAATGAAGTAGAGGCATCAATGCAAAAATAGGGCCTTTTGAGATGACCAATGATTAATTACCTGTTGTAAAACCACAATACTATTCTAATGAATTTTTTTAAAGATTATTATAAATAAGTGAATCCCCCTCTTCCCCAAATAGTGCAAGCATGGAATAATTTTATGGGTTTTAATTTTTCGAATGGGATCAATGAAGGGGAATAATGTTCTAATAGCTCCCTTATGGCTTTGTAGTTTTAATTTATACTCTGTTTAGTCTTGGATTAGAAAATTTCATTAGAGAAATTTTTTATTCTAAGTTATTTGGTCTTTTCATCAATTTATGTGTAGCGAGTTCTCCATTTCTAATAATCAAAAGTTTTTTTTTTAAATTTCTGAAGAGATTAGACTTAGTGATACGATGGAGATCATTAGAGATGTCATCAAAGGTATTTTCAGGTTTATAATTTATGACTCTTCGTATTTGTTTTTACTTATTTTTTATTTGTGTTATTTGTATGTTTCTGTATTAGTCATCCTATGTTGCTGTTATAGAGTAGAGTAACAATGTGCGTATTAAGTTCACGGTTAGATAATGAAAGACCCATTCTTTTTCATTTCCAAGTGTGTTTTTTAATCATAATTAAAGACCCTTCTTTTCATAACAGATGTTTGTATATTGTTGAATCCTTTTAGGCTCTTCGAGGGTAGGTGTGTTAGCGATGTCACATGCATTTGGAAATTGCATGCTAGAATAATGTTGTGGCAAAATCTTGGATTCAGGTAGTCCTTAAAACCAATACCTAATTTTTCCTATCTCTCCGAACCGAATCACTTTCCTATTCCTCGATTGAGTATTTTTTTTACTATTTGTTGGCATGCATCTCAATAGTTATCTATGTCCTTATTTGCTATATGAAAAAGAGCTTTTATATTATTTTTGTAGTTTCTGGCATATATTGATTTTATATTAGTTTTGGGCTACTTTATTCGTCAACATCTTAGTTTTGCTCAAATTCATTTTTTTTAAACAATGTACTATTGTACTTAATTAGCGCTTGAATGTGAGCTACTAGCTTATGACAAGTTTCCGTAATGCCTAATATATGGTTAGATTGACATATGTAGTGCACGAGATTGTACTGCTATAACATATGCACTGCATAGATAACTATTGTACTGCATAGACAAAGTTAGCTAAATGTATCAATGTATATGAAATTGTTTATTAAGTTGTACTACTATATGACATTGTACTGCATATACAATGTTAGATAAATGTATCATTGTACATGACCTTGTACTACATATGACAATGTTATAACCATCTTGAGCCAAACATATGCATTGTTATAACATTGTGTTAACATATGTAGTGCACGAGATTGTTCTGTTATAACCAACTTGAGTTTGACTCTTTGTAACACAACGTACTTCTGTGCATTTAATATTAAATTAATTCGGGTAAATTTTAAATTACTTACGTGTCATAATTTAATTGAATTAATTATGGTAATATTTATTTAAATATTAATCGGAGAGTAAATGTTTAATATTTATGAAATTAAATTACTAAGTGAATAAAAACAATTTATTTAGGTCATAACTTGTATTAGTGACGTGGCATTTATTTATCGCAATCGGGAGTTGGATATAGACCAAGTTGGGTGTGAGATAGGAATTTTAATAGATTAATTTGGATGACAATTATGAGTCCACGATTGAGTTTGGATGGGCCGAGATACTTGGAAAAGTGTAACCAATGCATCACGGGATATTTTTAGGCATAACCGAGCTCACATGGGGGTATTTGGGCCATTTTAATTAGGCCCATGTGACTAAAAGCGATATTAAGAGATATAAACCTATATGAGAATCTAAGAATATAGAAAGGCAAAAAGGGAGGACCCTTGGGAACCAAAGACGAAGAAAAGGAGAGGTGTTCTTCATCGCACAACAATATCTCCACCAAAGGATTATATAAGATACTACGAATCCTAAGGCAAGTGGTTAAACTTGTTTTGAAATTAATTGTTGTCTTCAATTCATATCATAATAGGTGTGTAAACAAAGGATTTTTGGGATGGGTTGTCACACTAATTGTGTTTTATTTGTGGAACATACGAATATATTTTTGTTTTAAAATGAATATTAATTCATTTGTGTTGTGGAGGAAACTCATTGATAAATTAGATTCTATTTATTAACTGGAAGGGATTTAGGGAAGACCTCTTGTAATTTCATATCTGTTTTGGTGATTGGATGAATTTGGGACTAAAGACCTTTGGTTTAGACTTAAAAGGAATTATAGTGAAGGATTTCTGGGCAAAAAGGGTTAGGGTTTTCCTTCCAAGAACATTGATCTGAACAAAGAGAAGAGAAAGAAAATTCTTAAGGTCATTCGAACGACCTTGGTTATGGTTCAAATGACGTTAGAAGTCGTTCAAACGACATGACACGTCATTCCAACGACGCGCCATCTGGTTTGAGCGACGTAGGTAATTTGGCTGATTTTCTTTTACCTTATTGAGTGGCTTGGGATTGAATTAGAGGAAGGAAATTCTATATTGTAAGGAGATATATTAAATCTGAGATTGTTTGGGATTGTAAGGGACAAACAGTATAAGGTTTCTTTTAATATTTAAGGTGAGAAAGAAACATTAAGGTTAAATTAAATTAATAAGTTGTGTCAAACTTATTAAGGGAGTTTGGGGCATTAAATTATGAATATTTAATTACGGGCCAAGTGAGCAAGTCCAGATACTGGTTGAGTGACGCCAAGGTATTAAATAAATTATTGAGTGAAATAGACTAGGGTAATATTAAGATACGGGCCAAGTCAGCGAGTCCATGCATATTGCTTGAGTGACACCAAGGTAATAAATTAATTAATGGATATATGAATTAAATTAGAGTTGGACCATAGACTCAGGAAGTTAATAAATTAATTAATGGAAAAATTAATTAATGGAAAAATTAATTAAATGAGAGTCGGACCATAGGCTCGGAAAAATATAGGCTAGTGCTACGATTTTTTATACACGGTACAACCGTGATTTAAATTATAAATATACGGTGTGTGATTATATATATATATATATATATATATATATATATATATATATTGTGTGCTTATAAATATGAGTGACTCGATATTTATTTCAATTATATACTCTAGTGCTATCAAGGGAGGTAGCACGATGTTGGAGAATCCCCTAGCTTGAGGAGTAGGGCAAGTATATCCCCAGGTCATAGTATCCAATTTCAGAGGTGGGGCATTGAGATGATGTCCTTATACTCGTGGGAATATGACCGCATCCATTACGTTTCGATTCGGCGGACCATAGTTGTCTCGAAACTCCAGGTGGGACTGAGTAGCCTGGGTTGATAGCACTTTAAAGAATGCATCCAATGAGGTATTACTCGGGGGGATGAATTATATATATATATATATATATATATATATATATATATATATATATATATATATATATATATATATATATTCAACATACTTGTGAATGTTGTCATATGATTTATGTCTATAACGGGATAAATAGTTATATACGGGCAATTAAATACATGAAGTGAATGTATTAATTATATAATGGTTGTGAATGTTAATTTGATTTAAAAAGGAAAAATATTAAATAAGTTAATGGGATTAACAACTTATAACTCATATTTTAGGCATACTCGGGTTCAGGTAGGGTGGTTGAAAGAGGTTATATTAGTTATCTAATTACGGGGTAGATGACTAGGGGGATATAAAGAAAGAATTTTTACACATTAATTGAGGGGCGAGTCTGTCCTGAAGGGAGTGTGACACTAACTTAAATATGAAGAGCATTCATGCATTTTAAATTATTGCATTTTAATCACTCACTAAATATTTTCAAAACTTTTGGGTTCTAACCCTTATTTTCAAATATTTTCAAAACCTTTTAGGTGTCTAGCCATAGGGTCGCCAGGCTTGAATTCACTCCAGGGACTCGCATTTGTAGCATGTGTGGATGTTGCAGGATTTGGATAGACGCTTATCTTATTGTATTCCTAGTTTAGGAATGTTATCTCAAATTATCTCGAGCATGCCGCACATGGTTTTATTCAGGTATTTCATTTTAGATTTTATGAGATTCATTACTCTCTGTTAATTTATTTTGGTGTGGATTTAGCCGATGGTTTATTCAGAAAGATTTTGTTTTAGTTATTTGATGAGATGATTTGACTCTATAAGTATGTGATGTTTATTTTGTTACACATTATATTATGTCTTGGTTAATAAAAAGATTAAAATTTTGACATCAGCTTTTTGAATAGTAGGTGATTAGTAAGTTTTAAAATGTTTTCGACAGTGATGCTAAGAATGATTCATATGAGATTCCTATTTAATTTCAAATAGGACTGATCACTCGGTATTTTATTGGGCGGAGTGTCACACTCTTCTTGCATTTCAAAAAAGTAAGGTACATTTTTTGTGATTATTTTCCAATATTGCAAATTTAAAGCTAGCTAATGCCACCACCAGATTTAAGTTTTTATTTTGAAATTGTGTTTGTATTTTTTCCATCTTAGTTTTTATTATGACAACAGTTATGAGACACATCATATGCAAACTTGTTTGTTCATTTGAAATTGTTAACCAGGTCTCAGTTATGACCTCTAAAGCTTCCCGAGTAGGCACCAAAATCTCCACTAAGGCCCACTCCTACTCGCTGCTTGATGGATCTTTTAGCAACTGATTATTGTGGCTCAAAGCCTCCCATTCATCAAATCCCATCCATCTTGGTGATCCTCTCCTCCACAGTGTTCTAATAGTTATGCTAGACTCATGAGCTTCCAACTCTTAATGGTTTTCACGTCAGCCAACCCTCGGCCTTCCAACTTCCACTGTCCGAGACCTCTTTCAATAGCCCCACGCTGTGATTTTTGGTCAACCCGTTGAGCCTCCCATGCTAGTCCATCGGTTGTTTAGTTTTTTTTCATGATATCTTTTTTAAAGAAATTTAATTATAAAAATAATCCATTTCGCACTAATTATATTTTACTTAATGTTGCATCCTTAATTTTTTATTAGCACATGATGTATTAACTCTACATCTAACGAATCAAATTGCTTGAAAATCTGTCCATCCGTTTTGAGCCCATAAAGCCGCTGCCACCTCGATCTCCAAGACCATCACCATTAACGAACTCAATGACGAAAACTAAGGTTTTCTCCTTTTAAATTTTTTTAGCAGCATTTTTAGTTTTCTCTTGTCATGAACAGGTGATGGAATATTGATTGATTTTTCTTATGAAAATGTACATATACATATATGTAAGTAGTAGCAACAAATAAGTAGCAGTGTATGGCGGTGTATGTGGCAGTGTATGTAAGTAGCAGCAATAGGTAATCTGTTCATATGTGCATACAAAGAGACCAACTGATCACCAAACCATATATTTAATAGTGTGGTGTCCCATTATAGCTAGAGTAGTTTTTATAAAATAAATTTTATGAAAAGATGTTAGATGGCCTTTATGCATGCTTTTTTTAGTTTGTCTTGGTATTTGGTTGCAAAATGTATGTTTAATAATAAGTAGTTATACATTTAGTTATACTCTGTTTTGCCTTCGATGTAAGTAGTAATGTTGTTATTATGTGTAGGGTATAGTAATGGGAGGGAAAAGAGTTGTTCGCCTATGTATAAAAGAGAATTTTATTGAGGGTTGTAATATTATTTTTTAAATATTTATGAGAGAAAAAGTTTATTAGCAAGAGCCACATGAAGTTTCTATAGCCAATATGTTTAGTACGCTGCATTTATTCAAACATCTTTAATGGGTTGTTTGCAGATGATGAGGCATTAGTACATTGAATTATATAAAGTGATTAATTTTCTCAAATATCTTTTATTATGACTCGCTGATCTAGTACGGAAATTAGGTGTTCTTTCATAATCTCCTATTGGTCCCTTCAATTATGTTTTTACAAAATTGTTAAATACCATTTGTCCTTAAACTCATATTCTTGACAACATTAGATAAATATTAGTGTACTTCATACTATTAAATCTAAAGGCTTTAAGTTCACCGAGCAATGCACTTTATACTCACGGGATAAGAATCATTTGGGGCACTTACGCTTTGTAGCCTTTCACTGCTGAATTTTCAAATTTAGTGATGAAAGTAATGCTGGTGCAGATTGGTGAACTCGTACGATATGTCAACATGTCGTCAATTTTAACAACCATTAACTACATTGTGTTGTTGAGCAACAATGTTTTTATAGCATCCCATAGGAGAACACATGCCGTTGAAATGAAGTTCAAGGAGGTTACGACATCTTACGAGGCCATCAAGTTGGAAAGAAAGAACAAGTGATGCAAATTTCAGGTTATGTACTCTAACTGCTATATTTATGTTGAAATGACTTTGGGATTTAATCTATAATTCAGATTTCATTAAAACAAACTATGTCTAAAAGGGGTTTGGTCATCTAAGACTTTCAAGTTTCAACAGTTCATATGAAGTAAGTTGTATCCAATCTTTGTCAATGTTAAGTTTCTTCAGTTATTAATATTGCATTTTCCGTAATACCAGTTCTAAGAATTAAAATATTGTTTGGAACAGTTTGATTTATTGCAAAAAATTTATCAAATACCTAATAATTGGTGGCAGTGGAAAATGTCAACAAAGACATATTTGAACATTTATTAAATACCTAATATTTGATATTTGAAAAATTATAAAATATAAAAAATATTATGAGTTTGATTTAGTTTAAAGATATTTTTTTAAATATCTAATAGTAGTTTGAAAATGTCAACAAAGAGAGAAATATATGTTTGCTTCAATGCCCATGTTCTGATTGACAAACCGGAAGTTAACTTCTTGATTTGCGAAGTATTATCAACATTATACCATCAAGATAGAAATTTCTAGGAATTGTTGAATTGGGTATTGTAGACACCCCATTATATTACCCCTAACTCTCCTTAGGTCCCTAGTACCTCCTTTCATCACTACAAATCCAGGTCATGTCCTAAGTACTGACCTAGAAGCCATAGGGAACTCCCAGGCTCTGTTTGACCAAAAAGTCAAACTCTTCATCTCGACCGAGGCTAAATGAATCTTCGAAGGGTACTGAAACCCCTTTATAACGGTCCATCCCGTGCACGATTCCAACTTACCATCCGGATGAACGATCCGTTTCCATCCGAACGATTCCCCGTCCAATGGACCGATAAATGCTTCCGAGCCATATTTGACCCAAAGTCAACTCCCGAACCCAATAATAGTCCAAAAGACTTTCAAAAGTCTATAAATTAACTTTCCAACGGCCTGCCTCGTGCGTGATTCTAGCCAACGGTTTCCCTCGGCAGCCAATTTTCCAAAAAAGCCTGAAACACACACTGCTAAAAGGCAGGTTCCAGACCCTGCCTATCGGCAGGTGCCGATAGGCAGGACCAGGTCTATGCCGATCGATAGTGACTCGGGCGTATAAAAGGAGTCCTTCACCTCATTTTCAAAGAGAGCCCATATCTGATAAGAATCACCCTCAACGAATCCCAAAAACATCTCTCGAAGACAGCGCGATTTCAACATCCAAATCCCTTTCTAACTTCCACTTTTCATCTTCCTTTTCATCAAATTTGGTGAATTATCCACTCTTTATCATCATCCAAGTGCAAGGGCTTCTCTCCAACATTCAAGATCAACCTCAAGATCTTCGAGAAGGTCCAACTTTCTCAACCTTCTCTTCAAATTCTCTTAAATTCGCAATAACTTTTTTTATTACTTAGCACTTTTATTATCTCATCTCGCACATCCTAATATACTTTTTATTTAGTATTATTGCACATCTCTTATTTTCATATAAATAAAAAACCTAAAAAAATAAGAAAAAGAGGGTTTTCTCATAAATTCCAAATAGGCATTCTCATAACTAAAACACTTTTTTCCACACACACACACACACTCACAAATAAGAGATCCCCCATTTTTATTTATGGGATAAACCCCACCCTTCATTTTGTATGCAAACTACGTGGACTTGGATGCCTTTATAGGCTACGTAGGCCTCTTGGGGTAAAACCCAAGACTCGAGTCCTATTCTCACTTTCTCTCTCATTTTGTACCTTCTCTAAATCCAATTTTCTTATATTCTATATACTTGTTCTTAGTGACGTATTACCCCATATGCGTTATCATTTCGTTATAACGGTCAATGTAAGGGTAATCGCGTAAATCTTAATTTCTAATATTATCTTTTGTACCTTCCTACGGATGGCTCGCGTTATCTCTTCCATGATACAAGTCGAGGATTCCTATCTCCACTATATATTTACACATGAACACATATCACGGGGAAAATAAAGAAAAATAGCAAATATCCGTGAGAGACCGAAAGGGCGGAATGGGTGCCTAACACTTTCCCATTTCGTAACTTAGCCTCTGAACCCTTCTCGAATCATTTTGGTTTCGTATGCACCAGTATGTCTTTGGATGCCATCCTTCGGGATGGCTTCCCCTTTTGCTTTCTTTTATCTATTTTGAGTAAAATAGACTAGCGACTCTAAATCTCTCTACATTTTTACACCTCATCTCAAACGACACCGACCGAAGCACTCCCGAGAGGGACATGCGTGACCCGAGGATCCTCCCTTCGCGTGCCTGCCCGCAGGCGAGGATCGAGGAAGACCACAGTGGCGACTCTGCTGGGGATTTATATATTTTGAGGGCTTGACTCTATTTACATGGATGTTATATTTCTTTATGTTTCCCCCCATATCTGCATGTTCCCCCTTTTTCCATGTGTATCCCATGCTTATGATTATGTTCACACACTTGTAGAGAATTCTCCATGTACACTTCGTACCACGTGCACCTAGGATAACATATATCTACTTATTGCACGCATCACCCATCCATACTTGGTGTACCTTTGGTACTTTTACTTTGCTCCCTTTTTGGCATAATCAAGAAAAGCATTCTCATCATAAGATACTAATAAGAGAATCATGCATGATTCACACGACATCACCAAAGAGCATTGTTATTGACCAAATTTTACCCAGTAACTGGAGGGTCACTTCAAGATGGGCGCTGGTCCGACAGGGTGCAGTTAGCCTAAGCGATATGACTCTTACCTTCCATTGGCCAAGTACCTTCGACGTATATCGAACGGTTCCCTCGCATCGTACCGTTTGACCGAAGTCATGATGGTAGGTATATCGCAGGGAATTCTTTCACGTATGCCGAGTATATCGAATTCTCTCTCACACGTACCGTCCCCATGAGGTATATAGTGAGGCAATTCATGTACACTCAGGTATATCAAATGGCTTGTCCACACATACCGATTGCCCTCAAGAGCAAGACTTATATCGTGGAAGTAACGCCAAAGGGGGGAACCCATTCCGATTCAACCAACCAACTGCATACCCGTATATAGGTGTCAAACCTAGGACACGCACTTTAGATTGCTGGTTTCAACCCGAAACTCTGCCGAAATTTTGGGTCGGCATGCCGCCTAAATTTTCGCGCATTTTTAAAATGGGACCCTGTCTTTGAGCCTGGTTACAAGTCCAGTCGTAGCTTTTCATATATTAAAAACCCCACTTTTCCGGGCTCGGGTCCCATCCGACATTGCATTTAGGAGAATTAAATACAAGTGAGAACATCGTAATTGTAATAATCATGCTGAGTTCGATCTCCAAAAACATTTCTCCCTTCTTTATCAAAAAATCCAAAAATAGTTTCTTCCCTTTTTTGTCAAAAAAATAAATCCCATTCTACGCCTTCTCAGGTCGATCGTAAGCCCTTAGCCTAGCTCCCTATTGGCTTCGGTCTTAAGCCAAATCACCCCAGAGTTTCGTTCGTTCCTCTACTAATTCTTCTGAGTCCAGAATCCATCCACTTTCCCTGGAGAATACAGATTAAGTACCAGTCATACAACCGGATCGGATGGCAGTCCTAGCTCATCTCGTGTCGAAGATTGATAACCTCCGAGCTGAGGTCTGAGAGATGCAAAGAAACTAGGTTCATATTCCTCAAGAGCCCGAGGACATATTCCCTTGTGCTATGGGTCCACCCAAACCTATCTGGGTTCCCAAAGAATATCGTCACGCTCCACGTGCCCCTCCTGTTAATGGGCTGCCGCTTGCCCAGCTTCCGATGCCAAACATTGCCCAGCCTATGGCTAACCTGCCTATGATCGCTGATCCAAAAGAGGAAGAGTTGAATAAAGTAAAAGAGGACCTCAAGATGCTCACTAAGAAGTTCGACCAAGTCAGAATCTCTGGGAATTACATAGACTACACCAACATGTCTCCTTATCCTAAAGCGAGGTTACCTGAGAAGTTCAAAATGCCAAATATCGAGAAGTTCGGAGGGAGTGGACCCCTGATTCTTCATCTTCACAGTTATCATCATTCCATGACTCTACTAGGGTCTTCTGAAGAAGTTATGGCTCAATTGTTTCAACAAACTTTGAAGGATAGTGCCCTCCGATGGTTTTTATCTCTCGAGGAATCCAGAATCCGTAGCTGGGAGGATGTAGCTCGAGAATTCATGTCGCAGTACAAATACAACGAAGTGCTTGAGGTCACTCATCGTGATTTAGAGCTGCTCAAACAGAACCCTAGGGAATCAGTCAGTAACTTCATAACCCGGTGGAGGGGGCAAGCACCTACCATGACCAAATCGGCCATCTGAGGAGGAACATGTCAACATAGGGAAGAAGAACTTTTTGCCCCATGTCCGAGCGATGATGGGAGGACAATACAATCCCCACTTCCGAGCTCTCAGAGAAGCTAGAGTAGAAATCGAGGAAAGCCTTGTTAAAATAGAGGTTGAAACGAAGAAGGTGTCCAGACAGTTCAGCCCTAGAAAGTATAATAAGCCGGCCAGTGCTACAATCTCAACCATCAATAACATCTCTTAACCAACCACATCATGGGCACCAGAAAGCCGCCCTACCACCATCTGAAGGGAATACACTGAGCTCCATGCTCCCCTCTCCAAAGTTTACCAATCTCTGTTAAGCCGAAACCTCATCAAACCCTTGGATCCCCGTCCATTGCCAAATCCACTCCCAAGAAACTTCAAGGCCGCGCCTTTCACCAAACTGCTGGCCATACCACCGACCAATGCTTTCACCTCCAAAACATAATCCAAGATCTCATTGATCAGGGTACCATCGCCCCATTAGCCAAACACTACTCACAATCCACTCCCAAATCATACCAATGCCATCTTCTTAGAAGAAAACTCAGATTTCCATCCCTCAACTCAAATCACACCCATATACTCCCCTAAACCTCTTCAAATTTGCCCATATTTCCTCCTACACCCTACTAGCCTCACTGATCTGGCACTGTCACTCCTTACGAGTGCATGCATCGCAATCCATACCCGTTCTGAAAATAGAAGTATGGAATTATCAGAGGTGTTAAACCAACTCCTTGAGTTCGGGCTGAAATTTCCCTCACAGATGGTCATCAATTCCCAAAGGTTTAGTACACTGTTCTTGGAATCATGTAAATGGGCCCGAGTCAGACAAGTGGGTGGTACCAACTGATGATGTCAGCTTAGATGATGTTGTCCAGATTATGGAAGAATTATTCGGGAAAACCAATAGCATTTTTAGTATCACCGGGTTACTTGATACTTTGAAGATACAAGGGCGCTTGGTCCCTTCAACCATACATATCCCCACAGAATGGGAAGACCTGTATGAAGAATTCATTGAAGTTATAGAATGCATTGAATTTACATGGAAAGACAGAATTATTGCCACCGGATGGGGGGAAGAATTCAAAAATTCAAGTGAGGAACAAGCTTTAGGAAGAACTGGCCCAGTAGCCGACATATGTGGGATGATATCATTTGAAGAGATCCTCGGAGAAATAAACAGGGTGATAGAACAACCTGAGATTGATGAGGAAACATGATTCATGTTCTTCCCTTCTTTAGTAAATCACATGACCAGATCAGGGAGACATTACCAGGTTCCAAGCTTACTACCAGGAAATGACAAGGGGAAGGGCATTAAAACCCTTCCTATACCAGAGATGACCATCGAGGAGAGCAAGATACTCGAGCAACTGAAGAAAACTAAAGCTAACATCACTCTATGGGGGCTTTTTATGTCTTCCCAGCTGCACAAAAATGCTTTAATCAAGCTGCTCACTTGACCCATAGTCCCTCCTTCTACCACACTAGAAGAAGCAATAAATTTGGTCAGATCCTTGACCTCTACCCGAATGCTATCATTTTCTGAAGAAGAAATCCCTAGAATTGGGCCAAATCACAATCATGCACTCAACATATCCGTCGATGTTATGGGGAAGGCTGTGCCACTCTCTCTTATCGATAATGAATCCACCTTGAATATCTGTCCACTGAGAACCTTCAAGTGTTTAGGACTGAAAGAAAGTGACCTCGCTCCAACCTCCACCGCTGTACGTGCCTACGATAATACTCGCTGGGAGGTGATGGGATCCATAAAACTTATAATAGGGGTTGGTCCTATAAAACCTATCATTGAATTACAAGTCATAGACATCCCAGCTTATTTCAACCTGTTGCTCGGACGACCCTGGTTCCACAGTATCAAGGATGTGTCTTCCTCACTCCATAAGAAATTGAAGTTCTTCGTCGACGGGTGAGTCATCACCATTTTGGGTGACGACGAAAATGTTGAGGGTGCAAGCACGAGCAGTCCAATCCTTGAGATAGAGCACGGGTCAAATGATATGCTCCTATCAGGATTCCGAGTTGAGCCACTCCTACTCCTGGCAGGGGACAGTTTCAAAGAAAGGGTTTGTCAAGAATATGACCCTCATGGAAATGTCAATGTGATTCATATGTTCAGAAACATTCACTTCATGCCCGGACTGGGGCTAGGACAAAGGCAGTAAGGGATTCTTGAGCCCATCAAACTGAAGAAAGCTTTCCCTCCTTGTGGCTTGGGGTATCAACCATCAGAACTAGAGCTCAGGATGATCCACCAGTCTCGACCAAAGATAAGATTAGACTGCATCCAAACTATCCCAGGAGACTCCTTGAATGGACGATTCATCAAAGAAGGCAAAGACTTTCCCCTTTGTCATTTTCCAGAACCATGGTATGACCACACAGACAAGAAGATGAAGCCTCGAATGGAGATATTTTTTCCAAGATAGCTACCCATGGGCCGAATGTTTCTAACACCGAGTACAACCGCTCATCAAAGATATCTAAAAGACTGAGGAAAGTGATTCTTAAGATTCCTTCAACTTACAAATACTGGGGCTGGCACTCTGCATGGTTCATTCAAGCACTATGTCAATGGATCCATCGCATCTGATTAAAGTGCTTATACACCCCTCCTCAACTGGCACGCTGTGCAAGTTCTACCTCTTGAAATCTCCCCTAACCCCAATGTTTACCCTATTTATTCTTATGTTGTCTATCCTTGTTCAAACGTAATCAAGACCTCTTTTGATAAGGTTCTCAATGCTGTTTTTCCTATCAACGAATAAATGAAGATTTTGAGTATCTTGTTGTGCCTTACATTAATTGTGTGGATTCTAATCGAAGTTCTGATGATGATGATTTTGCAAATGAACAATTCTTAACTGATTCAAATAAGGCTAATAATAAACAACATAATCGCGTTCAAGTTAATGAAGAAGAGATTGTTGTTATTAATCTAGGTTCTAGTAGCCAACTGAGCAAGATTAGGATAGGGGCTACCCTTGACGAGCATGAGCGCGCAAAACTCAAAGAATTGCTAAAGGAATTCGTGGATGTTCGCATGGTCCTATGATGATATTCCCGGCATTGATCCTGAAATAGCTCAGCACGAGATCCCCACTCTCCCAGATTACAAGCCGATTAAACAAAAATTGAGAAAGATCCACACCAAATTATCGCTCAAGGTCAAAGAAGATGTTGTCGAACTGTTGGACGTGGGATTCATTCGTGTGATCAAATATCCCATATGGTTAGCCAACATAGTACCTATACCGAAATCAGGAGGAAAGGTTCGAATGTGTGTGGGCTACCGAGATTTAAACAAATCTTCTCCAAAGGATGATTATCCTCTACCCAATATCGACATGATCGTTGACAACACAGCTAGTCATGCTCTCAAGTCATTCTTTGACGAGTTTGCCGGATACAACCAAATCAAGATGCACCCAGACCACCAAGAAAAAACCGCATTCATCACCACATAGGGAACCTTTTGCTACACCGTTATGCCATTTGGTCTCAAGAATGCTGGGGCTACCTACCAAAGGGCTGCCACAACCATCCTGCATGATCTGATTTATAAAGAAGTCAAGGTTTATATGGATGATATGATTATCAAGTCCAAAACTAGAGATGGTTATGCTCCCTCTCTCCGGAAGTTCTTCGAACGACTGCGACGGTATCAAATGAGACTCAATCGATAGAAGTGTGTCTTCGGCGTTACAAAGGGAAAACTCTTGGGATTCATGGTCAGTGAGAAGGGGATAGAAGTAGATCCCGCAAAGCTAAAGGCCATACTTGAGATGCCACCACCCCAAACAGAGAAAGAAGTCCGAGGTTTTCTTGGGAAATTATAATATATTAGTTGGTTCATCAGCCAGCTAACCTCCATCTGCGAACCGATCTTCAAGCTCCTCCGAAAGGATTCAACCAAGGTTTGGAACGAGGTCTGCCAAGAGGCTTTTGACCGAACCAAACAATATCTGACCCAACCTCTAGTGCTCATGCCACCATAGCCTGGTCTCCCTTTTCTCCTATACCTAACCATAACTGACACTACAGCCGGGGCTTAGCTAGTGCAATACCTTGAAGACTCCCATAAATAAAGATCCATCTATTACGCCAGTCACAAATTGGCCGGGTACGAGGTCAACTACACTGCTTTGGAAAAGGTGTGTGTCGCACTTGTTTGGGTCACCCAAAAGTTGTGACACTACATGATCGCCTTCCCCATCAAACTTATATCCTGAATGGATCCCATCAAATACCTATTTGAGAAACCCACCTTATCAAGTGGAATGGATTGATGGTTGATGCTCCTAACTGAGTTCGATATCATGTATGTCACGCAGAAAGCCATTAAAGGAAGAGACATCTCTGACTACCTCGGTGATTATACCGTAAAAGAAGCAGATGTCGGGATCTCCGAATTCCCAGATGAAAATATTCTCTGCACCGCTCAAGACCACCTTTGATGGTAAATGTTCTTTGACGGAGCTGCCAACAAAAAGGGATATGGCATTGGGATACTTCTGATCGCCCCTGATGACTCCTACACTCCTATCGCCATCAAATTGGATTTCCCTTGCACCAACAACATGACGGAATACGAGGCATGCACAGTAGGCCTCAAAGTTTCTATCAAGAAAGGTATTAAATACCTTGATGTCTATGGGGATTCTTCGCTCAACATCGGCCAAGTTCTCAGAAAATGGAAAGTCAGGGACGAAAAACTCCAACCCTTCCATGCCCACTTAGAAGAGTTAGATTCGTGATTCGGAGATATCACCTTCTATTACCTACCTCAATCAAAGAATAATATAGCCGATGCTCTCGCTACCTTAGCCTCCATGGTCGACATGCTCGAAGGAATAACAATGACCCCCTTCCTAGTTCAAAAGCAAGACAAACCAGCCTACTTCTATCATATTGAGCTCGTATCTACCGAAGACCCTGTACTAGTCGATTGCTGGTACTATGATATCTGGTGTCTCCTCAAACATGGTAGGTATCCGGAGGGTTCCAATAAGAAAGAATGAATAACCCTCTGAAGACTTTCCACCCAGTAAATCATTTGTCATAAAGCTCTACTCAAGAGGAACTTCGATGGAACTCATCTACACTATATCGTAGGGATTGAAATTGAGAAGATAATGCAGAAGATCCACAACAGGGAATGCGGGCCCCATATGAACGGTCACATGCTTGCCAAGAAAATCATCCGACATGGCTACTACTAGACCACCATGGCCTAAGATTGCACTGCCTATGTCCGGAGATGCCTCAAAAGCCAACAGTTCTCCAATCTTCAACACCTGCCTCCGCAAGAATTATACAACATGACCTCTCCCTAGTCGTTCTCCACCTGGGGTGTCGACATCATAGGGAAGGTTACACCAAAGGCTTCAAACGGACATGAGTTCATCCTAGTTTCCATTGATTACTTCACCAAATGGGTCGAAGCTGAGTCATACGCAGTATTGAATGCCAAGAAAGTGGTCAAATTTCTCAAGAAAAATATCATCTGCCGATATGGGGTCCCACACGAGTTAGTGTCATATAACGGGTTGCATTTTAAAGTAGAAGTCACATAAGTAGTCAACGAGTACGGGATTCAGAGACAAAAATCTTCTCCCTACCGACCTCAGACCAATGGCACAGTTAAAGCCGCCAATAAGAACCTCAAAGCCATCATCGGTAAGATGACCGAAAGCTGTAGGGATTGGGCCGATCGAATCCCGTACGCCCTCTGGGGCTATCGAACCTCAACTCGAACCTCTACTGGGTTTACCCCTTACTCTCTGGAAGCAGTCCTACTTGTGAAGCTAGAAGTACCATCGCTACGTGTCATGCTCGAAAGCAAAGTTAGTGAAGAAGACTGGTGCCAAAGCTGTCTCGACGAGCTGACCCTCCTAGATGAAAGGAGATTGAAAGCTCTTTACCGCATACAGGGGTACCATCGCCGAATAACGCGATCATTCAACAAGAGAGTCATGGACCACGGTGTTCAGGAAGAGGATTTAGCCCTCAAGGAGATAATAGAATCCATCTGAGACCCCAGAGGGAAATTCAAGCCTAATTGGAGAGGCCCCTACATTGTGAAGAAAATCTTATCCGGCGGTGACGCCATGCTCACTGACCTAGATGGGGAAGAGATAGCTCGTCCAATCAACCTGGACCGTCTCAATAAATTCTACCCCTAGTCCTAAATCTCGGTGCGCTATGACTCTTCTCATCTCCCTTCTATTCTTAAAAAAAAACTCTCTTCATTTCCCTCTACCCAATACTACGTGGGCCTGATCCTCTGCAAAAAAATCCATTTTTCAAGAAAAAGAAAAAAATTTCAAAATCCCCATAGGTACGTAGGCATCTCATACATCTTACAGGAGCACGACCCTTTCTTTTTCCCAAAATACTATTCTTTTCTTATCTCCGAGAACGGCAGTTCATTCTAACATATACTTGAACAAAAGGATTATGTATGCCTTAGCGATCGGTATAGATAATTCAAAATTACAAAATTCATCAAAAGGCACAACTAGATGATAAAAAACTTGCTTATTTCATTAATAAGAAATTACAGCACATATTGCATAAGAAAAGGAACGGATAACTCCCTTCCCCCTACTGCCATAAAAAGCCAAATAAAATCCCCACCTCTATTGCCTATTACAACAAATAAACTTTCCAAGAGTCCTACCCACGGCTACCAGATGATCCTTCACCCTCATCATCTACATCCTGGGGCCCCCAAATTTCCCCTCCCTGAATAGAGTGCCGTAAACACTCCATGGATCGATAAGCCTGAACCAACTTCGAAAAAACCACAACACCCCCTTCCATGGTTTTAAATAAAACAAACAACCTTTGTCTAGTCTCCACTTCCAACATCTTCTTGACTACCCTCCTCCATAACCACTTAATATAATCACCAGGGACATGCCAAACTCTCCCGACAGACTGAGAGGGATGAGTCGACGGACGCCGATTCTCCCACAGAGATCTAAGTAACAGACATAGGCACTCGATCAAAATGTCTACCGGAAAGAAATTTAGTGACCGAGGTGGCACGACCTGTGCCCAGCGAAATTGGCATAGAAGCCGCCAAGGGAATTGAAAAGAGGTCTGTCCGAGGCCAACTAACCACACATATGAGTGCTCTCCGAGCTCCAGGACAGGCTGCAACCACCCCCACCAAGGCACTGACTAATACAAATTTCGATCCCCAGGATCATAAAAAAATTCTCCCCGCTTGCAATATCCAGGCCAACGTGGATGAAGTAACGCGAAAAGAAGTTGGGTACAGCCGACAAAGGATACTCTGGAGGGACCGCCAAGCAGAGTCTTTCACACAATCACATGAACAACATCACGGGGCTACCCCTCAGAAAGTCAGAACGACCTTCTCGCCAGGCATCTAGACCATTCAGCGTCTCCTCGAGTATCACCGTCGCAGGATTGTAATGATATGACATCCACAAAGTCATGGATGTAAGTTGCGGGTCCACCAGCACTTCCCCAGTCACCAATAGCAATTTTGAAACCAGGCCCAGAGCAACGGCTCCAGCATAGCCAGCATCACCTACTTCCCGCAAATGCATGGACTGCAGCACCGCTGGGAGAGAGATCATTCCTCCAGCAACCAATGATCTGGCCGTCGAAGGAGAAATATGAAGAAGCCCGGCCAAAAAATCCCTGGTTGAACGGGAAAATTCGGGTAAAGCCGCAGGAACACTACGATTTACACCCAGCATGGCAGAAAATTCCTCGTAGGTAGGATAAACGTCATCCAACCCAAAGCGGAATACATGGTCTTTGGGGTACCAAAATTGTACCGCCGCCATCAGCTTGTTCCATTCAAAAGGCCGATTGCGCCATAAGGAGACTCGACGCATGTTGAAAGCATCATAATAGACATTATAAAAGAACATTGCTTCCAAGGCTTCAAGGTAGTTAGCAAACTCAATGCTACCAGGGAGAGCCATCTTGCAAGGATAAGAGATAGTGGGCAAGTAAATAAGATTGCGAAGGTGTGATGAAAACACTCCACCCTTACCCCTTTTTATAATTGGGAACCCTCAGAAGAGACATAATCCCTGCAGAAATTGAAGGGAAACCTACCCCACAAAACACAAAAGGCTGAAGAGGGTAGCATTCAAACCTTTAAATTGATGGGATCGGACTGAACTGCCGATAGGCAGGACAAGGTGCTTGCCGATCGTCAACCACCCCTTTTTAGAAATTTCCCTTTTTTCCTCTTTTGTCAAATCAGAAAACTCAATAAAAATAAATTGATATTCTCAACAGAATTTCAAAATCCCTTTTCCTCCTTATATAAATTCCCTTTTGAATTAAAAACTTTCCTTCAAAAATTCCAAAAATACTCCTTTTTACGGTCTTAACACCAAAGTAAAAAGCGCATGTGCATGCATTCGTTCATCATTAATAAAAGATAATAAAAAACTCCATTGCATTGCATCTATTTGTTTTTTTGTTACAACAATTTGCAGGAACTAAAAAGAAAAAGCAAAAAACAATGGGACTCAACCCGAATCCACATTCTCTCTCTCTCTCTTTCACCCACCTTTATCTCTAAGAGCTTACACCCCTACGACGTGCTCTCTTTCCCCTACGACGAGATGATGCACCGGCACTACTCGAGACCGAGTCCTCTCCGGACGAAGCAGATGGCACCAATCAAGAAGGAACAGGAACTGCATCCCGAATATGGGCAGTCATCGAAGATATCCAGTCTCTGATGTCTCTTAGCTAAGTGGTGGACACTCGAACTTGCTGCAAGAAAAGGAAAAATCAGTATCAAAGCACAAATGACCAAAACAGAAAAGAAAGAAAGAGAAGAATAGAAAGGTATACCGCAGGTCAGAGGACCTCCTCTATCAAACCCAACTCCTCCGAATCCATCGCATAAGGACGATGCAGCATAGACACCATCCCTCCATCAACTTGCCGGATGTTGTACGAAGGAGTGTGCAATCGCACAAAAGGAACCTCTGAAGTTGCAGTCACCGCAGATGCCATCGGACCGCCGCCACTGTGGGAAGATCACACCACCTGAATCGAACCTGCAGGAGGGAAAGGCAGGGCATCATATATGCTGGGAGACATCAACCAACTCATCACAAAGTCCATATAGTCATACGGTGCAACCGTATCAATGTAAAATAAGTAGGACTCGTTGATCATCGCCTTGATCCTCGCATCCTCCGACAGTAGTCGCTCCCGCCTCATAGATGTAGGAGGCTACGCAGGTGGCGCTACCACCTCCTCCTCAGAAATCTGGCGAACCACCCTCTCTCCGAGATACCAGGAATGGCCGAACTCATGCGCCAGCAAATGCCTCATCTGCGCGTTCACCCCGGTCATCCCCACATCCTGAATGGCTGTCCCCCAGGGATAAAAGGTCACCTGAAAATATAAATGTAGACATAAATGAATACAAGATTAGAAGGTGCAAAAACCAAGATTGAAATGGAAAGAGTCTTACCCTACCACTTGTCAGATCTCAGGTCATCCAAGACCTGACACACCGCCTCCAGAGAGAGAGATCCCTTCGACTACCGATTGTCCTTACGCCATCGATACAATCGGCAAAAGTTCCCAACAGTGTCGTCCTTTAGAGCGATTAGTGGGGTATTGCTCCCAATCACCTCACAAAACCACGTCTGTCAAAGATAAGAATACACAAACAAAAAGAGATGCATAAGGAATGGATGAAAGGAAAATAAAAAGAAATGCGCAAACTGAAGAATACCCCAAGAAGGTACGTGGCCCCAGTAAAAGTCTACCGGCAGCACCAACTGAATGCATCCAGAGAAGAGTAAAGGGTCGCCAAAGTCAGACTCCCCCAATCATAGAAAGGGATGTTCGAAAATATCCTCGGGTACGACAAGAACCACAAATGTACGACGTCGCCGCTCTACGCCACCATGAAACCTCCCAACACCAGCAAAATAAATAATCGGGCCATCTGCCTCACTTGCAGCCCATCCTCCACATCCTCCACATCAATCACCCTGCCCAACATAACATCCTTCAACAGGGATAGCTGGATAGAATCCCCAGAAACTATCCTCCCTACATCACCAAGTGCCGCACGCACTACCACCGGTCTCACCCACAAAGAGCGATCCACGTCTATCTGCTCTCCATCACAATCCAGCCCCAACAGCTGCTCCACATCTATAGGAGTCACAATCATCTCCCCGAAGCCAAAATGGAAGGTGTGAGTAGTAATCCACCACATCTCCCCCAAAGCGCACAGGACCGCTGTCAAACGAGGCGTCTCATCTAGCACATATGACAACCTCCCAAAACCCGCTTATGATACCACCCAATGCACCACAGGTGGGATATGCTCCTAGACATCCATGAGCCCCATCGAAAAGAAATATCAGATTGGTAAAAAAAAAAGAAAAAAATCTCATCAGAAGTCAAGAAAGAAAGAAAAATCACCAAAAAGAAAGGAATGTCAAAGGTCATGTCACTTACATAACCGCCAGGATTCACTCTCGAAGAGCGATGACGCGACGTCTCTCGCAGCAAGGTCCACTCATCCGCAACAGGCTCAAACGCATCAAAGGAGTTCTCACTCCCCAAAGCAAGAGGTGCCCTGATCCTCCACTCCACATTCTCCCAGTCATCAACGGTCAACCACTCCCTGTGGACTATAGTGCTCACAAAAGAGGCCATTTTTTGAAGATCGGAATGCTAGAAAGATTTCCAGAGGAATCGTAGAAAGAGAGAAAGCAAAGAATCTGTGGAAAAAAAAGAAGGGATTCGCCCCCTTTATATAGGATGCCAAACGCCATGCCGATCGTCACTGACCCCCACCATACCGATCGACACTGACTCCTTACTTTATCGAGGTAGTCTAAAAGTCCGTGCCACTATCAAATGGAACCCTTCATACCATGCCGATCGACACCTCCCTTAAATTTCGTACTGAAATTACCAAAAAAAAAAACCAGAAAGCCCTGAAAAATCCTCAGAAGATTCCTAAAATTCCTAGGAAAGATTTAGAGCATTTTCACTAGGAAAATTTTGCATTCCCTCAAGCGAAACCCCGCTTTTCCAGTGAAATCCTCAAAAACCAAATGAATCTCCTCCTGGTGAAGCACCGGAGGATCTCTAAGGATCACCTGATCACTTCCCCAGCGGAGTTTTTACAACACCAATATTGGTTGTTCCACCCTACGAGACCTCCTAAAGAAATAAAAATTTTCCCCAGCTCAGATCAAAATCACAAGGCACTTTCTCCAGTAGAATCAAAATCCAATCTTTATCCACTCTTAGGTCAGAATTGACCTCGGTCTTGGAATTTCACCTAAGTTAGGTCAGAATTGACCTCGGTCCTCGGTTGTCACCACTCTTTGGTCAGAATTGACCTCGGTCTTGGATCGTCACCTGACTTAGGTCAGAATTGACCTCGATCCTTGGTTGTAACCACTATTAGGTAAGAATTGACCTCGGTCTTGGATCATCACTTGAGTTAGGTCAGAATTGACCTCGGTCATCGGTCGTCACCACTCTTAGGTCAGAATTAATCTCGATCTTGGATCGTCACCTGAGTTAGGTCAGAATTGACCTCGGTCATCGGTCGTCACCACTCTTAGGTCAGAATTAATCTCGATCTTGGATCGTTACCTGAGTTAGGTCAGAATTGACCTTGGTCCTCGGTCTTCACCACTCTTAGGTCAGAATTGACCTCGATCTTGGATCGTCACCTGAGTGAGGTCAGAATTGACCTCAGTCCTCGGTCGTCACCACTCTTAGGTCAGAATTTAAATCGGTCTTAGATCGTCACCTGAGTTAGGTCAGAATCAACCTTGGTCCTCGGTTGTCACCACCCTTAGGTCAGAATTGACCTCGGTCTTGGATCGTCGCCTGAGTTAGGTCAGAATTGACCTCGATCCTCAGTCGTCACCACTCTTAGGTCAGAATTGACCTCGGTCTTAGATAGTCACCTGAGTTAGGTTAGAATTGACCTCGATCCTCGATCGTCACCACTCTTAGGTCAGAATTGACCTCGATCTTGGATCGTCACCTGAGTTAGGTCAGAATTGAGCTCGGTCCTCGGTCGTCACAACTCTTAGGTTTGAATTGAGCTCGGTCTTGGAACGTCACCTGAGTTTGGTCAGAATTGAACTTGGTCCTCAATCGTCACCACTCTTAGGTCAGAATTGACCTCGGTATTGGATCATTACCTGAGTTAGGTCAGGATTGACCTCGGTCCTCAGTCGTCACCACTCTTAGGTTAGAATTGACCTCGGTCTTGGATCGTCACTTGAGTTAGGTCAGAAAGGATCTCGGTCCTCGATCGTCACCACTCTTAGGTCAGAATTGACCTTGATCTTGGATCATCACCTGAGTTAGGTCAGAATTGATCTCGGTCCTCGGTCGTCACCACTCTTAGGTCAGAATTGACCTCGGTCTTGGATCGTCACCTGAGTTAGGTCAGAAATGGCCTCGGTCCTCGATCGTCACCACTCTTAGGTCAAAATTGACCTCGGTTATTAGACCTTCACCCTAAGCCCGCAGAATTGGCTCTGACCCACAAAATCGGTCACCCTCATCGCTTAAGCCCGTAGAATTGTCTTTAACTCGCAAAATTAGCCATCTCGCCAGCATCACTTCACGTCCTACGAATGGACCTAAACCTTTGATCATCATTCAAACCATCCCCGACACACCCCTTAGGTCCTCAAAATCGACCTCGACCCTTTGAATCAATCATACTCCAACAAAAGCATCATGAGGTGTCTATTCGACGGTTATCATTTATTCTAAACTCACCCATCGAGGGGCTCTGTAAACACCCCATTATGTTACCCCCTAACTCTCCTTAGGTACCTAGTACCTCCCTTCATCACTAAAATCCCAGGTCATGTCTCGAGTACTAACGTAGAAGCCATAAGGCACTCCCAGGCTCCATTTGACCAAAAAATCAAACTCTTCAGCTCAATCGAGTCTGAATGAATATTCGAAGGGCACTGAAACCCCTTTCCAACCGTCCATCCTGAGTAAGATTCTGACTTACCATTCGGACGAGCGATCTATTTGCGTCCGAACGATTCCCTATTCAATGGATCGACAAATGCTTTCGAGCCATATTTGACCCAAAGTCAACTCCCAAACCCGGGAGCAGTCCAAACGACTTTCAAATGTATCTGAATTACCTTTCCATCGGTCTACCTCGTGCACGATTTTGACAAACGGTTTGCCCTCGGCAGCTAATTTTCCAATAAGGCCCGAAACACACTACCAAACGGCAGGTTCCAGACCCTGCCTATCGACAGGTGCCGATAGGTAGGACCAGGTCTATGCCGATCGGCAGTGACCCGGGCCTATAAAAGGAGGCATTTACCTCATTTCAAAAGAGAGCCCAGATATGATAAGAATCGCCCTCAGCGAATCCCAAAAACCTTTCTCGAAGACAGCGTGATTTCAACATCCAAATCCCTTTCTAACTTCCATTTTTCATGATCCTTTTAATCAAATTTGGTGAATTAGCCACTCTCTATCATCATCCAAGTGCAAGGGCTGCTCTCCAACATTCAAGATCAAGCTCAAGATCGTCAAGAAGGTCCAACTTTCTCAACCTTCTTTTCAAATTCTCTTAAATTCGCAATAACTTGTTTTTATTACTTAGCACTTTTATTATCTCATCTCGCACATCCTAATATACTTTTTATTTAGTATTATTGCACATCTTTTATTTTCATATAAATAAAAACCCAAAAAATAAGAAAAATAGGGTTTGCTACTAAATTCCAAATAGGGATTGTTATACTTTTCTCACACTTTTCTCACAACTAAAACAGTTTTTTCTACACACACACACACACACAGTCACAAATAAGAGATCCCCCATTTAGATTTATGGGATAAACCCCACCCCTCATTTTGTATGCGAACTACGTGGACTTTGATGCATTTATAGGCTACGTAGGCGTCTTGGGGTAAAACCCAATACTCAAGTTCTATTCTCACTTTCTCTCTCATTCTCTATCTTCTTTAAATCCAATTTTCTTATATTCTATATACTTGTTCTTAGTGACTTATTACCCCAAAAGCGTTATTATTCCGTTATAACGATCAACGTAAGGGTAATCGCATAAATTTTAATTTCTAATATTATGTTTTGTACCTTCCTACGGATGACTCGCTTTATCTATTCCAGGACACAAGTCGAGGATTCCTATCTCCACTATATATATACACATGCACACATATCACAGAAAAATAAAGAAAAATAACAAATATCCATGAGAGACCGAAAGGGCGGAATGGGTGCCTAACACCTTCCCATTTCGTAACTTAGCCTCCGAACCCTTCTCGAATCATTTTGGTTTCGTATGCACCAGTATGTCTTTGGATTCAATCCTTCGGGATGGCTTCCCCTTTTTTTCTATTGTCTATTTTGAGTAAAATAGACTGGCGACTCTAAATCTCTCTACATTTTTACACCTCATCGGAAACGACGTCGGCCGAACCACTCCCGAGAGGGACGCGCGGGACCTTAGGATCACCCCTTCACGCGCCCGCCCGCAGGCGAGGATCAGGGATGGCCATTGGTATATTCTTTGCAAATTATAATACCATTGGGTAAGTGTGTCTTATCGTGTTATCCAATTTATTTTGATTACTACTTTTTTACTCTGTTTTCGGTGTCATCTTTGTTAACATATCTAATCAAAAATCTTATTTCATTTTTTAAGAGGGGAATTATTGTTGTTCTCGAAGATCCTTGGACACTGGTGGACATTATTATATTTGATGTGCAATATGTTTATTCTCCTCTCCAAACATAAATAATCATTATATTGTTTAATCTTAGCAATATTTGTAGTTTTTAGTTATTTCGGGAAGATTTATATGTTTTCACGTATGTAGTTTGATTTCTACCAAGTGACGGTAGATTTAGGCAACGTCGTCAATGCCAACAACGAGTCCTATAGGGCCAGAAAAGCCGAAGGAACAATATGAGTGCTAATCCGGGTCAAGAATTCCCGATCTGGGGGAAGGAAAATTTCGACATGGCTAGTGGGGCTAGATAAAGGGGAATGACACAAAGAGGTGTCTAATGTGTAAAGAGTGGGAACACATGTGCGGACCTTGTTCATAGTAGAGTAAATACATAATTGGGATGTCCAGCAAGGGAAACACTTATCAAAATTTTAGTTCGGTTTGGACGAGAGTGTTATGTGCAGGAACCATTATAACCGTCAATGTATTGACGAGGGAAAGTATAAGTTTTATCCTCGGGTAAATGAGGTAAATTCTGTGCGATACGGGTGAATTAATTTTTTTTTATGTAACACTATTTTTTCTCGAGAGATGGGTCTAGTGAGTGTATAGTTAGTGTTACTATGGTTTGTATATGTTTATCGTCGGGTAGCGAGGCTCTCTTTAGTCCCTTCTGCAGGGGGTGGATGCAGACACTGAGAGGATAAATACGGTATGAGGTTAGTTCGTTTTGAGAGTGTTATGCGAGCATCATTTTATCGTGGGTACAGACTGGTTAGCGGTGGCAGATGGATATAGCAAGACTATCGTATTCGATATTCCAGGGCAAGATGTATATTTTTGCGATATTACACCTGAAAGAGGGTCAGTTGCGCGAAATTTTTTTGGGTGAAGTAGACTTCAAAGGGTACATTTGTCTAGTTATATTTGATCCCGGTGCGTAGGGACTTTTACTGATATGATTCAGTGCGTGGAGGATTTACCATAGAGTGGAGAAATTTAGCTCGTTAGTGACTTAACGCTGAGGACTTAATGATAGTGCAAGTGCAACAAGATATAACTCCTTTAGAGATGTGGGATTCGACAATTAAACGTATGAATATAGGGACAAAGTTTTGGATGCCACGGTTATATGCTTGGGTATATGGAAATCAATGAATGACAATGCTAATGTTTAATGCACTGGGGAAAGTTCTGTTGGGATCTATTAAGAAATGTAATACGCATAAGCCCTAATAAACATCGGTAGTGGAGAGACGTTATTGGATGCTAGGACATCAGTTTAAAGGGTGATTTTTGAATGTGTGGAGTTACACTTTGAGGTGAAAGCTATTCCACTATAAGGCCAGTATAGCTAGGTAATGTTGCGAAATAAGAACTAACAAAAATTTTGCACAATAAGTTAATGGGTGGGGCAACATCTAGAAGATTTAATTGAGATTTGGGGAGTAATCGGAAATTATCGTATGATATAATGTGATCTATGGGATCCTTGAAAGAAAAATATAATGTATGTGATGTTGTGCAAATATGCACGGGATATAGGGTGTATGGGCACCCTGGTTAGTGTGATTCCAAAATTATCTTAAATAAAGGAATGTGTAAATAAGCGTGTGGATTATACACCTACACAGAAATTAGAAATATGTGGAAGAGTATAGTGAACTAGAATCAGTTTGAGAAAGAAAACATTTTGACTATTTGTATATCAAGGAGAACGATCTCCACTGTCAGGAGTGGAAAGGAGGGGGAGGCAGATGTAACAAGATATCTTTAGGCAAGGAAGAAGCCACATTTTTATGAAAGTAGAGAAGAGTCTCACTTAGTCATATTCCTAATATGGTTTTATGAATATAGATAAGGTGTAGAGACCTACTCATGCAATGTGAATCTTTGAGCATGGGGATTTGTGTTATATGAGACATAGTGAAGTTGTCTCCGAGTACACCATTTAAGGGTAGAAAATGTTGATTCGAGGTTATCAACATAGATTTTTTTAACTTTGCAATTCCAGGAATAGTAATTATGTAAAGTGACGATCGCTTAAATAAGCTCTAATACCAATTTGTAGAATCCCTACAGCAGAAATATTGCGACTTCTCAAATAAAATGCAATTTTAATTAATCCCAAATTTTAGTTAAACCCTAAAGCATGAATCTAGATGATTTATCCAATAAAATAAAGCATGCAGGATAAAACAAACAATTTCAGGAAAAATCCCCAAAAGGGGAAAAACCTTTTATTTCACTATAATTTGTATGAAAACGGCTTACATGGATTACAATGAAATAGGGTGACATACGAAATACCCACAGGTGTAGGTTCCGATGTCTCGAATGGAAATTTCCCTTTCCAGGAGGGCAACAGTGAAGAAGAAGACGACTCTTCCACAAGTTACGCCTGGAATTTTCCCTTTCCAGAAGGGCAGCAATGAATAAGAAAAATGGCTTCTCCATAGGAGTCAACTTTATAAGGACTCCCTCCACAATAGCATGCAACTGTCGGTTGTAGAGCTCTCCCCACAAACTATAAACAAGAGCAAAGTATGTTCTTCAAAACAAAAACAATTCACAAAGGCATATGGGAGTTTTGTGAATTGAAAACCAAAAAGGGATTAAAATCTTAAAGGAAGAAGCCAAAAAGCATTTTGCTTTCGCAGTTTTTCTGTTCGTTAAAATGCTGTGACTTCTTATTGAAAATGGAACTAGAGAATGAGATTTAATAGAAAATCGCGTCGCCTCGAAAACAGAGCTCGTTCGAACGAGATCAGCAAGTCGCTCGAACGAAGGATAATTGTCGTTCGAACGAGATCTAACGAGATGCTATGTCGTTTGAATGACAAAAGGAGGTTGTATGAATGACCTATCAAACGAGATTCCATACGGGCCTGTAGAAAATTTTGATACGAACGCGTGGCCACCAGTTTCGTATCTTTCTATTTTTTTATGAATTAGTTATGATTTTTCTACGGAAAGGTGTCCGAGAACAAAATCTCTAGAAAAATATTTTGTAAAAATATCCCAAAAGCTCTAAGCGAAAAGTTAAGGTATTTAAAACATAACCTTACCATAGTAAACTTCGCGGAGTCTTGAATGATGAAGAACTTGAGTAATTCGGATCCGTCTTTATGTATATGTCTCTTGAATGCTCTTCGACAATGTAGCGGTATATGACATAGTAAATTGATAATGGACCTATGAAAATATATCCTTACAAATCTCCCCCTATGTCTATGCCGGTACATACGTAAAAAAAATTCGAATTATCAAACACCAAAATACCTATACAAATCTACCCTCCCATGAATAAATTTGCAAGATCTCAAACTGTTCTTCAAAAATCTTCATCAAATCTCAAACCTTTTCTCATCAGGGCGTGCAACATCATAATCTTCAGTCTTTGTACCTAAACACATGAGATAAAGAAAAATACCTTCATGACGCATCGAGTTTGAAATGATATAAGAATAAAGCATTAATAAATAAAATCTCCCTCATAATGCAAAAACTCCCCCATAACATGATAATTCTTTCTTCCCCTTTTTATGATGTCCCCAAATAGACAAATAAGAAGGAAAAATCAAAACATGGAGTGTCATGACAAAATGCATAGCAAACAAAGATCAAGCTACGCGCATGCAAAGGTATGTCCCAAAAACATCCACAAACTATTTTTGATTTTTCAAATTTTTCATATAAAAATAGGATACAAAAAAAAAAATCACACCATGGATTTAAACTCAAACAACCAAGTCATGGAAATGGAATGTATGGGTGTTAACACACTCGATAGGTAAATAAACTCAATCAATCATATGTGCACGATGCATATGTTTACCCCTAACGAATGAACATCAAAAGTATCCTTAGCTGTAAAAATTTGTTGAATTTAAATGACATCGTCTTATGCAAATCAACAAATCAAAGTCTAAATGATTTCCACACCAATAACGTCCAAAACTATTTAGCGTTTTTTCAAGATCTTTTCAAAGGACGTGCAAAACCATTTATATATTTATCCAAAACTCCCTCATATATAATAATGCAATTTTTTATATCTAAAGAGGTATTAAATTCTCAACATAGAGAAAACCTATTGGCCCAAATTTTTGGCATATTTCATCTTTTGATTGCCTTAATTTTTTTGTGTGGGCCCTTTTCAAACGGCGGCTTTCATGACGTAATTACTATTCACTCGCAGCCCTTTCCCGTGTTCACTCATCATTTTTTCAAACTAAGCAAATTCCTCACGAGCAATGGTTTTTACATGCACTCCTCTTATTACTCTCGTATTATTGCACTTGGTTCGTTTTAAGGACGTGATTGAGATGAAAACACCCAAACAACATGGAATAAGTCAAGAACAATAATTAAACAAATCCGTGCATGTATGCAATAAAGGAAATTATGAGTCAAACATGTAGGATGTAACACTTAATTACATCTTAATGACTCCTAACATTATAAAGCAGATAGATGAATTGACCTATTGTCTCAAAACACTATCAAATAGTCACATGGATAAATGGAATGAAATTGTGACTCGGTCAACCTAAGTTTCTATACATAAACGGTGTAAACAAAATACAAAAATCTTTTTGGATTTTCAAAAATTTTATCAAAATAAAATATTTTTATATTTTTTTCAAAATTTTCAAAAAGAAAAATAACTACAAAATGATACAACCAGCAATAGGCATATAATATCGATATGTGCAACATCCTATGCTAGCAAATAATAATCACACAAGAGAATCCACAATGAAAGTATATGGGATAAATGAGCAATGCAGTGTTATATATTAAGCATGGACACCAAGACTAGCTGCATATAAACTGACCTGAAGCAAACCCATCAGTACCAAAAATCTAAGCATATTAACACCGGGTACTGGAATAAAAAAGGAAGCAAAAATAGATTTTTCAGACAGTCCAAAAATACTACCAACAGTACCAAAATATTAAAATAACCTAGAGGACGGCAAACCAATCAGAAGCAAGATTCAGCATGTCGTTAGAACGAGACAGGGACTTCGCTCAAACGAGTTGAGGAAGTCGCTCGAACGAAGGACAAATGTCGTTTGCGCGATACGTGATGTTGTTTGAATGACTTCTCGCGACCTGCCAAAATATCCCAGATTTCCAGAAAAATAATATAATATAATATTGCCCAGTTAAAAAATTTCGTGAAAACTGTACCTATAAGGGTAAAATAGATCCAAAACAGTGCTAAATCAGTAGTGAAACACACAAATGCAACAAATATACCAATGTGTGCTACATCAAAATGAGTCATAACACTAGAAAAAGTATAACATGACGCGTCGCTAGTGTATGACAAACATCCAACACAATCAACCAAAAGATTTCACATGGGGTGAATCACGTGTAAGCAAACGGGAATCGTGGACAAGTAAACCATAAGCATGTAAATTCGATTTCCTGACCCAAATCAATGTGTACCGAGGTGTGGGGGTGTGGGGAATCGAATTTATTCTTCTATTAACCTGCCTAGGTCCTTTCAAAAGCTTGTAACAAAAGAGTCTAAGATGACCTTGCCTACTGCAATGTGTGCAAGTGTAAATCAGGCGGTGTGTGTTACCTAAATGTGGTCCTCACCTCAAATTTCTCGGTTTCTCTCTCCGAATTTCCCTAGGTGGGACTCTCCTAATGTTCCTAGGGGGCTATTTCCTAACAAACTTAGATGACACTTTGTTAACAATCCTCGGAGGCTCTCTCACACGTGTGGGAATGGGTGTAACATATTTTTGAAGACCAATCCCACCCCTATCCTTTTTTATCTCGACGGTGCCTAAAATCTTATCAAGTTTTTCAGAGCTAGACTCCAAATCAAATTTCACTTTACTCGAATTTTTTAATTTCTCCTAAAGTTCACCTATCCTAGATTCAAGTACACGTCTAGAATCCTCAAACTCTAAAATCTCCTTTTTCATAGTCTCCATTAACCCTCTAAGACTATCTCTCTCACCCTCGACGTGCTTAAGCTTCTCTTTCAAAATATTCGCATGTGCCCTAAGTTCTTTAACTAAAGCATCATTATTTTTTACGGCACTCTCTTGCAAATGGGCTTTCAATTTTAAAATTTCTTTCTTTGTTTTCAAAGCTTCAGCATAAAGTTCATTAAAAGCTTTTTGAAGTCACGCTCATCCTCACTCGTGTCATCCTCACTCACCTCACTTTTATCACTAGTTACGCGGGTGGGAAACTCTCTCCTAGAAGCATAAAAGACTTCTTGTTCAAACTCACTATAAATAAGGGTAGAAACATGAGAAACCGGTTTATTCAATTTTTTCTTTAAATTCTTGGTACACTCATGTAATGTGTGACCAACACCCTCACAACAAGGACACCACTCAAAATCATTTTCAATAGAATATTTAAAACAAGAGTTCGTGTGAATTTTCCAATTAACTTTTTCAAAAATTTGACATCGAAGATTATCAAAGCCATAAAAATCCATTTTTGTGCAAAATCAGGATCAAAACACAATAACTTAGTGCAACGGGCTCTGATACCAATTTGCAAAGTGGCGATCGCTTAAATAAGCTCTTATACCAATTTGTAGAATCGCTACAGCAAAAATATTGCAACTTCTCAAATAATATCCAATTTTAATTAATACCAAATTTCTGTTAAACCCTAAAACATGCATCTAGATGATTTATCCAATAAAATAAAGCATGCATGATAAAACAAACAATTTCAGGAAAAATCCCCCAAAGGGGCAAAACCTTTTATTTCACTATAATTTGTAAGAAAACGGCTTACACGGATTACAATGAAATAGGGTGACATATGAAATACCCACAAGTGTTGGTTCCGATGTCTCGGTTAGAACTTTACCTTTCCAGGAGGGCAGTAGTAAAGAAGAAGACTCCTCCTCCACAAGTTACGGCTGTAATTTTCCCTTTCCAGGAAGGAAGCAATGAAGAAGAGAAACAGCTTCTCTATAAGAGTGAACTTTAGAAGGACTCCCTCCACAATAGCAAGAAACTGTCGGTTGTAGAGCTCTCCCCACAAACTATAAACAAGAGAAAAGTATGTTCTTGAAAACCAAAATAATTCACTTAGGCATATGGGATTTTTGTGAATTGAAAACCAAAAAGGGAATAAAACCCTAAAGGAAGAAGCCAAAAATCATTATGCTTTCGCAGTTTTTCTGTTCGTCAAAACGCTGTAACTTCTTATTGAAAATGGGCCAGAGAATGAGATTTTATAGAAAATTGCTCCGCCTCGAAAACAGAGCTCGTTCGAACGAGATCAGCAAGTCGCTCTAACGAAGGACAAATGTCATTCGAACGAGATCTAAGGAGATGCTATGTCGTTTGAACGAGAAAAGAAGGCCATTTGAATGACCTATCAAATGAGATTCCATGCGTGCCTGTACAAAATTTTGATACGAACGCGTGGCCACCAGTTTCGTATCTTTCTGATTTTTTATGAATTAGTTATGATTTTTCTATGAAAAGGTGTGCGAGAACAAAATCTTTAGAAAAATATTTTGTAAAAATATGCAAAAATCTCTAAGCGAAAAGTTAAAGTATTTAAAACATAACCTTACCAAGGTAAACTTCACGGAGTCTTGAATGATGAAGAACTTGAGTCATTCGGATTCGTCTTTGATGTATATGTCTCTTGAATGCTCTTCGACAGTGTAGAGGTATATGACATAATAAATTGATAACGGACATATGAAAATATGTCCTTACAAATCTTCCCCTATGTCTATGCCTTTACATACATAAAAAAAATCCGAATTATCAAACACCAAAATACCTATACAAATCTACCCTCCCATGAATAAATCTACAAGATCTCAAACTATTCTTCAAAAATCTTCATCAAATCTCAAAGCTTTTCTCATCAGGGTGTGCAACATCATAATCTTCAGTCTTTGTACCTACACACATGAGATAAAGCAAAATACCTTCGTGATGCATCGAGTTTTAAATGATATAAGAATAAAGCATTAATAAATCAAATCTCCCTCATAATGCAAAAACTCCCCCATAACATGATATTTCTTTCTCCCCCTTTTTATGATGCCCCCAAATAGACAGATAAGAAGAAGAAATCAAAACATGGAGTGTCACGAAAAAATGCATAGCAAACAAAGATCAAGCTACGTGCATGCAAAGGTATATCCCAAAAACATCCACAAACTATTTTTGATTTTTCAAAATTTTCATACAAAACTAGGATACAAAAAAAAATCACACCATGGATTTAAACTCAAACAACTAAGTCATGGAAATGGAATGTATGGGTGTGAACACACTCGATAGGTAAATAAACTCAATCAATCATATGTGCACGATGCATATGTGTACCCATAACGAATGAACATCAAAAGTACCCTTATGTGTAAAATTTGTTCAATCTAAAGGACATCGTCTTATGCAAATCAACAAATCAAAGTCTAAATTATTTAGACACAAATAATGTCCAAAACTATTTAGGGCTTTTCCGAGAACTTTTCAAAGGATGTGAGAATCCATTGATATATCAATCCAAAACTCCCTCATATATAATACTGCAATTTTTCATATCTAAAGAGGTACTAAATTCTTAGGTTAGAGAAAACCTATTGGCCTAAATTTTTGGCATATTTCATCTTTTCATTGCCTTAATTTTTTTTTGTGGGATCTTTTCAAACGGTGGCTTTCACGACGTGATTATTATTCACTCGCAGCTCTTTCCCGTGTTCACTCATCATTTTTTCAAACTAAGCAAATTCCTTATGGGTAATGGTTTTTACATGCACTACTTTTATTACTCTCGTATTATTGCACTTGGTTTGTTTAAAGGGCAGGATTGAGATGAAAACACCCAAACAACATGTAATAAGTCAAGAACAATAATCAATAAAATCCATGCATGTGTGCAATGAAGAAAATTATGAGTCAAACATGTATGAGGTAACACTTAATTACATCTTAATGACTCCAAACATTATAAAGCACATGGGTGAATTTACCTATTGTCTCAAAACACTATCAAATATTCACATGGATAAATGGAATGAAATTGTGACTCGGTCATTCTAAGTGTGTATCCGAAAACGGTGTAAACAAAATACAAAAATCTTTTTGGAATTTCAAAAATTTTATCAAAATAAAATATTTTTGTATTTTTTTCAAAATTTTCAAAAAAAATAACTACAAAGTGATACAACCAGCAACAGGCATATAATATCGATATGCGCAACATCCTATGCTAGAAAACAATAATCACAGAAGCGAATCCACAATGAAAGTATATGTGATAAATGAGCAAAGTAGTGTTATCAGTTAAGCATGGATACCAAGACTAACTGGATATAAACTGACCAGAAGCAAACCCATTAGTACCAAAAATCTAAGCATATGAACACCGGGTACTCGAATCTGAAAGGAAGAAAAAACAGAATTTTCAGACAGTCCAAAAATACTACCTGCAGTACCAAAATATAAAAATAACCCAGAGGATGGCAAACCAATCAGAAGCAAGATTCAGCCTGCCTTTCGAACGAGCCAGGGACTTCGCTCAAACGAGTTGAGGAAGTCGCTTGAACGAAGGACAGATGTCGTACGCGACTTGTAATGTTGGTTGAACGACTTCTTGCGACCTGCCAAAATATACCAGATTCCTAAAAAAATAATATAATATAATATTGCCCAGCGAATTTTTTTTGGGAAAACTGTACCAGTAAGGGGAAAAGAGATCCAAAACAGTGCTAAATCAGTAGCGAAACACTCAAATGAAATAAATATAACAATGTGCACTACATCAAAATGAGTCGTAACACTAGAGTGAGTATAACATGATGCGTCGCTAGTGTATGACAAACATCCAACACAATCAACCAAAACATTTCACATTGGGTGAATCATGTGCAAGAAAACAGTAATCGTGGACAAGTAAACCATAAGCATCTAAATCCGATTTCCTGACCCAAATCGAGTTGTAATGAGGTGTGGGGGTGTGGGGAATCGAATTTATTCTTCTATTAACCTGCCTAGGACCTTTCAAAATCTTGTAACAAAAGCTCCTAAGATGACCTTGCCTACCGCAATATGTGCAAGTGTAAATCGGGCGGTGTGTGTTACCTAAATGTGGCCCTCTCCTCCAATTTCTCGGTTGCTCTATTCGAATTTGCCTAGGTGGGTCTCTCCTAATGTTCCTAGGGGTATCTTTCCTAACAAACATAGGTGCCACTTTCTTAACAATCCTAGGAGGCTCTCTCACACATGTGGGAATGGGTGAAATTTTTTTTTGAAGACCAATCCCACCCCTATCAATTTTTATCTCGACGGAGCCTAAAATCTTATTAAGTTTTTCAGACCTAGACTCCAACTCAAATTTCACCTTACTAGAATCTTTCCATTTCTCCTCAAGTTCACCTATCCTAGATTCAAGTACAAGTCCAGAATCCTCAAACTCTAAAAGTTCCTTTTTCATAGTCTCCATTAACCCTCTAAGACTATCTCTCTCACCCTCGACGTACTGAAGCTTCTCTTTAAAAAAATTCTCATGTGCCCTAAGTTCTTCAACTAAAACATCATTATTTTTAGGGCTCTCTCTTGAAAATGGGCTTTGAATTTCAAATTTTCTTTCTTTGTTTTCAAAGCTTCAGCATAAATTTCATTGAATGTCGTTTGCAAGTCACGCTCATCCTCACTCACCTCACTTTTATCACTAGTTACACGGGTGGGAAACTCTCGTCTGGAAGCATAAAATACTTCTTGTTTAGACTCACTATCACTAAGGGTAGAAACATGAGAAATCGGTTTATACAATTTTTTCTTTAAATTTTTGGTACACTCATCTGTGTGACCAACACCCTCACAAACAAGGACACCACTCAGAATCGTTTTCAACAGAAGATTTAAAACAAGAGTTCGTGTGAATTTTTCAATTAACTTTTTCAAAAATTTGACATCGAAGATCATCAAAACCATCAAAAGCCATTTTTGTGCAAAATCAGGATCAAAACACAATAACTTAGTGCAACAGGCTCTGATACCAATTTGTAAAGCGGCGATCGCTTAAATAAGCTCTTATACCAATTTATAGAATCGCTATAGTGGAAATATTGTGACTTCTCAATTAAAATCCAATTTTAATTAATCCCGAATTTTTGTTAAACGCTAAAACATGCATCTAGATGATTTATCCAATAAAATAAAGCATGCAGGATAAAATAAAAAATTTCAAGAAAAATCCCCCAAAGGGGCAAAACCTTTTATTTCATTATAATTTATAAGAAAATGGCTTACACCGATTACAATGAAATAGGGTGACATACGAAATACCCACAGGTGTCGGTTTCGATGTCTCAGCTGGATCTTACCCTTTCTAGGAGGTCAGCAGTGAAGAAGAAGAAGACTCCTCCACAAGTTACGGCTGGACTTTTCCCTTTCCAGGAGGGCAACAATGAAGAAGAAAAATGGCTTCTCCATAAGAGTGAACTTTATAAGGACTCCCTCCACAATATCATGCAACTGTCGGTTGTAGAGCTCTCCCCACAAAGTATAAACAAGAGCAAAGTATGTTCTTGAAAACCAAAACAATTCACTAAGGCATATGGGAGTTTTGTTAATTGAAAACAGAAAAAGAGATTAAAACCCTAAAGGATGAAGCCAAAAAGGATTCTGCTTTCGCAGTTTTTCAGTTCGTCAAAACGCTGTGACTTCCTAATGAAAACGAAACCAGAGAATTTTATTTTACAGAAAATCATGCCGCCTCAAAAATAGAGCTCGTTCGAACGAGATCAGCAAGTCGCTCGAACGAAGGACAAATGTCGTTCGAATGAGATCTAACGAGATGCTATGTCATTTGAACGACAAAATCAGGTCGTTCGAAAGACCTATCAAATAAGATTCCACGCGTGTCTATAGAAAATTTCGATACGAACGCGTGGACCCCAGTTTCGTATCTTTATGATTATTTATGAATTAGTTATGATTTTTCTACATAAAGGTGTCCGAGAATAAAATCTTTAGAAAAATATTTTGTAAAAATATCCCGAAATCTCTAAGCGAAAAGTTAAGGTATTTGAAACATAACCTTACCAAAGTAAACTTTGTGGAGTCTTGAATGATGAAGAAATTGAGTAATTCGGATCCGTCTTTGATGTATATGTCCATTGAATGCTCTTCGACGGTGTAGCAGTATATGACATAAAAAATTGATAACGGACCTATAAAAATATGTCCTTACAAATCTCCCCCTATGTCTATGTCGGTACATACATAAAAAAATCCTAATTATCAAACACCAATATTCGTATACAAATTTACCCTCACATGAATAAATTTTCAAGATATCAAACTGTTCTTCCAAAATCATCATCAAATCTCAAACCTTTTCTCATCAGGGTGTGCAACATCATAATCTTCATTCTTTGTACCTACACACTTGAGATAAAGAAAAATACCTTCGTGACGCATCGAGTTTGAAATTATATAAGAATAAAGCATTAATAAATCAAATCTCCATCATAATGCAAAAACTCCCCCATAACATGATAATTCTTTCTCCCCCTTTTATGATGTCCCCAAATAGATAGATAAGAAGAAAAAAATCAAAACATTGAGTGTCACGACAAAACGCATAACAAACAAAGATCAAGCTACGCGCATGCAAAGGTATGTCCCAAAAACATCGACAAATTATTTTTGATTTTTCAATTTTTTCATACAAAAATAGGATACAAAAAAAATCACACCATGGATTTAAACTCAAACAACCAAGTCATGGAAATGGAATATATGGGTGTGTAGACACTCGATAGGTAAATAAACTCAATCAATCATATGTGCACGCTGCATATGTGTACCCCTAACGAATGAACATCAAAAGTATCCTTAGGTGTAATTTTTTTTTCAATTTAAATGAAATCGTCTTATGCAAATCAAAGTCTCAATGATTTCCACACCAATAACGTCCAAAACTATTTAGCGCTTTTTCGAGAACTTTTCAAAGGACGTGCAAACCCATTGATATATCCATCCAAAACTCCCTCATATATAATAATGCAATTTTTTATATCTAAAGAGGTACTAAATTCTCAACTTAGAGAAAACCTATTGGCCCAAATTTTTTGCATATTTCATATTTTTGTTACCTTAATTTTTTTTTGTGTGGGCTCTTTTCAAACGGTGGCTTTCTCGACGTGATTATTATTCACTCGCATCCCTTTCCTGTGTTCACTCATCATTTTTTCAAACAAAGCAACTTCCTCACGAACAATGGTTTTTACATGCACTACTTTTATTACTCTTGTATTATTGCACTTGGTTCATTTTAAGGACAAGATTGAGATGAAAACACCCAACCAACATGTGATAAGTCAAGAACAATAATCAAACAAATCCGTGCATGTGTTCAATAAAGAAAATTATGAGTCAAACATGTAGGAGGTAACACTTAATTACATCTTAATGACTTCAAACATTATAAAGCACATGGATAAATTGACTTATTGTCTCAAAACACTATCAAATATTCACATAGATAAATGGAATGAAATTGTGACTCGGTCATCCTAAGTGTGTATCCATAAACAGTGTAAACAAAATAAAATAATCTTTTTGGAATTTCAAAAAATTTATCAAAATAAAATCTTTTTGTATTTTTTTTTAAAATTTCGAAAAAAAAAACTACAAAATGATACAACCAGCAAGATGCATATAATATCGATATGCGCAACATCCTATGCTAGCAAACAATAATCACACAAGAGAATACACAATGAAAGTATATGTGATAAATGAGCAATGCAGTGTTATCAGTTAAGCATGGACACCATGACAAACTGCATATAAACTGACCAGAAGCAAACCCATTAGTACCAAAAATCTAAGGATATGAACACCAGGTACTGGAATCTGAAAGGAAGCCCAAACTGAATTTTAGACAGTCCAAAAATACTACATGCAGTACCAAAATATTAAAATAACCCAAAGGACGGCAAACCAATCAGAAGCCAGATTCAGCCTGCCTTTCGAACGAGCTAGGGACTTCGCTCAAACGAGTTGAGGAAGTCGCTCGAACGAAGGACAGATGTCGTACGCGACATGTAATGTCGTTTGAACGACTTCTCGCGACCTGCCAAAATATCCCAGATTCCTAAAAAAATAATATAATATAATATTGCCCAATGAATTTTTTTGGGGAAAACTGTACATGTAAGGGGAAAACAGATCCAAAACAGTGCTAAATCAGTAGCAAAACACACAAATGCAACAAATATAACAATGTGCACTACATCAAAATGAGTCATAACACTAGAATGAGTATAATATGATGCGTCTCTAGTGTATGACAAACATCCAACACAATCAACCAAAAGATTTCATATTGGGTGAATCACGTGCAAGCAAACGGGAATCGTGGACGAGTAAACCATAAGCCTCTAAATCCGATTTCCTGACCCAAATCGAGTTGTAACGAGGTGTGGGGAATCGAAATTATTCTTCTATTAACCTGCCTAGGAACTTTCAAAAGCTTGCAACAAAAGCGCCTAAGATGACCTTGCCTACCGCAATTTGTGCAAGTGTAAATCGGGCGGTGTGTGTTACCTAAAGGTGGCCCTCTCCTCAAATTTCTCGATTGCTCTCTCTGAATTTGCCTAGGTGGGTCTCTCATAATGTTCCTAGGGGCTATTTCCTAACAAACTTAGGTGACACTTTCTTAACAATCCTAGGAGACTCTCTCACACATGTGGGAATGGGTGCAACATATTTTTTAAGACCAATGCCACCCCTATCCTTTTTTTATCTCGACGGTGCCTAAAATCTTATCAAGTTTTTCAGACCTAGACTCCAAATCAAATTTCACCTTACTCGAATCTTTCAATTTCTCCACAAGTTCACCTATCCTAGATTCAAGTACACATCTAGAATCCTCAAACTCTAAAAGCTCCTCTTTCATAGTCTCCATTAACCCTCTAAGACTATCTCTCTCACCCTCGAAGTACTCAAGCTTCTCTTTCAAAATTTTCTCACGTGCCCTAACTTCTACAACTAAAACATCATTATTTTTCAGGGCACTCTCTTGCAAATGGGCTTTCAATTTCAAATTTTCTTTATTTATTTTCAAAGCTTCAGCATAAAGTTCATTGAAAGCCGTTTGTAAGTCACACTCATCCTGACTCGTGTCGTCCTCACTCACCTCACTTTTATCACTAATTACACAGGTGGGAATCTCTCGCCTAGAAGCATAAAAGACTTCTTGTTCAGACTCACTATCAATAAGGTTAGAAACATGAGAAACCAGTTTATTCAAAATTTTCATTAAATTTGTGGTACACTCATCTAACGTGTGACTAGCACCCTCACAACAAGGGCACCACTCATAATCGTTTTCAACAGAAGATTTAAAACAAGAGTTCGTATGAATTTTCCAATTAACTTTTTCAAAAATTTGACAACGAAGATCATCAAAACCATAAAAAGCCATTTTTGTGCAAAATCAGGATCAATACACAATAACATAGTGCAACAGGCTCCGATTCCAATTTGTAAAGTGGAGATCGCTTTAATAAGCTCTGATACCAATTTGTACAATCGCTACAGCGAAAATATTACGACTTCTCAAATAAAATCCAATTTTAATTAATCCCAAATTTTAGTTAAACCCTAAAACATGCATCTAGATGATTTATCCAATAAAATAAAGCATGAAGGATAAAACAAAAAATTTTAAGAAAAATCCCCCAAAGGGGAAAAACATTTTATTTCATTATAATTTATAAGAAAACGGCTTACACGGATTACAATGAAATAGGGTGACATACGAAATACTCGCAGGTGTCGATTTCGATGTCTCGACTGGATCTTTCCCTTTCCAGGAGGTCAGCAGTGAAGAAGAAGACGGCTCCTCCACAAGTTACGGCTGGAATTTTCCCTTTCCAGGAGGGCAACAATGAAGAAGAAAAACGACTTCTCCATAAGAGTGAACTTTATAAGGACTCCCTCCATAATAGCATGCAACTGTCGATTGTAGAGCTCACCCCACAAAGTATAAACAAGAGCAAAGTATGTTCTTGAAAACCAAAACAATTCACTAAGGCATATGGGAGTTTTGTGAATTGAAAACAAAAAAGGGATTAAAACCCTAAAGGATGAAGCCAAAAAGGATTCTGCTTTCGCAGTTTTTCAGTTTGTCAAAACGCTGTGACTTCCTAATGAAAACGGAACCAGAGAATTTTATTTTACAGAAAATCATGCCGCCGCAAAAACAGAGCTCGTTCGAACGAGATCAGCAAGTCGCTGGAACGAAGGACAAATGTCGTTGGAACGAGATCTAACGAGATGCTATGTCATTCGAACGACAAAATCAGGTCGTTCGAAAGACCTATCAAATAAGATTCCACGCGTGTCTGTATAAAATTTCTATGCGAACGCGTGGACCCCAGTTTCGTATCTTTATGATTATTTATGAATTAGTTATGATTTTTCTACATAAAGGTGTCCTAGAATAAAATCTTTAGAAAAATATTTTGTAAAAATATCCCGATATCTCTACGCGAAAAGTTAAGGTATTTGAAACATAACCTTACCAAAGTAAACTTTGTGGAGTCTTGAATGATGAAGAAATTGAGTAATTCGGATCCGTCTTTGATGTATATGTCCATTGAATGCTCTTCGACGGTGTAGCAGTATATGACATAAAAAATTGATAACGGACCTATGAAAATATGTCCTCATAATTTACACGTGGATTAGTAAAATTCATAATTTAGCTATCCAAAGTCGAGGAGAGATCAGGGTTTTCCATCGAGTTTACATAATGGATTTACCAGAATGATTGATTGTTAAACTTATATGGATTATACGATTGGGTACTACATCCAACTATTCAATTGAAAAGAAGAAGTAAAACAGTACATGTTTCCATCCAAAATTGTTGTGAATTTGGATGAGACGTTGCAGTCCCATCTCTTGTAAAAAGTGTCAAGATGCGGTAGGGAAAATGTTACATAGTGTACTAGACATGTCACCCATAAGTCGATGGGTAGACGGGAAGCGACTAGGTAGTAGGTAAAATCGAGGAATATGCATTATACATTTTGGGTAATTTGGGAGTACTAATTACCACTAGTAGAGTTACGTGTGATACCTCGTAACGATTTAGTATATGCGTGACACTTTTGGAGTACCTATGGGAAAAGTATTACTATCCAACCTTTGGTTGGTAAAGGGTGGGGAAATGACAAACTTCTAGGACCCAAAATGAGTTGTGGTTCCTCAACGGGATTAAGTAAGCTATGTCTTTCGATATAATTCAGGAACGTAATGAGGAGTACATTACCGTGTGTTGAAGGTGGAAGTTTGACATGCGTAGTTCGAAATTATTGTGGGTTATTTCCCGAAAGAAAGTCACGTGTTTGGCAACGAGGAAATTGGCACCCATGCTGGAGGGGAATTTCCTAACATCAATATACTAGATCTAGTAGATTATAGGCTCATCGTTTGAGGCACTGCATGGTCGGGGAGCATCGAGTTAGAGATTGGTGACCATCGAGAGGGATTCCTAGCACGACCCACTCGAGGAGATTGATTTGCAGCCAGACATCTCATATGACGAGAGATCCAAGGCAATTTTGGGTTGCAGTGAGTGAAAGCTACGATCTAAGGTGGTGCCATTAGTTAGAGTTTAGTGGGGACATAACAGTATTGACGAGTTTACGTGGGAGCGGGAAGAGGATATGCGAGAGAAGTATCCAGAGTTATTCGCCACAGTTATGATCTAATTTCGGGGATGAAATTCCTTTATAAGGGGGAGTATGTAACACCACGTATTTTTGTGCATTTAATATTTAATTAATTCGGGTAAATTTTAATTTACTTGCGTGTTGTAATTTAATTGAATTAATTATCGTAATATTTATTTAATTATTAATCGGAGAGTAAATGGTTAATATTTATGAAATTAAATTACTAAATGAATAGAAATAAATTATTTACATCATAACATGTATTAATGACGTGTCATTTATTTATCTCAGTCGGGAGTCAGATATAGACCAAGTTGGGTGTGAGATAGGAATTTTTTAAAAATTAATTCGAATATCAATTCTGAGTGCACGATTGTGTTCAGATAGGTTGATATAGTCTAAAAAGTGAACCCGGGGGGTGGTAAATGGGTCACGGAATATTTTTGGGCATTGTTGGGCCCACACGGGGGTATTTCGGCCATTTTAATTTGGCCCATCTGACTAAAAATGGGATTAGGAGATATAAACCTAGATTTAGTTGTTGTGGGTAACCATAACTCATTTTAGAGAATCTGATATCGTAGAAGGCAAAGAGGGAGAACTCTTGGGAATCATAGAGGAAGAACAAGATAGGTGTTCTTTATCGCACAACAATCTCTACGCTAAAGGATTAGTCAGACACTACGAATCCTAAGGCAAGTGGTTAAACTTTCTTTGAAATTAATTGTTGTGTTCAATTCATGTCATAGTAGATGTGTAAACAAATGATTTTTGGGTTGGGTTGACACACAATTTGAGTTTTATTTGTGGAACATAGGAATAACTTTTTTGGTATTAGAATGAATATTGAATTATATCTATTGTGGAGGAAACTCATTGATAAATTAGATTCGATTTATTAACTGGAAGGGATTTAGGGAAGACCTCTTGTAATTTCAAATATGTGTTGGTGATTGGATGAATTTGGGACTAAATACCTTTGGTTTAGACTTAAAAGGAATTACAGTGAAGGATTTCTGGGCAAAAAGGGTTAGGTTTTTCCTTCCCAGAACACTGATCTGAATGAAGAGAAGAGAGAGAAAATTATTAAGGTCGTTCGAATGACCTTGGTTATGGTTCAAACGATATGACACGTCATTCGAACGACGCGCTATCTAGTTCGAGCGATATAGTGAATTTGGCGAATTTTCTTTTACCTTACTGAGTGGTTGGGGATTTAATTCTGGGATGGAAATTATGTATAGTAAGGAGATATATAAAATCTGGGATTATTTGGGACTGTAAGGGACAAAAAGTATAAGGTCTATTTTAATATTTAATGTGAGAAAGAAACATTAAGGTTAAATTAAATTAATAAGTTGTGTCAAACTTATTAAGGGAGTTTGGGGCATTAAATTATGAATATTTAATTACGAGCCAAGAGAGAGTGTCTGGATATACTAGTTGAGTCACGTCAAGGTATTAAATTAATTATTGATAGAAATAGATTAATTTGGAGGTTTAATATAGACTCGGGTAATATTAAGACACGAGCCAAGTGAGTGATTCCGGGTATATTGGTTGAGTGACACCAAGGTAATAAATTATTTAGTGGATAAATTAATTAAATTAAAGTTCGACCATAGACTCGGGAAGGTAATAAATTAATTAATGAGAAAATTAATTAAATAAGAGTCGGACCATAAACTCGGGAAAATATAGGCTAGTTCTCAAGATTTTTGTACACGGTAATGCTGGGATTTAAATTATATATACATGGTTTATGATAGTATATATATACATATATATATATATATATATATATATATACATATATATATATATATATATATATATATATATATATATATATATATATATATATATATATATATATATATATATACTGTGCTTATAAATATCATTGACTAGATATTTATTTAAACTATATACTCTAGTGCTATCAAGGGAGGCTATGCGATGTGGGTGAATCCCCTATCTTGAGGAGTAGGGCGAGTATATCCCCAGGTCATAGCGTCCAATTTCAGAGGTGGGGTACTGAGATGATATCTTCATACTTGGGGGGATATTATCGTTCATTACGTTTATTATTTATGTTTTGATTTGGCAGACCATAGTTGTCTCGGAACTCCAGGTGGTACTGAGTAGCTTGGGTTGATAGCACTTTAGAGAATACATCCAGTGAGGTATTCCTAGGGGGGATGGATTATATATATTCAATATATGTGTGAATGTTGTAATATGGTTTTACATATATAATGGTATAAATAGTTATATACGGGTAATTAAATACATGAAGTGAATTGTATTAATAATATAACAGCTGTGAATGTTATATGGATTTAAAAAGGAAAAATGGTTAACTAAGTTAATGTGATTGACAACTAATAATCATATCTTAAGCTTACTCGGGTTCGAGTAGGGTGCTTGAAATAAGTTATAACGATTCTCTAGTTACAAGTTAGTTGACTAGGGGGATATAAAGAAAGCGTTAGGTGTGCACATTAGTTGAGGGGTGAGTCTGTCCTCAAGGCAGTGCGGCACTAGCTTAAATATGAAGAGTATTCATGCATTTGAACTCATTGCAATTTAATCACTTGATAAATATTTTCAAAACATTTTGGGTTGTAACCCTTGCTATCAAATATTTTTAAAACCTTTTAGGTGTCTATCCACAGGGGCGCCAAGCTTAAATTCACTCCAGGGATTCGCAGCTGCAGCATGTGTGGATGTTGCCTGATTTGGATAGATGTTTCTCTTATTTTATTCCCAGTTTAGGAATGTTATCTCAGTTTATCTGGAGCATGTCCCTCATGGTTTTATTCAGTTATTTCATTTCAAATTGTATGGGATTTATTACTCCCTGTTAATTTATTTTGGTTTGGACTTATTCGATGGTTTATTCGGTAAGACTTTATTTTTGTTATTTGATGAGATGTTTTGACTCTATCACCATATGATGTTTATTTTGTTATGCATTATATTATGTCTTGGTTAATAGGAAGTTTAAAATTTTGACATCAAATTTTCGAATACTAGCTCATTAGTAAGTTTTAAAAAAATTTCGAGAGTGATGCTGAGATTGATTTATATGAGATTCCTGTTTAATTTGATATAGGACTGATCACCCGATATTTTTTTAGGCTAGGTGTCACACTCTTCTTGCATTTCAAAAAGGAAGGTACACTCTTTGTGATTAGTTTCCAATGTTGCAAATTTAAAGCTAGCCAATGCCACCACCAGATTTAAGTTTTTGTTTTGAAATTGTGTTTCTATTTTTTTCATTTAATTTTTTATTACAACAATAGTCATGAGACACATCATATGCAACAGTGCTTGTTCATCTGAAATGGTTAACCAATTCTTAGTTATGACCTCTAAAGCTTCCCGAGTAGTCACCCAAATCTCCACTAATGCCCACTCCTACTCGCTGCTCGATGGCCCCTTTAGAAACTGATTGTTATGCCTCGAAGCCTTCCCTTCTATAAATCCCATCCGTCTTAGCGCTCCTCTCCTTCGCATTCTTCTAATAGTGATGACAGACTCATGAGCTTCCAACTCTTAGTGGTTTTCGCATCATTTAACCCTTATCATTCCAACTCCCACTGTCCGAGACCTCTTTCGGTAGCCCCGCGCTGTGTTTTTTGGTCTACCAATTAACCCTCCCATGCTAGGGCACCAATTGTTTAGGTTTTTTTCATGATATATTTTTTTAAAGCAATTTAATTCTAAAAATAATCCATTTTGCACTAATTATATTCAACGCAATATTGCATCCTTAATTTTCATAAGCACACGATGTATTAACTCTACATCTAATGAATCAAATTACCATAAAATTAGTCCAACTGTTTCTTAAGCCCCTAAAATCGCTGCCACCTCACTCCCCAAGGCCAATGCGATTAATGAACTCAATGATCAAAACTAAGGTTTTCTGCTTTTAAACTTTTTTTTCCCGCATTTTTAGTTTTCACTTCTCATGAGTAGGTCATGACATATTGATTACTGTTTTTCATATGAAAATGAACATATACATGTATGCAAGTAGTAGCAGTGCATGGCAGCATATATGGCAGTGTATGTAAGTTGCAACAACAGGTAATTTGTTCATATGTGCATATAAAGAGACCAACAGATCACCAAACCATATAATTAACAATGTTGTGTCCCATTATAGCTAGAGTAGTTTTTATTAAATAACTTTAATGAGAAGATATTAGATGGACTTTATACATGATTTTTTTAGTTCGTCTTAGTAATTTGTTGCAAAATTTATGTTTAATAATAAGTAGTTATACATTTTGTTATACTCTGTTTTGCCTTCGATGTAAGTGGTAATGTTATAATTATGTTCAGGGTATAAGAATAGTAGGGAAAAGAGTTGTTCATCTATGTATAAAAGAGAATTTTATTGAGGGTTGTAATATTATTTTTTTCAATATTTATTAAAGAAAAAGTTTATTAGTAAGAGCCACATGAAGTTTCTATAGCCAATATGTTTAGTACACTACATTTATTCAAACATCTTTAATGGGTTGTTTGCAGTTGATGAGGCATTAGTACATTGAATTATCTAAAGTGATTACTTTTCTCAAATATCTTTTATTATGACTCACTGATGTAGTATGGAAATCATGTGTTCTTTAATAATATCCTATTTGTCCATTCAATTACGTTTTGACAATATTGTTAAATCTCAATTGTCCTTAGACTCATATTGTTGACAACATTGGATAAATATAAGTGTACTTCTTACTATTAAATCTTAAGGCTTTAAGTGCACCGAGCGATGCACTTTATACTCACGGGATGAGAATCATTTGGGGCACTTGCGATTTGTAGCCTTTCACTGCTAAATTTTCAAATTTAGTGATGAAAGACATGCTGGTGCAGATTGCTGAACTCACACAGTATGTCAATAGGTCATCGATTTAAAAAACCATTAACTACGTTGTGTTGCTGAGCAATGATATTTTTATAGCATCCCATAGGAGAACAGAGGCCGCTGAAATGAAGTTCACATAGGTTATGACATCGTACGAGGCCATCAACTTAGAAAGAAATAACAAGTGATGCAAATTTCAGGTTTTGTACTTGGACCGCTATATTTATGTAGAAATGACTTTCGGATTTAATCTGTAATTCATAGTTCAGTAAAATAAACTATGTCGAAAAGGGGTTTCGTCATCTAAAACTTTTAAGTTTCAACTTTTTATATGAAGTAAGTTGTATCCAATATGTCAATGTTAAGTTTCTTCAGTTATTAATATTGCATTTTCTGTAATACCCGTTCTTTATAATAAAATATTATTTTGAATAGTTTGATTTATTGCAAAAAAATTATCAAATACCTGATAATTGGTGGCAGTGGAAATTGTCAAGTGAGATATATTTGAAAAATGATCAAATACCTAACAATTGATATTTGAAAAATTATCAAATATAAAAAATATTATGAGTTTGAAGAGGTTTTTTTAAATATTTAATAGTAGTTTAAAAAAGTCAACAAAGAGAGAAATATATGCGTGCTTTAATGCCCAGGTTCTAATTGACAAACCATAAGTTAACTTATTTATCTGTGAACTATTATCAACATTAGACCATCAAGATAACAATTTCTAAGAATTGTTGAATTGGGTATATTCTTTACAAATTACAGTACCGTTGGGTTAGTGTGTTTTATCATGGTATCCAATTTATTTTGATTACAACTTTGTTACTCTGTTTTTGGTATCATCTTTGTTAACATATCTAATCAAAATTCTCATTTTGTTTTTTAAGAGGTGAATTATTGTTTTTGTCGAAGATCCTTGGACAATGGTGGGCATTGTTATATTTGATGTGCAAGATGTTTATTCTCGTTTCCCGACATATATTATCATTTTATTGTTTAATTTTAGTAATATTTTTAGTTTTTAGTTACTTAGGGAAGATTGATATGTTTTCACATATGTAATATGATTCTTAATTCACTGTTTTTTAACTCACACGTTTGAAATATTGTTAAATTGGTATATAGTCTATACAAGGTCCTTGAGTGAATTTTTTGGTCGTTAAAGTGTTTTTTGTACTCTAAACCAGCGGATAGTCCTATAAATAAAGGAAAAACTCTCCAATTTTTTTAAAAACCTAAACTTTTGTATTGAAATTACATCGATTCGATCGTTATTTTTTGGGATTGTGTATGTTTTCCACAATATTGTCGTGCCTTCAGGCACGGGCATACCTTAGTGTGTGTGTGTGTGTGTGTGTGTGTGTGTGTGTGTGTATATATATATATATATATATATATATATATATATATATATATATATATATATATATATATATATATATATATATCTCCGTGTGTGTGCGTGTCTACCTTGGATTTTAAGTTTTGTTTATTTGGACTGAATGATATTAGGTAAATTATGTAGTTCATGTTTGAATATATAAATGATTTTGGGTACTGGTGATATCTTCATGCTTAAGTTCTGTTTTTTTCTGAATTGTATATATTTTCGATATGTTAAAAATTAATAAGTATTATGACACTCCAAAATATGAAAATATATTTTTGTGTGTGTGTTATTTTGTCATAGGTGAATATAAGAATTGGAATTGTCCGTTATCTTTGACTCATTTGGATTTGTTAAAGATTCTTAACGTTAATATATTATTATTTATGTGTGTGTGAGAGATTGTTATTAGTGAATACTATCACGCCTTGCCTCAAAGGAATCGAAATTGGAGTGTTTTGGGTCTTTGATAATTTTGGCTTTGTTGGAGATTTAGTAATGTTGAAATCATCGTGCTTAAGATTCGTTTCTTTCTTAATGTTTTAGACTTATAATATGAGATGTGTTGAAAATTAGTGAGTATTGCATGTGTGGGTTTATTAATTACATGGAGTGGGTGGCAAAATTTTGTTAATTTCTTCTACATGATTATTATGTTTGATTTAAATTTGATTTTGGCGAAATGTGTAGTGGTTATCACAGAATGATGGAAGCTTATCAATATGAGTGTGTGTGATTAGATGAGTCTCTCAGGGATAAGAGAGATTTGGATCAGATTATAGTTCATCGAAGGGATGCTGAGATTGAGATCAATACCAAAAATGGTAACTGAGAATTCGAATCCTATGGATTTATTCATATCTTAGGCCAAACACACACAAATTCAAATTTTAACAGATTTTATCTTGATTTGTAAGGGAAAATTTTCCATCATCGTCCCTATCCTGTAGGAGTTATCCATATAGTCTAGTTTACGTCACTACACCAAAATGGGTAAATTGGCACCCTTCCAGCACTTAACCTTGTCACGATCAATGATCGTGACAACAAACACGCATTTTGTGTCACGGTCATTGACCGTGATAAGGCCATGACAAAGGATTGTCACGGTCATTGACCGTGACAATCCTTATAATATTGTCACGGTCAAGGACTGTGACACGTCCGTGAAAACCATTTCCCTTCTTTTTTCCCTCATCGTTTCTTCCCTCCTTTTTTCGCTTGCTCTCTCTACGTTGCTCTCTCTCTCTCTCTCTCTCTCTCTCTCTCTCCCTCTTCCATTTATATATATATATATATACTAGGATATACCCGTGCCGATGGCACGGTGATAAATAGGTTCCCGTGATATTCTTTAGGATTTTTTACCAATTAATCCCGTTTACTAAGTATGTAGCTCAATAGGTCCAAATATTTGTTTTGCTCCATCAGGTCCCGTGAAAAAGGACCCCCTATATTTTACCCGTGATAAATTTGTCTCATGTAAATAGGACCTATTAGGAAATGTATCATGTAAATGGAGTTAATAGGATGATCCCCTATGTTTTACCCGTGCCAGCGACACGACGGTAAATTTATTCCCTCGATAAATTTGTTCCCCAAATATTTTGTATTTTAAACGTGTCACCAATAGTGCAAATATAAAGATTTTTGATGATCCCATGTTACACTTACTCCTCATGGGAAGTTGGCATCATTTAGACTAATGGTTTTAAAGATGACAAAAATATTTTCATGATTTATTATTTATTAGATTTTTTAGTTTCAATCGTTCCAGAGTAGTTAATAATTTTATATACAAAACAAAAATCTTCACATTTATTTTCAAAATGGAACATAACGTTTAATCCAAAACGTGTAATTTTGTAAATTCATAAATTTAAGCCCCAAAAATAGAAACTTGCCAAACACCACAAAAACAAATTAATTGCTTACTTGGATTAAATATAAACAATGATGTAAACATCGAAACACCTAAATGTCAAACAATGAACTGAAGTATATAATGACATTTATCCCTTAGACTTTTTTTTAGAAGTAATGCAAAATTAATTTTTCTCATAATAAATTTTTTTTATAATACCCATCGAAATGGAATGTAATGAAATGTGATATTTTTAAAAACTTATAAATTCTCTCATGTGTAACTTAAGAATAATATTAAACAAATCTATAAAAATAGTTATGAAAAGGTCTGTCATGAATTTTTGAAACATCTTATATACAATGTAAAATTAGGCATTCAAATGTATAATTTTAAGAAATGGGTAGTTGTACTTGTTTGGACCGAATTTCAAAAATTAAACCAAATGTCATTGTTTATTCTATTTGATAAAAATTATTGTTTTGCGAAGCCCAAAAATATATTATTTTGCAGAGCTCTATAAAAGTAATATTTTACCAAAATTCATTTAAATATCGATTTTTAACTCCATGCATATTTATATTTTCTTCCATTCCCAAACAAAAGTGACTTATTTCAAATACCAAATCACCACATGTTATGTCGGATTATATATATATATATATATATATATATATATATATAAATCATAATATCAATTTAATCATGACGATTTTGCATTCATGAAATATTAAAATATTCAACATCTCCCCGCATATTTATTTTGATTCAATTTTCCTACAAAAATACAATATTTTAAATACCAAACCAGCATGCTTAATGTCAATTTTGTTACTAAATGATGCTTATTAAAAAAAAATTATTCATAACATGTTTGATGGCATCTGCAGAAATAATGTGCATATAACCAAGTAAATTATCTCTATCACTCCATATCTAGGTCCATACTTCTCCCGGTGTATAAAAATGTTTGTGTCATTGGCACGGTAATAATATTGTTCTTGTTCATGCTCAACGTATATTTCAATTTAATATAAGAGTGAAAAAAATATTTGGGTAGAGGACATGTTTTGGGGAGTAAAATACTTTACCACGAATGTTAATTTCAAATTTCAAAACCATAAATCGAAATATATATTGATTAATAATGACATAAAAATTATAATTTTTAAAATTTATTAATTTAACAATGATGAGTTATTATTAATTTAACAATTGTTAAATATTAACAATAATACCCCACTATTCACATGAATCATGCACATTTTATACGCTATTAACCAAAAATGCTACTTAACCGAATTTTTGACATAATTTTTGCCGACATAATGACGTGTCGGCTTGCTATTGGTTGGTTTATGAGGTCTACAATAGCAATCCGACACGTCACTATGTTGATAAAAATTATGTCAAAAATTTGGGTCCAATAAAACTACTCATCAATCTTACACCTCCTGCATTTCCGTCTAGACAACTCAATCATAAAGTACCACAACAAATCTGCACCGAGCCAAACTCATTTTGACGCTCCAGCTCATATCCCCAACCCTTTTGTCCTAACCTTTTTATATATCTCTTAGCTACTCCATTTTCCCCTCACGCTACCTGTTACAGAGGTAGTAAACTCAGTTCTTATCCCAAAATTATTTCCATAATATAGCCACTTCATAATCATCCACGATAAATAAATTTCGCATACCCAGAAATTTCAAGCAGTCAAACACATCCAATAAGCTCAAAATGCTGAAAATGTTACAAACAAATTGAAGAATTAGAATGAGAACAAAAGGGATAGAAATATTGCATACCCAATAATAGGATTAAAAATACTGAAAATGATGCAAAATTTTAAAAGAAACAAAAGGAGAACATACCCGAAAATGGATATCTTGCTTTTCTCTCCCCCTAAATTATATACAGGGTTCTTAAAGGAACAAAATGAGAACATACCTGAAAATTAAATAAATGGATATCTTGCCTTTTTCTACCCACAAACTATGACCAAGACAATGGATATCTCTCTAGATTGACACATACCGTGGAGATATCTTTCTTTTAAACTTGTGCTCTACTGAACCCCCATTTATTAGCTTTAGAACATAGAAAACCGAACATGTAAACACACACAAATCTAAGATTTTGAAAAATATAAAAAAGAAGACAAATTTAGGAAACTGGTGACAAAACTGAAACTCAAACTCAAAGCTATCTATCAAATATTGAACTTCCATTTCAGAGGTTGATGAGAGAGATTGCTCTGGATTTCCCCTAAACATAAAAGAGAGAGAATCAAAATTTTGGAATGAAAAAAAAAGCATCAGAAATTAACTTTTCGTGATTTCAGCACAAATTTGAACAAACTCAAAATTAAAACCCCTGTAACGTGTGCAAACTAAAAGGTAAACCCCAAAACTCAAACCAATAATAGTTACAAAAATGAACAAAAATTATCCATAAAAAGAAAGATCTACCCAAAAAGCTTTAGGTACGACCACCAGAACTAAGAAAACGGGAGGAGTGAAGAACCCCATTGTTAATAGCACTGAGATTCCGTTTCAGAGGTTGATGAAAGAGATTTCTCTGGATTGCCCCTAAACATAAGAGCAGACTGCTCTGTATTTTCGTGATTTCAGCATAAAACTCATGTGCCGTGTGCAAACCCATGTACCGTGTGCAAACCCCTAAACAAATGGTAGACCCTTGTACCGTGTGCAAACCAAAAGGCAAACCCCAAAACTAAAACCAGTAATAGATACAAAAATGAACGACAAACGAACAAAAATTCATGCTTGAGGTGATACCTATAAGAGTGTACGAGATAGGGAGGCAACAGGAGTGAGAGGGCACAGTGAGAAGAGAGATTTATGAGGGGTCCATTATTGAGAGAGAGAGTCACCGAGAGAAGAGAGATGAGCAGGTCGTTCTCGAGGTTGTAAATTGAGAGGCTCGAGGTTTTTAGTTAGCAGGGTATGGGATTGGATTAAGTTGTCTACTTCAGCCACACTATTTCTGAAAAAGCTCCATATCCAAAGATTTTTAAATTCCCATATCCGAAGGGCCAAAAAACTCAAAGGGATTAAAAGTTGTGTAAAACACTCCCATCCTTATAAGGTGTTTGGAGGAATCTAAGCCATTGAATACAAATCCTTAAGATTTCATTCCAAAGATTTCATCGTAATCGTCAGTTGATAAAGACCAAACTTATCAACTTTTGATCTCAATCTTGAGTTAGCCAAGACAAAAAAAACCTCCTCCTTTATTATATATATATATATATATATATATATATATATATATATATATATATATATATATATATATATATATATATATATATATATATATATATTCATATAATAAGATGGAATGATTTTTGAATTGGCAAAAAATGTAAAAGCACAATAAGGGTTAGGATTATTTTGTGGAAAATAAAGGGATGAGATCAACTCTTCCATTTTCATTTCCCCGCCCAAACCTCTCTCTCCTACTTAGACCTTTTTCATGCCTCGATAACCTCACTTTCCACCTCTCCCTCTCTCACAAACGATTCTGTGTAATCCCTCTCAAACCCTCCCACCGCCATTGCCTTTGGCCAACATCATTCGGCACCAAACTTCATACCACCGGCCACCCCAAACTTTGTGAGTTCTTTTTCATCCCACCTCCGCTGCCTCTGGCCAACATCAGTCAGCGCCAAACTTTGTGAGTTTTTTTTTTCAGTTTTGATTGGAACTTTTTGGTTTTTTTGTTTGTATTTCTCACCACACACATGCACACATACAATCACACACACACACATGCACACACACTCACAGACACAATTTTTGTCACATTTACATTGGTTTTTTTCCAGATCTAATGTTTTTGGGTCATACAAAATCTATTTGTGGTTTGATTATGGGTAAGTGTTTTTTTGTACACTTAAATTTGGGGATTTTCTATTTTTTTTAAATTTCGAAGTGGGGTTTTTTAAAATTTCTATTTGGGTCATCGTTTTACTTTTTTATTTGTTCCATTTATGCACTATTTGTTAGTTATAGGCACATATTTCTATATTGGGTTTCCTTATTTTTTTTAGGCTGGGGTGGTGTTAGAGTGGGTTAGGTGTTTAGTTTTTGTTTGGTGGATACTTCTTTTTTTTTACTTATGCTTTCCATATTTTGTTGATTTGGTATTTACAAATTTGATTTGGTTCTTTTTGTATTTCACATTTGAATACACATGTGTTTTTATAAGTAACAGTTCAACAAAGTTTGGTTTTATGTAGACTTTATGTTTGACATAGTTCCAAAATGAATATGTACTCATATATTAAGTAGTTACAACAGACCGGCTAGCATTTGTTTTTCTAGACTGGGAAATCTTTTATTCATAAACACTATTCACAGGTTAAATGATTTTGTTTTCAATTTTAGTTTAAAAAATATGTAATAGCTTAAAATGGAAGAGGAGACGCCATATTGCCATTTTGTTTACTCTCTCTGTCTTCATATGTTGCCTCTTCAAAAGTTTAGTGATGTTACACTGATTTGACGACAGGGAATAAATTGATTTGTGTTTTTGATGAGGTTAGTTTGTACTAGAAAACTAGTACTTGATCTTATTTTAATACACATTGTTTGTTTACTACATTCATAGATATATAGCGAGTTCAAATTTGAATCCTTGGTGAATTTAAGGTGTTGTTTACTGATTTAATATTGAATAATTACAAAGACACAAAGCAACGCATGGGGAGCTTTATAGAGATGCAAGAAACACAAAGAAATGTTAAATGTTTGTCGGAATAACTAAACATCGTCGAAGATATTTATGGTAAGCCATATGTGTCTTAACTTTCTTCTTTCTGATTTGGTGGCTTATGCTTTTATGCTGATTTTGATTTGTATGTGTTTGGTGAGATGGACTTTGTATTATTTTTCCTATTTCATAAATTAATTTAGAAAATTTGACAACAAAATCCATACGTTTTTAAATAAAATTTCTGAACTTTAGCGATTGTTTGGTTTGAGATCAAACAATTTGGATACTAGGGGTTTAAGATCTGGCCATAGTTTCATATTTGACCGTAGTGTCTGTAACATTAGGGTATGTTTGTTTTCATATAAGAAAATTTGGATATGACCTTATTTGTTGAAGATTCATATATATTTCATGTTTGTTTTGGTTGTATAATTTCAGTTTATATTATATCATAACAGTTTTATGCTCTAGAATCAGTTGTAGGATTTTGAATTTAAGGCCTTTTTGCGTTTGGACCAACCAAGTATTTTTGTTATTTTCAACGATTCTCAGCAGTGGTCATGTAGATATTTATTTGGATACTAATTACGAGGATCGCTCTTACATCAATGGATATTTTCAATTTGGTAGTTTCCAAGTTTGGGATGCTATGATTACTTTTATGGAGTTGTGTTAGTTAATGGATAAGACTTTGATTAGTTAGATAGTAGCCTTTTTAGAGTTAAAAAATATTGGTGTTGGTTTGTATGTTTCAGGTATATACTGATTTTTTGGTCCTTTACTGATGTTTGAGATCGACTCCAACTTATTCCATTCGCAGCGACGTAAGCGATCAATATCTTAGCCAAAATCCGATATGGTGACACGTCACAGGTAATACTTTTTAGAAAGGACCAGTTTCTTTAATCAATCTTTATTCAATAAAAACTTATCAAACAATATACACAAAGTACTCTGTTTCTGTTCTACTAGAGCCAAAGACAAGTTTCATTACTTCATCTTTTTTCCTGCTCAAACCTTAACCTGTCCATCCCTGATTTTTCTATCAAACACAATAGGGAAAAAATCATACAAGATTGATTGAGCACTATCAGATACATACAAGCTTAATTGTTGGCTTATTATGTTTACAATTGGTTCTAAAAATGATAAATTTAACTTGTTTAGGGACTATTACACGATCATGCTGATATATTATATTACCTTATGATATAATATTTGGTTTTTGAATTATAGGTACAATGGTTTTAAATAACGGGTTGGGGATGCGTACTGGAAGCTGTAACGACTGTAGCGGTCGCGATAGCAGCTGCAGCTACAGCTGACGAGAATAGGTACTGGCTTTACACCCTTTCTTATTTCTTTATATTTTTTTACTCTTTAATTTTTAGCAGCCCTGATGCAATAGTTGCAACCTTGACAAACATAGGCGCTGTAATTTTTTATCCCCCCCTCTCTGTTTTGTTTTGGGTTCGAAATATCTCACAGTTCTATTATTTGTTTCCTCTCCCCTTCTATGCGCTTTATGCTATGTTCTCTCCAGTTGTTAAGTTACTATAGACTTTAGAAAATGAGTGATTTTGTTAAGCTTTACCCATATCCACTTCAATAAAATTCATTATTATAATAAGAAATTTATCGACAATGGCCTTTTATCCTTTATTCATTCATCTGAACTTAGTTTTCATGCGTTAATTATTATTTAAATCCACGTTTGTGGTTGCATTTGGTATTGTTTTGATAACGTTCCCTCATTCATTCACTTGCGTGTATTTTGTTGGTTTCGATTGTAAAAAAGTTGGGAGCATGTATATACTTGGGATTTATCCGCAAATTGAGTAATGACGTATACCATTGGTGTTCACGTGCAGACTATGCTTACACGTGCAGAGAATGTTATAAGTTTTGAATGTGTGGTGATAATAGTTTTTCATGAACTTTGAACAGATGTAAACTTGACAGAACAAAACTGAGCAACTGCCCAACCTAGATTTTCCACAGTATTGTCAAGAAAGTCCTGGTCAAGTTCGCTTCATATTCAGGCAAGTTGTCAAAGAACAATGGTTACACCAAAGGCTTATGATGTTTTTCTTACTTTAAATTAAGTTTTATAGGCATTTATTTAGTAAAAAAAATACCCATTTGAGAAAGTGGGGTATAATGACATATTAACCCTTTTTTCTTATACCTTTAAATTTATGTTCATGGTATACATACACATCCGGCAAATTTATGTTCATTGTCATCATTATTAGTTTTTATGAAAATGACAATTATTTCGGATTTGTGATCTTCAAATCGTAGATTCTTTTAAAGCATAATGAGCATATGTTATATTTTTGAATGATCTTATCTTCCAAACCTTTAAATCACTTTTGAGCCTTTTCAGTTTGAGAGCAAAAGAATTAAGAGGTCTGCCATGTATGACACCATTCCAAGACTTCAACCCTACAGACATAAATTGATTATGGTTGCACCACATAATTTAGAACTTGAATGCCTTAATGACTTGGTCATGAATATTACAAAAATGATTGGATTGATAATGCTACTGTAGAAGCTCAACTTCACTAAAGTGCAGCAACTCAACCCACTTGGCCAACAACAGCTCAACCAACTGCAGTAAACTGGCAGCTCAACTGCAGCAGCTCAATATACTTGGCCACTAAAAACTGCAGCAGCTTGGTCAACTAGGGTAAGTTTCAGTGCTCTCTCCATCTCTCGAACTCGCTCTTCATCCCAGGTAAGTTTCCACCTCTCCCTCTCTCTGTCTGTCTCTTTCACACACACACACATACACACACATATTTGGGTTTAATAATGTTAGGATTTTTCTGTCTGAATTTTTTTCCTTCCAAATCAAATGGTATTAGTTTGTGTATATGGTTTTGGTTTCAATTTATGAAGGAATTTTTTTTATGGTTATAAGTCGTCAGATTTGGTAGTATTATGGTGTAGAAGAACAAGGATTATTTTCTTAGTTGTCTATTTTAATTAGCTTTTGTAGTATTACGTATCCTAACTTTTGGGGTTGTTAATTCAATTTTGAATCATTTGTTCTATATCTCACACTCAAAACCTAGGTAGTCATATGGAAATTTCTCACAGCCACGGGTATAGACTATTAGTTTTGGGAGTTATTTTTTTATGTTTGAACCTTTTTTTATGGATTTTTATGTTTATTTTGGAATAATTTAATATTTTTTATGTGACAGGTACGAATTAAACTTTATTTTTCCAAGATTGGAGGCACTTATTTTATCTCTTACTCTCTGAGGTACACATCATTACTTCATTCAGTTTTTCCCTCTTTTCCTATATGCATTCATTTTGAGTTGTTTGAGTAGGGATGAAGGTACTGTTCTAATACATTTTCATTGTTTTTGCAAGTTCATTTTAGGATTTGTGCAAGTACAAAGAAATTTTGTTTTAGTTGTTCATTGTGTCTATTGTGATACATATGCAAAATAATCCCATTATCCCCATCCGCATGTAATTCCCTTCCAGATGTTGTTTATGTTGAGTGTTAAATGAGCTTATGTACACATCTATTGACATTTGATAGGTATAAGCTCTAAAGCATTGCATTTTTTAAAAATGTTGCTTTTGGCCACCAGTTTTGCTACCTACGTACTACTTCTCTCTCTATACCCCACATCATGTTAAAATTGGTATTGGGTTTTTGGATTCAAATTGGATTTTGTTTATTATTTATTATTTATTATATATTAATTTTAAATCTTTTAATCAATGCATGTTAACTGTTTGATAAAATGCTTTCTTCATTCATGTAGTTGCATCTTTATTGGTTATAGTTCCATTATAGTTACCTACTGTTTTACAAGAAATTAACATTTATGGGTTTTGTTGGCATGAGCTATAAACGAAACTTGCAGATAATTAACACGTGCATTACTTAGAATTGGTTTTTATGTTGGTTTTGTATTGCAGAAGGTTGCGTCCTCGCCGAAAGGTTGTATCGCCGAGCAGCGATGTTTTTCTACTAAAATTCTCTATTGAGATTTAGGGAGTACCTCACTTACTGAAGTTAACAATGGGATGATGGCCTCCTATACTTCTCTAAGATATGCTTTAAGAGGTATCCCTATTTTTTTGTAACTTTTCTAATCCAACTAATGTTCCCATGTTGATGTCTCTTACCCTCATGTTTTGACCCATCACTACATGTATTTTGTTGTGTTTTGCTGATATGATCCCGTATGAGTACGTTCTCGGTCATCTCCCACTGTGTTCATGTTCAAAAGTTAGTGCATGTTTTTTACATCAAACTATTGGTCACCACAATGTGAGATTTGGTTTTGTTTTAGTCAAAAGTTTATGTCCTAAAATAGGTGCATATTCATGTCCATATAGGTGCATGTTGTTACAAATTTCCAATTTCATGGTTCAACCATGAAATTTATATTCATGCACAAGTTTCTTGAATAATCAATTTGGACATATCAAATTTAATAATCAATTTGGAGATAATCAGTTTGGACATCGTAGGTGCATATTCATGTCCAAATAGGTGCTTGAAAGTTGAATAATGAAGCTTAATAAATTCATAATTCAATTATGAAATTTGAACATGATGCATAATCAATTTGAATAGCATGCACAATGAAACCACGATTTATATATGTTGAATAGACTTGGTTATGTAAGCCCAGAATTCAATCATTTACAAGAATTTCAAAATGAGTTTCCATTTTGTTTTTTTTACTTTTATTGCAGGCAAAAATAGTATTGTTTCAGGCATGGAAGTTGTGGAATGAAGGTAGAGGATTGGAATTACTGGATCAAGACTTAGGTGAATAGTGCTTTTTGTCCCAAGTGATGAGATGCATACAATCCCGACTTTTTTGTGTTCAAGATCATGTTGTCAATAGACCAACCATGTCTGCAGCAGGTCGGACACTTACATCTACAACGTCTTGGCCAGTTCAGCTAATTATAGTGACAGCATCTTAGCCAGATCGTCCACTTACAACTGCGGAAGCTTAGCCAGCAAGGACATTTGCAACTACAACTTGGCCACCTACAACAACTTGCCCACTTCCGACAACAACTTAATTGACATTGTACATATGCATTAATGTTTTTAGAAATGTGTAAAAATGAAACAAGTTGTCTTTTTTTTTTTCTCTTTTAACCTCTCTTTGGAACGGATTGTATTATTTGTAGTGCTCTTTAATGAATTTTTTTTCTCAATTAGTTTCATTCCTTTTGTGTTGGTTCCTTTTTTCATCTGTTAAAGATGTACGCGGTTATGCTCTTAGTTAGACATGCACTTCCATAGTTTAATGTGAGCAATGTTGTAATTAGTGGTGGAACTTAACTATGGAGCAATAAATGGATTCGCTCTTATATATGTTGGGGAATGATATATAGATGTTTTGTTGAGGAACTATATTTTCGTCAATTTGCGATTATGTACTTTCGATATTTTTGTCGTTTCGCGATTACGTACTTTGAAAATTTTCGTCGTGCCTTCAGGCACGGGTATCCGCTAGTATATTTATATGTGTGTGTGTGGTTGTGTGTATATGTGCGTGTGTGTGTGTGTATGTGTGTGTGTGTGTGTGCGTGTGTGGTGGGTGGGGTGGGGAGGGGGTGGGGCAGGGTGGGGGGGCTATGCATGTGTGTGTGTGTGTATTTGTTTATTTGCGTGTGTGGTGGGTGGGGGGTGGTGTGGGGGGTGGGGAAGGGTGGGGGTAGGGGTGGGGCAGGGTGTGGGGTTGGGAGGGGGTGGGGCAGGGTGGAGGGGGGGTCAAGGATGGGTGGATTGTGGGGTAGGGGTGGGGGCTGCGTGCGTGTGTGTGTATATGCGCGTTTGTGTATATGTGTGTGTAGTGTGCGTGTTTGTGCTTAATTTCCCTTGTAAACGAATTGATTGATTGTCCCTCGTTGTAAATTAGTAAATTAATATATGATTAATTATGAAAGTCGGATTGCCCCTCATTATAAATTAGTAAATTAATAATTGTATACTTTAATTGTTAGTTTAATTGATGAAAATAATTAATTGAGTAGATGAATTAGAAGGAGTACGGGATACACATTTGTTGTAGACATTATTGTTGGATTATAGCGGATCGTTGTTGGGTTGGTTAATTTTAAAAGTGGCATGACCACTGGATTATTGTCCATATGGGGGTGGGCTATTTCAACTTTTTTTGAAAATTACTTTGTATATCAAACAATATATATATATATATATAAATAAAGTATGATAATTAAATGAATCATGCTTGAAATTACATATAGTGTGCATAGATACTAGCCTTCTAGTTCTTATACGAACGCATTCAATATCCCTTAAACCCGTTCGAGAGTCATTACCCCTGTAATGAGATCTCTCGAATTGTCCCGTTTGGACAGTTTGGGACTGCATAATTTATGTATAATATTCTTAGTGGCTTAAAGTTGTTACTTTTGGAGGAAGTTCTGCAGTCCTATCCTATTTTTCTCTAGGTACATCATAGATTGACAAGTGTGACAGCTATTTCAATTGATCAATTGAAATAACACTCACACTTGCCAATCTACGTGGTGTACTTGGATAACTATGGGGATATGCTGTCAAATTTTTTTCAAATTGTAACAATGTGCATGAGCTGTTAAGTATATTACAGAAAAATGCGGTCTTGAATGGAATAGTACCACTCACCCTTTAGAGGAGATGGAGGAAATAGAAATTTCTATTATAAATTGAATTTGAATATAAATAAGACATAATTAAATGAAAAATACTATAAATCTAAGTTTTGTTTATACTAATCCATGAATATACGCTTCGTACCTTTAATGATTTTACTTTATTTGCACTTTATCCTTTTCACTCTTGTGTAGTGTGCGTGTGTGTGTGCAGTAGGGGTGGGGGTGGGGATGTTTCACTCTTGTACATATTATGAGCTAGATGGTGTATTTTGGAATTCAGAATTGAGGTGTTTAACAGTAATTGTACATATTTGCATGTCTTCTCTTAATTCATTTTGATATATACCAATAAATTTTTTTTACAGCAAATGTCTCCTTCAGCTATTAAGGTGAGGATGATGATGTTGGTTATGATGATGTCGTCTGGGCTCAGTGGTAGCGAAGGCGACGAGGGCTCCTCGACCCCTAGTCTCCCCAAATATGGAAAATTGGGTATGCCCATCGAGAACAAGTCGGGGTTATTAGAGAGATCCCTCGAGCTGGTAAAGATGATCATCGGCCCGGGGTTCATTAGTTGGAAGGTGGTTCCATATGAGCTCAAGTTAGTTGTTTGGGTGGCACTACAGGTAATATATTTATATTTATATTTATATGAATATTTCAATTTCAATTTCAATTTCGATTTCGATTTCAATTTCAATTTCATTTTATATTTATATTTATATTTATATTTATACTAATATTTATTTGCAACAAACATTATATTTGTTGAACATGAACAATTCAACCTGGATCCAAAGCTGTGCGATTCCGTCTTGGAGCAGTTGAGGGAGAAACACAAGACGTGGAAGAAAAATGTGCAGACCCGGTACATTGGGAAGACACAAGAGTCCATTATCCAGTGGCGTGAATCCGTCCCGCCGAAGGAGGCAATCTAATTGGCACAATGGCAAAGGTTCATTGACAATGAGATCGGGGAACGACAATTGGCATCTCGCCAATAGGGAAGGGAAAATCGAGCAAAAAAGACAGACATCCACTACTCCCGTCGGACGTTTTACGTCGAGGTGGAGCATAGGATGATGGTAAGATTTAATTTTTCTATATCTATATGAAATATATTATTATGCATTATTTTACTTTGCGGGGCCGATACTAATTTTACTTTATTTTATTTCAGGGGACAGGGAGTGTCCCTGGGGGTAGGCCACATAGGCTCGATACTTATATGGATCTTCGGACGAACAAGGGGAAATACAAGGAGGTGTCCCCAAGCATCGCGGCCACAATTGTAAGTAATTCGACAGTTTAATTTTGTTAATTATGTTATAATTTTTTAATTTACTTATTTTACTAATCATGTGTTTTTTGTCGTTTCAGGCAAAGCTTAAGGAAGTGCATGAGTCACAGTCTGATGCCGACAAGGAATCTTTATCCACAGACGCACTCAGCCAAGTGCTTTGCTCTGATCTCAAGGGGAGGACAAGGGGGTGAGCTCGCTGGTGGACAAATCTAGGATCATCGGATTGGAGATGAGTGACACCGGGTTGGCTCGAACAGTGGATTCACATGACGTGAAGCTGTCCCGTTTGGAGGCGACAGTTCAGGATATGTACTCATTCATGAAGCGTTCATCGGGCAAAAACCGTAAGGGTAAAGGGAAAGAGAAAATGGTGAGGGAGGATGAGGTGCGGGCAAACGAGGACGAGGAAGTGGACCTCACTGCTTCAGTGCCAAGACGTGTGGACTTTGATGATCCACTTCCCTATTTGGCTCCCTTCAACAGACTAATGTCGACACTTGGTTGCCCGAGCGTGTTTATAATGGACATATTTGATGGTCAGTGGATAAGTCGGGGGTTGAGGGACCCGAATATCATCCAGGCTGCACTAGTTCATGGACGTGAGCTTCAAGACATCAAGTCCAGGGTGCTCGTCACGCATGTGATGCCCGGGAAGGAGAACTCCCAATTATGATTGCACGAATAATGCGGCATGACGTATATTAGTGGATATGTCAATTCGTATATCGCGTGTCCTACTTACCTCCTCAGCATTAACCTTACCCCAGACATTTAGTGACATTGATTTAAGTTTGAATTGAATTGTTTTATATTATTACATTTGAATTATATTTGGATTATATGGTGATGCATATTCTCTCTATTTTGAATGTATATTTGCATTGTCTCTATTTTATTTGGATATATGATGTTTGAATAGGTACGATGTTGCTATAATACGTACAAATATACTGCTGTGCAGTGGCAGTGGCCATACTACCCAATAAATTTTTTTTCAATTCTGCCTAGAATTGTCACGGTCATTGGCCGTGACAAGTCGTTGACAAAGAAACTTATCACGGACTTGTCAAGGTCATTGACTGTGACAATTTTTTAAAGAATTTCACGTGTTTGTCATAATCCTTGACCGTGAAAAATCTTGTCACGGTCAAGGCCCGTGACACGACCGTGAAAATTCTAACGAACTTATCACGGTCAATGACCGTGACATGACCGTGACAAAAAAAGTTGTCTCGCCCAGAATTGTCACGGTCATTGACCTTGTCAAGATGAAGTTGTCAAGGTCAATGACCGTGATAATTTGGCAAATTTGGTGTAGTGCATTGAGTATGGTGTATCCCATTACATCCGTCAAGGAAATTCAAGTTCACAAGTTCATAAGTTCAAGAAGATGAATCCGTTTATCAAGCAACTTCAACAAAGTCCATGACTTGACGTATATTTCGTATGGATTTTGTATGGTGTTTCGTGGATTTTTTAGTAAGTATTGGGATATTTTCTAAACTGATTTTTATCAAAACAAGGCATTTTCAAACAGTTTTTTGAACTGCGTTTTAAACATGAAAATTATTTTTTCCCTACAGTCGTTAGAACAACTTCGCCTGGTAGTTCGAACGACTTGTTCATGTCGTTTGATGACCTACATCTAATATGGGTCAAAAGAAGGCGTACTATTTTAATTTTTGATGGGTGGTTAGATGGTCGTTTCGAACAAGATAGACATCCCGTTCGAACGACCTGATGATTTTGTTCTAATGACTTTTTTCAGCTTTAAAATTTGTATCCGGCAATAAATACATGTTTCATGAATATTTTTCTTTAAGTCTTTTAATTTATGAAAACTACAGACCTAATGCAAATAGTCTTCACTTTTTATTCGGTAAAAACACTTTTTGATTCACACATTCATTCACAAATACTTTTGTGAATCATATTTGAAACCCAAAGCACTTTTGTATTGAAGTCACTCTTGTAGAGCTCTTGTGGTTCTCGTGGGAACCATTAGTGATGACTACAATCATTGTAGGTTCTCAAGAGAATTCATTACTGAAGGAAGATTGCAATCTTTGTGGTTCCCGAAGGAATCATTGTTCTATTTGTCTTCTGTGTTGTAAGTTGCGATTTGAAAACTTTAGTGAAATAAAAGGTTTTTCCTGGCGGGGATTTTTCCTGAAATTGTGATTTCTTTACATGCTTATTTTGAATCATATATTTTCATGTTATAGGGTTATTAAAAATTGGAATTTGTTTGAGGATTGACATCTAATTAAATAAGTTTAATCCATCAGAAGATAACGCGCACTCTCAAATTGGTATCAGATCTTTCCTATGTTTACCAATTGGTGTCAGATCTTGTTGCACAAAATTACTGTGTGATCTTTTTTTCGTAAAATATTTTTCTGAGATATCAATTGTTTTGAAAAATCAGAAATTTGCTGATGGAGAACTTATATAATAGGATGCCATTTTTTATGGATTGAACTATGCCTATTAGAAAGCCCGTGTGAGATTCACTTTAAAGGAAATTGATAAAAGAGTCTGGCTTGCAAGTGAAAGAGGATGGACTCCTCCCATTGTCTCTGTGAATAATAACACGAATACCAAACTCATTTCTGATTGGACTAATGATGAGTTTTAGTGGAGCACCTATAACTCCAGCAGACTTAATGTTATATCTAGAGCCATCACCCCTAACGAGTTCCAGTGCATCACGGCGTGCACTACATCTAAGGATGCATGGGATATCCTCTAGCTGACACATGATGGTACCAACACTGTCAAGGCGTCTAAGCTTCAAAATTAGAGCACCCAGTTTGAGACTATCACTATGTTAGAGTCTGAGAGTTTTGATGAGTTTTATACAAGGTTGTCGAACATTGTTAACATGAGTTTTAATTTAAGTGAGACGATTGATGAATTGAGAGTTGTGAAAAATATTTTGAGGTCACTCCCATCCCGATTATTTCCTGAGGTTACAGTGCTTAACTCTTTAGGGGTCTTAGACTCTCTTAGGTTAGAAGAACTCGTAGGATACCTCAAACTTATGAGATCGACATCTTTTCCAAAACCATTAAGCCTAAGGATTGAGAATTAACTTTGAAGACTCAATTTTCGAAAATGAAAAAGGAGAATGTTTTTGAGTTTGAATCTTAGGGTGAGGTTGATTCCGATGACCTGGCCTTGTTTTCGATATTTTTTTAAAAATTTTCTCAAAATTTCTAAAAATAATTCTTCCAATAAAAATAATTTTCAGAAAAACATAAATAAAGACAAGGTCAAAGATATCGGTGAGAAAGAGTAATATATAATATGTTTTGAGTTCGAGGGAAAAGGGAATAAAACTTTTGAGTGTCCCGCTATGCTAAAGAGAAAAGGCAAAGTGATTTCTAATAAGGCCACTCTTAGCGATAGTGACATTGAGTTGGATGATTCAGGGGGAGAATCACCACATCAAAAGTGCATTGCTTTCATGTTTAGTCATGTGAACACATCTAGTTTGTCCCACAACGATGAGGATGCATATAAACATGAGAGCCTCGATGATGTTTTGAGCCATTCAAGTGAGTGTGAGGATAAGATTGCAAGTGAGGTAAAAGGGGATCTCCAAAAATGTTTTAGTGATTTTTACACCGAGACTTTGAAGACGAAAAAGATGAATAAAGATTTAAGTCTTAGGGTGATAGATTTGGAGAGGGAGATAAAAGTTTTGAGGGTGTGAGGTGTCGAGTCAACTCGAGAATGTGAGAGTTTCTTTGTCTGAGCAGTTGATCGTCTTAGGTAGGGGAAAGAGTGAATTGACCAACACCATTTATAGTCTTTTGGGAGATCTTCAATCTTCATTGGATACTCGTGAGTAACTTTAATCCCGTGTATCCCAACTCGAGAGAGATCTAAATGTGCTCGGGATGTCAAAGTCACATTCTAATATAAGAAGGTGGAAATATTATCCTCGATCCCAATATGGGCAATGTTGAGAGTCTAGGAATAGGTTATGACGGTGCGTCCACTTCCCATGTTGCACCCGATCTAGCTTCTGAGTTTATGATAGATCCATATGGCTCTCAACCTAACCCACCTAGGCATACGTTTCCCCATATAAGAGCATCTCTTGGACGATTTGAGAGAGGTGTTCCTAAACCCTTTTATGTTTGTTACCATTGCAAGCAAAGAGGACACCTTAGAAATTTTTGCTTTAAACTTGGTGGTGTGTTTCATAGGTATTTTCCTCGCTATGCGACTACACATTCCCGCACGCACTCCCCTCACATGTTACTCTACACGCTCCTGCACATCATATGAGAGATTTTGAGCATTTTCGAGAGCAGGTTAAGTATTTAGTCAAAACTTCACGTGATTTGATGTATGTTTTTCATAGGATGTGACCTCATTTGAAGAACACACCCGGACCTAATGATTGAGGTTTGGACTTTTTTGCTAGCATAGGATGTTTTTCATGCTTATATCATTCATGCCTAGTACTAGTAAGTACTACCATTGTATTTATCTTTTTCCATTTTGATATATTTTTTGAAAAATCCAAAAAGTGTTTTGTTTTTCTCGAAATTTTTTGGAATAAAATAAAATAAAAAAATTATTTATATTTTTTAGAAAAAGTGAAAAAGTCAAAAATATATTATTTTTGATATTTTTTTTAAATAGACTAAAAGATATTTGTATTTATTGTTACACCATATATGGATGGATATTTAGGATGACTAAGTCATGATATCATTCCATTATCCACATGACTTTTTGAAAGTGTTTTGAGAGATAATATCTATTCATCCATGTGCTTTTTAATGTTCAGAGTCATTGAGATGTGATTAGTGATTACTTTCTACATGTTTGACTCATTGTCTCATTTAATCCATACATGCACGAATTTATTTGAGTATTGTACTTGTCCAGGACATGTTGGTCAAAATGTTTTCATCTCAATCATGTCTTTAAAATGAACCAAATACGATAAAATGAGAGAATGAAAATAGTGCTTGTAAGAACCATTACCTGGATTGGAAAAATTAAAATTTATATCTCTGGTAAATGTGTTAATTTAAAAGCAAGGCTCGGTCTGAGAAAGTAAAAAGGTCTTTGCGTGATTAGACACCATTTGCAAAATGAAAAGAGCCAAAAGATTAAAAGAACTCAAAAAAATATAAAGTGTGAGGCCAAATTCAAAAAAACATTGATGCTTCGCTACATACGAGCACTGATTTCTTTAAAACAAAAGAGTTAAGTGAAAATATTATTTATGTGAGTTTTAAGATAGTTTAAGTCGAAGATCAATGGGTTTGCACGTCCTGAAAAATTCTCGTAAAAGCATTACATAGTTTTGGACGTTAATCATTTTAGAATTTGATTTGTTGATTAGATTGAGTCTATATCATATGAATTCAACAATTTAACACTTAAGGACTATTGTGAGTTCATTCATTAGGATTATCCAAAATTTACCGTGCACATATGTTATGATACTTTGAGTTAATTTTCATATCGAATTGGTTGACACCCATTCATTCCTTTTCCATAATTTGGTTATGTTAGTGTTAGTTCATAGTGTGTATTATCTTGTATTTTGTTATTGAAAATAATTGAAAAACCAAAAATAGTTTGCGGAGCATTTTGAGATTATCCTTGAATGAGCTTATTTAATATATGTTTGTGATGATTTACTATGCTTGTTGTGACACTCCGATTTACTACTTTATTTTTTTCTTGTGTATTTCGGACAAGTAAAAAGAGGGAGAACGAATTACGAATTATGGGGGAGTGATAGTTTGATTTATGGGGGAGAATTGATTAAATTATTTTAGTTATGGGATTTATCTTATTCCAAACTCGATACGTCACGAAGGTATTTTCCATGTCTATTGTGTGTAGGTACACGTTGATGAGCATATGAAAAGCACCCATTTGACAAAGATACCAAAAAGAAGATCAAGAGATGTAAGGAGATTTGAAGATTTAAAAGTTGAAGATTTTGAAGACTTACATGTTTAGTATATTTCCATATTTGGGCTTCTGGAAGGGTATTAGATTTTTATAGGATTTGTTGGATAATTCTAATTATTTATTTTGTACCGGAATAGCCACAAGGGGAGATTTGTAAGGGAAAATGTTTCATCAATGCCCCTATATTCTAGGAATTTTCCATAGAGTCTAGTTTACATTGAGTATAGCGTATCCCGTTACATCCGTCAAGGAAATTCAAGTTCAGAAGTTCAAGAAGATGGATCCGATTATCAAGCAACTGCAACATACGCCACGACTTGACGTATATTTGGTATGGATTTTGTTTGCTATTTTGTGAATTTTTTAATAAGTATTGGGACATCTTTCTAAACTAATTTTTATCAAAACTGACGCATTTTCAAACAACATTTTAAACTTAAAAATTATTTTTCGCCTATAGTCGTTATAACGACTTGGCCTTATCGTTCGAACAACTTGTTCATGTCATTAAATATGTCTTTTAATGGCCTACATCTAATATGGGTTAAACAATGGTGTACTATTTTAATTTTTGAAAGTCATTTGATGTCTCGTTAGATGGTCGCTTCTAACGATATATACATCTCGTTCGAATGACCTGATGATCTCGTATAACGACTTTTGCCGCCTTAAAATTTATGTCCGCTTATACATACCTATTTTTTGAAGATTTTTCTTTAAGAATTTTGTTTACAGAAAATGCAGACCAACTACAAATTGTCTTCACTTTTTATTAGGGAAAAACACTTATTGATTCACATAATCAATCCCAAATACTTTTGTGAATCATCTTTGAAACCCAATGCACTTTTTTTATTGAAGTCAATTTTGTAGAGAAGGAGTTTCTACTGCTTCTCTTATGGTTCTTGTGGGAACCATTGCTGACATCTGGGGTCGTTGTGGGTTCTCGAGGGAATTCATTGTTGAAGAAACATTGTGATCTTTGTGGTTATCGAGAGAATTATTATTGTATTTCTCTATTGTGTTGTAAGTTACAATTTGCAAAGTTTAGTGAAATAAAAGGTTTTGCCCTATGGGGATTTTCTTGGAAATTTAATTTCTTTACGTACTTATTTTGAATCACATAGTTGCATGTTGTAGGGTTAATAAAAATTGGAATTTGTTTTAGGATTAACATCTAATTAAATAAGTTTAAGTCATCAGAAGATAAAATGCACTCTCAAATTGGTATCAAAGCTTCCCTGTGTTTAGAAATTGGTATTATAGAATGGAGGAAGTTGATCAATATGAGTCTATGTGATTAGATGAGTCTCTCAGGGATGAGAGAGATCTGGATTAGATTATGATTGATAGAAGGGCTACTGAGATTGAGCTCGATACCAGAGATGGTAACTGAGAATGTGGATTCTATGGATTTATTTGTACATTAGGCCAAACGCACACAAATTCAATTTTTAACAAATTTTATCTTGATTTAATTTAGTGTGCATGTAATGTATAAGTCCAAATTAAATAAGACAAATCACATAAAAAATCCAACCATGTGAAGATGTAATGAAAAATCCCTTTTGGGCAAAACCTTTTAATTTTCAACACTCTATAGAATTGATAGACACTAGGAGACTTACTAACTACTTAGAATACTAAGTACAACTTGCAGTTATTTAAGTCTTCTACATACGGCACAGTCCACCACCGTCCACAAGAGGTAATTTTCCGTTCGTATCCAGCGATCAACCTTTTCTTCAATTGTAAAGCATCGGTTTCACAAACAAATAGTAGAGAAATTCTCTACACGAGTATTTTAATAAGGAATTTATTATTATTAATTTGGTAAAGCAATCTCTAAAGTTACAGGGGGTATGGATGAAAATCTAATAGAGTTTGTCACCAAAAAATCCCTAAAATGGCTTAGAAAAGAATTTAATCAAATATCTCTATATATATGGAAGTTTGTTGCAAAGAAATAAGCATTAGATATTTGGATCATATTTGCTTAAAAAACAAAAACTCGCGCACTCGTTCGAATGATCTGTTGCCTCGTTCGAATGACGTACCCTTTTTCATTCGAACAGGTTTCTAATGAAGCCTCGAACGACATATGAGAGCTAACCAAATAGGTTCCACTTCAGATCTCGTTTGAACATGGTAAAATCATTCCAATGATGTACCAAATCTTGATTAAATGACATCCAATGAAACCTCAAATGACATTCCAGAGATGATAAAATGCATCGTTTCGGATTTTATTTGAACGAAGGATTCTAATTCTAATGACACTTTGTAAACTCATTCGAGTGACATGTCAATCTCATTATAAAGAGTTAGCAACATTTCAAAAAATTCTTCTAAAAAAATATTTCAAAATGCAAACTCCTGGAAAATTAAGTCTTTACCAAATTACCTCACAACTCTTATCGGGTAAAGTTATGATGAACCATCTTCAATCTTGCAAATGTCATCAACTTATTGTCTTTGAATATGTGATCATGAAGGTGTAGTGGTGTGTAACGGGATAAACCAAATAAAAATCTAAATGGAGAAATTATTAAACTTGCTCTTACAAATCTTCCCCTTTAGCTACTTTGGTACAAAACACAAATCGAAGCCAAATTGCCCCCTAAGACTAATACACTTAATGCCCTACCAAATCAAGAACCGAAAATGCATAAATGTGTAAGTTTTTGACTAAAAAGTCTTCATCCTTTGTGGTCAAGGAAATCATCATCAAGGTAGAATGACCTACACAAATGAGACAAGAGAAATACCATGGTGCGTACGAGTTTTAAAAATAATAAACTCCCCTTCAATTTGGTTCCCCCATTTTTGTTCATAAAAGATAAAGGAGTGGAATATAAACATGAATAATAAGCATAAGATGGAGAAGCGAAGATATCATAACAAAGATAATCAATAGGAATAAGTAATAATAATTAAAAGGCATAATGTGTTATCCCCTTATCAAACAACTACTTTTGAATTTTTTCAATTTTTCAAGTGTAAGGTATACGAAGTACATATAGGTATAGGAACACATAGTCACCATGAAATTACACTAAAGTTTTCGAATCATGAAAACAAAATGTAATTGTGTGCATATTTTCCATAGGCAAATAAACATAACCATTCATAACAGAGGTACATGAAGTCATGAGACAATTTAAAAGAAAGAACTCAATTTCTACCTTAGGTGTAAAATGTTGAACTTAAATGAAATTGACTCAACTTATGCAACATGCCATGAATTTGAATGATTCTCAAAATAATAACGCCAAAATATTTAATGCTTTTCAAGAGAGTCTGTTGTGCAAATCCATTGATCTTCAACTTTATAACTCCCTCATAATCCCACATATATAATAATTCATTCTCAAATATTTTGAAGAAGTCGTAATGCTCATATGTAGTTAAGCATCAATAAAAATAAAATAAATGGCCTTGGCACTTCTGTTTTTGTGTATTGTTAATCTTTTAGGCTCTTTTTGGAAATTGTGTCTTTTAATGCAAAGAGTATTTTCTCTTTCGTATCCCTTTTCCATTGCTTAATATATAAATATTTTTGGGGAAACCAAATCCGAGCCGTATTTCTTACAAGCACAATTTATCTCTTTTTACATTTAGTTAATTATTAAGTAGGATTGAGATGACAACATCATATTCGAAACATGATAATCAAGTACAATGTTCAAAAAGTTGATGCACGTGCACAATAAATGTGACAAAGAGTCTAACATGTAGAAAGTAATCAACAATGATCAACGAAATGTTATCCACACACTATTAAGTGCACTAACGAAACAAATCAATGTCTCAAAGTAGTATGAAAAATCCATGTGAATGAATGGAATGTAAGGGTGATCCGAATATCTTAAATGTTCATCCACATATAGTGAAAAAAGAAAATACAATTTTTTTTATTATTTTTCCAAAATTTTATCGAGCATAAATTATTTTTTCAATTTTTCAAAATTTTTCTTAGAAAAAATAGAAATCTTTTTGAATTCTTCTAAATATATCAAAAAGAAAAAAATATGAATACAATAGGAATACAATCTATTAAGATGGGTATAAGATATTGTGGTGACAATTAATCTCAACATAAATAATAAACAAATGCGATCACCCGAATAAATAAGGAACACAAAATAACTGCAATCACACAAAACACAAAATATACGTTGTTAGGCAAAATGGACTACGACCACGGTGGTGCTCTTTATTTTATATTTCTCTTTACTCCATGGGAGTGATTACAATTGTGTCCCTTTTGCCCCGGGCAGAGGGTTTAATATATACATGTAATTTTTGGAAAGTGGGGGTGTTAGGCACCTTCATGTTGACCCACAATCCCTAGAATATCTCTTGAGAGATTTAAGGAGTTGAATGGGTCCTAACTGAATTAGTCATATACGAGATCTTAGGCTTTGGACCGGATATTCCATTATCTTGGATCAGGATTAATCTGGCACTCACTTGGGCCAACATAGTTAAACGAGGTACCCATAATTGCCCCTAAAATTTTTGGGTCACAATTTGGGCTCAATAATTTTAAATAACAGGCTTAATGTCATTTTTGTGAATTGAGTAGCACTTGGGGGATCGAAGCGTGTTTCTTGAGTAGATTCAGGAGGCATATTTGCTTCATTCTCTATGCGTCACTGTTGATACGAAAATTAGGCATATGACATGGACTAATCATATAAAGACATGTAGCCTCTTACGTATCAAATACATATGCTCCCCGAGTTACATAGCCTGCTGAGCTACTCAGCGTGCAGAGCATCTGGGCAGGAAGATCAAGCGATGACTGCACATTCAATGAGCATCCTTATTATACAGATGTATATGTCTATTAAACAACGACATCTTGTCTATTCATACTGATAGACCCAAGGCTATAAATACATTGTAACACCCCCCATAAGTGGTTAATTAATATCTTTTAATCATCATCGAGATTAAGGAAAACATCGGCAATACAAAAACAGTGGATGTAGGCCATTTTCATTGGGGCTTAACCACTTTAAAAATCTATAGTCTTATTTTATTTATTCCTTTTTATCTGTGATTAATTAGTTATATCGAATCTAGTTTTTCACATCAATAGATTGGCACCGTCTGTGGGAAACAATTATACGAGTGTTTTTCACCAAAAAATTATTACCAATGGCAGAGATCCCAGAATCCAGCGCCCCGAACAATACCATGGGCCCTCCAAATACCTCTTCTCCCCCAAATATTAATCAACTTGTAGGAATAGTAGCTAATTTGGCCCAAGGGAAAATGGCTATGCAAGAAACTATGCGATAACTCATTTAAACTGTTCGTAACGGGTCACCTACCCAGTTAGGACAACGAAGCGTCTAGAGAAATACCCATCTTCAATCATCACGAACTAGACGTACACTATTCCCAGACATTTCACAGTCCAGGCAAAGTAATTCTCATCATACAGAGAGGTCCAATGATCCTTCATACCAACCTGGACGAACTTCATTTATAAGAGCTATAAATTCTAGACAAAATGTTACTCTAACTCCTGAGCGAACAATCGCTTTGGATAGGCTGAGTAGAGTCTCCCCTTTTGAACGTTTCAGCCCTAGGAGGAATCGAAATCCCCCTAGGATTGAATCGAGGAATTCTCAACGACCAACCGATCTAAGGGAAGGTTCTTCCCAATCACACCCAGCGACATATGGTGAAAGATCCCAGGAGGAAAATTCAGCGCGCTCTATTGCTCAGACAAATAGGCCCGAGGCTGGGAATGACACATGAAAGGGATAAATTCAGAGATTGGAAGACCGGTTAGGGGAAATGGCTAAGGCCAAGAATCCTCTCTAAAGAACTTTTGTCTAAGGATCACCTTTCGTGCAGAAAATTGTGGATTTTCCCACATCGTCAAAGTTTAAAGTCCCTGTAGTGATGCCCAAATATGATGGAAAATTGATCCCGTCCTCCACATAGAGCAGTACCAGGCCGCTACTAATATCTACGCAGTTCCCGATGAGATGAGGTGTAGGACATTCTCAGGAACCATCACTGGATTAGCCCAGATATGGTACAACAACCTTTTTTGGGGAAAGATTGCTACTTTCCATCAACTAGCAGAGCTATTCATAGGAAACTTCTGCTTTGGAGCAAAGCCAATTAAGAGAGTAGCACACCTACTGAGTGTGAGGAAGAAAGCATGAGAAAGTACTAGGGATTACATCACTCTCTTTAATAACGAAAAACTGGAGGTGATTGACTACGAGGAGAAAATAGCAATAACAGCCTGATGAGTGGCCTATTACTTGACAAGTTATATTATACGTTGGCCAAAGATCCCCCTAAATCCATGACAGAATTGATGGAAAAAGAATCTAAGATCATGAACGCCGAAGAGGCCGTGGCTGCGAAGAAAAACCTGACACTAAAATAGAGACCAATGTTGAAGGTACAGGGGAGAAGAAGGATCAAAAGAGCAATGGAAATGGGAAGTGACCAAAAGGCAAGGAGGCATTCGAATAGTTGAAGAAGTATGGGAATTACACGCCTTTGAAGGTGGATATAAACCATATTCTAGAAGAGATCAAGAATAGAGAGGAGCTAACTTGTCCGGAGAAAATGAGGACAGACCCCGATAAGTCCAAATATTGCGAGTTCCATAAAGATCACGGCCACACGACCAAACGATGCATAGATCTCCAGAATGAGATCGAATCACTCATTAGGCGAGGAAAATTAGGTAAGTTCATTGATCGCCTAAATGGTGGGAAGACTAGCGAAAGAGGAAGACAAAGGTCCAGATCTCCTCATCGACCAAGAGATGATAAGAAAAGGGACCATGAAGATAATCCAGAGGATGATCCTGACCTCCCTGAAAGACCAAGGCAACCAGAACGAGAGGTATTTTCCATCCATTTCGAATCATTTGAATGTAATGTAATTACAGGTGGCGATGCATGAGGAGGATATCATAGTGCTGAACGGAAAACTTACCTTAATGAGGCTCAGGCTTGTTCTTACATACAACACATAAATTTGACTGAGGACGATCATCCGAGGAAGGTGAATAAGGACAAACTAGTTATCGTATTTTCCAAAAATGATCTTACTGGCGTACTAAATCCTCACGACGACCCCTTGGTGGTCAAGATGAGAATGAAGGATGTGGTGATTTCACGCGTATTGGTAGACAATGGTGGCTTGGCAGATGTCATGTTCTACCCCTGTTTTGACAGTTTGAATTTGATGTTAGCCCTGTTGGAGCTATATCACAGTCCCCTCCTCAGTTTTATAGGAGATTAGGTTTTTCCACTTGGGACGATCAAGTTGGACATGCTCATGGGCACCTGGCCTGCTTGTAGAATAGAAAAAGTATGATTTTTCATAATGGACAAGAATGTCCAATAAGCCTACAACATAACAATCGGGAGAATAGGCTTGAAGAAGTTTGAGGTCGTACCATCCACGCTACACCAGTGCTTGAAGTTTCCGACCAATTTCGAAGATGGAGCTATGAAAGGCGACTAAAAAGTAGCTTGGGAATGTTACTATTCATCTATCGAGCAGAAAGATCTGGAGGAGGCTAGGAAGAAATCCACCACCTACCAGGTGGCTGAGTCCGAAGATGCGTAGATCAAGACTTTGAACCCCAGAGATGAGTCTCAACTTGTGAAGGGACAAGTCATCGAAACTATAGAGAACATCATTTTAGACGATGTACGACCAGAACGAATAACTCAAATCAGTGCTTCCCTGGATCTGTCCGTAAAATAGGAGCTAGTGGCATTCTTACGGCATAGAAAGCAATCTTTTGCATGGAGCCATGAAGATATGTCGGGGATAGATCCGACCTTCCTATGCCATAAGCTCAATGTTAACAAGGAGGTAAAGCTGGTGAAGTAGCGAAGAAGGGTATTTATCCCAGAGAAGAATCAGGCAATCCAGGAAGAAGTCAACAAGCTACAAAAGGCCACCTTTATTGAAGATGTCAAATATCCTGACTGGCTAGCCAATGTTGGGACGGTGAAGAAGAAGAATAACAAATGGAGGATGTGTGTATATTTCAAAGATCTCAATAAATCTTTCCCAAAAGATCAATTTCCCTTGCCCCGAATTGATCAGCTAGTGGACGCTACATCGGGGCACGATTTATTGAGCTTCATGGATGCTTACTCCGGTTACAACTAGATTAACATGAAACCAGAAGATAGGGAGAGTAATTCTTTCATCACCACGAGGAGAACATACTTCTATAATGTTATGCCCTTCGGACTTAAAAATGCAGGCGCTACGTACCAGAGATTGATGAATAAAGTCTTCGCAGGGAAAATTGGCAAAAACGTGGAGGTTTATGCCGATGATATGCTAACTAAGAGAAAGAAAGCCGCCAATCATCTAGCTGACCTCAACTAAACCTCGATCAGTTGGACAAATATCAGATGAAGATGAATCTGACGAAATGCATATTTGGTGTATGAGAAGTAATGTTCCTCGAATATATTGTGAATCAGCGAGGCATCGAAGCGAATCTAGAGAAGATCAAAGCCTTGTTGGAATTGCGATCCCCTGCTACAAAGAAGAAAGTACAGAGCCTCGCAGGCTGTGTTGCATCTCTTAATAGGATTGTATCGATAGCAAAGGATAGATGTCTCCCATTCTTCAAAATTCTCAGAATAACTTTTGAGTGGAACGATGAATGCGAGCAGGCATTTTAAGAATTGAAGAAATATTTGGGGACACCTCCATTGTTATCCAGGCCGGTTATGGGTGAAAGACTATACTTATACCTAGTTGTATCGCAGAGCGCAGTCAGTTCGGCGTTGATAAGAGTGGATGATGGAGTATAAAATCCTGTATACTACACCAGCAAAGCATTCTGAGGAGCAGAAATTAGATATCCAAAGTTGGAAAAGCTAGCATTAGCTCTAATAGAGGCAAGTAGGAGGATGAAACCTTATTTCCAGGCCCATACCATAGTGGTGTACAATGATATGCCACTTAGACAGGCCTTGCACAAGCCAAAAAAATCCGGAAGGTTGATGTACTAGGTGGTCGAACTAAGCGAGTATGATATTTTTTATGTGCTAAGGTCCTCACTCAAAGGGCAGGCAGTGGTTGATTTCATTACGGAATTCACCTACCTAGATATCTCCGACCAGCCAGAGCCTAATGTAGAACAACCTAGGGATGTTACGGGATCATCAAAGATAATACCCGATCAACTAACATTAGCAGACTCAGCAGAAGGGGCGAACAAAGAGCAACTAGTGTCATCGGGCAACAAACCATCAGTGGGTAATAATAAGAGGAAGTACCAAATATTCCATCAGGGGACCTTATCAGACCAAGGGTTTGATAATGACATACCCATGTGGAACTTGTATGTTGATGGTTCTTCATGTACAATATGAAGTGGAGCTGGAATAATTCTTAACAGCCCTGATGGATTAGATGTCGAATACGCTATGCACTTTCAATTTAAAGACTCTAATATTAAGGCCGAATATGAAGCCATGATCGTGGGCCTCAGTTTAGCAAAAACATTGCACACAGATCAAGTAACCATATTTTGTGATTCATAATTAATTGTACATCAGATTCTGGGGTTGTACGCAGCGAAGGGAGACTTGATGTCAAGATACCATGCTAGAGCTATGGAGATTGTATCCACATTTACTCTAGTTCGTTTGATCAGGATCCCAAGGTTGAAGAATGCGAGGGCTGGTGCATTAGCTCGGTTAGCCTTAGCTACTCATATCGAGCTACGTAGAATGATTCCTATGAAGATATTGGCAGAACAGAGCATCGATGAAGATTTAATGGTGAAATTAATTACCCTAGATATGGGGCCATCCTGGATGGATCCCATCAGGGCATACATCGAGGAAGGAGTTTTGCCAACTGACCAACTTGAAGCCGAGAGGATAAAGGTTAAAGATGATCGGTAATGACTAAATAATGGCATTTTATACAGAAGGGGTATCATCGCAGGTTTACAGAGATGTGTGCATCCCTCGAAAGTTAAAGACCTGATTGAAGACGTTCATGGAGGCTCTTGTGGAGCTCATATGGAAGTACGGACTCTCCTACAGAGGTTAACGATGCAGGGATATTATTGGACGATGATGAGAGCTGACTGCACAGCCTATGCGAAGACATACGATAAATGCCAATATTTCTCTTTCATTCGCAGAACTCCCCAGGCATTATTAACGCCCATTACTTCCCCCTGGCCATTTTCCATGTGGGGCATCGACATGGTCGGGCCTTTGCCAACCACCAAAGGAACATTCAAATATCTGGTAGTCGTTGTCGATTATTTTACCAAATGGGTTAAGGCAGAACCTCTCATTAACATGTCGTACGAAAGGGTTTACCAATTTATATGGAAGAATATCATTTGTAGGTATGGACTGCCACATGCCTTTATCACAGACCATGGAACCCAATTTGAGAATGAGGAATTCGCTACGTATTGTCATGAATCCAATGTTTAGAAGGTCCATTCTGTGTCGGGCCATCCCTAGAGAAATGAGAAAACTGAAGTAACGAATAGGACTCTGGTGAACGTCTTAAAGAAACGAATGAATGAAGCAAAAGGAAATTGGATTACTGAGTTACACTTTGTACTATGGGCATATCGCACAACACCCTGAGCCGCCATTAGAGAATCACCCTACATGCTATCCTTTGGAAGCAAAGCAGTTATTCCAGTTGAATTGGGCCTACCTACACATAGGGTACTCAATTTCAACTCTCACATGAGCGATTTGATGAGACGCTTAGACCTGGACATGCTCAAGGAAGTTCGAGAAGACGCAGTAATTAGGAACACTGCCGACCAACAGAGAAAAACCATGTTCTACAACAACAGAGTGAAGAAATGTGACCTCAAATAGGGGGATTATGTTCTCAAGAAGGCGATTCAAAAGCATAACAAGCTAGAAGCTAACTGGCATGGGCCTTACAGAGTAACTACATTTGTTTTCCCTCGGACCTACATAATAGAAACTTTAGAGGGGGAAGAATTTAAAAATGCATGGAATGCAGAGCATTTGCGCAAGTATTACCAGTAATGCAGACTTACATGTACACATTTCTCTTTACATGAATAAAAGTGTTGGTTTTTCCATATTCCTTTTTTGCTTAATTTTTGTTAGAGTACTAGTGCTACACACTAGATCAATTCTGGTTGATCAACATCATCAACCATCAACTAAAGTTGGTCGGCGTTCAACAACCACCAACTTCGGTTGGTCGGCATCAATAAATTTGACCAACAAAGTTGTCATAACAATCATATAAGGCAAAGCCTATTTGATGACGGATGATCTCAAGAGATATCCCAAACTAGGCAAAAATATGGGTGACTTCACGGGGCATCCACTATCTAGGCACCAAGGTAATCCCAATGCGATTACTACAACTAAGCAGTAACATGGGATGAAAATCACCCTATTGCTTAGGCACTAATGGGTGTTAAGTCAATACAACTACACAGCAAATGGGGCAAGCTCCATTGTCTAGATAAAATAGGATAAATTGTCCCTCTACATATATATATATAGATATACATTCATCAACAAAAATGAGAAACATATCTCACAATGTACTTCCAAGCAAATACATGCCAACTTTTATTTATTAATCACAAGGAGACTACATAAACAAGAATATTGTTTCATTAAGTACAAATTTCCTATTCTATGCGCTATTTTCCCTTTGATTTTTCCACAGGTTCCATCCCGGATGGAGGGTCATCTAATGCATAGGGAGAATTGATAAAGTTCATATCTGGTAGCATTCTGATGTTTCTCGGACATGGTCGATCAAGTAAATGTTAAGGACAAGATATCTCAAAATCTGAATGAAGCTGGTAATCACTAAGATACCGGGAGATCAAACACCGAGGAATGGCACGAGCTGGAATCCAGCTGACATCGAGATTAAAGGAAGGAATAGGCAATTCAAGTAATCTAGGATCACACCAATCCCACAAGGATAGTCCTCAATCAACTTTGATTACACATAAGGCATTCAACCATCCTTGTTTGTATCCCTCGTTATTGGATTATTGCAACCGAGCATCGATATGGCATAGAGCTTCATTGTATCCAACCATCCAAAATTCTCTAGGCTGTTTGTGAAATTGATAAGTCAAATTCTCAAGCTGCTCATGGAGCTTGTTCACCAAAATGTCTTTACTTTCTAGTGCAGAGCTCTGGTTGGAGAGTTGGTCCGTAAGACTCTGAATTTTTCTAGACATTTCTGCCATTGATTGATTTTTTGCCGTCAATTGAACGACTTGATTTTCCAAAGCCAGTTGGGTCCTCGTCTCTTCAATATTAATCCGACCAGCCCTTGCTCGTCCACGGGTAGAAGGCTTTGCTCTGCCACGAGTAGATGGGGTAGATCTGGTTCATTTAAAAGTCTCCAACTCTTCTCTCAAGGCAACATTCTCAGTTTCTAAAAAGAAAAAGCCTTCATCATTAACTGGAACCAAAGCTCTCAAAGAAGATGAGGCGATATATTTGAGTTGTTTCACTTCCTCTTGCAACGCAATATTCTCTTGCTCTAGCAGCTTGGAAATATTCCTATGCTCTTCGATCTCAAGTTTCAGTACACTTTTCTTTTTTTCCATGGGCAGAGATGAACTTGTCATAGCCCACTCAACTGTTGGTATTTTTTCTCATAACCCTCGTGTAAGAGTGTAGTGGTTTCCTTGTGCGAAAGCTGGAGCTCCTCGATCATCCCTTGAAAGTCTTCAATTATTTAGTAATAAGCCATGTTCTTGGCCACAACACAATTAAGCAAACACTTCAAGTATTGTTATGCATCAACTGCTCGCTCAGAGGCATCTGATCTAAGGATATCAATTATTTCGGTCTCAGTAATATCTGCATGACCCACTTTGAAGTAATCATTACATTTTTTCATCAACTCAGTGTCATCAGCTGATAAAAGTTCCATCCTGGTAATAAACTAGCAAAGACAAATAAAAACACATCAACAATCATAGAGACAAGAACAAGTCAAGGAGATATTCAAAGTAGACGACAACAACCCATTTTATAGATCATAAGAGGAGAGATTACAACCAAAGTTACAAGAAAGAGAATAAAAGCAGAAGAACAACATAAATAAAGAGCCGAGCAACACTACACCTTCTCATTATTTCCTATAACATCATCAGCAGATTTGGACGAAGAAGCTGGTTGCTCGGGAGGCATTTGATTTTGCTCGGTAGAAGTTGATGCTTGCTAAACTTTCTCGGAGGATGGAGGAGCATTAGAAATAGGGATTTATTCTACTATCATCAATGAAGACTCATCAAATGTATCTTCATCTTCTTCTTCTTCGTCAATAGTAGGAGGAGGGCCATGAGTGTGTTTTTGGAACAACTCTGAATTATCCGCAACATTCAACTATCTTAATGTTGCGACACATCTATCCTAGACGTACTTCAGACTTGCGTATTCCATCTGGAAAGTAATCGAGGTTAAGTCTCTATTCCACCCCTTATCCCAACCAGAGCTGAACGATTTCTTCACCGCGAATTTTTTTTTCATCTTCTCAGAAGAAGCACGTTCCTCGTCAAGCCTCACCTTCTCCTTAAGGTCTTTTTAATGTCATTCAGCCTCTTCAAGCTTTCCATCATCCTCTTTCTTATTGACAACGACAACCTTTAATGTTTCCTCCAACTCCTTGGAGGCATTTATATATTGGTCACGAGCTGACTCTGCAGATAGAATCTTCTTTTCCCATGCAGCATTATCTTCATCGTATTTCTTTCGGGCGTCCTTCAAGGCTTGAGATAACCCAACAAAAGCTTCTTCAATCCCACTGGATGAGGTTGAAGCCTTGATAACCTCATCGATACTATTAAAGCATGTCATAAACTAAAAAAAATGAAGCTCAAATTAGAATGTGAATACATTATATGGAAAGAAGTGCTAGGAATAACGGTATATACTGACGCGATATGTTGGGTCGAAAAACCAATGACTTTCTCCCGTGAAAGGGAACCCTCAGCAGCTCGATAGTCCATAATGGTCCAAGACTTGATCAAATTCCTGGCCGAACTTAGGGTAATAAAAGCTGGAGCGCTAGTCCCTGAGGAGGGATCCTCAATATCAGAAGGTCGAGCAGCAGTTTCTATAGGTCTTTCTGCAAGACCTCTCCTCAATCTACATAAAGGAGCAGCTTCAATCAAAGGTGCTACCTCTTCATGCTTAATAGCAACACCTAAATCAAAGGTGCTGCCTCTTTTGGGACAGTAGGAGGTTTCCTGCCGACTTTCTTGACAGGTGAAATTATTCCTTTGGAGGAAATAGCATCCACTTTCCTTGTCCCTTCAACTAGGACATCCCATTTGCTCTTCTTTGCCCCTTCAGTACCAGGAGCATCCCTGGCAAAGAACACGGGCATTATCCTTTTCCTTGTCAGTAAATCAGCAATAGATGCACCCAAATTAGAAGAAGGTTCTTCGGCACTTGCTCGAGATGATGGTACTTGATCAGGATCAATTACCACAGGCGGGGCAAGAGGACACGCAATGAAAGAAGTGGTGGTGTTTTTGTATCTCAACAAATAGGAAGCAACTCTAATATGCTCCCCACAAATTTATTGGTGCAAGCCCCAGATAAGTTTTAAAACTTTTATATTGATGTCGCTCTCTTTTGGGGGATTTCTTTTGTTATCAACTACAAAAAGTAAAATAAATATGAGTGACGCATTTTATCAAACCTAAACAACGCTAAATCGAATAATTAAAAACAACCTATCCCATTGCTATAAAGTGGACATCTGGGACCTCGGTACACATCATTTCCTTTTAATGGAGGGTGTTGGCAATTTTTCAGCATGACCCCATGGTCAAAGTAGTCCCTATTGGCATAGGGAAGATTGACCACTAAAGATCTATTGGAAAACTTAGTTTTTAAATAAAATATGGTATCACTGGTAACCCATTTATAACAAAATATAATCTTAGGGATCCCTAAGTGAGTCCCATGAATTTGGTTTAACCTATAAATGCCAGTAACTACCCTCCATGTATTTGGAGCTACCCTCGTAGGAACAATATCGAAATATTAGCAAAACTCTAGACACATGGGATTAGGCGGAAAAGAAAAGCCACATTCAGATATGAAAAGTGAAGGAACCCAGTGTCCCTGGACCAGAGAAAATAAATCAGATGGAGAAGGAGGTTCTTCCAGAATAACCCAAGAGGGAATCACAAAATCGGCTAGAAATTTATCCAAAGGTTAGACAAGATAAACCATGATGACTAAAAGCAAAGAAAGAAGAAGGAATAAATGCTTACATAATTGGAGAACTCTACTAAGGAGGACGATGGAAAGAACGATAGTATAAAAACAGAGTTTAGAAATCTGGGAGTGAAAAGTAAATGACGATTCTTTTCCTATCGCTTTTAAATGTCTTGCATTGGGAAATAGGAAAATAAATGATTACTAGAAAAGACGATTGCATTTCCAGGGATTAAATGATGAAAAAGATGCAAATACCCAAGCGTCTGGCGTAGATTCAAAATATTTACAAATTTGCCATTTTGCGATCAAATTATGAGACTAGAGGAAAAGATCCTAAGTGTTGGAGATATGTAAGTAATAAATACATACAAAGGTGTTCGAGAAACTTTCAAATAAAATATTCCACGCTCTCATATCAAAACTCAACTGTGAAACATTGGGGGCTTATGTTGATATAAAAATTAGGCAGCTGACATGGACTAATCATATAAAGACACGTAGCCTCTTACGTGTAAAGTACATATGCTCCCTGAGCTATAAGGCATGCCGATCTACATAGCCTTCCGAGCTAATCAGCGTGCAGAGCATCTGGACAGGAAGATCGAGCGACGACTGCACATTTAATGAACATTGGATTTAATGAACATCCTTATTGTACAAATGTATATGTCTATTAAACAATGACACCTTGTCTATTTATACTGATAGACCCAAGGTTATAAATACATTATAACACCCCCATAAGTGGGTAATTAATCTCTTGTAATCATCATCGAGATTAAGGCAAACATCGACAATACAAGAACAGGGGATGTAGGCCATTTTCATTTTGGCTGAACCACTTTAAAAATCTATTGTCTTATTTTCTTTATTCCTTTTTAATCTGTGATTAATTTATTAGATCGAATCTAGGTTTTTACATGAACATTCATGATTGAGAGGGTTAAAACTAGTTTGGAGAAGCCATTTTCTGACGTCGCTTCAAACTTCTTTGCATTCTCAAGATTTCTCCAACTTCTTACTGTGCTTTCTCACTTCCAGGTCTCGTCTTTTGTCTTAGAAATTCTTCCTTATCTTCGCATCTTCTTTTCTTTTGGTTTTACATTGCCTCAAGAAGATTCTTACTTCATAAGTTCTTCAAACTCCTTCTCCTTTCTTTTTCTGTTGGAATTTCTTCATTATCGTTGTTAGGGTTTTTCTTGTCTGATGGCAAAAATAGGCAATATGTCGATACCTAAGTTTAGGAAATTTTACAATATTTCAAGTTGGGTAGATTTTGAATGTGCCCCTGTTCTTCGTAATGTTAGATACATTAAGGACAATCATTAAATACATGTTCTTATATTGTCCCGGGCGGGTCTGATTTTTCCCCCAAATCGCTTGTTTTTGCATTTCATTAGTTATTTCTAGATACTTCCTGCACAGTGCTCTCCAAATATTTGGAAGATTATCAATGGTTTACATAGAATCAATCAGCTCTATGGCACCAATCTAGGTCTTGTTGAAATTTTTTATTGTTATTCTTTCTCTCGAATGAGCTTCGATCTCCTTTATCTCAAAGCTAGGAGTCCTGATAGGGTATTTGTGGTTAATATACCTGATTCCCACAAGGACTATTAGAAAAAGGGGTTTATTTCCTGGAACTGGCAGTTCCCTCCCCAAACTGAAGGGGCGAGGTACAGAGGACCTATGATTACCTTTTATGGGGAGGGAATGTAGGTAGGCACAACTTGTGTTCTATTCATTAATTTTTTATTAATGTACTACCTTTCTTATATTTTCATCTTCTCTTTTTTCAATAAATATTTAGCTGACGGCAAGCATTCACGATCAGCCGCTGAGTTGGTCAAGGCTTGGAAGATTAGGGAATATTGGGCAAACGGTGAGCATTCGTGATCAGCCGCATTCCTCTTGTAATATAAGAACATCGGGTCCTGCTTCATCTCCCGAGTCATGGATAGTATTCCTTAGTTAGATATCATAGGAGAGCTTGCTGGTGACCCAATTCAATTAGATGAGGAGTAAAGCAACTCTATTGAAGAGAGTGAGGAAGCTGATAGGGGTGGATATAAAGGTGATTATAGTGAGGAGATCTCATGCGATGAAGAATCTTCCAGTTCGAAGGGGGTTCAGAGGATTCAGATAGCTCCAGCGAGGAAACTATGGCTCCACCTAGGAAAAATATGATCCAGAATGATGATGAAGACAATGTGTTACTGGCTCGCAGGATGAAGAAGCAAAAATCTGGGAGTGTGGATACTTCCACTGGATCAAATACTATTGCTCATGAGATGGAGAGGAAGAAAAAAGGGGAGGCATTGGTGAAAGAGAGAGAGAGAAAGAAAGAAGAAGAGAGGAAGAAGAAGGAGAGAGGGGAAGAGAGAAGGAGAGAAGAAGTGAGGAACAAGACAAGGCAGTCTCTGGTGCCCGTGTCTGCTCTGGTTGAGGTGATTCCATTGCCATTTCCCCTCAGTTGGCTTCGGCGGTGCTCGAGAGAGCAGTTTTGCCCGCTGATTGCTAGAGGTCATCTAGCATAGGGACCGACCAGTTAGCCCTGAAGGCAAGTCAGGGGCTAGCCTTGGTAAGTTTCTTTTAACTCTTCTATTTTTGTAGTTCTACTTTTAATGTCTCTCTCTCTAATGTTCTTTTTCTTTTTGCAGTTTGTTTTTTACTTTATCGTCCTCTATCGCAGCCGCGATGAGATGGCGAGGAAGAATGATGAGTTGGAGGCAAATTTGAAGGTTACCACTGCTGCTCAAAAGTCTTTCGACCTTGACTTGACCAAGGATAATAAGGAAAAAGAGGCCACGGACAAGGATCTCGAGGAGTTTATACAAGAAAACTAGCGATGGTCAAGGAGAATAAGGTGCTCACTAGGAAGTTGAAGAAGGTGGAGTCTGAGGCTGCCACTCTCAAGTAGAGTTCGTATAATGCTGGATGGGTTACAGCGTACGAGGATGGTGAGGGACAAATTGTCTATATTAACCATATCAACTTCAGGAAAGGTTGGGATAAGTCCTTGCTCGCTGCCTAGGTGGATGTTGATTCCTCCCTCATTGATGAGAACGACCCTGGCCCAAAGCCTATTATGGATGAGGTGCCTTCTACCAGTGAAGGAGCTCCAGTTGTTCAAACCACTTCTGCTGATGCTCCCCTTGATCAGATGGTAGTGATTTCTCCATCCGAGGGAGGCATACCTGGGACTGTCGTAGATAAAGGGAAGAAACCAGCGTCCTCAGAGCAGGTAGAGGTTGCCCGTTTGTCTTCTTTTGGAAGATTTTTGTATTTTCATATTTCTATTGGTCTTTCTTTTTTATGATGTACATTGAACCTTCTTTTAATGAAATGAAACTATGTTCCCTTCTGTGTACTGATTTATTTGTTCTCCAACACTTATATGGTTTGTAGCTCATTGATGTTGAGGAATATATTTCCTTTGCCTCTCAACTAGTAAAAATTCTTGGTCCTAATGCGAGTAATAGAGTTTACCGTTCCTTTGTAAGAATTTGCAATTCCCTTAGGTCGAGGAATCAGGATTATAAGGATCAATCAGAGCTCGTTGCCAAGCTTAAAGATAGGCTCCAAGATATGGATGAGGTCGGCGCTTCTGTTCAAGAAGAAGTGTATGCTCTGAAGGCTAAGCTTATGGATTCCTTCGAGGTTAATCAAGTTAGAGAGGTACTACAACAATAGAATGATGCTCCAAGGAGATAAGTCTCGCATCTTAGGGAAAATGCATCGAGCATTTCCCCTCGAGTTTTGCGTGATTCCTCTTCATCGGCTAGTCCTCGAGCTGGTACTGATGAAAGTGGCTCGGCTAGGGAGATTATCGAGATCCGAGGTGATGTTCACAGGGTGTATGTGATAACTATCGATCTTCAAAATGATGTTACCTCATTGAGGCACCAATTTCAGAAAGGTCCTCGGCAGGTGTGGGATGACGGTTATGATCAGGGTCAGACCGATGCTCCGATGAACTTGAGGGAGGTTAAAGAGTTATCCTTCATTAGAGGATGGTTGAGTGCTCTTAGAGAGTTATAGGTTTCTAGGAACTCCGTCCTCTAGTATCATTATGAGATCTCCCCCTCAACTTTGATGTCGAACCCATTCAGGAGGGATGATCGATGGGTTCCCATAGATGCGATCCCAAGGCAGATCATAGAGCCAAACTCAGATGAAGTTGAACAGGAATTAACTCCTCACCCATATGATGGCCGAAGGGCGCGAGTGGCTGATTATCTTGCACAGCGACCTAGTTCCCATTAGGATTTAATTTACTCAGCATGTGTAACTCCTTGTATATGTAATGATTCAATAAAACAGTTAGGTTTTGGGCAATTTTCTGACTAAACATGTGTTGTGTATTTTTACTTTATTAATTTCTTGTTCAACTATCTTGGGTTTTTTAGCCGACTAGACTTGATGTAGGTGGAGTTGGATTATTGAGTGAGTATCCCCCCAGTCCAGTATGCTTTTAGTATACCAATATTCCTTACTTTACCCTTTAGGTTTTGTCATCACACTTCCTTAAGCCTAATTGTGGCAATGGCGAGGATACACGTCGTGTTGGATGTTCTATCCAAGCAGGATTTTTTCAGCCAAATAGTGTTGGAGACTAACCTGGGTTGGTCATGTTTCCTAAGGGTCCCCTGTAGGGCTTCATATCTTTCCAGGGGAAATGCTAGGAGGTCATTCGTGTTTGATGATGAAGGCCGGAGGAGGGTCATTGCATACTGACCCTTCTTTAACACGTATCTCGTGATCTTTGTTTTGTGCGTTAAGGAGGGAGCTTGTAACTTGGAAAAGGTGCATGAATTATAATTTATTTCAAGACTTCATAGAATGCCACTGTCAAACACTTCTTTATTAATCACAAATGAATTGAAAATTTCAACATTTAGTTAAAAAAAAAACTAGAAGTAGAATTTCTTCAAATTGGCTACATTCCAAGCTCGAGATATCTCCCTACCCTCTAGCGTTTCTAAGTGATAGGCTACTTGTAGGTCGGCTCTTATCACCTTGAATGGACCCTCCCAGTTTTGTCCTAGCTTGCCATCCGATGGTTTTATAGCACTTCCAAGAACTTTCCTAAGGACATACTCCCTAACCTGGAATGCTCTTGGATTGACCATCTTATTGTAGTGCCTTGCTAGCTGTTGATGATAAGCTGATATTTTCACTAGAACCAGCTCTCTTCGTTCATCATCTAAGTCAAGGTCAGCGAGCCGATCTATATCGTTCTGGCCTTGGTCAACCAGGGTGGTCCTCATGGTAAGAAGGCTAGCTTCCAAGGAGATAATTTCCTCCATCCCATACCTTAGTGCGAATGGTGTTTCTCCAATTGCACGTCATGGGGTAGTGCGGTAAGCCCATAGGATGTGGGGTAGTTTGGTTACCGTTGCCCCCTTAGATCGTTCCAAGCGCTTCTTCAATACATCGATCACTATTTTATTGGAAGCTTCAGCCTGTCCATTGCTCTGAGGATATGCCACAGAGCTAAAGTAGTGCCTGATCCCGTGGTGACTGCTGAAACCCTAGAAGAGGCCACTTTCAAACTAGGTTCCGTTGTCAGTGATGATGGTCTTGGGGATCCCAAAATGGGTGACAATGTTCCTCCATATGAATCTTACCATGTTCACATCTCTAATGTTTGCCAACGGCTCTACCTCTATCCATTTGGTAAAGTAGTCTGCTGCGACCAACAGATACTTGCGATTACCGGTTTTGGTAGGAAGAGGGCCTACGATGTCCATTCCCCACTGGGAGAAAGGCCATGGGCTGGTAAGTGACTTTAGATCACTGACTGGATGGTGAACCATAGGAGCGTGAAGTTGGCATTTTTTCACTTGCGAGCATATATTCTAGAGTTTCTCTACATGTATGGCCACCCGTAGCCTTCTTTAATTTCTTGGAAATCTTGCGACCTGCCCCCAATGTGACTTCCATAGATTCCCTCGTGGAGTTCATGCAGAACTTGGTCGACGTCCTTTAGAGGAAAGCATTGGAGTTAAGGACCAGTGAAAGATCTCTTGTATAGCTTGCCATTAGAAGATAAGTGAAAAAGAGCAGCTTTGACTCTTATCTGATGAGCGATCTTCTTATCCGTTGGTAGTGAACCATCCTTCAAATAATCCCTTAAGGGGCCAATCTAACTGGGGGTTATTTCAACCTGAAGAACATGCTCCATGCGTGGCACTTTATCAATCTGGTTAATACTTGGCTGGGCGAGAAAATCAATCGAAATTGTTCTCTTTAAGTCAGAATTGATTGCTGAGCTTAGGGCTACTAGGGTGTCAGCATGGCTATTCTGTCCTCTGGGAAATTATTAGACGTTGACTTGTTTAAAGTTGGCCATAATTTTTTTCTTGGCGAGGTAGGTTGTCGTCTTCTCATAACTAGCATTGAAATCACCACTTATCTTGTTGGAGACGAACTGTGGGTTGTCGAACACTTGGAGTTTCTTTGCTCAAAGCGCTCACACTTTCTGAAGCCGCCTGCGATTAGTGCTTCATATTCTGCTTCATTATTGGAGGCTTCAAATCCAAGCCTGATTCCTTGCTCGAGTATTACATCTTCCGGGGTAATCAGCACGATGCCTACTTCTGCCCCTTTGGAGTTGGAGGATCTATCAACGAATAGACTCCAGATGCCTGACGCTGGGGCCACTTATTTCTAATGAATAGTTTGGTTATGGTCATAAGGATGATCTCCTATAAACTCTACGATAAAGTTGGCGAGGACCTATCCTTTGATGGAATTCGTTGGCTGGAACTGAATGTCAAATTGCCCGAGCTTTACTGAACATTTTGATAGTCATCCTGACAGGTCTACTTTTGTCAGCACTTCTCTAAGAGGGTGGGATGTAAGTACGATGATGGAGTGGGCTTAAAAGTAATGTTTTAATTTCCTTAAGACTACCACTAGTGCAAAGGCACACTTTTCTAGTGGTAGGTAGCGTTGTTCGACGTCCAAGAGAGTCTTGCTCGTGTTCTTTCGCATACGAGTGCAGAACTCACAGTATGACTGGAAACTATGAGGTACATGTATATATAGTCATTCTCTTGAGGAATTAAGAGAAAGGGTTATGTGCTGAGGTAAGCTTTGATCCCCTCTAGTGCCTTCGAGCAATCCTCATTCCACTCTACATATTTGCTTTTCTTCCATAATTGGAAGAATGACTGACACCTTTTGGATGACTTTGAGATGAACGGATTTAGGACGACGAGCATCCCCGTGAGCTTCTGCACGTCTCTTATCATACCGGGGGTTGCACCCTATTGATGGCATTAATTTGGTCTGGGTTGGCTTCAGTACTTCTCTTTCTAACCAAGTACCTAAGAAATTTTCCTTATTGGAGGATTTCGAAGGTCCTTGATAGGTCAGAGAGGTGGTCTTATTTAAGCTTGCTCTTGATGAACATATCATCGATGTAGGCCTCCATAGTGCTTCCCATTTGGTCTTTAAACATTTTGGTGACCAACCGCTGGTAAGTTGCTCTGACATTTTTGAGCCCAAAGGGCATTACCTTGTAGCAATATAACCCAACTGTGATGATGAATACTGTTTTGTCTTGATCTATCTTGTACAGAGGGATCTGATGATACCCGAAGTATGCGTCCAGGAAGCTCATCCTTTCATGAACCGATGTGGCATCCAGGAACTGTTCAATCTTCGGGAGAGGAAAACTGTCTTTAGGGCAAGCTCTGTTAAGGTCGGTGAAGTCAATGCAGACTCTCCACTTTCCATTGTTTTTCGGGACTACTAATGGGTTCGACACCACTTAGGGAATTGAACTTCCCATATGGATCCTACATCTAACTCTTTTTCCACTTCCTTCTCCATAACCTTGGCTTTCTCGGGGGTAGTTTGCCATGCCTTTTGTGTGATCGCCTTGAAAGCTAAATTAATGTGCAGCCGATGACATACCACACTGGGATCAATCCCAGGCATCTCGTAAGGTTCCCATGGAAAAACGTCCAAGTTACTCCTCAAAAGTAATGTCAGTTCCTTCTTCTCTCGATCTGTGAGAGAGGCTCCGATTAAAAACATCCTATCTTCTTTATCGCCACTAGCTGCGACTTACTCTAGGTTCTCAATGGCCCTTTTAGAAGGGAGGAGCCTGGTCTCCTCCACTCCAGGTCTTCCATATCTTAGCTACTATTGGGAAGGTATTAAACCTTTCTATTCTCCAACCTTCTCCTTGGCTTTCTGAACTTTCTTTTCTAGTTTGTGGAGAATGGATAATATATATCACCTCCTCGCCATCATTTTATCCCCATGAATCTCCACTACTTCTCGATCAGTCACACATTTGAGCTTCTAATGATAGGTAGACGGGACGACCTTCGTTGCGTGCAGCCATCCTCTACCGAGGATGGCTTGGTAAGGTGCATCAATATCGACCACGAGAAACTCGATCATTTTTTATATATTTCTTGCCCTTACTGGTAGGACAAACTTTCCCAGCGAATCCAACTAGAGGAATACTGACTTCCTTTAGGTCGGCGACGCTTAACTTCAACTTCCTGAACAGGTCGAGGTACATTACTTCAGAAGATCTACTTTGGACGACGAGCAACCTGTCGACGTCATAGTTAGCTATCCTGAGTGCAATGATCAACGCATCATGGCGTGGGGTTCTTACTCCCACCAGGACCTCATATGTGAAAATAATATGCTTAATGTAGTCGACATCTTCTGCTCACGGATGCTTCCCAGCTTGTGTTTTGGCTGGATCGATCTGAAAATCTTGCATTACTGCCATAAGCTTTTTCACTTCCATCTGAGTTGTATTTCCCTAGATCTGCTTTAGGTTGGATGACCCATGAATTAGAGCAAACTCATGGACGATGTTCTCCTTGAGCACATTATCAGATCTCCGATCTCCATTGGCAGCTACGTTCTCTGCCTTTTTCTCTACGAATTCGTTCAAGTGCCCGGCCTCGGCTAACTCCTCGAGGTGAGACTTGAGATCCTTGCAATGGTCGATTTTATGCCCGCCCTCCTTGTGGAATGCATATCTTAGTGCGTTATTTCTCTTAGAGGGGTCTCCACCCATCTTCTTGGGCCACTTGATGAACGATTCTTCCTTGATCTTTGCGAGAATCTTGTATATCCATTATTTGAAAATTGTATTTACTGCTTTAAATTATTTCGAGGCATCACTCTTATTCCCATTATTAGGGAAACTCTTATCCCCATTCTTATTTCCTTTCTTTTGATTTTCAGTTTTGTCGCTGCTCTTGTCGGCAAACTTCGCGCGACCATTCTCCCATGCACTGAGATAGGTCACATCTTCAAATTTGGACTATTTTTTAATACGAGCCATTAAGTCTTCAATGATCGTCGCCCCCTTCTTAGTGAGGGACTAGGGTAAGAGGCAGGATCTGGGTGAACTAATCTTAAAGGATGCCATGACGACCTGCTCTGAGCGATCGTTAACCTCATTGAATCACTCCCAATATCTCTTCGCGTAGTCTTTGAGGCTCTTCTGGGGCATTTTTTTCATTGTCAACAAAGCGTCCATCCTCTTCGGATGGGAGGTGCTGTTAATGAAGCGATCTGTGAAGAGCTTTGACAGGGACTATAATTTTTCAATGGATTTGTGAGGGAGCTTCTCGAACTACTATTGGGCCACGTCGTGCAAGCTCAACGAGAAAATTTGGCACATCAATGCGTCCTTGTGGTTCCAGAGGATCATGGCCTGCCTGTACTACCGGACATGGTCCATAGGATCAGTCTTTCCATCATAGATTTTGAATCTGGTCATTGCGAACTTCTTGGGGGCTTCTTCCTCCTCTATTTCCCTTAGAAAAGGGGATTTCGTCTGCATCCTGAGACCTCACCTAGATAGCTCTCTGGTCGATCTGGCACCCCTATGTGCTGGGTGTTGGTCCATTTCTCTTCGAACCAAATTTCGTATGTCGTTGTTTCCTCGACCTGGGCTCCTAGAACGACGAGATAATTGTTTTTGCATGGACCAGTTGTTATCTGACCTGTGTCCCCCAATTCTTTGAGACCCACATCTTGGTCTCCTTCCTCGGTTGCGAGATCTTCTCACCTGAGGGATAGAAGTGTGGTAATGACGTTGCCTTACGCTGCGATGGAGTTCTCTCTCCATCTTCTCCAGTCTTCTAGTAAGGTGAGCGTTCTCAACTTCCTTCTTGTGAGTGGCTTCTTCCTATACTTGGAGCCTGGCCTCCTAGGCATTGATCAGCCTGGAAACTTGCGTGGACCTGGCTGGTCCCTGACTTTCTTCTGAAGCTTGTCGTTCTGGGCGAGGCCTAGGATTTTAGCATCGAACTTTAGATCTAACCCTGCGAGGGGCAAGGTTCTCTTCAATATCCCCTGCTTAAGGGGCATTGCTGCTCTTACCAGACATTCTAGGTTCTTGTTGGTGAAGTCTTTCTTAAAGGAAACTAATCGTTTCCCACAAATGGCGCCAATTATGGTGACAATTAATCTCAACACAAATAATAAGCAAATGGGATAATCCGAATAAATAAAGAACACAAAATAACTACAATCACACACGACACAAAATATATGTGGTTCGGAAAAATGGTCGACGTCCATGGTGGTGCTCTCTGTTTTATATTTCTCTTTACTCGAGGGGAGTGATTACAGTTACATCCCTTTTGCCCCGAGTTGAGGGTTTAATATATACTTGTAATTTTTGATGAGTGGGGGTGTTGGGAACCTCCACGTTATCCCACAATCCCTAGAATATCTCTTGAGACATTTAAGGAGTGGAATGGGTCCTAACTGAATCATTCATGTACGAAATCTTAGGCTTTGGGTCGTATTTTCCCTTATCTTGGATCGGGCTTGATCGGGCTACTCACCTTGGCCAGGATAGTTAAACGAGGTACTCATATATATAATCATGATAATCACCCTATTGTAGAAATAACTCTTAACCTCAATTAATAGGCCCTAAGGAGTTCTCAAAAGGAGAATCCATCCTACGAAATTCCTCCATCAAACCTTGCAAATTCTTGGCTAAAAACACCACTTGATCTTGAAAACTTGCAAAATCTCAATGGTGAGGTACGGGAGCATGTGGAGTAACAAGTGTGGGAGTGCGTATGGGAACATGTGTTGGAACTCGTATGGATCAAACCTAGGATCGTGAATGTGAGAAAATATCCCCACCTTAAAACTAAACTCCCTAATGTGACCTCTTTGTTTGCAATGGGAACAAACATACATGGACTTGGGTCTATGTTGCTGAAAATGCCTAAGATGCACTCTCCTTGGTGGTTTTGATCTCGTATATGGGTTATGACGAAGGACGTAACGATCCATCACAAACTCGAGAATCATCTCGAATGCGATATTGGAAGTGGATGTACCGTTATAACCTATTCCTTGCCTCTCAATGTTGCTTAACGCGGGATCGAAGAGAATCTTTCCAACCTTCTTAGATGTGTCATGTAAAGTGACCTTGACCTCTCGAGCATGTTCAAGATCAATCACGAGTTAGAATACAAGGGCTTTAAATTTCTCACGAATATGCAATAAAGGTTTAATATCTCTCGTAATACTAGCCACTAAGTTGGTCAAAGTAGGGTTCTCCATATCTGCAATAGTTAACAGCTCACTCAAAGAAACTTTCACCTTCTCGAGTTGACTCACTGATGACTCACACTCTATCAAAACATTCACCCCTTATCTAAATCACACACCTTAAGGGATAAATATTTATTAAGGTATTTCGTTTTTAACTTCTCGGTGTAAAGATCACGCCAGGATTTTTGGAGTCCACCTTCTACCTTAATCAAATTTTCTTCGTCTCTCTCACTTTTTCCATAATTATTCGAACCATAGTCGAGGCACTCACATTTAAAAATGTCCTCTTCAACGTGGTATAAACTAGAAGTACTCATGTGACTGGACATGAATGTAAGCTATGGTTCATGTGGTGATTCATCCCCGAAACTCACCAACTCGACGTCATTATCACTAAGAGGGGCCTTATGTCCAACTTTGCCTTTTCCCTATCTCTTTAGCCGAGTGGGAGGATAATGTCCCTTGTTCCCGTTTCCCTCACATTCATTACATCTCACTTCATCTTTCTCATAAACATTCTTGCCCTCGTTCTCATTTTTAATTTTCTCAAAAATCTTTTCTATGGAAGATTTTTTTTTGTTAAATTTGTGAAAAAAATTGATTCTTTTTTGCAAAAAGAGCTAATCATCCATCTCAAAATCAAATTCAGATTTAGAATCACAAATTTTTTCTTCCTTCTTTTTGGACTGATCTTTTTACGCAATCCCCATTTCCTTTTTCTTTAAAGTTTTGGGACAATGCCAATTTAATAATTTTAAAAGTCTTTTACAAGTTCTTCTAACCTAAGAATATTTAATATTCCCAACGAATTTAGTACCGTGACTCTAGGGATAAATCAGTCTAGTAGGGATGTCAAAATATTTTTCATTACTCTCGTCTCAGGATTTTTTTTACCCAAATTAAAACTAAAATTGACTATGTCTGACACATGTGCATAAAACTCATCAAAATTGTTACAAGCATTCATGGTGTGGTCACAAATTAGGTGGCGAGATTTTGAATCTTAGAAGATTTCACTGCATTTGTACCCTCATGAGTGAGTTGAAGGATATCCTACGCTTTCTTAGACATTGATCACTTCATGATACGACAAAACTCGTTATGGGTAACAGCTCTAGGAATAGCACTTAAGTCGCGAAAGATGTAAATACTTCATTTAAATTCATCATCATTCCAAGAAGTGGCAGGTTTAAGACTTTCAACAATGTCTTTGGTCATAATTATAGGCCTCCACCCTCTTTCACACTTAAGCCAGACAAGCTCGTCAATTTTTTTCAAAGCCGACCTCATTCGATCTTTCGAATATGCATTATTAGACCAATAAAAAATAGGGAGCCTATTTTACAAATTAACCATAAAAACCTAAATTTTTAAGATCACACAACAATTGAACACCAATTTGAAATATTGATATCGGGAAAAAAATCTGTAAAAATGATCACACAATATTTTAGTGCAACGTTCTCTTATACCAATTTGATAATACGAATTTTATGGATTTATTCGTATCTTAGTCCAAACGCATACAAATTCAAATTTTAACAAATTTTATCTTGGATTAATATAGCGTTCAAGTAATGTTTAATTCCAAATTAAATATGCCAAATCAAATAAACAATCCAAGCATGCGAAGAAATAAGGAAAAATTCCTTTCAGGGAAAATCTTTTGATTTCTAGCACTGTATAGACTTGATAGACACTACATGACTTATAGCCTACTTATCACACTAAGTATAATGCGTATTTCTTCATGTCTTCTATAAATACGGCACATTCCAACACTATCCACAAGACGTGGTCTTCCCTCGATATCCACCAATCAGCCTTTTTTTTTACACTAGATCCTCGATATCACAAATTAGCAGTAGAGAAATTCTCTAAAAGAGTCTTTTCACAAGGAATTTGTTTTTCTTAATTTGGTAAAGTTATCTCTAATGTTCGAAGGGGTTTGTATAAAAATTTGATAGAGTTTAGTCATACAAAAACCCCAAAAATGACTTAGAAAATAGTCTAATCTCGTATCTCTATTTATAAGGAAGTTTGTTACAAAGAGATAGGCATTAGATAGTTGGATCATATTTCTTTAAAAAATAAAAACTCTCACGATCGTTCGAACGACCTGTTACTCATTCGAACGGTGTACCCTTTTTCATCCGAACAGGTTTCCAACAAAACTTTGAATGAAATTCTAGAGCTGACCAAATATGCGTCCCTTCAGATCTCGTTCAAACGTGGGAAACTTGTTCTAATGATATATCTAATCTTATTTAAACAACATTCAATGAAACTTTGAACGACATTCCATAACTGACCAAATGGCGTTGTTCGAGATTTTGTTCGAATAAAGGAGTCTCGTTCTAATGACACGGTGTAAACTCGTTTGAGTAACATGTCAATATCGTTCTAACGAGTTAGTGAGATTTCAAAAAAATATTTTAAAAAACATTGAAAACATTTTAAAATGCAAACATCTGGAAAATTAAAGTTTTTACCAAACTACACCATCTTGGGTAAAGTTGTGATGAATAATATTTAATCTTGGAAATGTCATCAGCTTCTTGTATGCGAATACATAAAAGTAGCCATGAAGGTGCAATGGTGTGTAACGGGATTAGCCAAATAAAACTCTAAATTAAGTAATTATAAAACTTGCTCTTATAGTAACGTCTCCTAGCACCAGCTTCCATAGTTTCTCCATGACAAGGTTAGGCTTGGACTATAGATTTATCAATTATTCTTTCTTTTTAACTTTTGTTTTAGTTCATGTTCATCTTATTTTAATATTTTTTTTATAGGAAAGTACTAGTAATCATATCTTATACTTAATATGACAATGGAGGTACCACATAAAAATCCTCCACGGTTCATACTTAATTCCCATTTACCATATTCTCTCACATTAAAATTAAACCTAATTTATTCAACTTCAATAAGGCACCTTATTTCATATTTTAACTCTTTCACTTTCTTATTTCTCGCTTACTAGTCCTAACCCTTTGAATTCTTACACGAGGTTGTTCCTCTTCTCCACTCTCTTTAATTTGTTTAAAAATCTTCGATTACAAAATACAAATATAACCGACACGATGCTATTCAATGACTCACCGCCAATAATGAACAATCTACACATTGATGATTTACCATCTCTAGTAGTAGTTTATAATCAGGTTAGTTACAATGGTCGTGGAGATGATTTGAGTTGTTAAGGTAAAATACAAACAATCAAATATTTTTTAACGGTAATGGTCTCTCAAAACTATACATATACATTATTTTCTTTAACTATAGTAAACACGTTGAACATAATAGTTATCGAAACTTATTGTTTGAAATATTTTTCTTAGTGGTATTTGTATTGTACACAATCGTTTAGGTATATGCAAACTAAGTGTTCGATAAATTTTCTCTTTAGTTTTTTTTAACTGAATTTTTAGCTGAGATGGGGAGATGAATGTTTAGATTTGTATGCCTCTCTTTTGCCTTTTATACATTAGTTTATTATGATGGATAGATTGCAAATAATAATCGATGGATAAAGTGTTCAATGATTTAATAAGGCAAATGTTGGATATCTAAAAAAAGTGAAGATTTACTTTTCACTTTTCAGATATGCTTGCTACCTTATTTAATTATCCATAGTAGTTACCAGTATTTTTGTATGGTTTCCACTAATTAATCATAGCAGTTTCACATTTTTTATTGATTATCAATACTTAAGGTTGAAAGAATGACAATGTTTTATCTATGGGGCATTTGATATCTAGGATTTGTGTATGCATAGTTATGTGATTGATGGCTTTACATTGTTTCAATTATTGTATATTCTTAATTTCTCACATTGTGTTTAGTATTGTGATTGTTATGGGAAATATAAAATAAGACAATGAGTCTTTAGTTTAATGTTAAGGGAGAATACATAGAATTTAGTAATGTTGGTGGTTCATGACCTATATATTAACTTTTTTATTATTAATCTCTCAATTTAATTTCATTAAGATATGTTCTTAAATTATCTTTGACTTAATGAAAGCCTATTAATTAAAGCATATTGTAGTTTTCTAGTGTTGGTAGTTATGTTTCCATAAATATTGAGAACAAATTCACATTTATCTTCAATAGTTATGATTATAAGCGGTTTATCATAGTTTGTTTGGTTGTTCACTATTTTTAATTCATATATTAACATTATGTAAAACATTAGTTTTTGAACTAGAAATTAGTGGACAAAGAGAAAATAGTTAGATACATAAAATACATAAGGTTTGTAGGATGGATTTATAGAGTTGTTTCTCATATATTAAATTTAATTTTCTAGTATGGATTTGTAGGGTTATTTTCCGTTATTTTTTATCATTAGATTTTCCCATGATGAGGTTATCCAACCATCCACATGTTGAATTATAATCGGATAAGGAGTCACAAATAGAGCTTATTCCTCTCCCATGAATTAGGAACTTCAACCATTGGTATTTTCTTTGCAAAATGTGTGTCGTGCTATTAGATTCTCTAATTTCCTCACTTGTCGGCAATGTTGTGGCATGGGTAAGAAGTTACTATTGGGTGAAAGCATCAAACCTACATCCCCTTCCCAATCCATTGAGTTCCATACCCTTATTTTAAAATGGGATGGTCTAGAACTTTATGACAACCCGTGATCCGAAATAGGGGGTGGCTTGCCCGATACTCCAATATAACAGGAATCATGGATGGAATCATTCTCAGCATCACAACAATATACAAAGTATACGGGATAACCACTCCATATTTCAGAAAAACGGGTTGCCAAAAATTTTGGTTTTTAAAGTTAAAGAAAGAATTTAAACAACCCAATTTAAAAAGAAGGTGTAAACCCCAAGAATATATATTACAATAACAACAATAAGCAATAACAGGACTGAATATGTTGTTGGTCAACAGGTACATACCACGTGATACAACATTTTAATGTGAATTACGTAATACATTACATTAAGAAAATACAACCATTTGGGCCACGCGCCCGAGTAAAAGACCCGATCTTGACTAGAGAACAAGGATGACGGCATCTATTTCAAAATGTCTTGTAATACCCACAAAACAGCACGGCTCGCCAAAAATTCACCGGATTTGGAAAGTCAGAACAGGCGTCCTTGCGGCGGAGCACCTGAGCGGAAACAAGATGCATGCACAACAAGAAATATGAACAGGTCAGGGCCCAGTTTTATATGATTACCAGATGAATAAAGAGTATGACAGTTATGAATGGTAAATCAGGACTAAATAGGAATATGAATCTACCTACACAATGTAAAGCATAAGCTAAAACAATTTTAATTAATCATGAACCTAATTCAATTAAACAAGTGAATAAGAATGATAAACATTAATTTAAATGCTTTCATCAAAACCTTATTCCATTTTATAGTTCCATTCCTTAACAGGAAAATATAATCAAAATTTTAAGCTCTTTATGGCTTTTATCTCAATCATTTGCTCTTTATGGTATCCCATTCCTTATCAGGAATATTATCATCGACAAATTCTCTTTGTGGCATTTCATTGTGCTCTTTATGGCACTTCATCATGCTCTTTATGGCATATCTCAATATATCAAGTCCCACTTGATTATGAATTGTTATATTTTTATAAATATAACGATTCTAAGACCGCCCCTCCGAGTTTCCCCACTGGGCGCGGCCCTAAATAACCATCATCTTCCATGGGCCTATCAAACAAGGCAGCCTGGGCACCTATCGCAACGTCGGGAAGCAGCCATATGCCTACGGGAGAGTCAAGACCACACCCAAAATATCCTCACTAGCGCAAAAAACATAACATATCGCTCATATGGCCTAGTCCACCCTGCATTCACTAGCCAGGGGGCTTCACCTCGCGCGCGAACTTCCCTTATGATGGCATTTAAATAGGTGTGTTTAAGTAAATTATTATTTACCAAATTCATTATGAAGTAAATTATCATTTACCATAATTACTACCATTTCCATTTCATTTTCATTCACCATTATTCATATGTATGTTTCATTTTTTATCCGAAACCATAATCATTTACATTTTGTAAATAATTCACCTTTTTATCCGGAGCCATACGATAATTTATATCGTCATTATAACCTCGAAGAATAAGTGAACTCCCAATTTAATTCACCCAACACCATTTTGTGGTGTTATACTATTAACCATCAAGGCCAACATAGCTCAATTGAGATTATAAAGTCTCCCAAACATAACACTACAACTCATAGTTTCATAATAATCAACTAGAAGAAAAGAATGCCCTAACATCAATTGGCATATCCCCGAAAAAGTCACCACATAACCCATTTCTAATGTAGGGTAATTAACTAACTCATCTAGGACTCTAGGACTCTAAGTTTACTTCATACAAGAAGGTTCCTAGACCCTAAACATAAAGAAAATGAATTGGAATTGAGTTATAAAATTAACTCAAAAACAGCATAAAACCGAATCGATTCGCCCAAAAAGCGAATCCGTTCGGACAATGGAACCTGGTATTCTACAAACTGTCGAATCGATTCGGCTTGGCCGAATCAATTCGGTCCAAGCAGACCTGGAAACTGGCCCTATGCGAATCGATTCGCCCAGGGGCCGAATCGATTCGACCTTGCGAATTTTCCAAGAATGGCTTACGGGTTATAAACCCTAGTTTTTCTCCAAAGCCAATTTTTACTACATTTTTACACACATTCATCAACATAAATCTACCCCAAATCATTCTACATGATTATTAACCACTAATATCCACAATTTCATCAACCTAAACCATTATTAGGGCTAGATTACCACAAAAATCAATTTTTGATCCATAAATGCAAATACACAACTATCACACAATGTACTCATCTTAAATCATATATTAGCAAGTAGAAAACTTGCCTTGGTGTGGGAATCTCAGATTTTCTTGTAGTAGTAACAATCTCCAAGCTTGAATCTCTCTCTTTTCTTCTTTCTCTCCAATTTCTCCACTCTTTCCTCTCTCTCTCACTCTCTCAAGGGCTTGTGGTGTGTAATGGAAGGAATGGAAAAGGTCGGGAGGCTTAAATCATGGGTTAAGTCTAATTCCCAGCTTAAATGGTTAATACCACATTAAAATGACTCCCAAAAGCGCATTTAAGTTAAAACTAGTCAAAAGTGCCCGGAACCTAAAAATACAATATGACACTTATTTTGACTGTCTCGCACATTTTGGGACTAACTACGCCCTCTAAAATGGCATCCGGTAATTTTATAATTTATTTCCAGTTCCGATTTCATTTAAACCACAATGTCATTAAAAACACATGACACTATAAAACATACAACATGATGATATTTACTTTCACATACAGTAAATATGCATCAATTTAGTAAATATTAACTTTCAACTCCTAAGATGAATATTTACTTCAGTTCCAACATTTTATATAATTACCTTATGCGGTAAATTAATATAAAATGAGACTCCTAAAAGCGAGGGTTGTTAGAAACTTTTCATTGTCCATATTTAGTTCTATTAATTATTTTCAAAAAATCGGGATGCTTGGATGATTGTTTCACTTAATTACATGATGCTATATATTTATTGTTTGGCTTTAAAAAACTTTAAAAAACTCTTAGTATCATTAACATGTTTGATAAAATATGGATAAGGAGATTCTTTATAGTTTGAAATGATTAGAAATGAGTGTAATTATTTTATGTCACGATTACACGAGTGAATATTGCAAATATCCATGTATTTTTCTTTTCTAAAATTATAAATATGGTTTAACCCATGGAGTGCGTTGTATGTACGAATGGGTTATGGATACGATTCGTGTGTAAAGAACAAGGTATGTTGTGCATTTAACTTTCACCACAATTTTTTTATGTCAATTCATATTTACAATGTCATTTTCTAAAATAAATATTTTAATGTATCTCGCTCTTCAATTCACTCTACCATATTTATTAATCATATTTCTTTATAACATGAGGGCATATCGTACTACTGGATGTTAAATATAGGTAGGAATAAGATACCCCCTCTTTCTAGCTCAATAAACATTCTTTTCATGTATTTTAAAACGGGGAAACATTATTCCCACGTATTATTTTCATGTTTGAAGGGGTTGCTGTAACACCCCATATTTTTTAGGATATAGAATCTAATTAATTTGGCGATAAAGGATTTAAATTATCTGGAGGAATTAATAAAATTGCTGAATTTAGATTTAATTAATTCTGGTTATTTTTAAAATTCAAGTGCGTCGTAATTTGAGGGGTTGCTGTAACACCCCATATTTTTTAGGATAAAGAATTTAATTAATTTTGGGATAAATGATTTAAATTATCTGGAAGATTTAATAAAATTGGTGAATTTATATTTAGCTAATTCCGGTTATTTTTAAAATTCACATGTGCCGTAATTTGAGGTGGAGGTTGGAAAATTTAGTTAAGTAACTCAGATGGTGATTCTGAGTGCACGGTTGATTCCGAATAATTGGAGATAGTTGGAAAAGATTACCCGAATGTAGTAATTGGGTTTTGGAGCATTTTTAGGCATAACCAAGCTCACACAGGGGTGTTGGGGTCATTTGGACTTGACACATAGGGGTAATTTCTGGATTAGAGATATAAAACCTACATTAGAGAGTTTTTGGCAAACACAACTCAATAAGAAAACCATAGTTTTTCTGAGAATAAAAGAGGTAGAAATCGGGAGAGCTTTTGGGAGCCAAACCAAGAAGAGGAGTGCGTTCTTTGTCGAATCTTCGTCTACAACAAAGGAAATCAGACCCCACAAAATTATTCAGGTTAAACTTGCTTTCAATTTAAATTGAGGTATTATGAATCATATCATGGTGGGTGTAGTAAAAAAATCTTTTTGGAGTGGGTTCTCACATGAAAAACGGGTATTTTTTGAATTGGACCATTTTTGTAGATTATAGGTTCGATTGATGTTGGAATATAATTCAAACTCGTAGAAAAGTGATTTATCTGAGGAACCCAGTGGTTAATTTTTGTTAGTTAGAATTTTAAGAATTTAATTTGTGAGAGAGAATCGTATGACACTGTGAAACCCAATTCGGCAAGGGGATAAAATTTGATGTTAATCTATGATGTTATAGTCTCCTAATATGAATAAAATCCATATTAAAAGTATGTTTGATATTCTCTTCGGTTGGGTTAAGACTGGGAAGAAACCCATAAACTTAGTTGAGTGTTGATGGCAGAACCTAGCGTTGTGGGGAAGAAGGAGAAGTGGTTGAGTGCATAAAGTCGTTTGGACGACACTCAAAGTCATTCAAACAAGATTAGTACCTCGTTCGAACGAGATTGTTACATCATTCAAAAGACCTTAGGGTTTTTACATGAGGATATATATTTTCGTTACGAATGCGTGGCCGCAAGTTTCGTATCATTCTGATTTGTTTTGGATTAGTTATGAATTTATTATGGAAGGGTGTCTGAAACTAAAATTCTTTGTGAGAAATCAAATCTGGATTATTTACGGATGTCCATAAATGAGTGTAGGGCTTTGAAAAATATTAAGGAACATTATTTTTACCTTGGAATTGGATGGGAATGAGTTCAGGGTATGGATTTAGAGTGTTTAGGATGAACAACACTCGAAAATATATGAACGGATTCTAATGGAAATTTCGAATGAAATTAGGATACATGCTGGATTGACATGCACTTAGCATTTTGAATAAATATTTCAACATAAGTTAATACTTATGAAATTAAGAGTCGGGGTTGTGACTCGGATATATTTAGGCAGAGTGCTATGGGAGTGAGGCACGGGGTAGCCAATTTAATTTATTATAGAGTTATATAATAAATTAATAAATAGTAAATTTAATGAGAAGTGTTAAACTAATTAGTGGGATTGTGTGTAAAAAATTCTAAGAGATGAAGTTACGGACCAAATGAGCGAGTATGGGTCTTGTAGTTGGGTGACAGATCTGGAATGAAAATAATTAATGTGTGATTAATTAGATTACATGTCGAGATATAGATTTAGGTATTTTGGGTTAGTGCTACGAGTGTTAGGCACAGGTAAACCGAACTTTATTAAATTTATGTGATATGCCATATATGTACCCAGCTACTCAGAGACGTAAACCTTGGCCAGGGAGATGGACGAGGTCATAAGGGCCCTAGATTGGCCCCCAGCAGTCTCGTCCTAACCAAGGTCGTCCACGGCCGACGTTACTAGTTACCTCAGCAGGAGAGGTCTTCATGATCCACTGAGGCAGTTATTCATCAAGTCAGCCAAGGTTGGCAACCTCGGCTAGTCGCAGGCCGAGGTTGCAAGGTCCACTCCATCATCGTAACCAGTTTCGGCTGCGAACTAGCCGATGTTCCTACTACTCCACCATCACCTCGGCCAGGACGACGTTATAGCTCCATCTGCCTTACCTCGGCTCTCCCACCGAGCCAAGATCACCACTGATCAAGAAGTTGCCCTACCACACTAACCTCGTTCCCTTTCAGGTCGAGGTTGAGACCAATCACAGATGGCCGAGTCTTCATCAGCACATGTAAGGTTGGGAACACATGTACACAATCAGTTATAACCGAATCATTCCCCTCATGTTAGGGAATATTAAGGTCATCATTATCTACATAAGATCAGCCAGGTATCATTATCATACTGGTTCGATTCTCATGCACATGCTCATTGCAGGCTTGGGGGTACATTACACCCCCCAAGCACTATATATGAAGGTTATCTTCTACCTTGTAAAGGATCCCGAAATTGGCAACCCTACCCGAAACTCTGTCCAAATATCCAGTAGAGAGATAAAGCTTGAGATATTTTATTCATGGCCATTAGTGCCCTCATATAATGATATTAATCACACACACTAGCACAGTGGATGTCGGCCTGATTGGTTGAACCACTTATATTCAAGTGTTCATACTCTTCTCCTCACCACAATCTCTTATATATATATATATATATATATATATATATATATATATATATATATATATATATATATATATATATATATATTATACTCTTATATTTCCATTGTTGGGAGCCATATGAGGTTTCAAATAACACAGTGCGTCCTATCCAGCAGAGCCGAGGTTGTGGACGTCGAAGAGGTGAAGAAGCCCAAAAAAGAGGGTCAGTTTTTGAGAGATTAAGCAGAGGGTGAGCCTTTGAAAGGCTCGACCCAATGAACGACCTACGACAGAAGTTGTCAAGGTCGAGAAGTGCAGCCGGCTCACAAATGGAAGATGGTCAATGTTGGCCTCACCAGGGCCGACCCCACATAGGGTGAGGAAGAGACCAGGAAGAGGTCAACAGTCGACGTTGTGCTGCGGCTGAGGAACCCTCAGGCCGACGTTGCAAGACCATGGTATGACTCCATCCAACATCTTGAAGACAAGGTAGGAGACCTCATCAAAAGTCGGGATTCACTACAAAGAGGTTTATGAGAAGGCTCTCCATTCGTGGATAAGATTGTGAGTTTCCTTACCCTAGCCAAGATCAGGCCAACTACAGTGACTCCCAAGTATGACGGTAGCACCAATCTTGTACATCATATTGAGATGTACCAGTCAGCGGTAGACATTTATTCAATACCAGATGAGATGAAATGCCGGGCCTTCTCCTGGACTTTGACTAGAGCGGGGCACATCTGGTTTACTTATCTTTCAAAGAATTTAATTGAGAACTTTAAGGGCTTGGCCGAACGATTCATTCACAATTTCTGCTTTGGGGTAAGACCTCAAAAGAAAACCACCCATTTGTTGTATGTCAAGCAAGGAAAGCACGAGAGCTTAAGAGACTACATCACCAGGTTCCACAAAGAAAAACTTGAGGTTGAAGATTACGAAGAGAATATTGCCATGACCGTGGAAGAGCCTCCGAAGTCCATGGCGGAGCTATTGCCAACTACAGGGAAGGTCATGAACGCTGAAGAGGCCATGACCACCAACTATGAAGACGAGATCGGCAGTAGCAACGGAAAGTTCAAAAGAAAGAAAGATGGAAAGAAGAGGTCGGTTGTTGATAAGTGTGCGCGTTATACCCCTCAAACTGTGAGCTATGAACACATCCTCAATGAGATCAAGAATAACCAGTCGATGAGATGTCCAGAGAAGCTGAAGGCTCCTCCACATAAGAGGAACCAGAACTTATGGTGCGAATTCCACCAAGATCATGCCCATGTAACAGACAAGTGCTTCGCCTTAAAAGATGAGATCAAAAAAATGTTGAAGTCAGGAAAGTTGAGGAAATACGTTGATAGAAAGGCTCTTAAAATGGGAAGAGATGACCCTAAAAAGAGGAGAAACGATAGGTGTCGTGATGCTTCCCGGGCAAAAAGGGGTGATGGATCAGATAGCGATGATGAAGACGATCTGGACCTTCCACCGAAAGATGACAACACCCCCGTGAAGAGGTTTGATATAATCTCCTTTGGTGTTAACACCATTTGCAGAGGGCTTACAGGGGATGGTTCTGAAGTGACTGACCAAAAGGCTCATGTCGTAGAGGCTAAGTCAGTGGCCAAACTTGAAATGGTAAATCGGACGTCTTCCGAGATAATGCAGAAGAGAAAAAAGGTGGACATGGACACTCTTATAGTCGGGTTCTCCCGACTAGACTTCAAAGGCATCCTAGCTCCACATGATGACCCTTTAGTAATCACAACAAGAGTTCATGGATGTGAGGTACAGAGGATTCTTGTAGATGGAGGAATTTCAGCAGATGTGATATTCTGGCCCTACTTCAAAAGCCTAGGCCTTAGCAGAGCTAGGCTGGTACCCTATCATCATCCGTTAATGGGGTTCAACGGTGAAAAGGTCCATCCGTTGGGCATGTTTGAGATGGACATACGAATGGGCGATGAGTGGCCTAAGAGGTTAACCCGTAAGATTATTTTTTTCATTATGGATGAAAACGTCTTCTCGACCTATAACCTCATCATAGGAAGAGTACCCCTTAAGGAGTTTGAGGTCGTGCTGTCGATGGTCCACTAGATGCTCAAATTCCTGACCCCCTATGGGGTAGGGGAAGTTTAGGGTGACCAGACCATAGCACGAGAATGCTACTTCAACTCGGCTGAAGAGAGAGAGGCTCATAAGAGAGAAACTTCCACATATAACATTGATACACTTGAACCCATAGATGAAATGAAATTGAAGAAAGGAGAGTCCGCGAAAGAGGTAGAATCCATCATCCTCAATGAGGACGAGCCGGAGAAAACCATCCAGGTCGACAAAGCCTTAAAGGAAGAAATCAAGGAAGAACTGATAAACTTCCTGAGGAAGAGGTAGAGTGTCTTCGCTTCGAGTCACGCGGACATGCCTGGCATCAGCCCTGAGGTTATGTGCCACAAGCTGAATGTGACTAAGGACGCTAGGCCAATTAAACAAATACGAAGAATCTACTCTAGAGATAAGTACGAAGTCATCTGGGAAGAAGTCAAAAAGTTGGAAGATGCAGAGTTTATCAGGGAAGTCATATATCTGGAGTGGTTATCGAATGCAGTTATTGTGCCCAAAGACAACGAAAAATGGAGAATGTGCATAGACTTCACCGACCTGAACAAGTCTTTCCCGAAAGAAAGCTATCCCTTAATCAGATTGACCAGATGGTAGATACAACTGCAGGACATGAGCTCATGATCTTTATGGATGCATATTCAGGCTATAACCAGATCTTCATAGATGTTGAAGACTCGGAGAAGACAACTTTCATCACGGACAAAGGGACATATTGCTACAAGGTTATGCCTTCGGATTGAAAAATGCGGGGGAAACATACCAACGTCTTATGAATAAGATGTTTGAGGCCCAAATAGGCAAGACTATGGAGGTATACGTAGATGATATGTTAACGAAGAGCTTAAAGTCCTGAACCCACGTGACAGACTTGGAAAAGACATTTGATACCATGGACATGTACGGAATGAAACTCAACCCTGCAAAGTGTGTCTTCGGGGTAGGAGCTGGGAAATTTCTTAGTTTCATTGTCAATCAGAGGGGAATAGAGGCGAACCCTGAGAAAATTAGAGCTTTGCTCGACATGAAGACACAAATAAGTATCAAGGACATTCAGAGACTAACGGGAAGAGTAGCTTCACTCAACATATTTATTTCAAGAGCGACGGACAAGTTTCTTCCATTCTTTAAGGTGCTTAGAAAGGCCTTTGAGTGGGACAAAGAGTGTGATGAGTCTTTTAATCGGCTCAAGTCCTACCTCGGATCCCCCTTACTCTTATCTCGACTCATAGTAGAAGAGAAATTGTATGTTTATCTAGCAATCTCTGAGTTAGCTATAAGTGCATCCATAGTACGGGAAGACGATGGGGTCCAAAGTCCTGTGTATTTCACTATTAAGGCTCTTCAAGGGTCTGAACAATATTATCCTCGGATGGAAAAGTTAGCCTACGCCCTGATACATGCTTCTAGGAAGATGAAGCCTTACTTTCAAGACCATTCCATGGTCATCCTCACCGACTCCCCACTAAGATAGGTCCTCCATAAACCTAAGAAGTCGGGTAGATTGATGACATGGGCCATTGAGTTGGGGGAGTATGACCTTAATTATTAGCCTAGGACGGCCATCAAAGGGCAGGCACTTGAAGATTTTGTCTCCGAGTTCACATGGGAAGAGGCTGAGGTCGAGAATAATCTATAAATTGCAGAAGGGTCAAATAGTAATGTCTTTCGAGACCCGAAAGAGGTTATGCCCAAGGGAGCCAGAGATGGAATAGCCGAGAATGAGGAAGACCAGTACCTCTTCAGGTAGGGAATAATGTTAGAAGGTGGTTTCTCATCAGATAAAGACATCTGGAACCTCTTTATCGACTGGTCCTATTACGAAAGGGGGCGGTGCGAGGTTGATACTCTCAGCCCTGGATGGTACTAACGTCGAATATGCCCTAAGATTAAACTTCAAGGCATCAAATAACGAGTCGAAATATGAGTCCATGGTAGTAGGCCTCTCGCTGGCAAAGACTCTTAGGGTAAGATGACTCCTGCTTCATAGTGACTCAAGGTTTTTTGTTAATCAAGTATTGGTGGTTTATGAGGCCAAGGATGAAAGGATGGCCAAATACCTAAAGAGGGTGAGAACGATACTCGAAGGCTTCAAAGAGGTAAAGATGAAGAGAATGCCTCGTCAAAATAATAGTCACGCAGAAGCACTAGCAAGGTTGGCTTCAGCAACCAGGACAGACATCAGAAGAATAGTCCCAGTCGAGATCTTGCCCAAGGCGACTATTGAAGAAGAAGAGTTCAGTAACCCTTGCCTCAATTTGAACCTAGGGGACTCATGGATGGACCCCCTTATCAGATATATTAGAGAGGGAGAACTACCGGTATTAAAGTTAGAGAGGAGGAAACTGAGGTACAGAGCTACAAAGTTCTCAATGGTAGGAGATGTCCTATATAAGAAGGGATTCCTATTACCTCTCCTCAGATGCGTTTATCCCACCAAAGTTCCTCGCATCCTACAGGAGGTATACGAAGGTTCTTTCTCCATAGGAGGAAGACCTTTGGCCAAGAGGATTATTATGTAAGGATACTGGTGGCCGACCTTGGCCAAGGATGCTGCAGCCTACGTAAAGAGGTGCGACAAATGTCAGAGATTCTCCACTATTCCCCATTAACCTCATTAGCCTATGACGTCAATCAGTTCCCCTTGGCCATTCGCAGTATGGGGAATGGACTTAGTTGGTCCCCTGCCAAGGGTTGTAAATAATTATCGATTTTAGATAGTGGCCATTGATTACTTCTCCAAGTGGGTAGAGGCAGAGCCGATGATCACGATTATAGAGAAGAAGACCTTCCAATTTATTTGGAAAAACATCATATGCAGACATGGCCTCCCAAACACCCTCATTTCGGACAACAGAACCCAATTCAAGAATTCTTCCCTGGAAAAATACTGCAAAGGAGTTAGGATAAGGTAATTTTTCGCTTCTCCTGGCCGACCTTAAGAAAATGGTCAAACTGAAGTCACAAACAGAACGATCCTTGACGGGATCAAGAATAGGTTAGAATAAGCTATGGGTAGATGGACTGAAGAGGTTTATGCTGTGCAATGGGCCTACAGAACAACGACTAGGACACCAACGCGAGAGACCCCATTTATGTTGTCACATGGCTCACAGGCCGTCATACCAACAGAGGAAGGACTCCCTACTCATAGGGTTCAGACCTATGACCCTGAGAAGAATGGGGAGGAGAGAAGACTCGACCTAGACTTGATTGAAGTTAGAAGGGAAGATGCAGAAATTAGGTAAGTAGCTTACCAGTAGAGAACAACAAAGTTCTACAATCAAAGGGTAAAATCAAGACCTATAGTAATGGGATACCTAGTGCAGAAGAAGACATTACAGAAGGCAAACAAGGTTCACCTGAATTGGCATGGTTCTTACAAACTGGTTGAGGAGGTTGTGCCCGGGACCTACAGGCTAGAAAACCTCGAAGGGGAACCTTTTTCCAATCCTTGGAATGCTGATTATCTAAAAAAGTATTACATATGATGCTGCAAGAGCTGTCATGTAAATGTATCATCTTATGAAGAGATTATTAATGAGAAGATCAGTTCCTATGTCAATTCTTGGTTCATTATGCTCGAATGGTAGAATTTGGTGAGGATAACATCTTATGTGATGACCTCTGACCTTATAACATCATAATTTGGTGACAAGGTCTTAGGTAGGACATCATACTTGGATGACCTCAAACCCTAACATCATTAATTTGGTGAATAATTATTTATGGGGATAACATCTTATGTGATGACCTCAGACCTTATAACATCATAACTTGGTGACAAGGTCTGAGGTAGGACATCATACATTGGATGACCTCAGACCTTATAACATCAAAATTTGTTGACAAGGTCTGAGGTTGGACATCATACTTGGATGACCTCAAACCCTAACATCATTAATTTGGTGAATAATTGTTTATGGGGATAACATCTTATGTGATGACCTCAGACCTTATAACATCATAATTTGGTGATAAGGTCTAAGGTAGGACATCATACATTGGATGACCTCAGACCATAGGCATCATTAATTTGGTGAATAATTGTTTATGGGGATAACATCTTATGTGATGACCTCAGACCTTATAACATCAAAATTTAGTGACAACGTCTGAGGTAGGACATCATGCATTGGATGACCTCAGACCTTAGACATCATTAATTTGGTGAATAATTGTTTATGTGGATAACATCTTATGTGATGACCTCATACCTTATAACATAATAGTTTGGTGATAAGGTCTGAGGTAGGACATCATACATTGGATGACCTCAAACCTTAGACATCATTAATTTGGTTAATAATTAATTATGGGGATAACATATTATGTGATGACCTCAGACCTTATAACATCATAATTTGGTGGCAAGGTCTGAGGTAGGACATCATACATTGGATGACCTCAGACCTTAGACATCATTAATTTGGTGAAAATTTTTTTATGGGGATAACATCTTATGTGATGACCTCAGACCTTAAAACAAAATAATTTGGTGACAAGGTCTGAGGTAGGACATCATAATTGGATGACCTCAAACCTTAGACATCATTAATTTGGTGAATAATTATTTATGGGGATAACATCTTAGTGATGACCTAAGACTTTATAACATCATAATTGGTGGCAAGGTCTGAGGAAAGACATCATACTTGGATGACCTCAGACCTTAGATGGTTATATTGAGATTTCAGATATAGAAAATCATTCGATAAACATTTAGCAATTAAAGAAATAAAGCCCTCCTCAGAAGCTAATATAGACTAAAGTTGAGAATTACAAACTGCAAGATAGGAGAGTTTGTCATCAGAGGTTACATTTTATGAAAACTTATATTACAAAAAGCCTCACAAAAAAGTCAAGCGTGCGCAGCCTCAGGGTTAGTTGCCATGCCTCTATCTTCCTGGCCGAGGGTGGTCACTTCCACCCCGTCGTCCTTAGCGCCAACATCTTCAGTTCCAGTGTCGTCTGGGGGGCAGTCTCGGTAGGTTCATGACCTCCCTCCTCCTCTACCTCTTGCAAGGCCTGAGCAAACCGATGATCTGCATAACCCAAACCGATGAAGTTAGAGGCTGCGAGGCTCCTTGATTCATTCTCCTTTATGGTAGCCCATTTGCCAGTGGCCTTCATACCCCTCTCCAAGTATTCGAAGCCTAAGCTGACAAACTCGTCAGAGACCTTATACTCCTCTAAGATATTCTCGGAGGCATCAACCAAGGCAGCCTTCACAGCCACGTTGACCTTATATTGTAGGGATTCAGCCCGAGTCATCATGGAAGTGCTATGATCCTTCTTCAGCTTATCCATGACCTTCTCTAACCTATTCACATTGGGATCAAACTTCTCCAAAGAGGCCTTCAGATGCTCCATTTTGGCATTTAAAGCGACCTCGGTCTTCTTGGCCTCTTGGCCCTTCTCAATCAGAGGAAGTTTCCCCGAGGTCCAGTTAACAAAATGGTGCATAGTGAGAAGTCCCTATAGAACATGTGGAGAGATGTCAGTCTATGATCTGATGTTACACTTGAATATAATTCAGCAGCAAAAGCAAAAGTTTAAGGTCTTACTTGTATAGAACGACGGAGGGAGAATTCAACCAATAGAGGCCTATCCATAGAGCGATGAAGCGCTTATTAGAGTCGGTCATGGCATCTACAATGTCATCCAGGGCCTTCAGACTATGGCCGATGAGACTATAACCAATCTTCAGTTGCTCCAAGCTTGCAATCAATGCGTCCTCAGAAGAAATGGGGATGTCACGATCCCCCTTTTGGTTTTTCTTCTTCCTATGATATTCAGGGGCCGGGTTGACAGGTTTCCTCTTCTTGGAGGCCTCAGCCTTGAGGTGGTTGGAGGGGGAGGAGGTGAATTAAGGCCTGCCTTCTTCACCGACTTCTTCAGACTAGGGGCTGCCATCTCCCAAAGGTCGTCAAAATTTTCTTTTGGGCGCTCTGTAAAATAGAAAGGTCTGAGTTAGAAAATCAGAGATGCATAAACTCAGAGGTATAACTTGTTTGAAAAAATAAAGTAACTTACGAAGCTCGGTCAAAGGACTCCTCGCAAGGCCAGTCTCGGAGAGATAGTAGGGAGTCATCAAATGCTCATACTTGACTAGCAGACCATTCTCTCCCTGATCCTGAAGGTCTTTGACCTTCTGAATATTATTTTGGCTTAGCCCGGGGTGGCCCTAGCAACCATTGTCACCTTTCCCCATCTAAGGGGTATTCTCGGCTCTAGGGAGGAAGAGGGAGCCCAGGGACCATATTACCATGGTTCGAGATTTAGGAAACCTGCAACATCTTTTTATTTGACTTCCAAGCTAAAAAATGGTAATAGCTCGGAAGATTCCTAGAAGATGAGGGGACGTAGCACCCTGTGAAGACTTGGACGAGAAGGTCTGAGTGATGGACTGCCCTCCATAAGAAAATAGCTCCAATTATCACCCTCCATGCATTAAGTGACAACTAGGAAGGATCCAAGTTGATGTAGGACAATATAGCCCTGATGATGGGATGAATGGGCAGACGAAATCCTAACTTGAACATCTGCTCGTACAAGCAGATCTCACCATCTCGGCTGTCGAAAGACCTCTCTTCCCTCAGAGGTATCCTCAGTTTTATGTAAGGAATTATAGAATATAGATGTCTGAAGGCCAAAAAGTCGACCTCGCTGACAGTTCTCTCTATCTCGGCCGCCTCAGAGGTGTCAACATCGCTCTCAGTACCATCATCATCATCTGATTCAACGTCGGCCCGAGAAGACAATGGGGCACCACTTGGGAACCTATGAGCAAACTTATCCCCTGTGACGGCCGATAGGGGAATGACTTCAAGGATTTGTGGAACAGCAACGCTAGGTCCTACAATCTCAACGTCGAAGGAAGAGTGCGATGTGCTTGAACTCTTGTGAGACGAGGCCAGACTAGAAACCCAGGGACCCGATCCTACTTAATGAAAAAGTCCATGGCCTCTTGAAAGGAGTCCACAGACATAGGGTCTGAGGTGGACGACTCAGACTCAAACATGGGAATATGATCAACTGGGACCTCTGCTGACTTAACTGGTTCGGCTAGATCAGGGTATACGACCTTCAGAGGGGGTGGAAAAATAGGTCTGAGGGGAAATGCCTCTTGTAACACCCCAAGAATTTTTGAACAGTAATAAATTTATTTTGGGAGAAATAATTAATATTTTATTAGAGAATAATTAAATTGGCAATTGAGGTCAAAATTTAGAGTCGTTAGAAAGTGTCTTGAATGGATATTCTGAGGGTACCATTGTTTTCGGTAGGGTCGAGAAAGTCGAAATGACAGTACCTGGGGTCTATTTGGGTTCCAAAATAAATTAGGACCGTTTGACTCGAATTAAAGTTACCGGGTCATTTAAAGTGTGTATTATCATTTAAAGGTGTGTACCTTGGGAGATTAGGCTTAAAAAGTCTACGGGAGATATTTCTCCAAAGAGAGAAAGAGAAAAAGAAAGAAAGAAAGAGAGAAGAAGAAAGAGAAGAAAAGGAAGGAGAAAAGAGAGAGAAAGTGGAGATTTTCCGGCATCTACGCGATCTGAAGGAGGATTCAGACCCTACGAACCCGAGGCAAGTGATTAAACTTGCTAAATAATTGTTGTGTACATTTATTGCATGATTTGTGGATTGAAATTTTTGGTTTTAGGTTTAGTTTTACAAAACCTAACTTTTGGGTATAATCTTAGAATTGATATGTAGATCTTAGACTAGAAGATAGAAATTGGTTTAAATGTATTCTAGAATGATTATTAATGTTATATATGTGAATGGGTTAAATAGAAATGGAGAGAAAACCATTAGAATGAATTTTTGGTATTTTGGCTTACTTAAAAAGTAGCCATTTTTGAGATTCTGAAGGGCCGAATCGATTCGGCCTCCTACCGAATCGATTCGGACTTATGCAGGTGCCCAGGTCTGAGTGACCAAATCGATTCGGACCCCAGCCGAATCGATTCGTCCTAAGATAGAATCCCAGGTCTTATGACCCGAATCGATTCGCCTTTCTGGCAGAATCGATTCGCTGGGCCGAATCGATTCGGAATAGGCCCGAATCGATTCGGAGACAGGGCTTTTAAGGGATTGTTTTTCTAAAAGAAATTTCATCCCGTTTTGTTCGAGGTCAACGATAGGGGATCTCTATAGGAGATATTTGGAGTATGTTTTGGAGACTTTTAGCGAGTTTCCCTTATAAGAAATTTGGGAGTCTTATTGACTAAATTTGCGGAATACCGATTAGAGATTTTGGTATTTTTCTAAGTGGGGAAGCCCACTTTTATTTGGGGTTTTATTTAGTGATAATAATAATTTCACGATTTGAGAATGAGAATAACTTAGACATACCGGATCTTAGGATCCAATCCCAAATGGGATAACTTTAAAGGTTCATAAAATAAATTGAACCATATTATGGATGGAGAACCGCATATGCTAATTGAGGTTTATTAGGATCAAGAATATCCTTAACTTGAATTGAATTTAGAGACAATTCATTATTAGAAGCGACATGTGAGCTCCAAGTGAGAAATAGTATAGTGTATACTAAGTGGGGAAGATGTGTGAAAATTGACGATTAGTATATCCTGAGAGAAATATACTAAACACTGATGTTAATCAAATTGCGCCAATGGGCGTATAATGAAAATGAAGATAAATATGATGTTGCAGGTATACCTTATAAGATGGTATATCTTTATTATGTGGGATGTATGTATACCTTATATGATGGTGTATATACATATTAAGCATACCCCCTCCTTGCTATCATTGGGAAGTTTCGTGCGTAGAGGGTGAGCATCCTGGTAAATAAAGGAGGGTGTGGATATTCCCCAGGTCATAGTCGTCCTTTGTGGTCAGCAAATGACATTTAGGGTATACATTTATTTATTTTCGGGGTGAGAGGTCGTGAGTATGTGTCGCTCTCACTTGCCGGTTAGTAACTATGATCTCTTCCCGGACGTTGTGTGCGTGAGTATATCACGAGGTGGGTGTGGTTGAACCCCACCAGGTGGCCCCAGTTTGTTACGTATATGGGCAACTGGAAGATGATAGCATGTGAGCCTGTGTCCTTCGAGTTTTAGCTCGGTTGGATGGTTAGTATTGCTTGTGTTTGTACTTGGGTATCAAGGGCATAATGGACCTCAAAGACCTACATTACCGGGATTAGTGTATCGGGGGGGTTCCTTGTTTGGATTTCGCCTCGGCGAGACGTCCCACGCACGAACCGCAGTGTAATGTTGGAACTTGGGGATAAGTTTAGTCCTTTATGCTCATAATTATTTATATATATATCACCTATCCTAACCATCGACAGTGCCAGGAGTAGTGTAACGAGGGGTTCCTTGTTTGGATTTTGCTTCGGCGAGACGTCCCACGCATGAAATGCCGTGTACTGTTGAGAATTGGGAATACTAACTAATTAAAATTGGAAAATAATTTGGGTTACATGCATCACGCACTGAGGGCATAATGAGCCTCGAGGATTAATACGGTCAGGAGTAGTGTAACGGGGGGTTCTTTGTTTGGATTTCGAATCGGCGAGACGTCCCACGCACAAAACGCAGTGCCATGTTGAGAATCGAGAGGAGTTTAGTCTTTATATTCATGATGCTAATAACTCATATATAATTACTATAATAATTATATATATGGTTTCCTGCCTTATAAGGGCATCACTAGAATACAAAATTCTAGTAAATGAGGTTGTTGATGTATTGTGATGATGTGGACATGATTGGATCATGTAACTTTATATGTTCAACAAATGAACATTATAAAGATAACTGTAACTATTACATTAATGTTAATGTATACAATTTAAAGAATGTAGATAAATGTAGATTGAGTGTTAGGTTAGACGGTTTCACTTAAATACTTTAATTGGGTTTAAGTTAGAATCCTCTTACCTAAATAGAATCGGGCATCCATTTGGAGATCACGTGCATACGCTTAGTGCGCGCTTTGTTGAGGGGTGAGTTGGATATTATGGAGACCTCGATTCCAATAAAGTCATGTAATAATGCATTTATAATTATTATGCATTTTAATACACTTGCTATAAAAAAAAATTCAAACTCGGGCTCTGACCCGTTTATATTTTTCTCCTCCATGTTTATATTGTATTACTTCAGGTGTTCCTCCGCAAGGACACCTTTGATGTTCATCCATTCAGAATTTGTGGAGCTGTGGCAATTGCAGACTGTCGCGGCATTTTGTTTTAGTCGATTCCTATCTTTGTATATCTAGTTTAGGATTTAGTTGTATATTGGGTTAGTATTCAAGTGTTGTAGATTAACACTTTCTTATTTCATTTCTCAAATTATTGTATTGTCTGTTACCCGACAGCATATTCGGGTATTTCATTGTTGAGATTTTTTTGTTGTACAATGTATTGTACTCTTTCCCATTGTTGGAGTTTGTACCTTTCACTCATCATATTTAGATGTATATTGTTGGTTATGTGCATTATTGGTTTTGTTGTTGTTCTTAAATATAAAAGTTTTAAATTTTTGACAATCCACACTTAATGATTTCGGGTAGTTAACCTTATATTATAGTGTTAAGTAAGTTGATGTTGAGACTGTGCCATCTGAGATACCTGATTTATTATAGTATAGGGATGGCCACCCATTATTATTTTGAGCGGGTTGTCACAGATGGTATTAGAGCATCAGGTTCTAGTGTCTTTAGGATCTGTGTGCGTTACTACGATCTTCCGTAAGCATTCTTGATGTAGAGCCTTATTATTAGGACGATTGAATTCATACGTCCATATCTTTCTATGATTCGAAAATATTTGAAAGGCATTCTGATACAATTGTTCTTGTTTTATATGCCACCGAAGGGAGGTCGTTCAGTCATGGAAAATAAAGGGAATGTGCAACCCCAAATGCCTCAAAGGAACATGACTACGGATGATATTGCCAATATTGTGGCACAAGAAGTAACTGCTGCCGTTTCTATGATGGTTCAGCAATCTGCCGCTCGAGCAGCCCCACACCATTTAGGATTGTCTTTATGGGAGAGAGTGAAGGAAGATTTTAGTAAGGGGCATCCTCCCGAGTTTGCAGGAGGAGTTGATGCAATGGCTGCAAGTCAATGGAAGAATAGTATACAGAGGCACCTTCGTATGGTTGAGTGTAGTGAGGTGCAGAAACAATTTTTAGCCACCTTTAGGTTATCGGGTGCAGCTCTCCATTGGTGGGAGTCTATCACCACATCTGAACAGAGAGATACTTTACCTATAAAAGAATTTTTGGAACTTTTTGATCGAAGGTATTTGCCTTCCCCGACTCAAAATATAAATATTTTTCAAGGAAATAGAACGGTGGCGGAATATGAGGAAGACTTTTCTAGATGGGCAAAGCTAGTACCTGATGAGGTAAATACTGAAGAGAAATGTATATCGAAGTTTGTTCGAGGTTTAGATTGGAAAATCCAACAACAATTGTTAGAGAGTCCTAGGTTAGTGACTTTCGTTGAGGTAGTGAATGCAGCACTATTAAAGTGTTATTAATATCGTCTTCATTCGTAAGAGGGTAAGAACTTTGGAGATTCGAGTTCGTCAAGTAAGTTTGGCACAGAGAGTGCCAGTAATGCGAGTGCGCAGAAAGGATTTGTAGGTAAGTGTTTCTTTTGTAAAGAAATATGTCATAAAAAGAGAGCTTGTCCTCAAAGAGGTAAAGGGCCGTAATTTGATGAAATCTTGGAAGTGCAACCCCTACAGCAAATTCGAGGTCGTTTTAGACCGGGGGACTTTGTTTGGGAGCCCGTTGATGAGGATGGGCAATCGGACTAGAGATGGGTAATGTAAGTTAATTTTCCTTTATAAATAGGATAATTAATATGTAAAGTTTTGGAAATATCGTATATGAGATATTGTGAATGGGTAGTGATATAGCCCTTTTTATTTATAGATGGAATGTAATGACCCTAAAGGGGAATTTTGAGCAAGATAGGCTCTCATTCTATTATTTTGTAAAAGGATAGATGATTTTGCAAGGTGCTCAAAAAGAGCTTTAAACCTTGTGGTAAATGTAAGAATGGTAATGATGATAAGTAGTTATGATAAAAGCTACTTCTTTTATATAGTCATGATAGACTATTAAAATTGTTGTATTCCAGATATGGATGTGCCTTATAAATGGCAATATATTGAAATGATGTAAGATGTTGTTTATGTTTGAAGTTGAGATTGTGGATTGATGGGACGCAGGTAAAATTTTAGCTCATGAGTATGATAATATTTGTGAGCTACATGTTATATAGATGATGATCTAAAAAGACCTTGTGTTGGACATAAGGCATTTTATATTATATTATAATATATAAACCGTTTCCAAAATAAATTATTTTCCAAAATAAAACTTTTACCGGCCTTCGGAACCTTTCAAAATGATTTTCATAAAAAAAAATTGAAATTCTAGGCCGGATTTAACAAACTCTCAATCCCCGACGTCGCCACACAGTAGTGTATTGGGAGGGTTCCTTGTTTGGATTTCACTTTTACGAGACGTCCCCCGCACGAAAGTGGAGAATGTCAGGAATTGAGAGGAGTTATTTTTGTGGACCATTCAAAAAAAAAATTCTAACTATTAAAATGTTAGTATTATATTTATGGAAATGTGGAACTTTGTAGGCAAATAAAGCCTCATTATGATTGCTATGAGCACAAAGCTCAAATTTAAAGGGTGTATGGGCGCCGTTGTTGTGGAAGTTGGTTTTATTTAATTCATAATCAACTTAAAATAAAATAAATTAAATAAATTCGTCGTGGGAGGTTAGAAGTTTGGAGATAGGATTAGTGATAATGGGTAGATTAGAAATAGTTGAGCTTTGGGAGAATTAGGTTTAGCTAAATTTCGAGGACGAAATTTTTGTAAGTGGGGAAGATTGTAACACCCAAAGACTTTTGGAACAGTAATAAATTTATTTTGGGAGAAATAAATAATATCTTAGTGGAGAATAATTAAATTGGCATTTGAGGTCAAAATTTAGAGTCGTTAGAAAGTATCTTGAATGGAGATTCTGAGGGTACCATTATTTTCGATAGGGTCGAGAAAGTCGAAATGACTGTGCTTGGGGTCTATTTGGGTTCCGAAATAAATTAGGACCGTTTGACTGGAATTAAAGTTATCGGGTCCTTTAAAGTGTGTATTATCATTTAAAGATGTGTACCTTGGGAGATTAGGCTTAAAAAGCCTACGGGAGATATTTCTCCAAAGAGAGAAAGAGAAAAAGAAAGAAAGAAAGAGAGAAGAAGAAAGAGAAGAAAAGGAAGGAGAAAAGAGAGAGAAAGTGGAGATTTTCCGGCATCTACGCGATCTGAAGGAGGATTCAGACCCTACGAACCCGAGGCAAGTGATTAAACTTGCTAAATAATTGTTGTGTACATTTATTGCATGATTTGTGGATTGATATTTTGGGTTTTAGGTTTAGTTTTACAAAACCTAACTTTTGGGTATAATCTTAGATTTGATATGTAGATCTTAGATTAGAAGATAGAAATTGGTTTAAATGTATTCTAGAATGATTATTTATGTTATATATGTGAATGGGTTGAAGAGAAATGGAGAGAAAACCATTAGAATGAATTTTGGGTATTTTGGCTTAGTTAAAAAGTAGCCTTTTTTCGAGATTCTGAAGGTCCGAATCGATTCGGCCTCCTACCGAATCGATTCGGACTTATGCAGGTGCCCAGGTCTGAGTGACCAAATCGATTCGGACCCCAGCCGAATCGATTCGTCCTAAGATAGAATCCCAGGTCTTATGACCCGAATCGATTCGCCTTTCTGACAGAATCGATTCGCTGGGCCGAATCGATTCGGAATAGGCCCGAATCGATTCGGAGACAGGGCTTTTAAGGGATTGTTTTTCTAAAAGAAATTTCATCCCGTTTTGTTTGAGGTCAACGATAGGGGATCTCTATAGGAGATATTTGGAGTATGTTTTGGAGACTTTTAGCGAGTTTCCCTTATAAGAAATTTGGGAGTCGTATTGACTAAATTTGAGGAATACCGATTAGAGATTTTGGTATTTTTCTAAGTGGGGAAGCCCACTTTTATTTGGGGTTTTATTTAGTGATAATAATAATTTCACGATTTGAGAATGAGAATAACTTAGACATACCGGATCTTAGGATCCAATCCCAAATGGGATAACTTTAAAGGTTCATAAAATAAATTGAACCATATTATGGATGGAGAACCGCGTATGCTAATTGAGGTTTATTATGATCAAGAATATCCTTAACTTGAATTGAATTTAGAGACAATTCATTATTAGAAGCGACATGTGAGCTCCAAGTGAGAAATAGTATAGTGTATACTAAGTGGGGAAGATGTGTGAGAATAGACGATTAATATATCTTGAGAGAAATATACTAAACACTGATGTTAATTAAATTGCGCCAATGGGCATATAATGAAAATAAAGATAAATATGATGTTGTAGGTATACCTTATAATATGGTATATCTTTATTATGTGGGATGTATGTATACCTTATATGATTGTGTATATACATGTTAATCATACCCCCTCCCTGCTATCATTGGCAAGTTTGGTGCGTAGAGGGTGAGCATCCTGGCAAATAAAGGAGGGTGTGGATATTCCGCAGGTCATAGTCGTCCTTTGTGGTCAGCAAATGACATTTATGATATACATTTATTTATTTTGGGGGTGAGAGGTCGTAAGTATGTGTCGCTCTCACTTGCCGGTTAGGAACTATGACCGCTTCCCGGACGTTGTGTGCGTGAGTAGATCACGAGGTGGGTGTCGTTGAACCCCACCAGGTGGCCCCAGTTTGTTACGTATATGGGCAAATGGAAGATGATAGCATGTGAGCCTGCGTCCTTCGAGTTATAGATCGGTTGGATGGTTAGTATTTCTTGTGCTTGTACTTGGGTATCAATGGCATAATGGACCTCAACGACCTACATTGCCAGGATTAGTGTATCGGGGGGTTCCTTGTTTGGATTTCGCCTCGGCGAGACGTCCCACGCACGAACCGCAGTGTAATGTTGGAACTTGGGGATAAGTTTAGTCCTTTATGCTCATAATTATTTATATACATATCACCTATCCTAACCATCGACAGTTCCAGGAGTAGTGTAACAGGGGGTTTCCTTGTTTGGATTTCGCTTTGGCGAGACGTCCCACGCATGAAACGCCGTGTACTGTTGAGAATTGGGAATAATAACTAATTAAAATTGGAAAATATTTTGGGTTAAATGCATCATGCATTGAGGGCATAATGAGCCTCAAGGATTAATACGGCCAGGAGTAGTGTAATGGGGGGGTTCCTTGTTTGGATTTCGCCTCGGCGAGACGTCTCACGCACAAAACGCAATGCCGTGTTGAGAATCGAGAGGAGTTTAGTCTTTATATTCATGATGCTAATAACTCATATATAATTACTATAATAATTATATATATGGTTTCCTTCCTTATAAGGGCATCACTAGAATACAAAATTCTAGTAAATGAGATTGTTGATGTATTGCGATGATGTGGACATGATTGGATCATGTAACTTTATATATTCAACAAATGAACATTATAAAGATAACTATAACTATTATATTAATGTTAATGTATACAATTTAAAGAATGTAGATAAATGTAGATTGAGTGTTAGGTTAGACGGTTTCACTTAAATACTTTAATTGGGTTTAAGTTAGAATCCTCTTACCTAAATATAATCGGGCATCCATTTGGAGATCACGTGCATACACTTAGTGCGCGCTTTAGTTGAGAGGTGAGTTGGATATTATGCAGAGCTCGATTCCAACAAAATCATGTAATAATGCATTTATAATTATTATGCATTTTAATACTCTTGCTATAAAATGTTTTTCAAACTCGAGCTCTGACCCGTTTATATTTTTCTCCTCCATGTATATATTGTATTACTTCAGGTGTTCCTCCGCAAGGACGCCTTTGATGTTCAACCCTTCAGAATTTGTGGAGCTGTGGCAATTGCGGACTGTCGCGGCATTTTGTTTTAGTCGATTCCTATCTTTGTATATCTAGTTTAGGATTCAGTTGTATATTGAGTTAGTATTCAAGTTTTGTAGATTAACACTTTCTTATTTCATTTCTCAAATTATTGTATTGTCTGTTACCCGACAGCATATTCGGGTATTTCATTGTTGAGATTTTTTTGTTGTACAGTGTATTGTACTCTTTCATATTGTTTGAGTTTGCACCTTTCACTCATCATATTTAGATGTATATTGTTGGTTATGTGCATTATTGGTTTTGTTGTTGTTGTTGTTAAATATAAAAGTTTTAAATTTTTGACAATCCACACTTAATGATTTCGGGTAGTTAGCCTTATATTATAGTGTTAAGTAAGTTGATGTTGAGACTGTGCCATCTGAGATACCTGATTTATTATAGTATAGGGCTGGCCACCCGTTATTATTTGGAGCGGGTTGTCACACCTCTGCCCTACGAGCTTCCTCTTGGGCTCATTCTAGTTGTCTAATTTTATCTAAGATCTTCTCCCTAAGAGAGGGTAACTCCTCCAAGAGTTAATAGAGGGGTCTAAGCATATGGGGATGACCTAGACTTGAGAAACTAAATCCTAAACTAACAGGATTGGTAATTTTGTCTAAGGATTAAACTCGGTTTTTAAACAAGAACAGGCAAGAACAAGAGCTACCAAAAAAATCAAACAGCGGTTGGAAAACCTTAAAGAACTCACCCAAAAATGAAAAAAGCAGAATTAAAGGTTGAAAGGGAGTGCAGAAAAGAGAAAAGAGGGTACCTGAAAGAAACCTTGGCAAGGGAGAAGACGATTGGGGGAGAGAAGACCCTTGAGAAGTCCAACTTAGCTCTGGTAGAGAGAGAGAATTACAGAGAAAATCAAAAGGCGAGGAAACGAAGAAATAAAGGAGAAAGACAAGAAATGAGGGTTTAACCCTCAAACAGCCCCACACGCTTCCCAAGGCCTATCATTGCCTTGGGATCCCAAAAGACTGACATCATTAAGCTTTCCTGGCACGCTACCTACTTTAGCTATTGACAAGTGTTAAAGGAATGTTGGCAAAAAGAAGAAAAGCCTCGGAGTTGCCCACCCCATAGTCACTTGTTCCCCACATGTAATTAAGGGCTAGGGGGTGATTGATATGCCATATATGTACCCAACTACTAAGAGACGTAAACCTCGGCCAGGGAGATGGCCGAGGTCAAAAGGGCCTTGGATTGGCCCCCAACGGTCTCGTCCTAAGGAAGGTCGGCCATGACCGACGTTACTAGTTACCTCAGCAGGAGAGGTCTTCATAATCCACAGAGGCAGTTATTCATCAGGTCAACCAAGGCTGGTAACCTCGGTTGGTCGCAGGCCGAGGTTGCAAGGGCCACTCCATCATCGTAACCAGTTTCAGCTGGGAACCAATCAAAGTTCCTTCTACTCCACCATCACCTCAGCCAGGATGACGTTACAGCTCAACCTGCCTTACCTCGGCTCTCCCACCGAGCCAAAGTCACCACTGATTAAGAAGTTTGCCCGATCACACTAACCTCGTCCCCTTCTAGGGCGAGGTTGAGTCTAATCACAGAGGGCCGAGTCTTCATCAACACATGTAGGGTTGGGAACACGTGTACACAATTAGTTATAACTGAATTATTCCCCTCACGTGAGGGAATATTAAGGTCATCATTATCTACATAAGATCAGTCAGGTGTCATTATCATACTGGTTCGATCCTCATGCACATGCTCATTGCATGCTTGGAGGGTACATTACACCCCCCAAGCACTATACATAGAGGTCATCCTCTACTTTGTAAAGGATCCTGAAATTGGCAACCCTAGCTGAAACTCTGTCCAAATATATAGTAGAGAGAGAAAGCTTGAGAGATTGTATACATGGCCATTAGTGACCTCATATAGTGAAATTAATCACACACACAAGCACAGTGGATGTAGACCTGATTGGCTGAACCACTTATATTCAAGTGTTCACCCTCTTCTCCTCACCACAATCTCTTATATATATATATATATATATATATATATATAGTATGCTCTTATGCTGCCATTGTTATCACTAGATTGAGCTTACAAACACCTTGACTAGTGGTGATTTTTCCAGCATCATCAGTATGTATACTATTATGTGTGATAGTATATATATATATATATATGCGTGCTTTATAGATATTGGCATGATTGAAATTTATAGGAATACATACCCCTCTAGTGCTATCATAGGAGGTTGGGCGATGCTGGTGAATCCTTTGGCTTGAGGAGCAGTGAAAGTATAGTTTCTGGGTCATATCATTCAGGATTTTTATTGTGTGATTTATTTTCGAGGTGAGACGTCTTGAGTATGATTCAGTCTCACTCTCTGGGAAATATGACCGCCTTCACTACGTTTGCGATATTTTTCCTAATCTCGGTGTGAGTTAGTCCGACTCATGCTAACCGTGTTTGAGTGAGCATGACTAGGATGATAGCATTTTGGAGAAAGCATTCGATTAGTTATTACTAAAAAATGGATGGTTATTATACGCATCATGTGTGTGAATGTTGTATTGTACTAGTACGTATATAATATGAGTAGATAATTACATACGAGATAAATACATAATTGTGAATGTATTTCTTATATAACTAGGGTGAAAGTTATATGATATAATAAGGTGATTTCTTATATAACTAGGGTTAAAGTTATATTATTTCAAAAGGTGTTGTCTACATAACTCGTGTAAGTGTTATATGATTTAATATAGTCAAAACGGTTAATAATTTAATGATAAGATAACTTAATAACCAAAGTATGAATACTCGGGATAGATTAGTGTGGTATAAAGAGGTGTGCTACGACTAGTTAGGCGGGGTAGCTGAATTAGGAAGGTTAGCCGACAAGTTTTAGGTGTGCACATTAGATGAGGGGTGAGTGATACCTCAAGAGAGTGTGACACTAGCTTAAATATGAAGAGTGTGCATGCGTATTTAATTATTGCAATTTAACTTCTTGCTCTGACCCATGTCAAAATATTTTCCAAAACCTTTTAGGTGTCCTACCACAGGGACGCCCCGTTTGAGGATTCTATCCAGGGATACGCAGTTGCAGCTCATGTGGAACTTGCAGGACCTTGTTATAGACACTTTATTCATTCATTCCTAGTGTAGGGACTTCACTTCAGTACTCATTTGGGTGTCTCCATCAGATTTAGTATTTAGTTATTTATTCGACCTTATGTATCAGGTTATTATTTTAGTTTACTGTTGTATTTTATTGTTTAACCGATAGTTGATTTGGTTATCTTTATTTATGTTATTCACCTATGTTGGATTCAAGTATTAGTGAGTTGATGGTTTAATTATTATTTATATCCGCATGCTTTTATTTAATGAAAGATGAAATTCGTCACCGGTCTAATTAAATTAATAGGTGGTAAGTAACTTTAAAAAGGTTTTCAACAATGATGCTAAGAATAAGCCATATGATACCAACATTTTATTTTGATCACGGGCTGGCCACCTGGTATTTTAGTAGGTGGGGTGTCACCGTTCATTAAGATGTCAGACTTTTTTGGGCATTGTTTTTCGTTGAGTTTTCATTTCCTTCTTTAGTTGCTGCTTGTAATCGACATTTGATCCATATTTGTGTTTTCATTTACCAATATTGAAGCCAATATTGTTTTACCATGGTTTGTGTTTTGTGTTAAGGAGATTATGTATTTATGTACATCAAATGAAGAATTCTAATTAACCATCTTCCATTTCCATTTGCAAGAAGACGATAAATTTTCAACTATGGAATAATATTTCCTTGGCATCATGAATTCCACATACACTTGATTATTATCATGTTGGTTTTTATTATAACTTCTCACAATCAATTATAAAATAAGTACATAATGATACAAAAGGTGGATCGCCATAGATTAATATAAACAACTTTCAGTTGGAGACAAGAAAAAAGGTTTATTGTGAACGCGTTGAGGCATAAGGATTGATAGGTTAGAATTTAGAAAAAAAATGATGCAATGAGGTTTGTAATGTTGTTTATATTTTTTCAATGTTATATACATATTTAATGTTAAACAATGTTGATAATATACAAACTTTTTGTTTCTATAGGGAACGGAATGGGAGTTGTTTCATTCCTAAGATTAAGTGGAATAAGCTTCATGTAATAGTCATTCCAACTTTGTATAACTTATTTTATTTACAATATTTATATATCATATTCTTTTCATATTTTTTAGTATGATTTTTCAAACTGCCTATGCATTGCATGGGGTTGAAATCTAGTTTATAATTTTTTTTATTCTATGTTGCTAATTAGTATTCTGAAACGAGCATTTTAAATTTATTTTCTTATAATAGTTCACATCTAAAATATTTTGTAGATTATTCAACTACCTAACCTATTTTTTATTTTCATTAAGGATTTATAACTTCCGTGTATTTGTTTAATCTAGGACTAATTTTCATGGGAACATTAATGTGTGTATGTAAATTGATTACGAAGTGTATCGCGGTTTAGGGATCCTCCTAAATCAATTAGAAATTACTTTGTTGGGTTCTTTAAACAAATATGAAATTGTGTTACCTATTTTGGAATTGGAATATTATCAGCTGAAACATCTATAAGGTTGAACCAAAAGTATTACAGTTCCAATGTTGTATGAACTAATATTGATCATGTTCTTGTAACACGTAATGTATGAACTAATTATTTCTTTTTCCATTTCCAAATGCAATGTTTTAGTTATTATCGCAAACAAGTATATTTGGGGAAGAAAATAAGATTAATATCCTTTATATTTAACTAAACTTCCATTATTCATTCCATTCACGTAAAAGATGATTAATTTCTAAGTCGGCTTATTCGTGAACTTTGTATACTTGATTTTCTTTAAGGATTCAACACGTCGCTTGTGGCAGCCAGGTAGTAGTCTTTCAATTGAAGATACATTTGGAGATTTTATGTGAAAAAATTATTTTGAATTTGTTATAAGGTATAAAGGACATATGATCGAGTTGTAGTTAAGTTCGTGGACTTGACAAATCATCAATTTAACATCAAACTATTATGATGAAGATCTCAATGAGGTCCATTATAGTTGATAATTATAATCTTTCGATTAAATCGCCTAGACTTATTTGGGTGTAATGAATGTTGGTTGTTATACAAATGAAGAAAATAAAAAAGGAAGAATTTGTGCATATACTTCATAATCAAAGCACCCGATTCTCTAGACAAAGTTCTAAATTCAGGGGAGTTACATTGCATAAATTCATAAATGGGACGCTGAAATGGGATAATTTCTTGAGAAGAAGTAATATCCCACTAAGTTGTTCTTTCTAATTATGAATTTGGTTATGGACCTCATTAGTTTTGACTTACTTCACTTTCCTGTAATATGCCTTTGACCCTAAAAAGTGTCAAAATATTTGTTGTGACACTATTTCATGACTTTTAATGACCCTTTTAGAGATAGGAGTGACAATTTTAAAAACAACGTAAAAACGTAAAAGAAAACGAAACAATATTTATCCAAAATTGAAACGCTATGTCATGTTCATGTCGGGTCCATTTGACAGGATGTTGTGTCGTGTTAATGCCAAAATTATGAGTCACATTAGTCGCATTGTCATGTCTTGTCGTGTTAATCGTATTTTTATTTGGTTTATCGTGCCTATATATGTTAATTCAATGTAAAATTTATGGAATTGTGTAGTCATATTGTGTCAAGTTCTATGCGGGTCATGCTCGTGTGAGATAAAAAACAAAGTCGCGTTGTGTGTTCGTGTCAAAAATACCTTGTCATGGTGTCATGTCCACCCATGACCCAATCCAAAAGCACGAATTACCACCCCTTGTCAAAAGTATATTATTCAAGATTTGTTACTCAATGTGATATAGGGAAAAACAAATGGGGCCGATGGCCAAATTATATTGTGATAATTAAACTAATTGTGGTTCACCAAATCTCTTGTTTAGGATATTTATAAACTAATAGAATTAGCATATGCTTGATTTTCTAAAAGTATATCTATCTTGGGTTATTTAATAGTGAGATAGAGGTTGAAAGATTTTATTGATCATAATTACATTCTTCCTTAGTGAATGTTATATTATGTTTACCTCTAGACCTCCAATGTATTTAGATTTACTTAAATGTATATTATATGTTAATCAGGTCTTATGACAAAGATGTTGTAAAATGCAATGGACTAATAAGTAGAGATGCTAGGTAATATGAAATTGTCCATCAAGATCATGTTCGGGACGAGGTTCGTACCGAGACAGAAGACAAAATGAACAAGACTCAATAGTTTTTTTCTCAATTTGATGAAGCCAGACAATTTCCCCGTACCGAATGATGCACTTGCTTAAGTACTTTCTTAACAATTATAATTACTTAACGAACAATTTGAGAAGAATCTAGGCCCCGTGGGTCGGTGAATATTTATGTTGATTAGATTAATTTATGTTATCATTTGTGAATTGTGTTGTTTTTATAGAGTTTCAATGTTAAAACAAGTTCTTTTACAAATAAACAAAGGAAAGTTTGCCGAAATTTTCTTAAAATAAGAAGTGATTTAAAACTAGTTAACATGATGATATACAGATTACTATAGTTGAATATTATATTAAATTATGTTTATTTTCTCTTCCAAGAGCATGGACAACATTTAGTTCAATATGGATATCATTTGGAATAGGTGTTGGTCGGATATATAACTTTATTAACAAATGCCACCACTTCTATTTTGCCCGTTTATAAGTTAGATGGTCATTTTCTGGGTTTATTATATTTTTGAAGAAGTTATTTGATATGTTGGGGATGATTGTAGTCTGAATCATATATCTTAAGTTCTAGGTTGGTAATATTACTTTTTGGAGATGTTATTTTGGGAACCTTGAAAATTAATGAATCAATTTTCAAAGCTTCGTTGATATTTTGTTCAAGATATTTATTTATCATAACTTATACATTTGTTGATTTTAAGGCTGATTTTGAATGAACTTTGGAAAATCATATTTAAACATGGAATCCACATAATAGGATATCTTTAAAATATGGACATACACACAAGTATAAACATTTTTAGCACTGCCCATATCTTTTGGGGCAACTATAATCGTCACTAAAATCCAATACCATAATAAAAAAAATGGGAGCAATTTTGCTGTCAAAATTTAAGGGACTATTAATACCATCCCAAATAATAGTATTTTGGGAGGCCAAACTTCCGTCCTTAAAAACTGAACCTGTGATAAATGTCCCATAATATTATTAAGGACGGATAAAATTGTCCCTAATAAATTTGGAACTCCTATCAAATGTAACCATACCTTGTTATCCCTAGAACCATCCCCAGAGACTTTTCGGGATGGATTTATATTAGAGACGGGAAACACCCGACCCTAAAAGTTAGTTTTTTATAGTGAGTAATCCTCCCAAAGAGTTTAAATCTAAAGAGGGGAAGGTAGTCTTGGAGATAGAAATGGATGAAGATGAGAATTCAGTGGTAGACAACCTTGAGTTGTTTGTATCTTCTTTCGATCTCATATATGGATACGAAGAGAATATAAGAAATATGACCAATCACATTAAGTAAAGGCTGCGTGAATAGAGAACTAATAAATAAAATATTGGTAGATATCAAATTTATTGTTAACATAATTCCATACTTGATAATTTCTTGAATAAATAAACAAAATGCTAAATTAGTTCAGACTCGAATCATAATATCTACTTTTGCTGGAGATAAAAGGCGAGAAAAGGTGTATTACGAATAGATATTAAAGTAGGCATAAAAAATTCAAATTGATTTCTTTATCATTGATGGTAAACCAAACTTTAATGCTTTACTTGGTAGATATTGGATCTTAATTATTAAATTTATCCTTTCTTCCATTCATAAAAAAATATTGTTATTGAAGGAAGACGAGAATGTGGAGGAGGTGGAACACTTTTTCATTCCACACCATCTCTAAGTGTGTTAAAGTTGAACTCTACCAAGAAAATATGGGTTCTATTAAGGTGGACGCATTAAAACCCTAGGCCTCAGAAGGAGAAGTCTCATATAAAGTTTGGGATGAACTTGCCTTTGGTAGTCCGAGACCAAACGAAACAAAAAAAAGTTTATTAATGGGTATCACATCTATTGATTTAGAAAAGGATAATGAGAAATTGGACATTGTGTTCTATAAACTTAGAGATCTAGATTTGAATTCCAAAATCGATGAAGAAAGGACCATAAATTGGGCCGACTATGTATTCGAAGAATATAGGGAGGATGAAACACCTTAAGATAATGGAAATCTATAAATTTCACCATTATATGAAAAGGTCATGGTAAACAAATCATGTCCTTGCTTGGAGGAGAATTTAGGAACCGGAGAAAATAAAATGGTGACACATATTATTGCGAACCTGAGCACAGGATACAAATAATGGGTTGTGGAACTTTTACATCAGTATAAGGAATATTTTTCTTTGGAATATGATGATTTCCCTGGTTTACAAATGAAATTTTTGGAGCATATACTTCTAATCAATAAAGGATATAATCCTATTTAAGAACTACACGATAGATGGCTCCAGAAGTCATACTAAAAATAAAATAGAAAATTAAAATTCTATTGGAGGATAGATTCATTAGAACTGCCAAGTATGTTGAATGAATCTTTAATATAGTTCCAACGTATTAAGAAAAAGGGTAGTCTAAGAGAGTACATTGACTTTATCAACTTAAATGCAAGGTTTTCAAAGGATGAATCTCCAATGCTAGTGGTAGACCTATTGATTGATAGATATGTTGGTCACATTATCATGTCAATTATAGATGGCCACTTAGGATTCAACCAGATATGCATAACTGAGGAAAATGTGAATAACACTGCTTTTAAATAACCTAGTAATTAAAATACCATTTGTATTAATGAATATGGGGGCGACTAACTAAAGAGGAATGTATACCATTTTCCATGGCATAATTGGCATTTTTTTGGACTATTATATTGATGAAGTAATTGTCAATTCAAAATTAATGATCGATCATATAATACACCTACAAAATTTCTTCAAATGGATAAGATTTATCAACTTCAAATGAATCCTTTGAAATGTGCCTTTGGAGTTTCTGCAGGGAATTTCCTGTTGGGATTTTATTCTTAAAACTATATATTATGTTCACTTTTAAGTAAATGTGTGTCAGTCCTGTTTTAAATAAGAATCATGGTTGCGAGAATACCTTATTTTGGTTTAAATATATTATAGACATGTCCGTCAATAGAGCTCACTAGGAATTCTAGTTACTAGGATTCAAGTTAATCATAAGGAGTTCAGAATTTTAGTCCTAGCACTATTGAAATGTTCACAATCTAGATATGGAGTTAGCATACTATCGAAATAGTTGCAATGCAATCCTCACAGTTTATCTCAAACTAAGAGAACCTGTAATGGTTCGCTAACTTGTATGATAGTTCAATTAAGAATTATGATCGGTGCATTCTAGGAATGTATTGAACATGGACACTTGTGAGATTGAGAATAAGGGTTTTTGTTGATTAGACTAAGGCAATCTTACACTATTTGAAAAAGGTGCATATTAATCCCTAGAATTAGAGGATTGGGATGCATGCACAAATGTCACTTTGATTGCCATGGGTGCGACTTGATTTATATCGGGTCTAATTATCCTCGTACATTTTGTGACAGTTGTGTGAGTAGGTCTCAGTTTATAATTTAGAGGAGTCCACATCTAAGGGATATCTTGGACTTTGATACTGCTTTGATAACATATATTTTTTTTTCCACCAATAATGTCCAGTCGGTGGATTATTTTATAATTATGGTGGAGTAGCAAATAAGTTAAGTCTGAGAATAAAGGAATCGATTAAATTTTGTCAAAATCGATTAGCATTAATTTGATTTGACCAAGCGAATATCAGGCACTTAACATGGGGAATCATATTATGTACCATAATCAACTTTGAAAACAAGAGCTCTTTATTCTGTGTGAGGTAGACATAATTAAATTGGAGTGCAGTCGTGATTATTTGATGAAACTAATTGCGATTAAATAAAGAAATGAAATCATTATTGTAATTTTAATTGAAATTTGAGTATTTATTTGGATGTCAATTTAATTATATGTCTTGGGTCCCTGGTATAGTCCATTGCCCAAGTAGTTGGTCTAAAACTCTCTAAAAGCCCAATTTGACTAAATCCCATAGCCCATACCTATATATATTGTTGTAAGATATGGTTTTAGGTTAACGATCCATTATGGAGGATTATAAAGGGAGAGAAAAAAATACTATTCACATTTTTATGAATGAATGAGGCGAGATAAGGTCAATTCTCATATATTTCACCATAGTGTCACCTCTATGACGGCCCACACATAAGGCTTACTTTGAGTGAATCATATGCTGGAAGATTAGTGCCATTCAGATCTTTCTAACAATATTTTTGGTGACCTTGGATGACAGTACATATTTTATCTTCTTCAACCTTTGTCTCCTCATACGAATCACTAGATGATTCACCCTGGTATTGTATTCTTAAAACCCTAGGTTTAGTATTCAAACCTAGTTATTTTTTTAAATGCATGATTAATCAAAGATCTTTCAGGATGAAATTTTTCTTGTTGTAAAAGTCAATCCTAAGTTGTTTTACTCAACAATTGGTATCGGATCCCTAGTTGGGATTGACCCTGTATTAAAATATTCCAGGTTGTCCACCATGAAACCCAAGTTTTGGCATGTTGTATGATTATAAAATCTTGTGTATGGCATCGTACAAACAAGGTTTTGTAGAGATCGTAAGTTTATATCCCTTCCATTATGGTTACATATGTTTATTTTATATTAATGGATCCTATAGTGGTTTATCCGTAGTTATATTTTAATCCTAAATTTGATATGGTTGTTATAATTACTTTTTAAAATTATTTCATTATTGATGTATTTATAGGTGATTTGGAGGGGATTTAATATTTCTTTACACATATAATCATATATTTTTATGGATTTGGAAGTTGGACAACGTTTCGTGAAGTTTCATGAAGATCCCAAGAAGTTTTTTTCATGGTTTTATGAAGTTGTGACGATGTTTTCAACACATGAGTTCCGGATCTATCCGGACCATATTCGTACTGATCCGGAGGAGGAATCAGATTGATACGGACCCAAATCGGATTGATCCGATGAGGTTGGTTATTTTTTTGACAGGTTTTCATGGTGGTTCTTCCTCCTTTATGCTTCCATACCTAAGAGGATTATTTCCATAAGTTTAATGCATGGAGAACTCTAAGATTCAAAGATGTTTACTTCAAGAAGGATTCTTATCCATAAAGAAGGTTGATTCGAGTGGGTTGTTTGTCCTTCAAGACGTCTACATGAAGAAGGATTTTTTACCATGATGGATGAGGCCATTTTTGGCCTTATTATTTTAATTCTTTATGTAATTATTTTATATTTGTATGTATGCCTCTTTATTATTATGTTGCATTATTTGGCGCATTAGTTGGATTAATTAGGTGCACCCATTTTGTGGGCAATATGGATTTCATTTTAAGATCGACCTAAGCCAAGTCTTTTTGTAAAATCTGTTTTATTTAGTCTTTTCAAAATAGAATTAAATCAGGGTAATTAATTTTAAGGTATAAATTAAAATTTGATCTCCAGGTTTTATTTTAATTTAATAATAGTTTATTCAAAAATATCAAATAATGAGACCGGGTGAATTAATTTGTTCAAGTAAATTAAAAATTACCAAGTATTTAATTCGGGCTTTTGAGAGTTGAATGAATAAATTTTCAAAACCCTTGGTTTTAAAATAAATAATCTTCACATTCTCTATTGACATTTTAAAATTTTGATGTGATTAATTCCTCATGTCTTCTTGATCTATCCCCGCATCGGATTGGTTTAATCGCGGTATCATAGAAGTTTTAAAATTCTTATGTTATAGTTTATTGAAATTAAATGTGAGTGAGTTCGGTCTCCTATTGAGGAAGTCATACATGAAAGAATTAATTTTTTCAATAAATGAAACGATAGTATACATGTAAACACAACTTCTAATATCCTCCTCATCGGAGTCACTATCACTATGAATGGGATCAAAGTTCACCGTCTTTTGCATAATGTTACCAAAGGGATTCTGAACTCTCCAGATAGGATAATTAAAGATAAAAATATATATAGTTCAAGGTGGTGTGATTTAAGATCCTATCGATAATTCTCAAACCATAATGTAACTATAATGTCCAACAAGATTAGTTTTTAAATTAGTGGTTGAGGGATGCCACTTTAAAATTTAATTGAATTAATTATTGCTTTTAATTGGAAATTTAAATTTTTAATTGATGATTATATGATTTAGAAATGAATTCAACTTTATTTCGCTGGTATTAGTCTAATAATTTTAATTGGAATAAGTTGCGTGGACTAAAAATGTAATTTGACATGGATTTAACTTAATTGAGCAATAAAATTATTTAACCCATAATTAGCATTAATATTTTTAAATTACGATGTGATTAGTTCCTCATGTCAGCTTGATCTGGACTCCCTTCCACCATAGGATTGTTTGAATAACAGAATCATGACATCTTAAAATATATGGTAAATATTTTAAATTAAGTGTTACATCTGTTCGGTCCCCCAGTGGGGGAAGTTCTATATGAATTTATTAATTTAAAGAATTGACCGATGGAAATTTTTCCACACCTATGTTGGTTGATGACGCTCAAGTAAGAATCATGTGCATAAAATGATCACCATAATTGGGGACTAAGGATTCTTTGGATTAGACATGGTGGAAAAATCAGTACTATTTTGTAATTTGAGAGTGAGTATCACTACAAAAAAAGTAGCTTTTGAGACGGTGGACAAACAGTCCCAAAAGATGATTTATCCATCTCAAATACTTTTCAGGACACTATTTGGAACGGCTAGATGGGGTCTTTTGATAGGGGTTATAAATAGATTTTTTGATGCCATTGCCATCTCAAAAGAATTTTTTGAGACGGGAATAGATCCATCTCAAAAGCTCACCATTTTATATAACCCCTTTGAGATGGCAAGAGAGTTGTCCCAAAAGAGTGCTTTTCAGATGGGAATTAATATGTCTCAAAATGTTACTATTTTAGGAGATCTTTTTTAGATGATGACATAGGCGTATTTAATATATTTTTTTGACAGTTTTAACCATCCCAAAGGGGTTAAGGGATCTTAAAATTTTTGCACCAATATATTGTGGACAATAAAATCTATCGCTAAATTTAATATATAATTGAATTACATTTGAGACAACACAACACAACGAATAATCATAAAACATAATACATAAGATGATTTCCAACAAACAAAACGAATCATTTTCATTCAACAATAGTTAAGAGTTCTTACAAACATCTTCAAATATTCATCACAACCAAAATATTAACACTAAGTTCAAATATTCGACTTGACAACAAAATACATTAATTTCTTATACTCCAAAGCACAAAATAATTTTATCAAAGTAATCCCGCAATGTTAAGGCGTACAACCTCCAAAATCACTAATTATCATTGCCTGTTCTGCAAAAATTGCCACCTGCAAAAAGAAAAAATTGGTGTCAATTATATCAAAGTTAATATCTGACTCGTCAATAATACATTGTGCAATGAATAAATACAGTATATTCTCATCATAAACAATATAACTTTTAAACTATGATATCTTTTTAATAAATATTTAACTACTAATATTTTTAAAAAAATCAACAGAGTCCCCTCTGTTTATTCATGAAAACCACAGGTAGGCAGCCTGTTTCAAACATTAAAATTGATTCTAAGAACACTAGAAAATTCTTAACACCACCATAATAAACTCTCACCACCACCATATCAAATTTTCACCACCACCATTGAAAATTTAACTTTAAAAGAGAGAATTTTCCACTGACGACTAAGCAACTATGACAACCCTACAATGACCAACAACTACTATTTCAAAAAAAATTTACAGAATCTCCTTTGTTTATTCATGAATACCAACTTGTTTATAGGTTATAATTCACTCAAACATCTCAACAATCAATTTCCACAACACAGTAACATGCAACTTTAAAATGGAGAATTTCCCATTTTAAATAGTGTGAGCTACATCAATCTCATAATAATAAAGATGTGTTATGACGTATTCCGTATGAGTCATTGAGATTCTGGAAGCATGGTGTGGAACAATGCTAAGAAATAAACTTTGCATTTTGCTTGTCATGTTAGTCTTCATATGTAGTACGGATTGATGGTTAGTAATTTTTAATTATCCGAGCTCCTGTTGATGTTGAGCATCTCTATCTTCAATGTCTTGTTGATGTCGAACATCCCACTGATCAGTGCCTTTCAAGAAATACCTATCAAATAAAAATACGTCAAAATTAATGAATCTAACTAATTAAACACATAACTTTGACGAACAACGGTATATTTAGTTTATATGCATACCGCTTTATTTCGTTTCACAGAGAGAGATTGTTGACAAATTTATCAAACTAAAAGGTAACTTTGTGGTATTTCACAAATTTAGGATTTGCACTTTAATTTTTGGCGATGATTTTTGGCAAACTTTAGTTTTGAAGCAAATTTAAGGTAAATCGAGAGAGTAAAGAAATCTTGGACATAGTCAATTACCTGATAATGTTAATATATGGCTCCCACCAGTTGCAACTACGTTCAATGCTGCCAAACATGAAAATGTCGAAAGAGGTTCATCGCCAAATGAGGTTCATCGTGCATTCAACTAATGATGTAGAAACCAAACCACAAAAAATTAAAAGAGGAATATAATTGAGGGCTATGATGTTGAACAAAGAAAATTTCCTATTTTTGGAAATCAGTCAAACTAGATGAGATAAATAAAACCCAAATCTTGTCAGTTTTTCATACAAAAAACCATGACGTATATGTATTCATAATAAATTCAAGCATCCCCCCCCCCCCCCCCCACCACCACACACACGCACCACCCCACACAGAAAAAAATATCTAGGATGTAATTATTTAATTGGAGACATCAAAACGTTAAAAATACTGTGAAAAAAACCCTTTTATCTCTCTGTTGGGTTACACTACTGTTATATAACTAGTTATTTAACAGAGTTTTATAACAAATTTATATGACAGTTATATAACTCTGTTATATAACTTTGTTATATAACTCTGTTATATAACTTTGTTATATAGCTGTTACATAACAATTATAAAACTCTATTATATAACTAGTTATAAAAAAGAGTTATATATCAAATTTATATAATTGTTATATAAGATTGTTATATAGCTGTTATATAACAGAGTTATATAACAGAGTTATATAACAGAGTTATATAACTGTGATAGTTCACCTGTAGCAAATAGTTTAATGAGAAAATTAAATGAGAAAGTTGAACTAATGTAAAACACAAATTATTGAAACGATTCAACTTTATAACAACAACTAATATATAGGTAAAAAAATGAACCATAAGAATTCAAATTCATTTCAAGATGGGCCTTTTTTAAAACAACAATTCTAGGCCGACTCTTATTTTCGACTAAGAGATTGACGCTCCCACTATCATTTGGTTTGACATCGAATTGTGAGAGAAACCCATTGGAGAAGTAAGAATTCACCACGTTGGTGTAGGACTGAAATATTGTATGAAGTGAAGGCAGTTAGTAAGACAAAAATAGATTGCTGCTTAAGTGAATTTAGCCTGCCACACTTGAATAAGTAAATTTCCACCGATAAAATTATGAATAACTCAAATCGAAGAAGACGAAAAAGAAAAAAACTAAAAAACAAATATGAAAAAGGCCACAAACTGTCTTCGGCAATCCTGTTAAACCACCAAAAAAATCTTTTGAAGACAAACACGTAATGAATCAAACTCCAAGTCCATAATTACTATTGATTCCTCTCCCGTACCTAGATCTCCTCACACCCAATAGTTTTTTTTTTTTGAATCCACGATCTATATGTTTAGTTCGAATTTCTTATAGCTCATTCAATGAGTGAAACTAAACTAAATTAGTTCTTTTTTTATCCCAATTGAAGAATGGTTTGTATATGTGATATACGGAAGTTTTTGCGTTCTGAGTTTACTATGTAATCTTAAACATAAAACAATAATTTCATTTTTAGGTTTAATTGGCAAAAACATACCTCGCAAAGCTATTCAGAAAGGAAATATCTATCTTCATTCGTATTTAGATGAATTATATATGGTAACTCATTTTTATTCTGAAATATGTTTAGAACTCTTATAGTTAAAATAACTATAAGAGTATTTGATGGTTATAAATGATAGGAACGATTTAGAGTTTTTTGTACACGGGGAGGTTTGTTATAGGTGATATACCCATATATACCCTCCAACCAGACGACCCCTCAGGGGGCCGACCCTTCATCAGGCTCCGGATGACCCCTCAGAGGGTCGACCCTTCATTAGGCTCCAGACGACCCCTCAGGGGGCCGACCCTTCATCAGGCCCCAGACGACCCCTCAGGGGGCCGACCCTTCATCAGGCTCCGGACGACCTCTTAGAGGGCCGACCCTTCATCAGGCTCCAGACGACCCCTCAGGGGGCCGACATTTCATCAGGCCCCAGACGACCCCTTAGGGGGCTGACCCTTCATCAGGCTCCGGACGACCCCTTAGAGGGTCGACCTTCATCAGGCTCCAGACGACCCCTCAAGGGGTCGACCCTTCATTAGGCTCCTGACGACCCTCTGAGGGTACGATAGTACGAGGCCAGAATTAGGCCAGACTCATTACCGGAAGGAACTTTGCCCTCGGCCTCATATCAAAGGCCGAGGGTGACATCATCACAGCGCGTGGTTTGGGAGACGTGTGGAACAGTGCGCGTGAGGCTCACATGGCACATGGGAGACCGTTATAAAAAAATCACACCCTCTACAGGTGTCAACAGGGGATTGGCTACATCATCATTCACATGCACCATGCATACTTGGGGGTACACTACACCCCCCAAGACCTATATATACTTTTCACCTACAACCCTACAAGGGGATCGATGAATTTATTGTAACCCTAGCTAAAACTCTGCTTGTACACATAGTAGAGAGAGAAAGTGAGCTTATGTGCATTGTATCCAAGGCCATTAGTGCCCATACTTAGTGGATCACACACTCACAGTGGATGTAGGCCAAATTGGCTGAACCACTATACATCATTGTCTTATTTCCTCTTATACTCATCCCCTTCTACATACTTATACACTTATACATCTTTATGGCTTCCATGGTTACTACTGTTTGAGCTCATTATCACTTATCCGGTGGTGATAAATCTTAGCATCATCAGTTTGGCGCCGTATGTGGGAAACGAGAAGACATCTCTTCCTTTGTACAGCTTGACCTCACTGGGCACTCTGGTGGTGATTCAGCTCTCCCCCTAAGAGGAGATGTTTCACCATTGAAAGAGACCCACTAAGGTTCTCAAGCTCACCAGTATTTTCTTCAGTTCAGCTTTTCATAGCTCAAACACATGGCACCTGAAATGCCACCGCCACCGCTTCCCCCGCCGGATGATGGGGGAAGACCCAGTTCTAGTCAACCGCCACCTCAGTCTGAGATGGTTGATGTGGCGGCAGCCTTAAAGTCTCTGGTAGCAAGCCAGCGGATGATGCAGGAGCAGTTCACAGCTCTAAGCCAAAACATGCTAAGACCACCAGGGGTTTCACCTGAGATGATTACTCCGGCAGCAGCTCCAGGACAGCATGAGGCCAGGGGACCACCCCAGGCACCACGCAAAGACCTGCCACCCCCTCAGCGGCGTAGGGATGTTGCTGACCCCCGGCGTCTATGCCTGGGGAGGCAAGGAAACCCTTGCCCTGAGGACAAGTATGACGATCTGGAGGGAGAGTATGCCCCTATAGAATGCTGGGAACCATATGAGTTCTCCAACAATACTGTACGACCTCTCCAGTATAATAGAGGAAAGTGCGGGAGACCAAATCCTGATGATCGCCCGAGAGGCTCTGCTTTTGATCGCTTGAGCAGGGGGTCAGCCTTTGAGAGGCTGGGCCCAGTAAATGACCTGCGGGAAAAATTGTCCAGGTCAAGGAGTGATACGAGGTCCAGGAAGGAGGCAGAAGATGGACGACCCCAAGTACGGGATGACGGTCAAAGGGAAGTAAACAGCTGACACAGGCCTGCCGCAGCAGAACCCTCCGTCCACCTTAAAGAGGCGGCAGGGGATAACATCGACCAGGCCGACCCTGCGAGGCCCTGGAATGACTCGATCCAGCGACTAGAGGATAAGATCGGTGATATACTGAAGAGCCGGGACCCTATTTAGAAGGGATACACCATAGGCTCACCCTTTGTGGCGAAGATAGTCAAATTCCCTACGCCATCAAGGTTCAAGCCACCTGTGGTCACCCCAAGATACGACGGGAGCACCAACCCTGTCCACCATGTTGAGATGTATCAATCAGCAGCAGGCATATACTCTATCTCAGATGAGATGAGGTGTTGTGCCTTTTCTGGTACTGTGACAGGGGCTGCACATGTCTGGTACACGTCTCTTCTAAAAAATTCCATTGAAAACTTTAAGCAGTTGGCAGACCGGTTCATCCACAACTTTTGCTTTGGGGTGAGGCCACAGAAGAAGACCACCCACTTACTCTATGTTAAGCAGGGGAAGAATGAGAGTCTGAGGGACTACATAGCCAGATTCAATAAAGAAAAGCTGGAGGTGGAAGACTATGAGGAGAGCATAGCTATGACAGCCCTGATTGGAGGACTCTAAAAGGGGAAGCTGTTATGGAAGCTTGCTGAAGACCCCCTAGGACGATGGCTAAATTGATGTCAATAGCAGGGAAGGTGATGAACGCCGAAGAGGTGATGGCCGCAAAATACGAAGACGAAAAAGGAGGCGCTAGTGGGGGTAAATACCCTAAGAAGAACAAAGAGGGGAAGAAGAGGTCCACGGACGACAAGTTCGCTGGTTACACCCCTCTGACAGTCAGCTGTGAGCAGATACTCAATGAGATAAAGAGTGACCGGTCCCTGAAGTGGCTTGAGAAGTTGAGGGCAGCCCCCAACAAGAGGAATAAGAACCTGTGGTGTGAATTTCACCAAGATCACGGCCACGTAACAGACAAATGCTTTGCTCTGAAAGATGAGATTGAGAAGATGCTGAAAGAAGGGAAGCTCAGAAAGTGCGTCGATAAAGGTGCCATCAAGAGGGGCCGAGGGGACGACCCCAGAAAGAAGCGGGGCAATGCATGCAGAGAAGGTCCTAAAAAAAGAGGGGACAACCCTTCTGACGATGAGGATGACCCTGACCTCCCGCCGAGAGATGACCAAGGCCCTATGAAGAGGCTTAATATAATCTTTCTCGGAGTGGGAATGATCTTCGAGGGTCTAGTAGGAGGAGGGTCTGAGGTCGCTGACAGGAAGGCCCATGTGGCTGAGGCCAAGGCAATGACGAAGACGGTACACTCAACCTCCCTGGAGGCCAAGTCAGAAAAGAGGAAGAAGGTTGATATGGACACCCTGATAGTGGGGTTCTCGAGAATGGACTTTAAAGGCCTTCTAGCCCCACAAGACGACCCATTCGTCATCACAACTAGGGTGCACGGGTGTGAGGTGCCGAGGATATTGGTCGAAGGGGGCAGTTCTGCAGATGTAATGTTTTGGCCGTGCTTCAAAGCCTTAGGTCTCAGCCGTGCTAGACTCGTCCCATACCATCATCCATTGATTGGGTTCAGTGGGGAAAAGGTTCATCCCCTGGGAGTGTATGAGGCCGATGTTAGGATGGGGGATGAGTGGCCGAGATGGCTTACCAAGAAGGTCAGTTTCTTTGTGATGGATGAGGATGTGTTTTCGGCCTACAACATCATACTGGGACGTGTGGCCCTTAAGGGGTTTGAAGTTGTGCCGTCTACGGTCCATCAGATTGTGACACCCCGCCTAATTAAATACCGGGCGATCACTCCTTTATTAAATTAAATCAAGGTAAACAGTTGGTTCATTCTCAGCATCACTGTCGATAAAAATAAATGATTTTCTTTAAATTAAAATTTGGTTAGTTGTGTATGAAAATGGTTTTGACACTTAGCTTAATTATTTAAGGTGTTAAATTGGAAAATTTACCTGTGACACCCCGCCTAATTAAATACCGGGCGATCACTCCTTTATTAAATTAAATCAAGGTAAACAGTTGGTTCATTCTCAGCATCACTGTCGGAAAAAAAATAAATTTTCCAATTTAACACCCTAAATAATTAAGCCAAGCGTCAAAACCATTTTCATACATACTTTCCAAATTTTATTTAAAGAAAAATCATTTATTTTATTTTAGTTAACCACATTCAATAAATAAGAAACACACCACAATAAACCTGGAACATAATCCAATTAATTTAAAACATTCGTAAACCAAATGTTAACATGCGAAATCCAAAGTAATACATCCACTGAATAAATCCCATAGTAACAGTACTGGAAATAACTGAAATACAAATGTCCAATAACAATGAAATAATGGAAAGGGCGACACATGCCCATCTAAATGAGAATACTAAGAGTGGATCTGAATGAACGAAGTCGTCTAATCAAGAGACCTGCAACTCCCACTTAAGCTGCAGCACGTTCCTTCCAAGAGATCCTAAGAAAGACGCCCCTGTGGCTGGGCACCTGTAATACATACATATATATACAAGAGAGAGAGAGAGAGAAAAAAGATGGGCCAGAGCCCGAAAGTGTGTTTGATTTAAAATACGTTTAGCAAGTATTTAAATTGATACAGGCCAATGCAACAACATATTAGTGCGACACTCTCTTGAGAAATTCTCACCTCTCTTCTAATGTGCACTCCTATCGCACTAACCCTCGTAATGGTTTATCTCATCATATAACACGCTATCTTTCCCCAATGATTTAACTTATCTTAGGTATTTCGTAGGATTCAAAATTTAACGATACAATTGTTTGAAAAGAATATTTCAATTAATAACCAAAGTTCTCATTTTAACTTTATTAGTCAATAACGTTTTCCAGTGTCATATTATACTTTTTCAAAACAAGTATTTTCAATTTGAGTCACCAACCATATCCTACATATCAATTCACAGTAGGTAGTTCCAACTTTCAGAATTCCATATATATATTAACTACTCGTATAATATATATATATATATATATAAATATATATATATATATATATATATATTATAACAGCACCCCATATAAACTATGGTGCGGGCATACTCTACTATCCAAAACCCCATATCACTCGTATTAAGGGGAATACAATCTGAATCACTCTCGAATTGTATTAACACATACACAAACAAAATTGAGGCGAAGAATAGATTCCAAGTCTCTAAGAGGATGGCACATGCCTGCGTCTCTTAGGACCGTCTGAACTATCACATCGATAGCTTGTACCAAGGATATCTATCTTCTAGGGTACAAATCAATATCCCCCATAAAGGTCCCATCGAGATAAGACTTGTCCCAGCGCGGTAACCTCAGGGATAGCAAGTAGTGTGGGCATGATTTTCACATGTATATAATATATGTACACACAATCATATAAATATACCACTTTTATCATATTAATGTAGGTTCCTCTCGTCACCCATAATTACAACATTTATCCTTAATTTCACTTCATTAGTATTACGTATAAGGTTTCATTTCTAACCTTAACTCGGAGGGTTTTTCTTACTTATTACGTGACACTCGTGGACTCTATCCTTCCAAGTAGAAAATTCAGTAGGTATATCTCTATTCACTATCATAGCTATTTCGCCGTAATCTCTCACTTGAAATACGTAGTTTCATCGTTCATTATATAGTTCATTATATAATTATCCCAAAAGCAAAATTCTCGTCTTATAATAAAGTTCCCAACACTTATTCAAATGTCTTACTGGTCTTTCCTATCTCCCAAAACATTTTATTAAGAATACCCAAGAATTAATTCACGATAAATTTAATTTAACTAATTAAACAAGGGAAATAGAAGTCTGTCGGGAGGGGTCGATCGATCGAGGTCTGGGGCTCGATCGATCGAAGCTCTAGGCTCGATCGATCGATCAAGCAGGTATGCGAAAATCTGCAGAATTGCAGTTACGGGTTTCATCTCCAAATTTACACCAAATCCATATTTTCAAGTTCCAATCATCACATAATTCTACTACTAACATTATAACAATATACCAGATGTTTCTAACGTAAGGCATGTACATATTCATCATTTAAACATGGATTTTCAACCCAAAATTATATCTAATTATCAAGAACCCTAGAATTTTCTTAAACAGTTTTCTAACAAATCTTTCTCCAGAATTTCTTTCTTATAAACATTAAAATTTCGTGGATACATTCCTCTACATGGCAAGGTTTCCAGAATTTTCATATAAATCAATACTACATGGATTTTCCTATCACAAATTGGGTTTTCTTCCATAATTTTCATCCCTAATCATTCCTAAAATAATATGGAAATTGCACCAACGAAAATAGCAAGATAAACACTTGCCTGGGATTTTTGGTATGCTGATTTATGGCTAATTTTGGTATGGTTGCGTTCTTCGTCTCGCGATCTACGCGTTGGCGGCGACGACGGTGCAAACGGTTGGCTTTTTGGCCTTGAATTCCCTTGAGAGCTCTCTCCTCTCTTCTCCAATGGCCGTCACATGTGTTTTGAGTTTCTAACCCTAGGTGACCATCCAGATATCTGATATAACCCTTGGAATTTTCGTGGGTTTAATTACCCAAGAATGTAAAATGACCAAAATGCCCTCCCGGGTTACTAATTAGGCCTAAAAACGCCCCGAGACCCAAACTATACCCCCGGATACACTTTTCTGACTATCTTGACCCTTCCGGACGCGTTGGCGCACTCAAAATGACCATACGGGCAACTTATAAAATATTCACTTTTTAATTATCAAAATTTAGTCCCGACGCGACACGGGCGCGTCCCGATTCAAATTTCCAAAACTGACATTTTATTCACTCGTGACATTCAATATAATCAATATCATATATTACTTTGCTCATTAGTAATAATCAACAATTTCCCATAATTACTAACTCTCGTCACGTTAATAATTATAACATAATTAATTTCTGGATTTTTATTAAATAATTCATTCACATTAAATTTAATAAATCCCCAAATTAATATAGCATAAAAATACGGGGTATTACATACTTCCCCCCTAATAACGGAATTTCATCCAGAAATTCGAAAAATAAGGCATACCTGGTAAAAACAACTCTGGATATCTCTCGCGTATATCTGCCTCATGCTCCCAAATGGATTCCTCCACATTATGATGCTCCCACTGGACCCGCACAAGTGGAACTATCTAGATTAGATGGTATCAGAGCTTAGGTATACGACAACCCTCGGGGCTTGGGTTTTGGGTTCATTGCGTGGTTAGCAATTTTTGGAGATAGAAAATTTTAGGTGATATTTGTGATAAGTTTCAAGATTAGAGGTGAGGAATTTATTTTTGGGAGACGTGATTTATTTTTGGAGTTAGTGTAGTAACCTGATTTTTGCGAGTTAGGCATTCGGCGAATTTTGAGGGCGAAATTCCATTGTTAGTGGGGAAGTGTAACAACCCGCGTAATTTTTGGGCTATTTTAATTAATTTTTGGAAAATGGAGGAGAATAAAGTTTTTTATAAAATTATTTTTATTACTCAAATATGTTGGTTATTATTTTTAATGGCGATAATTTTAAACGGTTTCAAAATCGGAGTTAAAACGGATTTTAAAATGATTTTTAAAAGTTTTTAACTCTTGTAGTTGTTTTGACTTCCAACTCTTCATTTCTTTGCCTTATTTAAAGGTGTCTTTTGGATTCCAACTCTTCATTTCTTTGCATTATAAAAGGAAGTCGTGGGCAACCCTTTTAACCTACTTTTGGAACAACTTTCTTGGCAGCAAATATATTTTATATTCCTCTTCTTTTTAATTATACTTTGGCCCTTGAGATTTGTGAGTTCCAACCTTAGATTAGAGGTGTTCTTGGGGATATTTTGTTGGAGGTTCTTGGAGGAGATTTTGTAGATCTTTTGTGTTGATCTTGAGGATGTGATTATGATTTTTGTGTTGATTCATCGTTGGTTTCTCATCATGGTTTGAGGTATGGAGTTTTACACAATATGCTCCTTAAATCTCGCGAGTGTCATTCTCTTTGAATTCTTGCAATTATTGGACTCATATTTGAATTGATAAATTCTTGGAAATCTGGAAAAAAAATAATTGTTGGAATTATTTTGATTCATGTGGAATTATTCATGTTGTTATTGAGCACGTTGTCATGAGCCCGCCCGGTGAGAGCGAACGGAGCGCTAATGCGATAAAATTAAACTAAATCCACAAATAACAAGGTATAGAGCATCTAAATAAACCCACAATAATATAAATCAACTAATCTCAATCTCTTCAATTACAGCAAGTCTCTCGAATTAAAATTACAACTAACTCGAAAATAAAATACAAATCTCCAAAGCTCTATACATCAAAATAATACAAATCTTTCAACTTGTATTAAAAATTCTCCCCAATATAATCCACGCTAAAAATCATCCCAATTGGTCCATAGCGTCACAATCCACGCTAACCTGCCAACTAAAAGAAAATATGGGGAAGTACACAATACGACAAGAAAGATGCTCAACAAATATATGTTAGCGATGAATAAAACGTAACAACACGAGAACGAATATTCAAATCAAAATGCAAATCTCAAAGCATTTATCAATATAATTTCTCAACAACACATCAATGGGTCACCAGGCCTCACCCCATTCGCATATGCTTTATCAAGCCATAGTCGGGAATAGGTATTTTGGCGGGTACTCAACATCCGTGCCATATTAAAATCTCATGATAACGTGCTCAACAACAATATAGTGATACCACATGAATCAAAATAATTTCAACAATTATTTTCCAGATTTCAATGAATTTATCAATTCAAATATGAGTTCAATTAATAAGAAATCAAAGAGAATGACACTCGCGAGATTTAAGGAGCATATTTTGTAAAACCCCATACCTCAAAACACGATGAGAAACCAACGATCACATCCTCAAGATCAACTCAAAAGATCTACAAAATCTCCTCCAAAAACCTCCAACAAAATAGCCCCAAGAACACCTATAATCTAAGGTTGGAACTCACAAATCTCAAGGGCCAATGTGTATATAAACAGAAGAGGAATATAAAATATATTTGCTGCCAAAATTTGTGCCAAAAGTATGTTAAAAAGGTTGCCCACAACTTCCTTTTATAATGCAAAGAAATGAAGAGTTGGAATCCAAAAGACTCCTTTAAATAAGGCAAAGAAATGAAGAGTTGGAAGTCAAAACAACTCTTGAAAATTACTTAATGTTCGCCGACTTAGAATTCCAAGAGTTAAAAACATTTAAAAATCATTTTAAAATCCGTTTTAACTCCATTTTCGAAACCGTTTGAAATTCTCGCCTTTAAAAAAATAATAACCAACATATTTGAGCAATAAAAATGATTTTATCAAAAACTTTATTTTCCTCCATTTTTCAAAAATTAATTAAAATAGCCCAAAAATTACGTGAGTTGTTACACTTCCCCACTAACAATGGAATTTCGCCCTCGAAATTCGTCGAATGCCTAACTCTCAAAATCAGGCCACTACACTAACTCCAAAAATAAATCACGTCTCCCAAAAATAAATTCCTCACCTCTAATCTCGAAACCTATCACGAATATCACCTAAAATTTTCTATCTCCAAAAATTGCTAACCACGCAATGAACCCAAAATCCAAGCCCCGAGGGTTTCCATATACCTAAGCTCTGATATCATTTGGAAATAAAAAATTTAGGTGATATTCGTGATAGGCATCTAGATTAGATGTGAGGAATTTATTTTTGGAGACAAAATTATTTTTGGAGATTGTTAGACTGATTTTTTAGAGTTAGGCATTCGGCGAATTTCGAGGGCGAAATTCCATTGTTAGCGGGGAAGTGTAACAACCCGCGTAATTTTGGGCTATTTTAATTAATTTTTTGAAAATGGTGGAAAATAAAGTTTTTGATAAAATTATTTTTATTGCTCAAATATGTTGGTTATTATTTTTAAAGGCGAGAATTTCAAACGGTTTCGAAATCGGAGTTAAAACGAATTTTAAAATGATTTTTATATTTTTTTCACTCTTGGAATTCTAAGTCGGCGAACATTAAGTAATTTTCAAGAGTTGTTTTGGCTTCCAACTCTTCATTTCTTTGCCTTATTTAAAGGAGTCTTTTGGATTCCAACTCTTCATTTCTTTGCATTATAAAAGGAAGTCGTGGGTAACCCTTTTAACCTACTTTTGGAACAACTTTCTTGGCAGCAAATATATTTTATATTCCTCTTCTTTTTAATTATACTTTGGCCCTTGAGATTTGTGAGTTCCAACCTCAGATTAGAGGTGTTCTTGGGGATATTTTGTTGGAGGTTCTTGGAGGAGATTTTGTAGATCTTTTGTGTTGATCTTGAGGATGTGATCGTTGGTTTCTCATCATGGTTTGAGGTATGGGGTTTTACACAATATGCTCCTTAAATCTCGCGAGTGTCATTCTCTTTGAATTCTTATTAATTGAACTCATATTTGAATTGATAAATTCATTGAAATCTGGAAAATATTTGTTGGAATTATTTTGATTCATGTGGTATTATTCATGTTGTAATTGAGCACGTTGTCATGAGATTTTAATATGGCACGGAGGTTGGGCACCCGCCAAAATTCCTGCTTCCCGGACTATGTCTTGATAAAGCATATGCGGATGGGGTGAGGCCTGGTGACCTGGTTAAAGTGTTGTTGAGAAATTATATTGATAAATGCTTTGAGATTTGCATTTTGATTTGAATATTCGTACTCGTGTTGTTACACTTTGTTCATCGTTAATATAATTGTTGAGCATCTTTCTTGTCGTATTGTGTACTTCCCCATATTTTCTTTTAGTGGCAGGTTAGCGCGTATTTTGGGGGGCTATGGAGATTGATTTTAGCGAGGATTGTTTGGAAAAAAATTGTATTATTTTGATGTATAGAGCTTTGGAGATTTGTATTTATTTTTCGAGTTAGATGTTGTATTTATTCGAGAGACTTGTTGTAATTGAAGAGATTGAGATTAGTGGATTTATATTATTGTGGGTTTATTTAGATGCTCAATACCTTGTCACTTGTGGATTTGGATTTCTTTTATCGCGTTAGCTCTCCGTTCGCTCTCCCCGGGCGGGCGGGGTGTTACACAGATGATTAAGTTTCCTACCCCTTACGGGGTGGGGGAAGTTCAGGGAGACCAGACGACAGCGCGAGAATGTTACTACAATTCCGCTGAAGAAAGAGAGTCGCACAAGAGGGATACAACCACTTACAATATTGATACCCTAGACCCCAGGGATGAGACGAGGCTAAAGAAAGGAGAGGCCACGGAAGAGGTAGAATCCATCATCCTCGATGAGGATGACCCGGAAAAAACCGTCCAAATAGGCAAATCTCTGAAGCCCAATATCAAGGAAGACCTCATTAAACTGTTGAGGAGAAGACGAAGCGTCTTCACGTGGAGTCATGTAGATATTCCGAGTATTGACCCTGAAATCATGTGCCACAACCTCAATGTGGTAGAAGGAGTGAAGCCGGTAAAGCAGAAGAGGAGAATTTACTCTAGGGAGAAATATGAGGTCATTAGGGACGAGGTCAAGAATTTAGAAGACGTTGAGTTTATCAGAGAGGTCATCTACCCTGAATGCCTGTCTAATGCAGTCATTGTCCCAAAGGCCAACGGGAAGTGGAGAATGTGTGTGGACTTCACAGACCTCAACAAGCACTGTCCCAAAGACAGCTTCCCTCTCCCCCGCATTGACCAGATGGTAGACGCTACCACAGGCCATGAGCTCATGAGCTTTATGGATGCCTATTTAGGGTACAACCAGATCTTCATGAACCCTGAAGACTCGGAGAAGACAGCCTTCATTACTGACAAGGGGACATACTGTTATAGGGTCATGCCCTTTGGCCTAAAAAATGCGGGGGCAACGTACCAGCGCCTCGTAAATAAAATGTTTGAATACCAAATTGGGAAGTCTATGGAGGTCTATGTAGATGACATGCTGACTAAGATTTTTAAGGCAGAGGATCATGTGGCAGACCTGGAGAGGACCTTTAATACGATGGACAAATACCAGATGAAGCTTAATCCGGCCAAGTGTGTCTTCGGGGTTCATTGTCAACCAAAGAGGCATCGAAGTCAATCCTGAAAAGATAAAGGCCCTTGTTGAGATGAAGACCCCCAAGTCCATTAAAAACGTTCAGAGGCTCACAGGGAGAGTTGCTGCCTTGAACAGGTTCATATCTAGGGCCACAGACAGGTGTCTACCATTCTTCAAAATTCTCAGAAAAGCCTTCGAATGGAGTGAAGAATGCGATGAGGCCTTCAAGGAGTTAAAATCATACCTAGGGTCTCCCTTGCTGTTATCATGACCCGTGCAGGGTGAACGACTTTATGTGTACCTCGTTGTCTCAGAGTCAGCCATCAGTGCAGCCATTGTGAGAGATGAAGAAGGAATACAGAAACCTGTGTATTTTAACAACAAGGCACTCCAGGGGGAAGAGCAAAGATATAAAGGATTGAGAAGTTGGCCTAAGCCTTGATCCATGCATCAAGAAAAATGAAGCCATACTTCCAGTCCCATACGATGGTCATCCTCACTGACTCTCCCCTTAGGCAGGTTTTGCACAAGCCTAAAAAATCAGGGAGGTTAATGGCCTAGGATATAGAACTGGGGGAGTTTGACATAGTGTATCAGCCTAGGACGGCCATTAAGGGGCAAGCATTGGCAGACTTCGTGGATGAGTTTACTTGGGAAGGTGATGAGGCCGAGGATGAGAGCCTCGGGAAGATAGATACCCGACAGGGTGAGCTCACTAACACGCCTATAGATAAGGCTGAGACGAGCACCGCTAGAAGAAAAGTGGTTGAAAACGAAGAGGGAAGATATCTATTTAGACAGGGGTCACTCACCGAGGGAGGTTTCTCAGAAGAACACACCGTGTGGAGTCTCTTCATCGACGGGTCCTCTTGCGAAAGCGGGAGCAGAGCTGGGTTAATAGTATCAGCACCCGACGGCACAGACATTGAGTACGCCCTGAGGTTCAAATTTAAGGCCTCCAATAACGAGGCCGAGTATGAGGCCTTGATAGCAGGCCTCTCCTTGGCCAGATCACTTAGCATCGGCCAGATTTTGGTTCACAGTGATTCGAGGCTAGTAGTGAATCAGATACTAGGAGCCTACGAGGCTAAGGACGAGAGGATGGCTAGGTACCTTGAGAAGGTGAGGTCATTACTGAAAGGATTCAGAGAAGTGAAATTAAAGAGGATACCTTGGCTCGACAATGGTCGTGCTGATGCCCTTACGAGGTTGGCCTCGGTAACTAGGACAGACATCAGGAGGACGGTCCCAGTAGAAATTTTGCTTCGGCCAACTATTGAAGACGCTGAGGGAACACTTAGCAATTGCCTAAATGTTTCTCAGGAAGCTTTGTGGATGGACCCTCTGATTAGGTACAATAAAGAGGTGGAGATGCCAGAAGCAAGGCAAGAAAGGAAGAAGTTGAGATACAGGGCTGCAAAGTTCACTGTCATTGGGGACACCTTGTACAAAAAGGGATTTTTACTCCCCTTACTTAGGTGTGTGCACCCATCTGAGGTCTCATCCCTTTTGCAAGATGTGCACGAAGGATCGTGCTCAAGACAAATTGGGGGCAGATCCTTAGTGAAGAGGGTGATCACCCAAGGGTACTGGTGGCCGACCTTGGGGAAAGACGCCGCGGCATATGTAAAAAAGTGAGATAAATGCCAGAGATTTGCCACCATCCCTCACTAACCCCATCAGCCTCTTACCTCCATTACATCCCCATGGCCATTTGCAGTGTGGGGGATCGACCTCGTAGGACCCTTACCAAGAGCAGTCAATAACTATCGGTTCCTCATCGTAGCTATTGACTATTTCTCAAAATGGGTGGAGGCCGAACCGATGGTCACGATAACAGAGCAGAAGACCTTCCAGTTCATCTGGAAAAATGTTATATGCAGATATGGTCTCCCCAACACCCTCAACTCGGATAACGGGACTCAGTTCAAGAATACCTCTCTACAGAGGTACTGTAAAAGAGTGAGTATCAAACAATTTTTCTCCACCCCAGGCCGACCTCAGGCCAATGGGCAAACAGAAGTCACAAACAGGACAATCCTAGATGGAATTAAGAAGAGGCTTGAGGAAGCAAAAGGAAGATGGGTCGATGAGTTATATGCCGTGCTGTGGGCATACAGGACGACGGTGAGGACCTCTATCGGATATACCCCATTCATGCTAGCTTATGGTTCAGAGGCCGTCATCCCCACCGAGATTGGGTTTCCTACTATAGGGTCCAAATGTATGACCCCCAGAGAAATACAGAAGAGAGCAGACTCGACTTAGTCCTGATTGAGGAAAAGAGGGAGGACGCCGAGATAAGGCAGGCCGCCTATCAGCAGAGGACCGCAAGGTTTTACAATCAGAGGGTGAAATAGAGGCCAATCGCAGTGGGGGACTTGGTCCTCAAAAAGACTTGGCAAAAGCCCAACAAGCTCCACCCTAATTGGCATGGCCCGTATAGGGTCATCAATGAAGTCGTCCCTGGGACCTATAGACTAGAAAACCTAGAGGGGGAACCCTTTTCCAACCCCTGGAATGCAGATCATTTGAAAAAATCTATCAGTAGCGTTGTAAGGTCATAATAGACCACAGTTGTAATAGGAGTTGCTCCAACAGAACACTTGGAGAATATAATGAGAAATATCAGTGTTTCCCCTCATCCTGTGTTTACCAGTTCTAGTACACATGAAAACATTTTTAGAGAACGGCCCTCGGCTATAATGAGGGTCAATGGAGGGGACGACCCCACCATTGCCCTCAAGAAAGACGAGGGAAGACTTTATTAAAAACCATTAATTTGGTAATTATAACCCTCGGCTATAATGAGGTCCCATGGAGGGGACGACCCCACCATGGTCCTCAAGAAAGACGAGGGAAAACTTTGTTTAAAACCATTAATTTGGTGATTATCACCCTCGGCTATAATGAGGTCCCATGGAGGGGACGACCCCACCATGGTCCTCAAGAAAGACGAGGGAAAACTTTGTTGAAAACCATTAATTTGGTGATTATCACCCTCAGCTATAATGAGGTCCCATGGAGGGGACGACCCCACCATGGTCCTCAAGAAAGACGAGGGAAAACTTTGTTGAAAACCATTAATTTGGTGATTATCACCCTCGGCTATAATGAGGTCCCATGGAGGGGACGACCCCACCATGGTCCTCAAGAAAGACGAGGGAGTATTGTGTTTAAAACCATTAATTTAGTGATTAATCCTCGTCTATAATGAGGGCCAACCCAGGGGACGAGCCCTCGATTCACCCTCAAGAGAGACGAGGGAGGGGTTAGTGGCATTAACAAAGACACAACACAAATAATATAAGAGGCAAATATGGATGACAGCAAAGGAGATGATAGTATAAATGAAATATCAAGTGTTCTACAAGATAGAGTACAAAAATGTCAATTACATCAAGAGGGTATGGGCTACAGACAGCCACCCTATGGAACAATATCAGAGGGCAGGGCCTCAACATCCACAAGAGGGGTTTCCTCAATGACCACAACTGGCTGATCTTCAGACGTGCCGACCCCCTCGACTTGCACTTGGGATTCCACCTGGGTTAGAGCCTCGACAATCAGGGGGTCGTTCAGTTCAACGGCCTCCAGAAAGGGACGGACGGAAGAGACGACGTTGCCGAACCTGAGGACGACCCACCGATAAGCCGTCCTTATCCCTCTCTCCAAGTACTCAAGGCCGAAGCCTTGGAACTCATCAGAGAGTTTATAGGCTTCCATAGCGTCTGCCTCGGTTTTTTTCACAGCCTCAGATAGCTCAATCTTAAACTGGGCCTCCCAATGGGTCATGGCTTCATCCTTCTCCTTCAGAAGCAAGTCTTTGGCCTTCAGTTACTCATCATGCTGTCTCGTCAGCTCGTTCGTGCATGATCAATTCTGGCACTCTCTAGCTCAGCCTTTGCAGTATCTAAGTCAGCCTGCAGGTCGGCCTCATGCTGGATGGCCCTCTCAGCCTCATGGAATTTCTCCTGATTCTCAGCCATCCATTTAGTTGCCGAGGTAAAGGCGCATACAGACTGCACAGAAAAATAAACAGACGTCAAGAGGCCGAGGAAACAGTTGGTGAAAGAATGCAATTAAAGAAATGAATCAAGACCAAAACTTGGGCTAAAGCGTGCAGACCATAGTCATACACTTTGGCTGGAGGCATCTTTGACAGAAAGTCGTAATCAGCAGCGGAGGGAGCAGAAAACATTGATGCCTTGCCTTCCCTCATATTTGTGATGAGCGATGATGGCTCGGCCCTCAGATGTACTAAGTTCTGGGACCAGAATGCCCCCATGCTAGATGAAGAAGCAGTCCCTTCATATTCTTCGACCCTTGCCCTCGTCCGAGAATCTGGCCGAGGGTCAACAGGAATCTCAGGCTCTTTTCTTTTGTGGCTATCGGTTGTCGGCTCAACAACCGTCGGGCCCACAGCCTTCGTCTTCCTCGGAGCCTGCTGAAGCTCCGTACACTTCTTCTTTGCCAAGCCTGATAGTAAACTGGGAGTAGTCATTTCCCATAGATAGTCTGATACACCAGCAGGACGACCTGAAAAGGGTAAGACACGTGAGAAAAATTCAGAGATAAAAAGGAAACACTTGAAAAAAGTAAAGAAAAGTACAACTCACATAGTTCTGTAAGGGGGCCGACGTTCAGACCAGCTTCCTTGAGGAACCGAGGGGTCATCAGATCTTCAAACTTTAGAAGTTCACCCCCTCTCCCTCGTCCTCTCAGATATTCAACAATATCTTTCTCTTCCAGGCTAAGTCCGGGGTCTGACCTGGCCTTCATTGACGGGTTAGACCATCTTTGGGGGACCCTCGGACCATCGGCTACAGGAGATGCCTCGGCGGAGAACTCCCACTCCCCAGAGACAAAGAAGAATCTCTTCTTCCAATCGTGGTTGGAGGTTTGTGCCACGTGGAGAAGTTTTTTCTCAGACCTCCTCGCCCCTAGATGATAGTACCCAGGCTGTTTGGACGAAGAGGTGATATTGTAGCAGGCCAAGAATATGTCATCCGAGGGCTCATCAGTGAAAGCATTCTTCCATAGGGAGATTTATCCTAGTATCGTCCTCCAGGAGTTGGGAGGAAGCTGAGAGGGGGCAATACAGAGGGCTGATAGGATATCTACGATAGCAGGATGCAGAGGGAACCTAACACCAACCTTGAACATCTGTTCATATACTGCAACCTCACCCTCTTCACCCTCAAAAACCCTATCAGACTCAGAGGTAACCCTCATGGTTATGCCGGGGGGCACTCCATAGGCATGTCTCCATAATAAGAGGTCGCGACCCCTAATGGAGGAGATATAGGATGAGGCATGTGAGGTATCAACCTCGTCATCTCAATCATCGCCCTTGTCCTCAGTCCCCTCTCCCTCGGCCTCGTCATCTGCTAGAGGTCCATGGGGAAAGGCCATCTGGAAGGCATGTGGAGATAGGGTTGTCACAGGGACAACCTCGGAGGGGACCATACCCTCAGCCTGTTGGCCTGGGCTTAGGTCAGATGTCTCTATTTTACCAGAAGGTCCAGCGCCAGTTGGCGAGGATGCTCTCTCATCCATCTCACTTGAATGACATTCGGCTGGATGATGGGATGACCCACAAGACTCAGACGGTTCAAATGGTTTTATTGTGACTAGAGGAATGGGAAAGATGGGTCGTACCCAGTTAGGGTCAGCCCCTCGTCTCCTCTCTTCCTCTTCCTCTATTCGTCTGATCTCTGCAAAGAGCTTCTTTCTCAAGGATGGGAATTCAGATGCTAAACTATAAAGCCTCCTAAGCATTAAAGGGAAGACCCCACACTTAGAGATTTTAACTAAGCTAGCTACAAACAAGTTTACAGTTGACCAGGTTGGACTTTTGGATCGAAACAAAAGAAATCAAGGGTTTTACTCAAGAAAGCTCTAGAACACTCAAAAACCAGTCGCCGGAGAAGATGCTGAAAATAATATAAAACAGCCTAAGTCCGACTATACAAGCCTAAAGCAAAGAAAGAAATGAAAGTAAAAGAGGACACTGGGGTAGAGGGATTACCTGAGGAAGGAGAAAGAGGGTGCCAAACTCAAAATGTCGAAATGCGCAGGTCTGTCTGTTAGAAATCTAGAGAGAGAGAGCTTGGGTGCAAAGAAGAAGAAGAGAAGGAAAGGTTTCAAAAATCTCTTAAATACCTTAGTAATGAGTGGGCCCATTAACCAAGGCAGAGCAAAGCCCACGAGGAGGACATCATCAGGGCATAAAGTCCTAGGTCGTGTGCAGCCGCCACACCCTGGAAACTGGAACAACAACGAGTATCTGCCCAGGTGACACTCATCCAACAGGCAGTACACTTATCTCAAAAGCAACATTATCCCTCAGCCATCTGAGCATCATCTATGGCTGATGGCTGGGGGGTGATTGATATACCCATATATACCATCCAACCAGACGACCCCTCAGGGGGTTGACCCTTCATCAGGCTCCGGACGACCCCTCAGAGGGCCGACCCTTCATCGGGCTCCAGACGACCCCTCAGGGGGCCGACCCTTCATCAGGCCCGAGATGACCCCTCAGGGGGCCGACCCTTCATCAGGCTCCAGACGAACCCTCAGGGGGTCGACCCTTCATCAGGCTCCGGACGACCCCTCAGAGGGCCGACCCTTCCTCAGGCTCCGGACGACCCCTCAGAGGGCCGACCCTTCATCAGGCTCCAGACGACCCCTCAAGGGGCCCACCCTTCATCAGGCTCCGGACGACCCTCCGAGGGTACGACAGTACGAGGCTAGAATTAGGCCAGACTCATTACCGGAAGGAACTTTGCCCTCGGCCTCATATTAAAGGCCGGGGGTGACATCATCACAGTGTGTGGTTTGGGAGACGCATGGAATAGTGCGCGTGAGGCTCACATGGTACATGGGAGACCGTTATAACAAAATCACACCCTCACGTGAGGGAATATTATGTCATCATTTGGCATCTACAGGTGTCAATAGGGGATTGGCTAGATCATCATTCACATGCACCATGCATACTTGGGGGGTACACTACACCCCCCAAGACCTATATATACTTGTCACCTACAGCCCTACAAGGGGATCGATCAATTTATTGTAACCCTAGCTAAAACTCTTCTTGTACACATAGTAGAGAGAGAAAGTGAGCTTATGTGCATTGTATCCAAGGCCATTAGTTCCCATACTTAGTGTATCACACACTCACAGTGGATGTAGGCCACATTGGCTGAACCACTATACATCATTGTCTTATTTCCTCTTATACTCATCCCTTTCTACATACTTATACACTTATACATCTCTATGGCTGCCATGGTTACTACTGTTTGAGCTCATTATCACTTATCCGGTGGTGCTAAATCTTAGCATCATCAATAGGATTGGTGATGGCCTATGAGGTTAAGAAACACTATTAATGGTAGCCTAGCATCACATCATCTGAAAATAGGGGAGGTTTATTACATATTTACACTAACAATAATACGTCTCATATTTAAGCTCATGATTTGTTATAGGATTTGGAGTCTTTAGCAGGGGAGCTTTGTTATAGATTTGGAGAATACCTTGGGTTGCCTTCTGGGATATTTTAATTATTCTGAATTTCAGTACAGCTATATACAGAGGGGAAAAAGGTTCTAGCGTTGGAAAAATGACATTTGCCGAGGGGTGGCAAATTAGTCTTGTCGAATGGCAAGCCTTGTCTCGAGTAGTTTTCTAATCTACTTATCTATTTTTGACTTCTTATCAAAGTTGCTTAGATGTTGGTTAATATGAGATGTATTATGGTAAGGATGTGGTATGGGGAAGGGTCAGGTCGTTTTGTCAATTGGGAGGCTGCATTTAGTCCTAATGACAAATGTGGTTAGGTTATAAGTAATTTGTTAATGTTTAACATAGAATTGATAGTTAACGGATACAGATATCTCCTTTTGAAAAAAATATAAGGTGTTGTAACATATGCATTAGGTTTAATACTTGTCAATTGTTTCTTTAAAAACAGATAAAAGTATTTTTAAGTGATCACATAAAAAGTAGAAGCAAATCATAATTTTTTAAGACACCACAATTATAAGTGCTCAAAGGGTGATAGGAAACTCATATAATCCCTCCGTACCAAATTAAGAGTTCTTGTCCAATTTTTGTATAAATTAACGATACAATAAATTTCTAGCCAAATCAACACTTAATCATTATCATCGGATTTGGTTCGTTGATTATGTCAAAAAATAGAAAGTGGTCTATTAATTTGGGACAACACAAAAAAGGAATAGTGTACTCTTAATTCGAGATGGGGGTAGTATTTGCCAGTGCAAGCGCAATGTCTATAGCCGAGAGCGAGAGAGAGAAGATGAATAGGCTGCATATTGATGAGAGACAGAGAGGATTCATGTTAACGAGGGAGAAGAAAATTTTAAGGAAAAAATATGAGAGAGAGGGGTCATTAAGATAGAGAGGACGCATGTTAATAGGGGAGATGTGTGATGGTTTTAGGTGATATTTATACATATATTCATTAAGACAAAAATATAAAATTAGCATCTATAATCAAATGTCTATAGAGAGACAGGTTTTCCTTTGGGAACTAAAGTGATAACGAGGATTCAGTGGGGGTAGTGAAAAAGTGAGCGGGGAAAGTGAAATGTAAGGGGGAAACTAATATTTGCACCATTGTTCCTAAAAACACATATGGAATGGCCTTAAGTGACAGTTCTGAAAAACCGTCTTTTTAAGAGTGCGTCAGCATGCCCCGTTAAGAAGGTTGAGATCATCTCCCTTTACCTCAAGTCAACCCATCCTCCTTATAGGAAGTTGCAAGCTACAAAAAACGTGCTTTAGGCCATTTTGATGTACATGACACCTACTTTTCAGAACGTATTGTTATTGGAATTTAGAATGTAATTGACATACACTAACAAAAATATTTTCTTATACTATTTTCTTAGTCCGACTCTTAATGCTTCTTGGAAATTTAAATTGGTAAAACCATATACATAGTGCCATTCAAGAAATTACATTTCTACAACTCAAACCTAAAATCCAAAACTTCTATGCTATATCCTCTAAAGCCTGTCACATTTAAGAACAAAATTACTCACTGAACCTTAACCAATTATTTGTTATTCCAATTAACTTTAAGGATATTAACAATTCTTATCAGAATGAAAACTGCTATTTAATATCTCAAATGGCAAGTGGAATTTCTGAAGATGAGGAGAGTGAAAACACTGAGGAATGTAATGATTTTAGTCTTTACTTAATTCCCATTAACCCTAAAGACCTCATAGTTAAATCTCAATTATACAACACGCACAATCTTATCTCCCTCAACTTAAGTAGGTCACAAAAAAGAGCCATAAATTTGAAAGCCAAAGAAGACATTGTCTTACATGATGGTACCAAACTTAAAGCTGAATTAGCTCAAGAAGCCATAGAGAAAATCATTCAGGGCTTTGGCAACTTTTTCTCAAAGAGTCTTAAGGAAATTAAATCTTCATCCTTGGATCCTAAAAAAGTGGAGGTGCACAGATTAAACTAAATCAATAAAAAAATATAGAGGTGCACATATAAGAACACCTTGTACAATCAAATAACATTATCTCATTTTTTCTTCTAAACTACAAAAGATGTTAAAGTGAGATTACAGTTATCAATTTTCAATAAAGTTAAGTTGATACATTTTACTATGCCTTTACAACTAAAATAAGAATAAATAAAACTTTACGCAAAATTTAGATGGTCGAAACATTTGTCGATGTTGAAAACTTCATGAGATACACGTTACTCTTATCTGATATAAACATATATACAAAATAAAAGTAGCTGAGATGACATATCATATCAATATGGTAATAAATACATTAGTCCGAACGAATATATGATAAACATAGAGAGAAAATTAGAACCCAAAAATCATAGATGGAAGTAGATTAATCCACACAAACACATACAGCATTCGAATCAATAAGAAATATTAGAAAGCCAAAATGTCAAAAATCAGATTATTTACCTTTTTTTAAAACAGATCTAGAGAGATAACCGCTAAGGGTTTTCTTTTGAAGATCGGGATCGGGGATTAAAGCATGTATTAAACACATAATACATGCTAAGGGTATGCTTTACAAGATCGTGATATAGACTATAGATGTCAATTCGAGCTAATGGGCCGTGTTGGGACCTGGTCCGACACGACCCGACATAATTTTATTCAGCACGACACGATATTGTGTTATTTTTCTAACATGAACACAAACTGACACGAGTAGCACAAAAATAATGCCAATTAGAGACGATTGACAAGGCCCGACATGATAACCCGTTAATTACTTTTTTATTTTAATAAATAATGCAACATACAAAACAACAACATTTTCTCTGCATAAATGGAATAGGACAGAAATGTATAGAACTAGAGTATACACATACTAAACATTCTTATAACATACATGTACTAAACAGGTTTTCCATAACATGTTTCTCACTGTAAATGAATTTGTTTTCTCTATCCATGTTAATAGTAGCAAAGTTGTTATTGAATAAGGAAAAAATTATGACCAAACAAATACTTTTACTCTAAAATTAACAAATACCATTGAGTATTTAGTCACTCATATACATTCATGCATCTAATTAATTAACTAAGAAACCCTAAATCTTATAGGAAAAGGAACAATTACTTTGTGTGTGGTGGAGAGGATGAAAAGTTACCTTGAGAGAGAAAACGTCCAGAGATGGGGCGAACGCGAAGGAGAAGAATGTTGGGGGAGAACAACTAAGTAAAAGAATATCGGGGTGGAGGAGAAGAAAGGGGGAAAGGGTTGACCGCCGACTATACATGTAATAGGGTTTTGGTTTTGGCTGAATGGGATGATTGAGTGAATTTTTATTTTTTTGTTTTTTTTTGGTGGGAGGTTAAGGCGGGAGATGAAAAGAGTTAGTGGTGGGAAGTTATCTTTTTTAGCCGTCATATTTGATATATCTTTTGAGATGGTAAATATTTTAATGTATCATTTGATTTACTTTATAAGACGAAAAGAATTAATCGTATCAAAAAAGTGATCTTTTTTAGACGTCTATAATTAGCAGTCTCAATAAATAATAGTTTTTGAGATGGCTAATTATATCTGTCTTAAAAAATATGTTTTAAAGACTATATTTTGTTTGTCCAAAAAAATAGGGTCTTAAAAACAACTTTTTTTTGTAGTGGATCATCGATGGCCAAATATTGATGTTAGTTGTTAGAGAGGGGTTTTGATTCTTTCTTGAAGGGGAAGTAGAAGCATAAGGCTATGTCTCAGGTACAACGATTTGGGTTAAGAACGGTTCATATTCCTCGATAGTAGTAAAATAGTCGAATGACATGTATTCTCACTATAAGAAGTCAGAACTTTTACGACAACGTGTCTAGTTTTTCCTTGCTTTGTAAAGAAAGTGACATGGTAATGGTTTTCCTCTTAAAAGTAAATGCATGCTTTATGGTCCGATCTACAGTGACATGGTTGGTAGACTCAGGAACCATAAATTAGGATTGCAACTCATTGCGTAGAAATTACTTAAAAGAGGAATGTTCCTAGTTATGGGTAATTTGAATAAGGCAACGGTATTGATGGTGGGATATTCTTATGAATTTGATGTTGACACAATGTTAGTGTGGATAAATTATTAATGTACTTTGGTTTTATAAGTGTTGGTTTCTATTTTCTAAATTTTTTTGAACATATATTCGATTTATTTTCTAAAAGTATTTTTTATCAAAATTAGATGTCTTTTATCTATTCTGGTACATTGAAAAATAATTTATTCATTATAAGTAGGGGTGTTCGCGGTCCAGACCGATCCGATTTTTGGTTATTTTAAGGACCGAACTGATTAAACTGTCCCTAAAAAAAGGGACCAAGACCAGACCGATTAAACCGATTTTCCAGTCTTAATCGGTCCGATTTTTTGTATGGTCCGATCTAACTTGTCGGTCGTAAACTTATCAAAATAATTTTTTTTTAAATGAATACTACCCTCCATAGCGTTTCAGTTTGGTTGGATGTAGTGACTGCATTGCGACTATATTAGGGAATCCCCTCTTTTGTTATTGTTGGAGCAGCTTAATATTAATTTGGGTTCACTTTTCGTAAAAAATGTTAAGTTCATTGAATAAGCCATGGTAATTATCAACAAATTTCATCCACTAATGTTCTCAATCTATGATGTGTATGCTTTGGGAAGAAAAGCACTTGAATTTTGAATTAGTTTCTAAAGTTTAACGGTATTATATGGATACTATGAGTGTTATGGATTTAAGAAATGGTAGAGCAGAGGTTTTGTAAAAAATGGTTATGGATTTAAAAAAATTGTAAAATATCTCATATGAATGTGAAAAGAATACCGTTGTGATGTGTTTTGCTTGTACGTGAGAACTTCTCACTGATAATGACAAATGCCTACCATTGTGCTGTGTTGTGTCTATGGGATGAGCAGCGCAACAAATGGATGAGCGAGTGGTAGTGAAAAGAAGAGTTTGAGAATACTAACTGCTAGAGAAGATGGGTTCGTAATAGGTGGGTTTTGAAAGAAGAGAATGGTAGAAAAGACGAGAAAGCGACCGTCAGTTTGAGAATTGATTTTTTTTTGTGCACGTGTTACTTAACATGTAGGGTTTTTGTGCATGTTTTTTTTAATGGATCAATGACGAGTGTATCCTTTGAGTATTTGCTTTATATATAAATATAATTAAATGCATATATATTAATATGTAACCAGTTTGGGTCGGTCCAAATGGCTATTTAATAAGGCGGATCAAGGACCGGACCAATCAGACTGGTCGACCAAAAAAAATTAGAAAAAATAGGGCGGTCCGATTTGGTCCGGTTCGGTCCATCGGTCCAATTCGTTTTCTGAACACCCCTAATTATAAGGTTTGTCTTACTAATATTGCAAAATATTGAGATGAATATTTAAAAAATAAGATCACTAGAAAAAAGTTTCCTTCCCGAACTAAACACGATTTTGGCACTTACACTTATGTTAGTTTATTCTGAAAGGAATTCAAAGAGAACTTTAAGTTGAACAATTGTGTTCATTTGAAGTGGAAGCACTTATTGCCTAGAAGTTTGTTTAGAAGTTAAAATTACCAATGTCCCCTCACATCTAAGAGCTAAAGATCCACAGTTGTTTTGGAAATGGCTTGGCTCGATTAGTGTGGTTCGATGTCTATATGATTAAGATGGTATTTTAAGTGCTACATCAATTTCATTAATTATTACTCAAATGTATAGATATGTTTATATTATGCACCACAAGTCTAAAGAATTTGATTAGTTCAAACTGTAAAAGGCTATGGTGAGCATAAGTGAGGTAAACTAATCCAAGTTCTATGATCTGACCATATAATTGATTACCTCTTAGGAAAGTCAGAGAATTATTTATCGAAGGTTGTAACTTTGTCCTAGTTGTCCACACTGGGAATTCCACTTAGGAATGGTTTAGAGGAAAGGAAATGATAAGACTCTTTTGGGTGTGAAATGGTCCATGGTTAGTCATTCAAGACTAAAACATTTTTGTTGGGATTTTACTTAAGAGACGGGCATATACACTAAAAATTTAGTTTCTTTTAACAAGTCTCTTCAATTTAAATTAAACATTAGAGTGGACGCATGCCCATTCTAAGGCATGTTTTGATTTTGGGTGCCCGATACTCGTGTTATGGAGAGGAGCCTAGGATGTTGAAATTATGACAGAGGTATGTCTCTTTGTTGGTTATCCCAAAGGTTAAAAAGGTAGTTTATATCATGCTCCTCATCATTATAAGGTTCTTGATTAAATCAATGGCTAATTCTTATAAGAGGATAATCCCATAAACCACGGGCTCAAGTGTAAGATGGACTCAGAAGATAAAAGGAACATAATATTACCAATCTTGCTATAAGACGCGTACACGATGAAATGCAACCTGGTATCGATAATATACCACCTAAATGTAGTGTGAGTATTATAGATGATTAGTAAACACATGTCATTTATATTGTCTAGCAATAAGTTCAATGCCATAATAGGAGCATCAAGAGTCATCCTGAATGGTTACTCTTTTGGGTGAACATTTTGATCAGATCCTAGGAAAACACAATTTGGGTCCTGAAAACTAAAACAAGTCATTCCAAAACAAAGATTTTTTCTTGGACTTATGATTATGTATACAAAAGGGCTTCGATGTATTCGAATCAAGTTTTGGGACTTATAGACTTATTTCTTGGTTAAAACCCACCAGGTGCAAGTGCACCTACAAAAAGTTAAAATATATATAGAAGGGATGGTACAAACCTTCAAGATAAGGCTTAAACAAGGGTTTACTCAGAAAGAAAGGGATTGACAATGATAAAACCTTTTCACGATAGCCATGTAAGCATGTCACAATTCTTTTAACATTCAGATTGCGTTATAGAATGATCTCCTTTACACATACATGGTAAGAAGTCGGAAAAGAAAAGGGATGTATGATTGTGTCATACATTAATGGATTTAGGCTAACATCAAGGTCTTGGGACATTCGATTTGATTAGGTAATCAAGTTTTGATGTTGATCAAAGATCAACATTACTTTTCTGTGTCAGAAGCATGATGGAAACGTGTTGATATTTCTAAGTACACTTTGTGGATAATACTTAACTAACTGGGAATGAGGTAGAATTATTGTCTTAAATAGGAATGTAGTTGTCTGGGTATTTCGGTATATAACTTAGGACAAACCAAAAACATTCTTATGATCAAGATTTTGCTAAATCAGATACAAAGGATGTTGGGCTTATCCAAAGAAGATTATATCAATGTTATATACACATTATGAGCATCAGAATTCCATGAAATGAGTTTCTTTTAAAGTATGAAATCACTCAGCCCTAGAATAAATGTATTGGGACACTTAATTAAATAGAAGAAATGAGTAATATACCTAATGCTTCGGTGGTGGGAAGCCTTAGAATGGTACATATTGTTTGCAAAGACCAAAATTTGTTATGCATTTTGCAAGGTGAATAGATTTTATTTTAATAATCTTATACCTTTATGGTGCAAAGACTAGTTTTTTTATCAGATAATGATTTCATGTTTTTCAACCTCTGAATCAGTTTTTACCCAAGGAGGTTGAGCTATAAATTAGAGGAGTGTGAATCAATATTTGATTGATGACTCCACCAAGGAAGTCGAAGTTGTTTCCATATCGATGAGAACAAAAAAGGCTATATGGATGAATTACTTCCTAAGTAGCCTGAGTGAGGTTCCTTAAAGTGAAATTAGTTATTACACTTCTAGTGTTCATAGAGGTATGATTGCAAGTTTGAGGCAACCAATAACCCTTAAAAGGTATAAGCATATTGAGTGTATGTTTCACCTAGTTATTTAGATCGAATAACTGGGTGATAAGTTTATGACCAGGGTTTTATTAGATAACACCCCATTAATTATTCTACCAATATGGTACAAACATTCATGTTGATGAGTTTAATGCATTGCTTTGAGACTAAGTGGTATATTGTTTTGGGTTCCATTCTTAAAACCACGTATGACATTGATTTATAAGGAAAGGTGTGTTAGTTCTTTTCAAAATACTAATCGTGTTTGTGAAAAGGCCTTATATTTTGTTTAAATATATTATAGACATGTCGGTCCATAGAGCTCAGTAAGAATTTCGATTGCTCAGTTTTGAGTTGACTGTGATCTGAACGTCACAGGAATGTATTGAAGAGGTCCAACGGTGAGATTTTAGTAAAAGGGTTATCTTCATCAGACTCAAGTAATCTCACATCATTTGCAAATGTTGCATAGATTCTTAATCTCGAGAATTATAAGGATTGGTATGCTTGTGCCAATGTCACTTTGATTTCTAGGGGTGAGGTCTGATTTTATATTAGTTCAAATGATCCCCGCATATTGAGTAACAACTGTGTGAGCATGTGTAAGATCACAATTCATAGGAATTCACGTTTAGGGATTCCTTGGATTATGATAACCCTTGACAGAGTTATATGTTTTGTTTCCACCATGTAATACCCGACTAGTGGATTATTATAATCCCAATGGAGTAACAAATAAGTTAAATCTAAGAATCAAGGAACGGATTAAATGTTGGTTAAAATCGATTAGTGGTAAATTGATTTGACAAATTGAGTATCGGGCACTTAACATGGAGAATCATATTATGTACCAAAATCAACTTTGCAAATGAGATCTCTATATTCCAAATGATTTAGAGATGATTAAAATGGAGTGTAATCGTGATTTTTTTAGTGGAACTAATTTTGATTGAATAAAATTGTAATTGGGATTTCTGATTATTTATTTAGAATATAGTTTAATTGTTTATCTCTATTTCCTAATTAGTAGGCCCAAAACTCTCTATAATACCAATTTTAGTAAAAAACATAGCCCATACCAATATTTTACGCGAGAAAGTTCAAACCAATACATCAACCTGTTCTTAGGGAAGGTGAAACTCAATCAAGAGTATGTGATCCATTCAAGGTTGTCATTTTCTTTTCCCTTTGGATCCTATTTATTCCTTTCATTATTCATTATTCTTTCGATCTTTGTTCATTATTATTTATTCCTTACTATATACAATATTTTCTTTTCTTTTATCCTTTTATCCCGCCCTTGATCCGAGATCTATTAACAGTGGCTTTGAAAAGAAAAGGCACAGTTGCCTTGGAGAAGTTTTTTCAGTTTTTTACTTCTATTTGAACTACTCCAAAGTTGTTGCACTTGCAGGAGACCAATTCAACAAGTACTAATGTAGTCGGTCAAATATTTTTTATTAGAGACAATAGCTATTTATATATGTATATTGGTGTAAGCTAGGGTTTTAGGTTAAGTTTCCATTACGGAGGGTTAGAGAGGGAGAGGAAAAATACTATTCACTTTTTTGTGAAGTTGTGAGGATAGAGTATATCAATTATCTTATATTCACGGTGGCATTATCTCCAATACTGTCGACATACAAGTCTTACATTGGGTAGATGATATGTTATAGGATTCGAGGTGTTCAGAACTTTCTAATAAGATTTTTGTAGACTTGGAGGGAAGTAAGGATTTTATTGTCTTTAACCTTTGTCTCCTCATACAAATCATGATTCGTTATGGTATTGTATTCTTGAAATCCTATATTTAATCCATAAATGCATTTCTCATTTCATTTTCAGTGCATAACTAAACAAATATCTTTAGGGCTGAAATTTTTCGTGTTATATATGTGAATTCCAAGTTGTTTTTCCCAATAATTCCTAGGTTATTTGGCAAATTAAAAGGGAAATGAAGTTTATAAATAAAGGGACAAGGCCATCATTGAAAGCACAACCCCCAAAATAAAAAATAATTAGAATGTTTTTGGGGAGAAGATAATTTCATTCATAGATTGATATCTAATGTTCGAGGGAAAATTAAAGTATTTTATCCTTTATTTAAGCTAAAATATCAATTAGAGTTAGATTGGAAGGAATATCACGAGCTGTCTTTCCAAACTCTCAAGAGATACTTAGGTAAGACACTAGTTTTAGTGCATCCAAGGGAAGATAAACCATTCAATATGCACGTTTCTGCCTCGGATACCCTATTTAAAGTTTTGTTGGCAAAAGATTGTGAGAAACACCGGGAATAGCTTGTGTATTATGCAAGTAGATTTCTGAAAGACTGTCAATGTAGATACTATGTAATGGAAAAGTTATCTTTAACCTTCTATTTTATAGTAACACAATTAATTTATTACTCATTTTCTATATAGGTTTATGTAATTTCAAAGTTTGATTTGATTAAATACATGTTGACAAGACATATCCTAAGTAATAGGATTGATAAATTTATGTTATCTCTATCTCAATTTTTTCTACACTATGTACCTCAAAGGGATATAAAAGGCCAAACACTAGTTAACTTTTGGGTAGATCATCCATGTGAGAATGAGAAAAAAGGTGAATAGGAAATATGATACATATCCTAAAGCCTTTGGAAGGTACGATTTGATCGTTTGAAGACTGAAATTAGTTCAGGAATAGGGGTAATTATTGAGCACCCTGAACATATTTAAACCAAACAAGGATGTAGATCAGAAGAAAACACATGTTCCAATAATCAAGTAGAATATGAAGCCAACATAGTGGTCCTAGAGATATTTCAAAGTTTTAATTCTTCTATAATATAAATCTATGAGGATTACACGACAAAAAAGTAACTTTTGAGACGGTAGCCTAATAGTCGCACAAGATGGTTTATCCGTCCGAAATACTTTTTGGGACGCTATTTAGGACGGCTAGGAGGGTCTTTTTGATAGGGGTTATAAATACTTTTTATGACTCCATAGCCCTCTTAAAAGAGTTTTATTAGACGGGAACAGATTTGTCTCAAAAGCTCATCATTTTATATGATCCTTTTGAGATGACAAGAGAGCTACCCCAAAAGACTACTTTTGAGATGGGAATTAATCTATCTCGTAAAGTTACTATTTTATAAGATCTTTTTGAGACGACATTATAACTCTCTTTAATATATTTTTGGGACATTTTTAACCATCCCAACATAGGTGTAGGGATCATAAATATTTTTTACCAATATATTGTGGACAATAAAATCAATTGCTAAAGTTCAATATGGAACTGAATAAAAATTGAGACAACATAACACAACGAATAATCATAAAATGTAATACATAAGATGATTTTCAGCCAAACACAACAAATCATTTTCATCAACAATAGTTAGAGTTCTTACAAGCATATCCAAATATTCATCATTATAAAAATTATAACACTAAGTTAAAATATTGGACTTGACAACAAAAATACATTAATTTCTTATACTCCAAAATACGTAATACTTTTATCAAAGTAATTATGCAAACTTAAAGCGTATGACCTCCAAAATCACTGATTAGCATTTCATGTTCTACAAAAATTGCCACCTACAAAAAAAATGTTAATTATGTCAAAATTAATATCCCACTCATCAACAATAGAATGTCCAATGAATCAATATAGTATATTCCCATCACAAAAAATATAAATATGTAACTACTATTATTTAAAAAATTGGCAGAGTCGCCTTTGTTTATTCATGAGAACCACAGGTAGCCCACCTGTTTTAAACATTAAAATTGATCCGAAGAATGCTATACACCAACCAATAGAAAATTCTGACCACCACCATAGAAAATTCTCACTTTTTTTTTTAATATAAATGAACATAATGTAAATTTTCAAGAACCCAATTTAAAACAAATATTAAAGTAAATAAACCTTTCAAGCCTCACTTACGAATTAATATTTATATATAACGCTCTATCAAATGATTCATCTTCAACATTGAAAGGTTTATTATTTGGGGCTCAAGTGGCTTTCCACATGCTAATATTATCGGTGGGCTCCCTTTGTTCTACTCTCTGAAAAACAATGTATATATATTAATGATCAAAGGTAACAAATGGTTAGAAAACAAGCATAAGCATAAAAATGTATAATTTTTTTGGTAAAAAATACATTAAACTAATAGATTTGCATGAAATTATTTATATGTTAGATATATATGGTGATATTGGGCAGCTAAGAATATAATGATAACTAAATTAAATGAAAAATACACAAATTTTAGTATCTATTTAACAAATACAAAGGAAATTCTTTTAAAAAATGACAACATTTCCCAATAATAACATTACAATAACATGCTAAAACAAACATACACATTTTACATTTATGGAGTCAAATTTTTACGAACAAATGAATGGTTGCAAAAGAATTTTGGAAAAACCAAATCAGCTAATAAGTCAAAACAAAATGAGAAAGATGCTCAATCTCAGGAGAAGAACCAAAAGAAAAATCCACCATATGAGTCTTTTATAATTTAAGGTCAAGGAAACTGTAACAACATGGGGCATACTACTAGCATAGGTAAGAGGGATATAATACTTGTAAACTCTGATAGAGAAGAAAGGGAAATATATTAACATACAATGAGGTAAATTTTGAAGGAACATCAGTGTGATTAAGAGGATATAATAAACACAGATTAAAATAATATAAAAGAGGAGCAAATTACATATTGAGACCAAGGAAGATGTCATAAGGAGTTTCCCACCCTAGAAGAAGACAATACCAAAAATTGTACCATGAAAGAGGTAAATAAGAATAAATAAGCAGGGGAAATGAAAGATAATGAAGTGTGTGATGATGTGGAAGAAAGTCAGAATGTGATTGAGGCTACTAATGCATTTGACAATGTGCCTCATCCTAATGAATATATGGTATCTGATATGAGTCTAGATCCTTGAAAACCTCCTGATGGAGTTGATCAAGAAGGTTTTCAGATAGTTAAGAGAAAAAAGGGTATGTCATCCCTATTTAAACCCCAAACCATTAATAGCCAAAGGGAAAGTCAGTATGAATCAGAGGCCATAATAAAACTGGTAAAATAAACATAAAAGAGGAACCAATTACATATAAAGACTAAGAAAAATGTGATAAGGAGATGCCCACTCTAGAATATGCCAATACTATAATGATTACCACTAAAAAGGTCAATAAACATAGATAAGTAAGAAATATGAAAGATAATGCAGTATATGATGTTATGGAGGGAATTCAGAATGTGACTGAGGATACTAAAGTAGTTGATAATGTGAATCCTCATAAGGAATATATGGTATTACAAGTAAATGAATCCCCAAGAAAATCTCATTGTGGAGATGTTTAAGAAGGTGGAAGAAAGTTAAGAGAAATAAGGGCAGTGTTTTCCTAGTCAAATCCCAAACCACTGATGGTCAAGTAAGGATCCTCAGGTCGAACTCCAAAGCTTCAACTACCCAAACCTATCAATGATCAAAGTCGTGATTTGGAATGTTAGAGTAATATCTAACAAAAGTTAGTCTAGAAGAATAGATAATGTTTACAAAATTCATACCCTATCTATTCTTGTTTGTTTAGAACCATGGGTGGACTGCAACAAATTGGAAGAAGTTTGGATAGGAAAAAAGATGAGGCCAACTTTACTAACACTATTTGGTATTTTTTTTCCCTCATGGAACTGAATTCAAGTCAAATCCCAAATGGATCAGTGTATAACTATTAGTGTAAATCATTAATACAGTTCTACTGATATCAAAATTTCTCTATTGTATTCTTAATGTATTAAATAAAAACGGAGAACATTAAGTGCTTTTTGTTGTCTGAATATACTACTGAACCATAGTTAGTTGGTGGAGATTTCAGCACTGTGACTTATAATCTGGAGAAACATTGGGGTAATTATTTTTATACGAATATTGGAGATGAATTATTTTATTGCATAGACAATACTGCATTGATGGACTTAGGGTACGCTGAAACCAAATTCATTTAGTGGAATAATAGAGTTGTATAGCTACAATTTGGGAGAGAATAGATAGACTTTTGGCTCACTTAAATTGGTAAAATCAATATAATGGCTTCATGGTAAAAATCTATGCAAAATGACATAAGACCATGCTCCTCTTCTGATGTTTGTCAATACCAACACAAAGGTTGACCATTAATGATTTCCCTTCCAAAATTTTGGGTTAAAACATTTTTTTTCCTATATATTTTATCTTCAAGATTGCGAGACCCAGATAATACAGTTCATGTGATTGTGATAGCGGAGACGATTCTAATATCATATATTCGTTGTTTGTTGTCATGATTGTTGAATCTTTTAAGTCATATATCAAAGTTTATTTTTGTTTGTTTAGCTGGTTATTTCACATATGTGGTACACAATGTTTAGAATTACCACCGTTGTACATTGATGACTTTATTGAAACATTCTTGAGGAATTTGATTACCTACGAGCAGTGTTCCCCTAATGTATCTCATTTCATCACGTCTTATGCTATGCTCATCGATAGACTGATTGATTCTAAGGAAGATATGGAATTGTTTCTAAAGGAAATAGTGTGGATCACTCTCTTCTAAATTACCTTAAAAGGACAAAAAATTTGCAATTTTAGTTAGTCAACCAAATTAAACAAATAAAATTCAACCACTCTCACTAGAGAACATTGAATACAAACTTACATTAGATACTAGTGGTAACCCGTGAGATACACGAGGAAGTGTGGTTGAAAAAATTACTATTTTTTAATCAAATATAGTCATTCAAATAGCACTCCCCATAAAGTGTATAACTAATAAAAGTTTGGGGAAAAAACTAAGTTAAGTTAAATACCACGTGAAAGTATGCCAAACAAATATTTAAGTTTCATATACATCGAATAAGATTTGTTCTGATTGATAATCAATATTCACTATTTATCTTGAATTAAAAACATGGAATGAGTTGTCACTTAATTATCAATAATAACTTCACCTTTATGTTTTAATATCCCAATAAACTATCCATTACAAACACTAGACTTACTTCACAAAATAAAGTACTTCATCAAACATAATTATTTATTTATTTTCCTCTCAATTGTGAAAGTTTATGCTTCTTGGTCATGACGACAACATTTATGCACATTGGACCCTCCAATTGGTCTAGGATTCACCAATAAAGAGCAATCAAAGAACAATAAAAACCAACAAGTGATCCACGCGATCAATGGATCAAACCAATATTAAACTATATTAAATCCCTAAAAATCAAAACCATCATTAAATCTAATCTAATCCATACTTGATTTCGCAAAAAAAAAAAATTACCCATCCGACGCAACCATCCACGAGTGCAAAATGATTTGAGACCTACGATTAATCCAAAAATGATGAGATACCATACTCTGGAACCTCTTAAAGTGTCCATGCCTCTTTTTAGGCACCTTGGTTACTATTTTGAGTTTTCGACTCCGAAATGCTATTATTAATTCTAAAACAATTGTATAGTAGTCAATTACGGACCCGGAGTCTAATGAGGATACTATCTCTTCCCTTAGGTTACTTTTGTGCGTCTTTGGGTGTTCGTACCTCATTTCGGGCCACTCGGATCCTAAAATGTCAAGTTTCTCTTTTTAGATTGTTTATATTTAGTGAAATTACTTGTTTGTATTTATTAATTTTTTTGTTTAAATTAGAATATTAACTAAGGGTTGTCTTTTTATATATTGCTTTTGGGTACCACCTCATATGTTCATATGTTGGAGTTTGTGTCCTAACACTTAGTGATTTGAATGTTAAAAATTAGCATAAACTACTTGCAAATGACAAAATAAAATCATAATCGAATAGTAAATAAGATTAATGAGATAAACTACTTACAAAGGACATGAATTAATTAACACAAATGAGCATATCAACAATTCGAACTAACATTCACATAAACAAGTATACAAATATTATCATAAATTAATCTTAAAACTAAACTACAACAACCAATTGACAATCCGGGTTTTGAATTTGCTCACCCTCAACCTCGTATCACCACTACAAATCAATCCAACAAAAAACTAACGATATTAAGCAATAACTAAGAATTAAAACTACCTATATTAGCATTAATCCAAATGTTAAAACTCTACTCCGTATATAATCTTTTAAGTTAGATCCTCCTATACAATCTTACAACCAATTAAATTAAAAATATAAACCCTTTAACATGCAACAATGGCATAAAAGACAATAAAAATAGTCATAAAAAATATGAATGACCCGATATTGCAACTTAACCAGAAGCGAGGGTAAGGACGGCGAGGATAAGGGCGGTGAAGGCGTACGTCTAGGGCATGCAGTTGAGGGCTTGTGCATGGATTTTTTTTACTAGTGAAGAAGAAATGTTGTGGGTGGGTATTTGGTTGTGATTTATTTTCCTTTTTCTTATTTTCTTAGACTAATAGAAAGGGGGGAAAGAAGCGGGATCGATAAAAGGAGAAAAGAGGGAATCCAATTTGGTATTAGCTGTCTTATTAGCTATATCTTTTAAGACGTCTATTAACTTGCGATCTCATAAGGTATATCTTTTGGTAAAGATAAAATTAGCGATCTCATAAGATAAAATTGTCATTTGGGACATGTAAAATTTGTCGTCTTAAAAATTAATAGTTTTTAAGACCATAAATGTTAGCCATCTCCAAAAGTGAGTTTTAGGGACTGAAATTTTAGTCGTCTCAAAAGGTCTAGTTTTAACAAATAATTTTTTGTCGTGCTATTAACTGGTCATAAGATAGTTAATTGGTGAATAAATATGTATCAATGATTATTTAACTTTATATAACTAACTGGCTTTCAGCTTACTGTCCACATTTGATGAGATCACATTAAACTCTGTTTCGTGATTTTTAAATGAAGAGAATAATAAAATAGCTCAAAACATTCAGCTTTTAAGCCTAATGATAGCTTCAAAGAAAACTTAAAATTAACTTCCATTATTGAACTCTTGCCAATACTTCACAATAGATGGCCTTGGTTGAAATTAAAAACATAGATTTTCATGAGGATTGGAGAAAACCATTAATTGAATATATCACTAACCCAAATATGAAAATTTATAGGGATGTCATATTCAAAGTAAAATTTTTTACTATATAAGCGGGAAAGCTATTCAAAAGAGGTGTTGATGGAATGATCATAGAGTACCTAAGTAAAGAGGAAGGCTTAACAGTCATATCCCAAATCTGTGAAGGTATATGTGGGTTTCATTAAGTTGATCCTAAGATGAGAAAGTTACTAAAAAGGCATGGTTTTTATTGGAGTTCCATTCTAAAAGATTGCATAGACTTTGCTAAACGATGTCAAAAATGCAAACGACATGGCCCTCTAAAGCATCTGCCTATTGTTAATTTGCAATATGAAAGCTATAATACAAATGTGAAAAACAGTAAGTTTAATGGATAAGATTTGGTTTGGAAAATGATTTTACCTTTAGGATCAAAGGATCCAGCCTATTGTAAATGGTGTTCAAAGTGAGAAGCTATTAAAGTAGTAGACTAAATCATGTTTTACGCAATAATTTCAGTTATGGATTTATTGTTGAAATAAAGTCAGTTTTTTCTACTTTAATAAGAATCATGTATGGTAATAATGTTTGCATTATTTTATATATTGTTGGTATCGTTCATTCTCCTCATTAATTGATCTGGTGTGTAGAGTATGACTTACACATAGAGGATCTGATCACAAGTTCTTGTAGAATATAAGTTTTATCATTCAAAGTCTTAAATGGAATTGGACACGCCATCACTAGGGTTATAGCATAATAATTTAGTAGATCTATCTTGATTACGAGAAACGATATAGTTTTAACTTAATGTGCTGATACACTTTATGGGTATTGAATGGGAGCACTTTGAGGTCATTATCTTTATACTAATTTTATAAGACAATGTACACGTTATGATTATTAGGTTTAATTATGTCTCTTAATCCGAATATGATTGATGGACACATGCACAAATTATTTATTGCTTTGACCCATTGGGAGAGATTTATTATTGGATCAGTGATGTTGTTAGATTGGTTAATGGTGGTTAGTGTATGGTGACAGTCATTTATGGATGGAATCCATGTCTCGGTTTAAAGACTGGTAATACCCCCTTAAGATGCTTATAAGTTATGTTTGTGTTAAACCATGTAGGTGGATTATTTGATCCCACACAAGAAATAAGTTAAGATGGACCGCTCAAGGACTTAAAGAAGTTAATCAAATAAATTATCACTAATTTATTTTATTAACGTGTATCTATAACCTTAACGTGGGAGGATTAAGTAAATAAGAATAAGGACCTCTAAATATAATCTTGAGTGATGGAGTGGAGCTGCAATTATAATTATATAGTGGTACTAAATATCATTAATAGACTGGGATTAGAATCCGGGTTGGATTAGGATTTCTTAGGCCCATTGGGAGCCACATCATTATCTCTCCTTAGGGTTACTACTGTTTCCTATATGTATGATCCTAAAGCTCCTTTTCCCGAAAAAATACAAACGTAAATCTTTGAGATTCAAAAACCCTAATTTGTATTTAAGAGAAAGAGAGGCCGTAGAGAGAAAAAGTGAGAAGAGAAGGTGGTTACGAAGGAAGATCCCACAATCTGATCGTGATTGTTCATATCGAGAATACAGTAGAAGATCATAAGAGGCATTGAGCATGCATTCTAGATCAATCATCGTCACGTATAGTTCGTGATGAGAGGAAATCACGCCAGACAAATCTCGAAGGTATTCCCTAATTCCACCATGCAGGGTTTTACGTATGTGAAATATTTTTGTAGTTCGATTTATACGCATAATCAATAGACCCTGAGACATTCTCTCCAACAAAAGAACCATTACAAATTTATAGAATATTCAAAGGTGGATCATACCATTTGAGGCATATTAATGGTCACATAAATAAGACGAAAACAAATGCTAGATCCTTAAAGGCGTATTATTCAACCATATGGGAGGCAAGACAGTAAGGGCACAAAATCAAATTATGATATATAGGCATGTATATGCTGCTAAAATGCATGAATAAAAAGGACGTAAAGTGGTCCAGAAACTTTGATAGATGGTTAATTTGGTTTTAATTTGGATTCGATTTTCCTTAAAAAATGCTTCATTTCTAGTACACACCTTCATTTCCCCAGGAAAGTTATTTAGTCTTAATTCGAAGTAAAGCTCCTCAGTGGTAGAAACTTCCATCTCAGCATTAACTAGAGTCAATGTCCTTTCTAATTCTTCCCTCTATGCAATATGAGAAATCTTGCTAGCTCGGATTGTCCTTGGATCCTGTAGGCATCTAGATTCCTCGATTTTCTATTAAGAATATTGGGCTTGGTAAGAATATAATTAATTCTTTTTTTTGCATACACCTAGTCTATCATGCAAGGAAATATTCAGATAGATGAGAAAAGAATTAAGAGGGGCAAAAAATTAGTTGTCAGCTCGAGTAGAACATCTGCCTCGAGGCCATAAATTCGGAAAGATGAGAACAAACTATCTTTAGCCGACTAAAGAAGGAGAAGTAGGTTAATATTCAAAAGGTACCCTATCAAAGTTTCAAAGAAGCTTCAAATCTTGAGAAATCTCTAAGTGCCAATAAAAGGGAGATTAATGATCTTAGATAGGGTGATGAAATTGTTGTTCCGTACTAGAGGAAGAAACATAAAATGTTGGAACAGAGTCTTGAGACATCAGTTGTTGAATCTCTTCTTAGAACTCATTAACTTTCCTAGGGGAAAATACCCTCGAATACCCACAATTGGTTAACAACCTCAACTAGTGGAGGAGTTTCCTTAAAAGGTGAAACCCTTTGTTCTGGAGTAACCTTAGGAGAATTAGAAATAGTAGGTGACTTCAGAGAGGACTCAACAGGGTTATTCTATTTATTTGGCTACTCTATCACAAAACATACAAGGCCAGCAACCTTATCTTGTAGGGATGGTAATAGAGTCAAGAGAGTTGGTGCCACTCCAATAATTGGGTTCGTGGTTGGAATAAATCCCCGAACAACTATATGCACTGACACAATTATTAGAGATGAAAGAGGAGGAGATTTAGGGTCATTGGCTGAAAAAGACTCCATTACCCGAGTTGAAGTTCCACTTGAATCAATGAAAATAGTAAAAATAGTTCAAAGTTAAAATTATTTGTCCGATAATACCAAAATATAAAAGACTTCAGCATAGAATAAGACATTGGCATACCTGCCAACTTGACCTTATGGAAAAGTTTTTTCCTATGGACTTGACTCTTCTCCTATTTGAAAAATTGAACATAACCGTTAGAGGAGGCTCAGTAGACTCAAAGTTAGTTGATGAAGTACCATTGAGAATATCATAAGTAATTTTCTTCCTTGATTGTCAAATAAGAGGTACAACATCCACCTCTTTTAATTCTTTTTATTCATGAAACGGCATAGGCCCCAAATTTTAAAATTCTCTTACGTCAAAAACTAATTATTTCCTTTTATGATACAGAAGCAAAAATGATGGTTCAATTAAAAAACAAATTAACAAAATTTTAATTTCTTGTCAAATCAAAATTAAACAAAGGTAAATTGGATAAAACACACACACAATTTGATTTCACTTAAACACAATTAATTAATCCAAGTCCTAGAATTTTGCCTAACAAAATATTTAATTCCTTTTAGTAAATTAGGCCAAACAAAATTTTAACAATTTAAATTAATGATTTGAACTGAGTACACATTGCCCAAAATTAATTAGCACCAAATTAAACAAGTAGTGATTAAACCAAATTTTATCCTTTTTTACCTAAGCATGCATTCTAGGTTATATAGCAAGATAAAATTAAACCATGGATAACTAAGTCACGATGTGCGAGGAAAAACCCACAAACGGGAAACAACCTCAGATGGACCTAGCCATAAGTCCACTAAGTATAGTATTTTACAAGTACAGGACACGAAAGACTTACAATACACGACTCGACTCCTTTCAAGCCCTGATGCTCCTTCTTGTACCGACCTCCGCTTAGTTGACGATCCCCGACTCCACCGGAATCTTGGAATTCACCAATGAGGAACTAGGAAGCAACCGTCAACCACATATGGTGCCTTTCACCATATGAGAATGTCGCAGCCAAAACAAACTCTTCTTCTTCTTTGTGGGATGTATAAGGAAACCCAAACTTCTCTTCAAACGGATGTAGAGATAAACCGGTGCCAAACACTCCAAGCAAGGTATATATATATATGGAACTTGGATAAACTAAAATTTGGGTGTAAAACAACTATTTAAAAGATTTTTTCTTGGAAAACAACAACGCTTAAACCATGAACTTTTCCTAGAAGAATTTGATCTCAAAACCTCTCTCTAGGAGTTGGAATAGAATGAAAAGTTAAGTTACAAAACTTGATTCCCGCACTTACATATTCAGGTAAAAAGTTAGTGGGAAAAGAAGCGGAAAAGTGGGGAAAAAACTGCTCAAAACTGCCAAAAACTTGTTCTCGCCAAAACTCGTTCGAACGAGATTTTCGTTCAAACGAAGTTTCATTCAAACGAGTTTTCTAACGAAGTTCCATTGTGAACTCGTTAGAAATCTCGGTGCAACATCATTTTTCGTTCGAACGAAACTTCGAACGACATTCCAGTGGCCAATGTGGGAACTCATTGGCAAACTCGTTCGAATGACATTATTGTTCGAACGACAAACTCGTTCGAACGACAATTCGAACGAACTTCCAGAAAGTCCAAAAAATTCTTTTTTTAGCCCGAAAACTTTATATACTATATATTAAAGTTTTAATAAAATCTTTCTGAAAATAAACAACAGTTTAAAACTTAGTACACCCAATAAAACAATTGTTCCAAGCCCCTATATATATTTACAATGCATTCATACCTTTGGATTAAACGGAACATTTTTGAAGACGTAGAAACGAGGCACACTAAACCGGCATTTGCTGAAGCTATAAGCTTGGCCATTACGTCTTCAACTTTAGTACGTCATAGGCTTGAAGGATGGTCAATAACTCTATCCTATGACTCAAACATTTTTGTCCGAAATTGAGCCAAAACTACAAAGGATGTGTCCTTACAAATCTCCCCCTTTGGCTATTCTGGGCCAAAAACTAAACAAAAATCCTAAACGGCCATCAAGCTCTACTAGACGAATAAAAAAGTCCCACCCAAAATAGAAATAAAATGATTGACTCAAACAACCCAAGGATCAATATCTTTGCCCGATGATGAATGTTGCCACTTAGAAGAATTCCTGCACACTTAAGCCAACTATCAAATGCATAGGGAATATCAAGAATATTAAATGCATGTAAAACAAATAAATACTCCCCCTAAATTAATTATATCCCTTTATCAACTATGATCAACTTAGAAAGACGTCTCCCCCTAAGATAAATCTCCCCCAAACTAAGATACGATTATAATAGGTTTATATACCATTTCTCCCCCTATCATTCTCCCCCTTTTTGTTCAGGAATAGTGATAAATAAAAAAATTGCTTCTCTATGTATTTTGTCCTTGTGCAACGTCTCTATCCATCAAAAATTCCCTTTAACCTACAAAATTATAACAAAACTAGTGTAGAGGGTAAGTAAGGGAGCCAATCCAAATCTAAGGGTGAAACACAAAATTGGAGAGGACATATATATAGATACATTTACATTTTATTATATTTTTCTATTTTTACTTTTTTTATTTTTTATAAATTTTCCAAGGGAATATTAATTAACTAACTATATACTAATTTTTAAAGTACTACTAAGATGTAAAAACTAATAAAAATTGAGGTAAATAAAATTGTGCTAAAAAGTAAACTAACTAAATTGGATTCATGAGGGCTTCAAAAATTTCATCCCATGAATGGGATATTAGCCCTCAATAATCATCATCCACAAATATAAGATAAGCAAATAAAAGCATGAGAAGATTAAACTAAAAGTAATCAAGAGGAGGAGTTCAAACCCATTTAAGCCTTGAATTGACTTGAAATCTTCAATTACATCATTAATCTCTCAATTACAATTCCTCACTCATGTATTTATTGAATCTAAACTAAAAATTACAAAAAAAAGGATAGTGGATGAATTAATAATGGACAATTAAATAATAAAAGAGATTTGCTAAAAATGCAAATCCTAAAATTATAAAATTGTACATTAGAATTCACCCAAAGAAATAAATTCTAGATCATTAGTTTATATTGAGATAATTGCTAAAAATGCAAAATCTCAACATAAAGGAATGGATTAGAATTTACCTCCCATAAGGGATAAATTCAACTACATCAATCTATAATGAATTAATGGCTAAAAATGCCAAGATTCATTATAGATGGGTGGGGTAGAATTCATCCTAGAGATAAATTTCACTACACACCTCTTTATTGAGATATTTGCTAAAAATGCAAATACTCTCTAAAGAGGAGTGTAGAGAAATTTATCACACAAGAGTAAAAAAAACTAAATTGGAGATACCTTGAAAATTGCCAAGTCTTCAATTTATATGGTGCACATGGAGGCTAGGGGTATATTGGATAGTTGACATGAGTGTGCATGGAAATGGTGAGAGGAGCATGTGGGTTGAGAGGATATAAAAATCTGATATGGGTGAGGGTATTTATGGGAAGTTGGGTTAAATAGATAGTTGGGGTGTAAAATGGGTGTAAGGGGTATAAGTTAGTTAAAAGACATGTGGGTTTAAATATGTGGGCAATTTATTGACTTTGGTCTTTGTTGGTTTATGCAGATAGAAATCGTGACTTTGGAAAAATATGGATTTGGGGCTCTGTCGGGCTGGGTTTGGAAGGGAGGTGCAAGGATCTCGGGTGGAAATCTGACCGGAGAGGTGGTCGGAGGTTGCGATTTCTGCCATCGCCAGCGAAGAGAGATAGGGCGGCCGAGGGTCGCGAAGAGAGAGGGAGAGAGATCGGGTTCGGTTGGAGGTCGCCGGAGTGGCTTCAGGCGTTGGAGGCGGGTTGCTGTCGGGGGTTTCACGAACCGAAGAGAGGTGAGGAGGTTGGAGGTCCGGCGAGCAGTTGGAACACCGAATTTGGTTGACGATCGCCGGTCGGAGCTAGGATGCTGCCGACGGCAGGAGGTTGGGTTGGTTGGCTATGGGGTGTGGAAGTAGGGTGGTTGGTGGTGGTGTAAGAGTTGGGTGATGAGAGAGAGTGAGATGGAGTTTTGTCTATGGAGGAGAGAGGAGAGAGAGTGGTGGAATGTTGAAGATGATGTGGGTTTGTTATTGTGTGGGTGAGGGGGCATGGACTAAGTGTGAGGGTGAGGGTGTAGGCTAGATTAGTAGAGTTTAGGATAAGTTTATGTGGGTATAAGGTGTGTGTTTAACTTGGACCCTTAAAATAAAACTAACTAATAAAAAATAAAATTCATAAAATAAAATAAAAACCTAAAAAATAAAATCCTATTCTAAAATAAAACAAAGATTCAAATAAATATTGAAACTAAAAAGAAATAAAATTAAAAATAAATAAAAATAAAAATAAAATCTAATAAAACTTAAAATTAAAATCCTAAAAAGAAAATGAAAAATCTAATAAAACTAAAAATACATGGTGTGGGTACCCAAAATTAAGACCTTGGGCCTGGACGAGTAGCCCAATTCTGACGGCCCAAAGTCCAGGTCCCCCACCTCTTATTCTGAATATGATCCAGTCTCTTCCCACGTTCCCATTAAGGGAGGTTATAGGGAGAGATGGAAGATGTGGGGGAATCCATCACCCCCACTTACCTAAATGTACATGTATATATATAAAATCCTAGGTCCGGGGCAAGAGGACAAGTTGTATTCTCTGTAACCACTCTCCGGAGTATATAGAAATAATACCGACTGCACCACCGTGGACATAGGCACATCTTTGCTGAACCACGTACATCCTTTGTTGTGTAATTGTCATTTTACATTCCTTGTTATTATTTGGTGCTTGCCTTTCTCTTATTTATTTGTGTTGCACAATAATTGTCACCACAATTGGCGCCGTCTATGGGAAGCGTTTATCTTCCCTGAGAAAAGCCCACACCAAAAGAGGAGTTTAAAATGTCCGGTCATAGCAGCAATGCCCCCCAGGTAGGGGATATTCAAGAACCACCTGCTCCTCGCAGGATTAGGTCTGAAGTTCGACGTTCAGATCAGAGGGCTCGCTTGGAAAATATAGCCTCGAAAGAAAGCCAAGGTCCACACAGATATCCAGATTGATTGATCCATACAAGGCAAGGCTCCATGAGCAGAGGGAGTCTTCTCGCAGGTACGAGGCTGAGAATACTCGCCTGAACAGAAGACTGGAAAGACTGGAGAGGGAGCTTCGTCCTGATAACAGGAGACGTCCATACCGCACACCTAGACCTTAGGCGAGCAAGTCTCGCAGCCGAGGAAGGAGCCCTAGGCGGGGATCTCAAAAGGTCGAAGTAGGCAAATCAGACGACGACCTCCGCGAGCAGATGCGAAGAGCTCGCCGTTACCAGTTCCCTGCTCGCAGCGACGAGAACATATGAAATCTGGTCCGCAGGGAGATAGACCAACATCCTGCCCACCACGGCACCAGATCGACCCGAGAACTCGCTAGGCGAGCTCTTAAAACCCAGATGAAATCACCTTTCATAAGGGAAATTGAGGAAGAAGAAGCCCCTAAGAAATTTGCCATTCCAAGATTCAAGAGTTCTGACGGTAAGACTGATCCCATTGATCACGTCAGGCAATACCGACAGGCTTTGACCCTCTGGAACCGCCGGGACGCGCTAATGTGCCGAAGTTTTCCTTCGAACCTGCATGACGTAGCGCAGAAGTGCTTCGAAAGGCTCCCCCATCGGTAAATCATGAGTTACAAATCCTTGGCCGAACTTTTTACGGCCCGATTCATTACAAGTAGCTCCCATCCCAAAAGGATGGATGCTTTGCTGACAATGAAGAAAAATCCTCAAGAGATGCTCCGAGACTACGTAAAGAGGTACTGGGAGTTATTAAATGAGATCGAGGATTACGCAGAGGATGTGGCAGTGGCCTCTTTCAAAATTAGACTCCCTAGTTCTTCCCTTCTATACCAATCCCTGACGAAGAAGGAGGCTATGACTATTGACGACCTAATGTCTCGCATCAAGAAGTACGCTAAGGTAGAAGATGTCACCCGCCTCAGTTCAGGAGAAAATGGTAGAGCTAAACTAACTACTAAGGGAAGTGACAAAGCTGAGAACCAGAAGAAAGGAGGAAAGAACGGGGGCAAAAATGGCTCCAAGAACGGAGGAAACAATGACGCATCGAAAGCATTTCAGGAGGTCAACACTGTCTTCAAATAACTAATTTACAAAATTCTCACGAAGATCAAAGATGAGCTATTCATCAAGTGACCCAGGAAGATGGGAGGAGATCCCTCGAAGAGGAATAATGTGCTAAGATGCGATTTTCACAAAGAAGGAGGACATAATACTGAGCACTGCAAAGCTCTTAAGTCTCACCTCGAGTAACTAGCCCAGTCTGGGCATTTGAACGAGTTTGTGGAGAAAAGGGCAGAGAAGACGGCTGCCAATAGAGAAGCGAGGCATGGCAACATGCTCGAAGATGACGCTGGACATGAGTTCGCGGTAATTCATGGGGCATCTGATGCCAAGAAGATACAGGGAAATTCAGCTCGAATGGATGTAATACCCCGTATATTCATGGCTTTTAAATTTAAGGATTTATTAAATTTAATTGAGATAAATTAATTTAATTTTAATCCGAAATGTTGTTTTAAATATTTACTAGCGCGACAAGAGTTAGTAATTATTGGGAATATATTATTTGTTGCATATTACTGGATGAGTATAGTAATATATGAGATTTATTTTTATAATATTGTCACGTGTGAATAAAATGACAATTGTGGAAATTTAAGTCGGGACGCGCCTGTGTCGTATCGGGACTAAATGTGGGTTAATAAAAGTGAATATTTTATAGGTTGTTCGTATGATCATTTTGAGTGCGCCAACGCATCCGTAAGGGTCGAGATAGTCAAAAAAGTATACCCAGGGGTTTGATTTGGGTCTCGGGGCGTTTTTAGGCCTAATTAGTACCCCGGGAGGGCATTTTAGTCATTTTGTATTTTTGGGTAATTAAACCCACGAAAATTAAAGGGGTTATATTAGATGTTTAGGTTATCTCCTAGGGTTAGATAACTCAAAACACTAGAACGGACATTGGAGAGGAGAGGAGAGAGCTCTCAAGGCATTCCAAGGCTCAAAACTCATTCGTTTACACCGCCGTCACCGCCAACGCGTAGATCGCGAGACGGGGAACGTAACCACACCAAATTCAACACCAAACCAGATTTCTGAAAATCCCAGGCAAGTGTTTATCTTGCTTATTTCGTTGATGCATCATCCATATTAGTTTAGGAGTTATTAGGATGAGATTTATGGAAGAAAAACCCAATTTGAGATGGGAAATTTTCATGTAGTGATGATTTATATGATATTCTGGAAACCCTTTGTCATGTAAAGGATTAAGAGTTTGATTAAGAAAAGAGTTCTAATCAGATACAAACACTAAAACATTTATTCTGGACGATCGGACCATTGGAATTGGATGAAATTTTATAGAGAATTAGCTGAAGACGAGAGGAAGCTACAGAAAAAAATTCAGCTCGATCGGACCGTTCAATATTTTTTAATATTTTTTTTTGCTAGACAGTTATATGTTTTGAGGACTCTTAGAGATAATAAAAATTCAATTAAAACTCCATTTTAATTCCGATTTCGAAACCGTTTGAAATTCTAATCTTTGAAAATAAAATTCAAAATCCTTTAATGTAAGGCGAAATCTATATTTTTGGGATATTTTGCATAAGGGATAATGTAAGTATATCTTAAATGGGAAAGACACGTAAGAGAGAGTTACATTGGAACATAAATGGATATCTACTGAATTGTACATTTGGAAGAATAGAGTCCATGAGGGTTACGTAGTAAGTTGGAAAAACCCTTCGAATTAAAGTTAGAAACGAACCATTATACTTGATAAATAATAATGGGAAAATAAGGATAAATGTTGTGAATGTGGGTTATTGGATAAACCTAAAATGATATAATAAAAGTGGTATATTTATATGATTGTGTATGCATATATTATATACTTGTGAAAATCATGCTCGCGCTACTTGCTATCCCCGAGGTTACCGCGCTGGGACGATCTTATCTCGTGTGCCTTATGGGGGATATTGACTCGTACCCGAGAAGATAGGAATCCTAGGTATAGGCTATCGAATCGGTAGTCACGGTCCTAAGAGACGTGAGGGTATGTACTAACCTCTTGGACTTGGAAACTATGCTTCACCTCAATATTGTTTGTGTATGTATTTATACAGTTCGAGAGTGATTCCGAACTTCTATTCCCTTTAGTACGATTGATACGGGGATTGGACAGCAGAGTATGCCTGCACCATAGTTTTTATGTGGGGTGCTGTTATGATATATATATTATACGAATAGTTAATATATATATGAAATTCAGAAATCTGGAACTGCCTACTGTGATTTGATATGTAGGACATGGTTGATGACTCAAATTATAAATAATTGTTTTGAGAAAGTATAATATGACACTGGAAAACTTTATTGATTAATAAAGTTAAAAGGAGAACCTTGGTTACAAATTGAAATCTTACGTTTTAAATACTTGTGTTGTTCAGTTGTAAATCCTGCGAATAACCTAAGATAAGTTAAATCATTGGGGAAAGATAGTGTGGTATATGACGAGATAGACCATTGGGAAGGATAGTGCGATAGGTGTGCACATTAGAAGAGAGGTGAGAATTTCTCAAGAGAGTGTCGCACTAATATGTTGTTGCATTAGACTGTAATCAATTTAAATACTTGATAAACGATTTTTTAAATCATATACACTATCGGGCTCTGACCCGTTTCTATTTCCTTTTCTCTCTTGTATATATATGTATGTATTACAGGTGTCCAGCCACAGGGGCGTCTTGCATAGGGTCCTTTGGCAGGAACGCGCTGCAGCTTAGGTGGGAGTTGCAGGCCTGTTGTTTAGACGACTTCATCCATTTGATTCTACTCCTAGCATGTTCATTATTGGGGAATGTGTCGCCCTTCCCATTTTTCAGTTGTTATTTGGATATTGTACTTCATCTATTTCTAGTATTGTCACTTTGGGATTTATTATATTCTGGACGGTTTACTTTAAGTTTTATTGTTAGTAGCCAGTTGTTGAATGTTAAATTATTGGATTGATTGTTTAATAAAATAAATAAATAAAACTTGAAAGGAATGTTAAAAATGGTTTTGACACTTAGCTTAATTAATTAGGGTGTTTAAATTGGAACGACATTGATGCTAAGAATAATCCAACTGTTCACCTTGATTTTAATTTAATAAAGGAGTGATCGCCCGGTATTTAATTAGGCGGGGTGTCACAATGGAGATGAAGAAACTTACAGCTATAATGCAGGCTTTTCAGATCGATCCAGCAAAATCACAATCAGGAAAGCGCCGACGAGCAGATGACGTCAACTATAACAAGCACTTATTTTCATAGAAGAAGATCTGGTGGGAGTAAGGACCCCGCATCACGATGCTCTGATCATTACCCTCAGGATATCTAACTTTGACGTCGACAAGTTGCTCGTTGACCAAGGAAGCTCGTCCGAAGTAATGTATATTGACCTTTTCAGAAAATTGAAGTTAAGCGTCGCCGACCTAAAGGAGGCTACTATACCTTTAGCTAGCTTCGCTGGAAAAATAACTATGCCTTTGGGAAAGATCGTACTACCGGTGCGGGCTGGAAACGTCTCCAAGATGATCAAGTTTTTTGTAGTTGACATCGACTCGCCATACCAGGCCATCCTCAGCAGGGGATGGCTTCATGCGATGAAGGTAGTCTCCTCGACCTACCATCAGAAACTCAAATATGTAACCGAGCGAGGAGTAATGGAGATCCACGGTGATTAGGCGATGGCGAGAATGTGCTTCATAGAAGCCATCCGACCAAAGCCAGAGAAGAGGGTCGAGAAGCCCAGCGAGAAGGTTGAAGAAGGTCTGACACCTTCTAAATAGAAATTAAAGTACAAAAGACCTGGAGTAGAGGAGACCAGGCTCCTCCCCTCCGAACGGGTCGTCGAAGACCTGGTAGAAGTTACGGCCGGAGAAGGCGATAGTAACAGAGTCTTCTTGATTGGAGCATCTCTCACCGACCAAGAACAGAAGGAATTGAAAACCTTGTTGCGGCGCAACGTAGATGTTTTCGTAGGGGAACCATACGAGCTGCCTGGAATCGATCCTAGTATGGTCTGTCATCAGCTGCATGTCGACCCCACCTTCAAGCCAATCACACAGAAGGCACGGTGAGCTGCACCCGAGAAGGCTAAAGCGGTTGAAAAAAAGTGGAAAAACTGCTGGATGCCGGATCCATACGGGAGGTACAATTCCCCAAGTGGTTATCCAACCCAGTAGTAGTTTCGAAGAGCAATGGGAAGTGGAGAGTTTGCATCGACTTCACTGACCTCAACAAAGCATTCCCTAAAGATAGTTTCCCCCTCCCAAAAATATACCAACTAGTAGATGCCACCGCAACTCATGAACGAATGAGTTTCCTGGATGCATACTCATGGTATCACCAGATCCCCTTATATACCCCAGACCAGGACAAAACGACGTTCATCACGACAGTTGGATTATTTTGCTACAAGGTCATGCCATTCGGGCTCAAGAATGCAGGGCAACCTATCAGCGGCTGGTTACCAAAATGTTCAAGGGTCAGATGGGAGACACCATGGAGGTCTACATCGATGACATGCTCTTAAAAGTAAGAAGAAGGAAAATCACCTCTCCGACCTGTCAAACACCTTTGAAATCCTCAGGAAATATCAAATGAAACTTAACGCGAGCAAGTGTTCCATCGGTGTCCATTCAGGAAAATTTCTTGGGTACTTGGTCAGTAAGAGAGGCATAGAAGCTAACCCAGACCAGATCGATGCAACCAACAGGGTGCAACCCCCTCGCACAATTCGGGACGTACAAAAGCTCACTGGTATGCTCGCTGCCCTAAATCGCTTCATCTTTAAATCCTTTGAGAAGTGCCAGCCTTTTTTCCAGCTTCTAAAGGGAAGAAAAACGATAGAATGGATCCCAGATTGCTCGTAAGCATTGGTCGAACTCAAGTCTTACTTAAGCTCTCCATCACTACTCGTCATACCACAGCTAACAGACTCTTTGTACCTATACCTCTTCGTTTCCAACCAGACTATCAGTTCTGCGTTAATATGCAAAGTTGTAGGAATCCAGCACCCCATTTATTAAGTAAGCAAGACCTTACTGGACACCAAGCAAAGGTACCTACCATTGGAGAAGCTCGCCTTTGCACTAGTAGTAGCCTCGAGGAAGCTGAAGCATTATTTCGAAGCTCACACTATCATCATCATTAAATCACATCCCCTTAAGGAAATCCTAAGGAAAGAGGATTTGTCGGGTAGACTGTCTAAGTGGTCAGTCGAGCTCGGTCAATTTGACATCCAATTTTAACCAAGGACAGCTATCAAGGGTCAAATCCTTGCTGATTTCATAACCAAATTCACGAGCGGGGAACCCTCCAACCAGCCTCAACCAGCAAGGCAAAAGGAGAAACAAGCCACAGAGGAAACCTGGAAACTGTTTGTTGATGAAGCCTCCAACTCAAAGGGGGCATGGGTAGGCATTGTCCTCATTACTCCAGAAAATACAATCCTTAAACAAGGAATCAGGCTTGGATTTGCAGCCTCCAACAACGAAGCAGAGTATGAAGCCTTAATAGCCGGCCTCCAAAAGGCGGACACTTTGGGAGCAAAACATTTACAGGTGTTCGGTGATTCCCAATTAGTTTCCAATCAGATAAGTGGAGATTATAATGCAAAAGATGAAAGGATGACAGCTTACCTTGCCTTAGTGAGAAAACTAATGTCGAGCTTTGAAGAGATCAACGTCCAGCAGTTTCCCAGGGGCAAAATAGTCATTCTGATGCCCTGGCAGCCCTGAGTTTGGCAGTTGACTCCGACCTAAAAAGAACCATCCCCATCGATTTCATCACTCGTTCGAGCATTAACCGCAACAGTATTCCACCAAACATGGAACAGGTACTCCAGGTGGGATCAAACCCCAGCTGGATGGACCCCTTAAGGGACTATTTCAAGGATGGCGCGCTCCCGGATGACAAGAAGACTGCCCACCAGATAAGAGTCAAAGTAGCTCGCTTTCACTTATCCCCATAAGGCAACTTGTATAAGAAATCCTTCTCCGATCCCTACCTCCAATGCGTCCACCCTGGAGATGTCGAACAAGTGCTACACGAGCTTCACGAAGGATCCTGTGGGAGCCATATCGGGGGAAGGTCTCTAGCCTTTCGAGCAATGAAGGAAGGCTATTGGTGGCCATATATACAAAGGGACTCTGCAGTGTATGTTCACAAATGTCTGAAATGCCAACTTCACGCTCATATGGTCCACCAATCCGCCAGTGATCTAAAATCCCTGTCCAGCCCATGGCCATTTGCCCAATGGGGAATGGACATCGTGGGACCACTACCTACCGCCTCCGGTAATCGCAAATATGTGTTGGTTGTAACTGACTACTTCACCAAATGGATCGAGGTGGAACCTCTGGCAAACATCCGAGATGCTGATATGATAAGGTTCATATGGAGGAATATAATCACTCGTTTTGTCATCCCCAGGACCATCATCACCGACAACAGAACACAGTTCGAAAGTGGCTCCTTTCAGAATTTTTGTAACGAATATGACATCAGACACCACTTCAGTTCTGTGGCCTACCCTCAGAGCAATGGCTAGGCTGAGGCTTCCAACAAAACTGTGATCGATGGATTGAAGAAGCGATTGGAGCGAGCTAAAGGCGCATGGGTAAATGAACTACCCCATATCCTATGGGCATACCCAACCACTCCTCGGCGAGCAATAGGAGAAACCCCATTTTCGATGACATATGGCATGGAAGCAGTCATCCCCCTAGAAGCAGGTTTGCCAATAATGAGGTCCAACCTTATCGACCAGGGCCATAATGATGCAGTATTGCTCGCTGAGCTCGACCTAGTCGATGAGCGCCGGGAGCTAGCCCTAGTGAAACTAGCGAGCTATCAGCAACATCTCGTGAGGCATTACAACAAATAGGGTTAACCCGAGGACATTTCGAGTTGGAGACTACGTTCTAAGGAAAGTCTCGGGCAGCGCAGTGAAACCATCAAATGGCAAGCTAGGCCCAAACTGGGAAGGACCCTTTAAGATAACCAGAGACGATCTGCAGGGCGCCTATCACTTGGAAACGATGGAAGTAAGGGAAATACCATGAGCATGGAACGCAGCCAATCTCAAGAGATTCTATTTTTAGATTTTTCTTTTATTCTTTTGTTATAAGACTAGAAGATCATTTCCCTTATCATTAATGAAAGTTATTTAGTTGGTTACATTCTAATAAGTAACAGCTGCATTTATTGCACACCTTTTCCAAATAACAGGCACATTGATCACCACACTATAGCAGGGGAATATCCCTCCTCAGGTCATCGTTATGAAACACGAAGGACCTCTTAGCATTGCCCTTGGCAATATATGAAGCCCGACAGGGGATCCTTAGGCAATATGACCAAATTTTTTCTAGTCATCAAACCTTCTTTGGTTGAATAAAATCATGATCGAATAAAGCATCCAACACCAGGTGTGTCCTCGCCAATTGACCCACTTAGGCCTAAGGGAGTGTGACGACACAACCTAAAAGGTAAAGCGGTGCACAATAGTATCTCGATATTATACTGGACTGGGAGGACACTTGCATGATAACACAAACTTAGAAGATCATAAAGCGAAAAGAATATGAAGAGTATGGTGCACTTATTTAGTCCGCAAAATTGCCCAAAACATAAACTTTTCATTAATTTATCATATTTACAGCAATGGTTATACATGTTTAGTCGGCGAGCTCGCCCAAAGCATTTACATTACCAAAAATACAAAAAACAACAACTGGAAAAATCTCAATGGGAGTGAGGCCTCTGAGAGAGATAATCAGCCACTCGAGCTCTTCGTCCGTCATCAGGAGCAGGAGCTAACTCTTCCTCAACCTCATTCGCATCCGACTCCAATAATTGCCGAGGGATGGCATCGATGGGGATCCATCGATCATCCCTCCTAAAGGGGTTAGGCATCAGGATAGAGGGAGAAATCTCATGGTGATACCAAAGCATCGAGTTCCTCAGGACTTACAGCTCCTTTAAAGCACTCAGCCATCCCCTGACGAAGGAAAGCTCTTCGAACTCTGTCAACTTTGTTGGAGCATCTGACCAGCCCTAGTCTTAGCCATCAGACCACACTTACCGAGGACCTTTTTTTAATAAGTGCTGCAACTGAGTAACATCCCTCTGAAGCCCAGCAGCGATCACATACGCTCGATGGACGTCGCCACGAAGCTCATCCATATCCCTCTCGCGAAGCTCTTCTATTTCCCAATCTCGGCTCCTGGTGCTCCTGCCAACTCGCGCCAATGAAGAACCCAGCAGCACAGGAGGAATATCACTCCGACCAGCTCTGGCTCGTGATGATGACGAACCCTGTAATACTGCAGAAGCAGTGCTCAACGCATGCTCCTTAAGTCGTGAGACCTCTCTCCTCAGAACCTCATTCTCTTGCTGAAGCATCTCGCCAAACTGGTTGATCTCGAAAGCATCGAGAAGGTTTTCTCTCAATGCATTCACTTCTTCTTGCCCTGAATCACCAACCTCTTCCATCTCCTGGAGCCTGTCCTTCAGCTTGGCCATAAGTTCAGATTGCTCCTTATACTTCTGATTCCTAGACCTAAGGGATTTGCAAAGCTTAAGGAAGGCCTGGCGAACCTCAGGACTCGCATTAGGACCCAGGGTCCTGCCCAGTTGAGAAGTAGTAGGAATGTAATCATCCACATCAATTAACTACAAGCAATTGAAAGACGAGGAAAAGAAAGAAACAAATCAGTGCACTGAGAAATAGAAGCCTTTTCATTAATGAAGATTGAAATTACATCGAGCAGTAAAAAGAAAGTTCATAGACAGAAAAAACCGAAAATACAAAGCAATCCTAGCAGGAAACTAGTTAGCAACCTCTGGTTGCCCAGAGGTCGATGGCCCTTTCCCTTTGTCGGCATCAGCAAGAACACCGCCCTCGGCAGAAGTAATCTCTGTCGCCACAACAAGGGAAGCATCAGCAGGGGTCATCTGGGGGACAGGGTCAGCACCTTCAATAGCTGGGGCAGGGACTTCATCCACGGTTGGTTTTGGACCCGGGTCATGCTCGTCAAACAGGGGAGAATCGATGTCGACGCCAGCAGCCAAAAGAGCCTTGTTCCAGCCGTTCTTGAAGTTCGGACGACTAATATATCCTATCTGAACATTAGAGCCCTCGTATGCAGCAGCCCAACTAGAATTGTATGAGTCCTCCTTGGCAGTGACAGCCTCAGACTCCTTCTTCTTTAGGTCTTTAGACAGCACCCTATTGTCCTCAACAATCGCTAGTTTTGCTCGAGCAAACCAGGTCGTAGGCCTGTCGCAGCTCTTTTAAATCCTTGACTGCCGCATCCTTTTCCTTATTGGTAGTAGCAAGAGCCAGGTCGGATGAAATTCGAGCAGCATTAACGACTTTAAAGCTACCCTCGAGCTCTTTACCCTTCAACTTCAGGGCAGCGTTTTCCTTCTCCAGCTCGCTATTTTTCTTCACCAGCTCATCGCGTGAATGATACAGCACGGCGAAGTCAGTAACAAACTGCAAAAAGAAGAAGATGTTAAAAGAGGGAAATGATGAAATTCACAAAAACATGGGAGAGAAGGGAAAAATCTTACCAAAGCTAGCCTTTGACTAGCTTGAAGGGCCAATTACTCGGACCCTACCGCCCTTTGGCGATCAGCTGGGAGGAAAGCTCTCTCAAGCAGAGCAGGGGCCAACTAGGGGGAAATTATAACAGAAGCCCCCTGGGAAAGTGCGAACACCGGGACCAAGGCCTGGCCGCCCTTCGTCCTCGCTTATGCCCTCCTCTTCTACTCCTCACTCTCATTCTCCTTCTTCCTTCTCTCCTCTACCCTCCTCTTCTCTTCCATCTTCTTCTTCTTTTCTTCCTTTTTTCTCTCTCTCTCCCTTACCTGCTCCTCTTCCCTCCTCTTTCTCTCCTTCTCCTGAGCAGAGGACCGGGAACCAGTAGCCACAGCCCCGAAGCTAGATTTTTGTTTCTTTGACCTCTGAGCGAGAAGCATATGGTCTTCATCATCATCATCCCGAATCAGGTTCTTCCGGGGAGGATCCATCTCCTCGCTCGAAATACTGGACGTGCTCGATGACGCTCGAGCTTCAGAGACCTCCCCACGATCAGAGGAGCTGCTACTATCAGAGATACCTCCACCCAAATTACTTACTGCTCCTGCGAGGTCACTTTTAGAGCTTCTCCCCTCCTTGTCCAACTGAATAGGATCCGTAGTAGTCTCTTCGAGAAAATCAAACTTTGGGATACTTTCCACAGGCCTTGCTATGAAGATGGAGCCAACATTCTTGTACTCGAGCAGAAAGGCACCAGACCTGGGATGTTCGCCGTCACCCAAAGGCTCCCTGATATTCCAAGCCTTAATCAATTCTGAGAGACGAACCTCGCTGAGAGCAGGCTCCAAGTTCTTTGACCTCACTGTGGAAGAAAAATCAAAGAAGAGTTAGAAAGATCATAAATCAATAAAAGTCGAAACAACAGTGCAATGTCTACCTATGTATTCTTCCCCATAAAAGGGAACAGACAACCTCTCAGACCTCAACCCTTCAAATTGGGGAGAAAACTGCCAATTTCTAACAATGAAACCTTCTTGCCAGTAGTCCTTATGGGAATCGGGTAGATTTACTACTAATACCCTGTCAGGGCTCCTAGCTTTGAGGTAGAGGACACCAGAGCTAGTTCGAGAAAAAGAGTAGCAAATACAGACCTCGGTGAGCCCTAACCTAGTACCATACAACTGATTTATCCTCTGTACGCCATTAACTATTTTCCACACATTGGGCGAGCATTGGGCATGAACAATATTAAAATAGCCAAAGAAATGCAAAAATAAGTCATTGGGAGGAAAAGTGAGTCCCCCCTGGGAAAGCAACAAGACGTGGATCCAGTGGGCATAATCTATATCTTTAACATTTCTAGGAGGGGAGGCACAGCACTCAATATCTACCCACTCAGGGATGTTGTAAAACTTCCTAAACTCAGAGACCGGCCTATTCCCAATCTTCGCTATTGGAAAACCCTAGAAAACTACAAACTCAAACAGAAAGTACAGAGAAAAGGTACAGGAAACTTACAAGATAGAAGATCGACTCAAACGATGAATAAGCACAGGCCCAAACAACAAGGAAGCAACGAGAATGGAGATTGAGAGAAGAAGGTACGAAGTGCTAGAACTCACAGAAAATGGAAAAATGCTGGAAAGATTGAAGCGACGGTAGAAAAGTAACTATCCCAAGAAACCTTCAGATTTTGCTAATCATATTGCACAAGGTATGAAGTGAGTGCAGCCAAAATCAACTTCACAGCTTTCGAAGAATTGCAAAAGAGCCATTATGGCTAATCATTTAAATTTATTGAGCCCATAAACATGGCCCAACAAAATTAGGGGCAATTGTGGGTACCCAAAATAAAGACCATGGGCCTGGACGTGTAGCCCAATTCTGGCGGCCAAAGTCCAAGTCCCCCACCTCTTATTCTGAATATGATCCGATTTCTTCTCACGTTCCCATTAAGGGAGGTTATAGGGAGAGACGGAAGACGTGGGGGAATCCATCACCCCCACTTACCTAAATGTACATGTATATATATAAAACCCTAGGTCCGGGGCAAGAGGACAAGTTGTATTCTCTGTAACCACTCTCCGGAGTATATAAAAATAATACCGACTGCACCACCATGGACGTAGGCACATCTTTGTTGAATCACGTACATTCTTTGTTGTGTGATTGTCATTTTACATTCCTTGTTCTTATTTGGTGCTTGCCTTTCTCTTATTTATTTGTGTTGCACAATAATTGTCACCACACATGGAATCCTAAAAATTCTAATCCTAATAAAATAAAACTAAAACTAAAAACTAATAGAATCAAAATAAAATAAAATTATATTAATAAAATGAAATAAAATAAAATCTAGAAAATACTAAATAAATCCTAAAAATAAAAATGACTCAAAACTAAAAATCTAAAAAATAATAAAAGGGCACAAACAAACACACACGGGCTTTGGGGTAAGTTTAGGCTAGGCTAGGGTTACGGGATAAGGGTCAGGTGATTGGGTATTTAGCACCATTTTACTGCAAGTTGCCTCGAATTATAGCTTTTGACACTGCAACTGTAATTAAGCCTGCATATTGAACAATTAAGCGTATATGACCCAAATTACCGAGAATTAGCAAATAAAGTGCATCTATTCGGGGTATAAATTGTACAGTTTTTGGAGCTTATCACACCACCCCCAAGCAGAGCATTGCTAGTCCTCGAGCAATAAGATAGAGAGAAAGATAAGAAACCAAATGTGTACCCCTTTCGCAGGCACTTGCGATTGCACTTAGCATGTGCAACAAGCTTTTAAACCTATAGGTTGCCCTACAGGACGAGTTGTGTCTCGTGAGGGTTTCTAGGGAATATACCCACAAAATTCTTATTTGCAAAAATTTATTAAAAGGCGGTCAATCTCTTATTAGACATAGAATAGTCGCACAATCCATCATGAGATAAATGATTTCCGAAATACAAGTTATAATGTGTAAAAAGATTAAGCTAAGTAAGTACTCAAGGCACATCCTTCCTAGAACTCAATGTGTGTGTGTGAATCAGTCAAAACGGGTCGAGAATCATAAGAGTAATTCCTAGATTGCCTTTTCGGAATCAACGCTTCAACTTCAAATCTCACTCGATATCTCTCTCTCAAACGAACTCTCGAGATTAAGGGTAAGTGTATCGCTCTTGTGTGTGAGGAGGTGAGTAAATGTAAGCAAGTTCAAACGTTTCACACACACATAAGAAAGAATAAACAATTTGAAAGAAAAGTGATATCATTACAGAATGCTAATCACTATAGTGAGAACGTCGAGTTATTCACCACATTGACTTTCATTTACCCGAACACCTAGGGGAACATATGGATTATTATGGGTGAGGGGAAAATGAAATGGGAAGGATGGTATAAGGTGTGGTATGATGGATGTGTGATGTATGGATGTGGTATGTAGGATATATTGGTGATATGAATGATAAAGGATGATGGATGAATGTATATGATAGAAGAGTGTTCTATACTTTAGGCACAAATGTCTTTGTTTCAAAACCAACTACTAACTACAAACTCTTTTTCTTTTCTTTTCTTTTCTCTCTTTTTTTTTTGTTTTTTTTTTTCGATTTTTCATTTCCTTTTCTCGATTTTTCTTTTCTTTTTGCTATTTTTATGTTTTTTTTTCTTTTTCTCTCACTTTTCAAACCAACACTGAAGATATTTAATATTTGGAATCAACACTCTTTTTCTCAAAAATGATGGATGATATATGAGTGGAATGATAAATGGATGGTATGGGGAATGTATGTGGATGGGGAAAATAGGGAAAGATAATGGGTGAGTGAATAGAAATTTGATATGGAAAAGTGGTAAGTGCATGGATGAAAATTTAGTGTTCGGGACAAATTTCAAGACACGCGTTTCTTACAACTCGAAAAAGATGTCATTCTCAGTGATCAAGCCAAATTTCAATGAATGATAATGAGATCATACAACAATTTAGTGTGGACCCAAAAGAAGTTGAATCAACTTGTGACTCAGAGATTGCGTAAGACACTCTGAAAGGGTGAAAGGCACAAATCTCATGGGCTAAAGTCTCTACTAGTGATCCTTAAGGTTCTCTTTAGAATTGTAGTACTCCTCAACTCTAAACCGTAGTGACTTGATAAGTGTGCAAATTTTGTTGAGTCTAGAAATCCATGGTGCAACATGTCTTACTATCTATTACATAAGCCATTTATAAAAAAAATATTCTCTAGCTTGATTCCTAGACTTTTGAAAGATGGATGATTGAAAATTCACATAACTGAGTGAGATGAAAGAAACTGTGCGAAATTTTAAAAATCAGGTTTAAAAATCAAAAAATTTCAAAAGAGGCATGATTTGATAAAATTCCCCACCCCCAAGCAAAAAGGAACATCATCCTCGATGTTAAGTAAAATGTTTTTTAAAATTGAGTGAACAAGGTAGGAAAGAGTGTACCAGAATCAACCGCTCATGAAGTGGAAAGATGTAGCCAAGAATAAATCTGAGTGAGTGATAAGAAAAAAAAGTGTAAAAGTCTATAAGCATGATAAAGCATAGGGTGATGTGAAACCCCACCCCCAAACAGGATGAGACTCATACAAGAAACGTTGGCTGCCTCCCGATAGCGCTACATTTAATGTCTTCAGCCAGACCGAACCATTCTCACCCTAAGGATAAGAACAATGATGGTGCGGGGCGGCAGAAAAATTAGGGTGATGAGAATCACCCCCAAACAAGACTGAAGCGTCTGTCTTGTTGGATAATTTGACAAAGGTGAGGGTGAAGAAACACCGATCACGGCCTTATTTTTTATTTTCAAGATGTTCTCTTTTTTTGTGTGTGGTTTTTGAATAATTTGAAAAAGAAAGGAAATATTTTTGGGATTTTTAGAGAACGAAAGGAAGAAAATATTTTTGGATTTTTTGGAAGAAAGGGTGGGGAAAAAAATATTTTTGGACTTTTTTTTCAAAAGGAGAGAAAATATGGCACAAAATAAGATAAGATTTTCACACTTGTATGGCAAAAATGTGTCATATGGAAATGAAAGTGTTGGGTGTGAACTAGTAACAATTAAATTTATACCCAATCACTTAAAACATGTTCACGGAGTTCTCAATTGATTGCAAACTTCATCACATTTTAATATAACCTCATGTGATAATATAAAATGAACTCAATGAAAAAACATACACAATACATACAAGCCTAGACTTTTGATGATTCTATAAACCAATAGAGTCATGACATTGAAAGTACAATTAGGATAAACGGACATTGTGCAAACCGTTGATATACCATCCAATATCCCTCAATAAGCATATATATTTGAATGAATATATCAAACAAAAATAGGCCTTGGCAATTATTTTTCTTTTTAATGCCACAATTCTATTTTTAGGCCTTTGGACCACGTATTTCTTTTAGGTCCAAACAAACCGTGGATTTACTATTTGCAAAGGATAATAAATCCTTTCGGAGCCCTTCCCCGTGCACGTTTATATTTATCATTTTTACTTCTCACAAATATCACGTGCAATAGATTTTGACATGCACTAGTCCTCCTAGGTCACAAATGTATAGATGACAAGATTGGTAGGAGAACACCTCACAAAGTGTAACAACCCTCGCTTTTAGGAGACTCATTTTATATTAATTCACTGCATGAAGTAATTGTATAAAATGTTGAGAACTGGAGTAAATATTAATTGAATGAGTTGAAAGTTAATATTTACTATATTGTTGCATATTTACTGTATGTGTAAGTAAATATCATCATGTTACATGTTTTATAGTGTCATGTGTTTTAAATGACATTATGGTTTAAATGAAATTGGAACTTGAAATGAATGATAAAATTGTCGGATGCCATTTTAGAGGGAGTAGTTAGTCCCGGAATGTGAGAGACTGTCAAAATATGTGCCATATTGTATTTTTAGGTTCTGGGTACTTTTGACTGGTTTTAACTTAAATGCGTATTTGGGAGTCATTTTAATGTGGTATTAACCATTTAAGTTGGGAACTTTAGACTTAAGCCCCGATTTTGGTCTTCTAAATCCCTAAATTTCCCTATTATATGTCTTAAACATAGAGAGAAAAAGAGAGAAAGAGAGAGGAAGAGAAAAGAGGAGAAATAAGAGAAAATTGGAGATTGAAGTTTGGAATTGCTCCTACCACAAAGAAATATGAGATTTCAACCTTAAGGCAAGTTTTCTACTTGCTAATATATGATTTAAGATGCATAAATTGTATTGATAGTTGTGTAATGGAATCAAATGAACAAATATGGGTTTTGTGGATTTTGGGGTGATTTAGCCCTAATCATGGTTTATGTTGATGAAAATGTGGATTATAGTAGTTAATAATCATGTAGGATGATTTGCGGTAGATTAATGGTGATGGATGTATGTAAAAATGGAGTAGAAAATTATTTTTGGGAAAAAAACTAGGGCTTATAACACGTAAGCCATTCTTGGTAAATTCGTAGGGGCGAATCGATTCGCTAAGGGGTTAGGTTACAGGTCTGCAAAACCCGAATCGATTCGGGTTAGGCCCGAATCGATTCGGCCAACTGCAGAATGTTGGTTTTATCATCCGAATCGATTCGCTTTTAGGCGAATTGATTCGCTGCCTGGGGCGAATCGATTCGGAATCAGGCTGTTTTTGAGTTGTTTTCCTAACTCAATTTTTATTCTTTTTCTTTAGGCTTAGGACCTAGGAACCTTCTTGTATGAACTAAACTTAGAGTCCTAGAGTCCTATAAGAGTTAGTTAACTATCCTACATTAGAAATGCGTTATGTGGGGGGTTTTTCGGGAATATGCCAAATGATGTTAGGGCATTCTTTTCTTCTAGTTGATTATTATAAAACTAGGAGTTGTAGTGTTATGTTTGGGGGACTTTAGGAGCTCAATTGAGCTATGTTAGTTTTGATGGTTAATAGTATAACACCGCAAAAGGGTGTTGTTAGAAAGGCCTCCTAACATTTTTTTTATATAAAAATAGGGCATTTATTATTATTTTTGTAAAATTATGCCTTTTAATGTTACATTGTCCGAACACCCCTACTTAGTAATCACTTTTTCTCGGCAAATACTTAATTATCTCAACACCCACACCATCATTGAAAATGCTCTCTCACTCTCTCTATTTCTTTCTCTCTCTCTCTCAGACACACACACGCGTTGTAAATTGATAAAAGGAAAATGAGAATAAAATGAATCCAAGTTAATACATGGCATTATCTAAGAACATTGTCTTTATGCCATATTTCCCTCCTTCCGAAAGATGAACCGTGAGTACATAATGGATTTTTTTTAAATTTCATTTAAAATACACTGTAGTGGTGTTATTTATTTGATGCAAATTATATATGATTTGATCAAGCTGACCACACTCTAAAATATCGGTCTAATAATGCCAAATTATGGGGGGTGGGGGTGGGGGGGAGGGGGGGGGGGGAGAGAGACAAAAAGGAGGAGACAAAAATTTTTGCTAGAAGAAACACAGGTCTGAAATAGTTTTTACAAAAAAAAGTAATTATTGTTCGTGAATATTCACCACGACTCAGTAGTTATTGAATCGTGTATGTTCGGATTTATTTCTACCACACGGTTCAAATTTGAAGTATCATCATACGTTAATGGATTCAACCTCTACGACTCGTCACAAATAGATCCAATTATTCAGACAACATGGTTAGGCTATAATAATCTTGGATCGGATCCCTCCACCGCATTCATCGATCTTGTTGACTTTGAAAAAACCAAAGGCTCCCATGCTCTCAATAATGATGAGTATTTCATGCATCATGCAAATAATCAGCATGTGGACGCATGCCACATATCTTGGCGGCGGTGCTTTGTGCCACCACATCTTAGTCTCTTTGACTATAAGTCAAATAGTCTACCTTGTTATATAACTTTTCGTTTTTGTGCAAAGTTTCTACATGGGATTTTAGAAACAACGTCAATTTTTTTAAACCCATTTCTTTAAGTTCTCTATCGAATAAGAGCCAAATAAGAAACCCATTTACACAAAATTAATACCCATTAATATTTTAAAATTATCCAGCAACCACCCAACATTTTAAAAATAAATATAAATAAAACATAATGCTTATATTTTAAGGAATCACAAATATATATGTTTTATACTCTAAATTTGTGACATTATGTGGAGACCTAAGACGCTGGCACATGACACCAACATGATCGAATTCATCACCCTTGGGGAATCCTCTAATCAGGTGAGCATTAGGGCAGGTCACAATATAGCTCGACCACAACTTTAGCTGAGGAAAATAGTAGTAAATGGGGTCTAAATCCATGAAATTACACGTAATGAAGGGTGCCATGTGATTTTATGATGTCATTAAGGAGAAACTATGGAGAATAAAAAGAAGATATATGTATATCCCCACCCATGTGAAATAAACATCTTATAAATATCTTATCAGCTTAATGAAAAGTATGACATCGGTTCAACCACAGAGAGTGAGACATATGTCTTGTGAAGCCACGCTTCCCATGCACATCTCACCCGACACACCTATGCAAAAAAGTCATGTATTCTTTAATTAAAAAAAGTGAGATAAGATATTATAATATTCTAGTATCAAAATAGAGTGAGAGTGGGAGTAGCTTGTAAACACCATCTAATGGAAGATTAATGTAGTTGTAGTTGATATGGTACCATACATGGATGTAGGTCCTTTTATTAAGTTAAATTACGTTAAATTCAGGTTCTCTCTTTCTCTTTCTTTTGATTTTAAACTCATTTTGCATTCAGTACATTTCATACATGCTTTATTATTGAGTTACTAGAATAATCAATTTAAGATCGGGTTAATATTAATTCCGAGCAACACCTATAAGAGATGAGTAAAATTCATTGCACATAGTGATCTTGGTGTTAGATAAATTTTTGTTAGCATGGACATGTCCTTATCGTATTTTTCTAAGTTATTTATGATCATTTTTTATTTCCATAGAAAGAGGACACACTATAAAAAATAATATAGATAAATAAACTTGAGTGATTTTACGAATCTCATATATTTGATTTATTAAGAAGTCGCATTCATCCTCCGTCATGAAGAATCCAACACTAGGGTCATAGGTATGAAATTTTAAATACAATTTCCAAGTTTTTGTAACTCTCATTTAGCTTGTTAATAATACATTGTACGTTGTCTATTGTTTCAAGACATAACTTCGGTTTTCATTACAGATTGTTGATTTATTTGATAGAAGTTAGTCTTATTATTTTGAGGTGATATATATCATTTCTCTAACATGAACTTTAGATAAACAATTTTCTAAATTATTAGTTTTTTCGATATAGTTTATTGTAGTTACTCCTTTTCTACCCTCACAATTAATCAGAATAGTAGGAGATGGTTATAATAATAAGGAAGAATCCATTGTTATTCCTTACGTGCATCTTCTAGGGATGTTAATTTTAATGTGATTGATGAATCTACACCCAAGATCCGCAATTGTATAATGATATAAACTTCATATTTGATCACGTATAATATCTGCAAAGGTATGATGATCTAAATCATAGATATAATTATTTTGTTTACTTTATGAAGCATAATCAATCAATGTTTTAATGAAACAAAGTTTTTCATAACACCAATCTGATCATTTTCATCTCTCGAAATGCCCCCTACACAACTTGATTTGGGTGGATCGTAAACTACAAGATCTAAGGCCTAACGTGTATCTAAGTAAGGATTTGGATATGGAGGACGGGCATCAGCATCATCCTCTTCATAAAATATTTCTCCTTGTATCATTGTCTTGACTTATTTGTGTGTTTTGATTGTGTGCGAGCATTCCCCGCACGGTTATGGTCTTGCAAATCAATTGATTATCTTTGCCAGTGATTATCAGGCCTTTGTGTACTGTTGGATGCTTCAATTAAGAAGACTTGTACTCCACTTTGAGGAGACTTTGCAGTGAATGTTAAGTAAGTATAATAAACTATAATCTAAGGAAAAATATATAAAGTGAAGAAATAAAGATAAAAAGAAGGTTTAAAAGAAAAAAACTGTACACTAAGGAATGTAAAGCATGTTACAGTAAGAAAAGTAAAGACAATTTAAATCTAAAGGCAAAAGAACTTTTCATAAAACATTAAGATAATTTCATTAAATCTACTTACAAACTACTTTGAGAAGAAGAAAAATTATAAACAAAATAAAAGAAAAGTAAAGAAAAAGAAAAAAAGATATAAAACGATTAAATGTAGCTTGTTGTTAAGGGAGCATGCTTTTCTTTGTCCCGTAGTTGCGTATTTATTGATTCATTTGCCATGAAACTGCTATTCTAGCTATTGGGTGGTTACCCAATTGATTGTTCCTGCATAGGTGCACTCCCCAAAACTTACTTAGGTGGTTACCCCATGTTCAAGGTCTTAACAAGTGTCAATTGCTTATGTAGTCATTTGTATTAAATTGTCCCTTTAGAAATCTTTACTATAATATCTGGTTTGTGTTTCGACATGGAGACACTCTATTAGTTTGTAAAAATATGGTATAAACATACCCCCTTCGTACTAATTGATTTTTTTGAAAAATTAATTAGTGGACTGTTGATATTCTCATCCCACATACCCTAGTGCAGTCATCAATACTTTATTATCAATATTGCTTAAGTAAATTCCTTTTGGTAGTGAAATTATCTTCCTCATTAAACCATTAGTCTATTATTTTTGCAACTCAATTCTTGTATTTTCTCCTCCCATCATATATGTGTTAACAATGGCTTCTGAATAAAATAACAACGCCAACTCTAAGAGAAATTTTGAGATCGTCTCATATTCAAATCTAGCAAAGGATAATGTAGATAGTGTAAAGATTTATCCAAGAATGTCAACGGGAGAACTATGAGGTTTGAGATAAAATTTGTGATGACCTCATACTACTTCAAGTAAGGTTTTCGAAGAGTGAAAAGGGTTTTCCTGAATGGCCAAGGTGATCCAAAGGACATAGGTTTTGAAATTATTCCACCTGAAAGAATTATCTTCAAATGATGGGAATTGAAGGATAAAGTGAAAGAGGCGATTCCGAACTTTCAATGTCAGGAACAATTATTTTTTCATCTAGCTCAAGATAAATCTTATTTGTATTTTGAGGGTAGGCATCTCAATTACTTTTGGAGAACATTCCACCACCTTGTAACTTATTCATTTCCTCATTACTATTCAATCCCGAGAAAGTAATGTCAATTCTTTTCCAATTTTTATTCTCCCCAATTTTTGGTGCCAATGGAAAAACCACTTTTGTGCCAATGTGTTGAGAATTATTTTTGTACATATAGACCTAAAACTATTTCAGTTTTGTTTTAATATTTATGTAAATTTTATTAGTAGTAGTGGTACCACCAAATCCAAATGAACGTGTAGTTGTGTCCAAATAATAACTTTTTATTCTTTATTGTAATAATTAATTATAAAAAATGGACAACTTTTGTTATTCCCTTCAATAATATATTTTGCTGCCTTGGAATTCCCAACACTTGATTTCAATATCTTGGGCCATTAACAAGTCGCAAATCTAATCATAAGGGATTTTTTACTGATTGGGCCCATTATGGTGTTTTTTTGTCTCTCCACTTCCCCATAACTTTTCCCTTTGGAGGGAAAGCTTTTGGAAACACATGTCGGCTTTTACTTTGAACTATTCTTTCATTTCAATTGATCCATTTTAGCTATTTAAGCTCACTTTTTATGTTATTCTTCCATTTTCCTCTTTACTTACTCCATCCAAGCATCTTTTCCATTCCATATTCTAATTTCTCTCTGCTCCCAACTCTTTTACCATAAATGGCTTCTAGCTTAGAAACCTCATATATGCTTACGCCCAATTTAAAAGAACCGTTGAGGAATTCATAAATGATAACTTTGTTGTCATTAGGGATATGGTTACCCTATTCAGTAACAATATGGATCTCCTTGTTTTACCATGGGCCCACTTTTCTAAGATCAACGTCCTTTAAACATCTATATTTTATTTCTCAAGTTTGGGTAGAAAACCCTTCCCATTTAAGATTCCACCTACATTAAATCACCTCACACCTTTATGTTAGGGTTTGGCCTAAGAAATTAGAAAACGACAAGTGGCCCCAATGAGTGAACCTAATGCTCATAGCTAAGTCAAGAGAAATGGAGAAAAATGGTATTCTTATCGCTGTCAGACTCATTTAGACGGATATAAAATATGATTCTTTCATCATTTTAGTGCCATTCAATTTTTTAATTTGTAATTCAATTGCTTCGAATTATTTGCCCACTGACTGGCTTTAAATCCATTGGGGAGGATATTTATCCTCAAATGTCGTCCCCCAAATGTCTTGCATCTCTGAAGAACGGGAATTTTATTCCGTCGTATTAAAATTTTATGAATAATCATATAAAGAGTAAAGGAGTTGTAAATAATAGAGATTACTACTATTTTTTCATGCTTTTGCTATCAATGCATGTGCTCTGTGTTAAATCTTAACATGTGTCATTAGAGTAGTCTTTTTTAGATACAATCTTGTGGATGGAATAGATATAAGAATATCCCTTTATCTCTCGGTCTCCATTCATAGAAGTTGTTATGATCTTCAAATCCTTTTTATTCCATTCAAGGTGGGCCAACGTAGGTCCTCCAAATATGGCCAGATGCCTATATTTTTAGGATTGGGCATGCCAAAGGCAGGTCTAAGTTTAGCCATCTCCGTGATTTTTATCACTCCAAAATTGGGTAACAAGAGCTTCAAAGCTCTTATTATAATATTTAAAGATCTAAAACCTGATCAATCGAGGTTCATTCTTCAACCCTTACTAAATGTTTATGAATCCCTTCGTTAGCTTATTTAAACTTTAAATAAAGTCTCTCCCATTGAGGTAATAATTTTTTATTGGGGGGGGGGGGGGGGGGGGGGGGGGGGGGGGGGAGCTTCTTGAACAATAGAGACTTGATTTGTATCACATCACCCCCCAAGGATTCCAATTCCAAATCTTATTAGTATCTCTACTTTTTTTATTTAGTTTTCAAGTCAATTTGTCATGTACCAAGCCATTCTAATTCCTAGGAGCAATGGTACTAACTATTTTATGTTTTTCTAGTTCTTCGTATATCCTTGAGGCAGTGGTTATGCTAGGGATTAAAGTTATGATATAGTTCAAAGAACGTTTAGTATAGTTGGTGTTGGGTTCAATGATGGCATGATTGAGGCCTTTGAAAAGTGGTGGTCATTTTACATTGAGCTTCACTTAAACCCAAAACACCCAACCACAGACCCTTTAGTGCCTTCTTCTTTTGCTAAGGTTCTTTTTAGTTTTTTATAATCCATCTTTAGAACTTATATTTTTCTTATGCATTTTGTGTTGTAGGTTCCTCAATTGCTTCTTACATTTCTTCTCGAAAGAGGAAACTCATTCATTGAGAAGACAAATTGTAAGGACAAAAATTTCCAATTGAGTCCTTTGTAGTTTTAGCTCAATTTCGGACAAAAACGTTTGAGTCATAGGATAGAGTTATTGACCATCCCTCAAGCCTATGACGTACTAAAGTTGAAGACGTAGCGATGAAGCTTATAAAGCTTCATTAAATGCCGGTTTAGTGTGCCTTGTTTCTACGTCATCAATAATGTTTCGTTTACTCCTAAGGTATGAATGCATTGTAAATATATATATATAGGAGCTTGGAACAATTGTTTTATTGGGTGTACTAAGTTTTAAACTATTGTTGATTTTCAAAAAGATTTTATTAAAACTTTAATATATAGTATATAAAGTTTCTGGGATAAAAATAGAATTTTTTGGACTTTCTGGAAGTTTGTTCGAATTATCGTTCGAAAGAGTTTGTCGTTCGAACGAGTTTTCCAACGAGTTCCCACATTGGACACCGGAATGTCATTTGAAGTTTCGTTCGAACAAAAAATGATTTTCCAACAAGATTTCCAATGATATTTCTAATGAGTTCACACTGGAACTTCGTTAGAAAGCTCGTTCGAGCGAGACTTCATTCGAACGAAAATCTCGTTCAAACGAGTTTTGGCAGGAACAGGTTTTTGACAGTTTTGAGCAGTTTTTCCCCACTTTCCCACTTCTTTTCCCACTAACTTTTTACCTGAATATGTAAGTGCGGGAAACAAGTTTTCTAACTTAAACTTTTCATTCTATTCCAACTCCTAGTGAGAGTTTTTGAGAGCAAATTCTTCCAAGAAAAGTTCATGGTTTAAGTGTTGTTATTTTTCAAGAAAAAAATCATTTAAACTTTTACACCCAAAGTTTAGTTTATCCAAGTTCCATTTATATATACCTTGCTTGGAGTGTTTGGAACTGGTTTATCTCTACATCCGTTTGAAGAGAAGTTTGGGTTTCCTTCTTCATCTCGCAAAGCAGAAGAAGAGTTTATTTTGGCTGCGACATTCTCATATGGTGAAAGGTACCATATGTGGTTGACGGTTGCTTCCTAGTTCCTCATTGTTGAATTCCAAGGTTCCGGTGGAGTCTGGGATTATCAACTAAGTGGAGGTCGGTACAAGAAGGAGCATTGGGGCTTGAATGGAGTCGAGTCTTGTGTTGTAAGTCTTTCGTGTCTTGTACTTTTAAAATACCATACTTTGTGAACTTATGGCTAGGGCCGTCCGAGGTTATTTCCCGTTTGTGGGTTTTTCCTCGTATATCGCGGCATAGTTATTCATGGTTTAATTTTATGTTGCTATATCACCTATAACGCATGCTTAGGTAAAAAAACAGAAGATAAAATTTGGTTTAATCACTACTTGTTTAATTTGGAGCTAATTAATTTTGGGCAATGTGTACTTAATTCAAGTCATTAATTTAAATTGTTAAAATTTGGTTTGGCCTAATTTACTAAAATGAATTAAATATTTTTCTAGGCAAATTTCTAGGACTTGGATTAATTAATTGTGTTTAAGTGAAATCAAATTGTGTGTGTGTTTTATCCTATTTCACTTTGTTTAATTTTAATTTTCTAAGAAATTAAAATTTTGTTAATTCATTTTTTAATTGAACCATCATCTTCGTTTCCGCATCATAAAAGGAAATAATTACTTGTTGACGTAAGAGAATTTTAAAATTGGGGGCCTACGCCGTTTCAAATTGGTATCAGAGCCAAAACGATAAATTATTTTGTTAAGATCCTTTAAAATATTTTGGCTAAAATGGAATTTTCCCCATTCTCAAAATTTCCTATTTTCGATGGTTCTAATTACGCGTATTGGAAAGCGCGTATGAAATCGCCTCTTAAATCTATCGACAAGAGAGTTTGGTTATCTTTAGTTATTGGGTGGTATCCACCAACTCATTTATTTGATAATGAATGTGTTCCCAAACCGGTCGATAAATGGAGTGAGAATGGGATTAAACTTTCAAATTTTAATTCCTGAGGTTTAAACGCCTTGTTTAGCGCTGTCACACCGGATGAATTCTGATGCATTATAATATGTGAGATCGCTAAAGAAGCGTGTGATATTTTACAACTCACTTATGAAAGTACAAGTGTCGTAAAATCTTCGAAACTCCAAAACCTCATCACTCAATTTGAAACCATCAAAATGAATGATAAAGAAACTTTTAATGAATTTTATGCTAGACTTTCTGATATTGTTAATTCATCTTTTAATTTGGGAGAGAAAATACCCGACAACTGAGTAGTAAAGAAAATTTTAAGGTCCCTACCCGATAGATTTATTCCAAAAGTGACCGTTTTAAATTATTTACCAACCTTAGCCTCTACAAAATTAGAAGGCCTCGTAGGTGATTAATAAACCTATGAACTGGACATGTTTCCCCTCTAAAACTAGAAAAAAAAATAGAAAAGCGCATTGCTTTAAAAGATCTAAAAGAGGTAAAATAAGTAGTAGAGTGTGATAGTGATAGTGACTCGGATGACATGGCTATGTTTGCTTGAAAATTTCAAAAAATTCTTAAATTGAACAAAGATAAATTTAAAAATAATTTTAAGAAATTTGAAAAATCTACACATGACAAAGACGAGAAGATCCCTAAAACTATAAATGAAAATTTAAATAGGGACAAGGCAAATAGGTGTTTTGGTTGTGAAGGGTATGTCCATAGGGATTTTGAGTGCCCCACTAAACTAAGGAGAGAGGGTAAGCAACCAAAGTATTTTAATGCAACCCATAGTGATAGTGATAATGAAGAGGGACCCGATTCCTCCTCTAGGCCCAATATTGTGTCCCTTATGGCTAGTCATGTGAGTGATAGTGAGCATTATTCTATTGATGAAATTCCAACACATGACACTTCCAAGGTCAAAGTTTATGATTCTATTATTTTTTATGGTAGTGAGAGTGAAGAAGAGAGAGTGAAAATGAAGAAGAGGTTGATGTGAGTGAACTTCAAAATGCTTTTTCAGAACTTTATGAAGAATCTATTAAATTAAAAAGAGCTAATTGGAAGTTAGAAGAGAGTTTAAGAGAGAGTGTCAAGGTCGTTGATGAGAGTGAATTAGTGGAAGGCCTTAGGACACAAGAGAGAACTCTTCGAGAGAAGCTTGAATATGTAGAAGGCGAGAGAGATATCCTTAGAGGTTTAATGGAATCCTTGAAAAAGGATCTTCTCGAGTTTGAAGAGAGAAATGTTTTATTAGAGTCTAACATTTTAGAATTAAAAAATAAATTAAAAGACTCTAGGAAAGTCAAATTTGATTTGGAGTGTCGTTCGGAGAAACTAGATAAAATTTTAGGAACGGTCCAAATTAAAAATGACACTTGTGGTTTAGGCTTCCATAGTTGTAATGAATCTACTCATTAAGCCAAAACAAATGTTTTAAGATAATCACCTAGGAAAACTTTTAGAGATCAGTCCTTAGGTAAAAAATTTCGACGTGTTTTTACTTGTTCACATTGTGGTCGAAAAGGTCATCTAAGGAAATTTTGTTTTGATCTTAAACGAGGTCATAGAAAAACATAACGTAAGGCAATCGAGGTAGCCAAGTTTCCTATGCCCCGAGATAGTTATTCGTCATTAGTTTGGGTTAGGAGATCCGACTTGGTAGCTTTATAAGATAGGGTATTTGATTCTCATTTACTTTCACATGCGTCCTCCCTTGCAAAATCTAAAGGTTGAATGTGTTAGTTTTATTTGCATACTTTAGCTTTTGTACTTCATGCTATATTATCATGATAAATGTATGCTTGTTTTAGTCATTTTCTAATCTATGCTTCATGCTTAATCCCATGCTAGAATAATGATTTTTTGTTTATCTTTTGTATTATATTTCCATCATTTTGTTTACATTAAATGAAAAATACAAAAAGATTTTAGTTTATCATTTGTCTTTTATTTTTTTTTGGTAATTTAAGATTAATGAAAAATATAAATTAATTTTTGTTTGTCTTTTCAGTATATGTTTTTATTTTTGGTTAACAATTTCAAAAACTCAAAAACATTTTTTTTGTGTGTGTATTTTAGTTTGACACACTTTATGTGGCATATATTTGTGTTAAGAATCCCTTCCTTTACGCGTTCATGTGGCTAGAACTTTTGATTTAGATTGTCAATCCTTATTATGTTCTTTATCATGCTTACATGGAGTAGTTGGATTTTGAGTTGATTAAATGGATTCTATTTTCATATGCCTCAATTCACACATGCACGAGCTCATTTAAAATTTTAACTTCATATGTATATTTGAGCTTTATGTGACAACCCGCTCACCAATATATGGGGTGGCCAGCCCTATACTCCAATATAACAGGAATCATGGATGGAATCATTCTCAGCATCACAACAATATACAAAGTATACAGGATAACCACTCCATATTTCAGAAAAATGGGTTGGCAATTTTTTTTTAAAGTTAAAGAAAGAATTTAAATAACCCAATTTAAAAAGAAAGTGGAACCCCGAAGATATAATATTACATACACATCAAATATACAATAAGGGACTGAATATGCTATCGGTCAACAGACTCTTACAATAATATTAAACATGTTCAGTAAAGTACATAATACAATACATTAGACAATTACAAAAACTAGGGCCTCACGCCCGAGTAAAAGACCCGATCATAACTAGAGTACAAGAGTGAAAACGTTTATACCAAGTATCCCATAATATCCGCAAAGTATCACGGATCCCCAAAGACATCGGAATAGGAAATTCAGATCAGGCGTCCTTGCGGCGGAGCACCTGAGCGGATACAAGATGCATGCACAACAAGAAATATGAACGGGTCAGGGCCCAATTTTGTATGATCACCAGATGAATAAAAAGTATGACAGTTATGAACAGTAAATCATGATTACTAGAGATAAGAATCTACCTACACAATTTAAAGCATAAGCTAAGACATTTTAAATAATCATGAATCTAATTTAGTTATGCAAGAAAAAGAATAATTAATATTAATTTAAGAGCCTTCATCATGAACACTAATCCATTACATAGTTTCGTTCCTTATCAGGAAACATAATCTTAATTTTAATCTATTTATGGCTTTTATCTCAATCATATGCTCTTTATGGCATTCCATTCCTTATCAGGAATATCATCATTATCATATGCTCTTTATGGCATTTATCATACATCAAGTCCCACTTGATTAAGAATTGTTATATTCGTATACATATAACAATTCTAAGACCGCCCCTCCGAGTTTCCCCACTGGGCACGCCCCTAAATGACTATCATCTTCCAGGGCCTATCAAATAAGACAACCTGGGCACCAAACGCACGACGTCGGGAAGCGGCCACATGTCTGCGGGAGAGTCATGACCACACCCGGAATCACCTCACCAGCGCAGAAACATACAATAATCGTTCATATGGCCTAGGAATATATCCACCCTGCATTCATTAGCCAGGGGGCATCACCTCACGCGCTAACTTCCCTTATGATAGCATTTAGAGAGGTGTGTTTAAGTAAATTATGATTTACCATATCCATGATTAAGTAAATTATCATTTACCGTAATCGTTACCATTTCCATTTCATTTTCATTTACCCTTTTTCATCTGTATGTTTCATTTTATTCGAAACCATAATCATTTACATTATGTAAATAATTCACATTTTATCCGGAGCCATACGTAATTGATATCGTTATTACAACCTCAAAGAATAAGTGAACTCCCATTTTAATTCTCCCAAAGAACCCGTAGTTTTCACTCTACCCTATTTTCACTTAACAAAGGGTTACTTGTTAGACTATTTGATAAACCATTAGCAATTAATCCATGGACTAAAGGAACATTTTCCATCCTCTTGAAAGTTGAAAAATCGTTAATACATTGATCCAAAGCATTTTCTCTAAAAAAAGGATCTCATGCTCAATACTCAAAAATTTATCTCCCAACTTTTAAATAAATAAAACCCTATGTATAAAGGTTCCAACACAATTTACAGAATGAAATTTCAAATTTTTAGAGGGAGTTATGCCCATTTTACTATAATATTTTTTAGTTATTTCTGCAGAAAAATAACAATGAAGTTTCAACATTAAAAAAGCACTCAGACTAAACCAAAAGATAATTTATGCTTATCTTAAAATACATTATACCATATATGTAATCTGACATCGCTAAATAGAATCAATTTATTTGAGTAAAAATCCAAAGGTTTATGCCACCTTGAACACAACTAGGTCCAAAATATAATATTACAGCATAACATAACACAATTAAGCATACTTAATCTATATTTATGTTTTAATTCATGGAAACAAATACGTAACACGTGTAAACATATATACACATCACATACACAAATCTCATAAAATAAAACTCTCACAAGATGATGATTCATGTCTACAATTTTTTAAGTTTCACCTTCATCCTCTTAGCATAATTTTTTATTTATAGTGTCAAACATCTCCTCTCTCTCTCTCTCTCTCTCTCTCTCTCTCTAAGCATGACGGTCCTCGTTTAAATATTTTTCAAATTATAAATAAAAGTATGAAAATTGTAAAACTTATTCATGTGACCAACTTTAACAAAAATTTAATTACCTCACAAGCACTGCTTGAGTTATGATATTTTTTTCAAGAAATTCTTCCTTAACTCCTCTTTTCACTCTCCTCAATCAATTTTCCCCTAATGTTTATGCTATGTAAGGAAGAAGATGGTAAAGATCTGATTTCTAACAACACAAAATGTGGTCATGTGGTCATATTTAGTACGGTGGTGTATGATTGGATGAAAGAAATGTTCAATCAAAACATTTAAACTTATAACATATTCGCCCCCTGTTTGTAAATCCACTGTAACTTACTATTTCGGAATCCGATTGAACTCCAGTGTACGGATACTCATAGATAACTTAAAGATGTATAACTTTTTTATGTAATATTTTTCCAAAATCATAATTTTACTACGCCTAAACTGAGGAATGTAATAATTTGTCCAACATTTTAAAAGTTAATCATTTGGCAACTATACCTCACCAAATTCGTAGAAAATCCCAATTTACTTTTATAAATGCATACAAAACATACTTTATAGTACATTTAATCACATAACTAATTATATACTCTAAACATGTGACCAGTAATCATAAGCTTAGCTAGAATTTGATGCAACCAACATATATATCACGTGAGTATGCACTCTCTAAACATGATAATTATATTATTTAATATCCGTCATCATCCTTATTAATTATAACTTATACTAGATCATGTAACTAACTTGTCTAATTTTGTTTTAGAGCATTACAGTGTGTGTGTGTGTGTGCATGTGTGTGTATGTGTGTGTGTGTGTGTGTGTGTGTGCGTGAGAGAGAGAGAGAGAGAGAGGGGGGGGGGGGACAGAGAGAGAACATTTCCAATAATGATGTGGGTGTTTTGATAATTAAGTGTCTTTGGAGCAAAAGTGAATAACGACTAAGGGCGTTTGGACAATGTAACATTATAGGCGACAATTTTATAAAGATAATATTGAATGTCCTAATTATAAATATGTAATGACAAATTTTCAATCGAGTCATTTGTATTATTGGCTATATTCCATTGGACAAAATAATTTTGGGTCATTCCTCATCAAGTATCATACAACAGTAAAGATTCGAGCATTGCATCCAAAGTTCACGCTACATCAATATGCACTTCATCTTCGCTCTTCTAAAAGGTATATGATCAAAAAAAATTAAGTGTGGGAGTATTTTTCATAACAAGAAATTTTAGTATAAAGTAATGTTAATGAAAAGTCAATTTTCATAAAGAATATTTTTTGAAATTAATTTCAACCTTTTCTATGAAAAAACTGTCAACTCGTTCGAAGTTTTCTCCAGGTCATTCGAACAACCTGGATCTAACGACATTCTCCATGCCACACTGGAAGCTCATTAGAAGATCGTTAGAAATGTTGTTCGAACGACCTCGTTCGAACGAGATTTCTAACGATCTATCTAATTCTACATTGGAATGTCATTGGATAACTCGTTCGAATAACAAGTTGTTCGAACGACCTCGTTCGAATAACAAGTTGTTCGAACGACCTCATTCGAACGAGTTCTGCTAGATCTGAAATTTTTTAACTTATTTTCCTGCAGTTATTTTACAAAAACTGTTTTGGTCAACTACTTTTTGAGTTATATTATATGGACGAAAATCATTTTCTACAACTAAGGACGGTTCATATCCTCTTGAGAACATCTTTTCATAACTTCCCTTTTTTTGGTAAAATCAATCTCCAACACCATTTTCAACTTTTGAAAAAAAAACCTTGCAATCAACTTGACATTCAACAAGAAAGTTTACGGTGGATCTCTGCATTCAAGCTTAGTGGAGACGGTGGTTTTGGGCTTCGGTGGATACCGCGACACGAGGAGTGTCGAGCAACGCATTGGAGCTTTGCGTACTACAAATTCGGAGGTCGATGACGGCATAAGAATTTCTTGAGTGAGTCAATGTTTGTAAGTCTTTTGAGTCTCTTGTAAAACATATTTTGTAGTGGATTTTGTCTAGGGCTAGCCGTCAGAGATTTTTCCCATTTGATTTTTCTTCGTACATTAGCGCATTGTGGTTGTGATTTCTGCAATTTACTTTATTAAATCACATAGATGTATGCCTAGGATAAAATTGGATAATTTTATTTCAATTTATCAAGTTATCAATCCCATTGCATTAACTGGAAATTGTTCATGCTAACTTTTAAATTTGGAAAAGGAATTTAAAATTGGAATATATCACTACTTGGCTAATTTTAATTGGGTTGTGTGTGTGTATTCTATGAAATAACCTAAGTACATATAACCTTACAACGTCACATTGGTATCATAGCAAGTCTCTATAAGTTATTTAGATGAATCCTGGAGGTTATATGGATAGTTTTTCATCGTAGACTACCTTTGTTTGATGGAACTAATTACACCTATTGGAAAGCACGTATGAAATCTGCCCTTAAATTAATTGATGAACGTGTTTGGGTTATTGTTGAAAGAGGATGGTCCCCTCCTACTATTGTAGTTAATGATGAAATTATTTTGACTCCTATAGAACAGTGGTGTGAGGAAGAACTAAAATGGTGTAACTTTAACTCTAAAGGTTTAAATGCATTATTTGGTGTGGTGTCCCCTGATGAATTCCGTCGTATAATGACGTGCGAAACATCAAAGGAAGCTTGGAATATTCTCCAAGTTACTCATGAGGGAACTAGTGTAGTTAAAGCTTCAAAACATCAAAACTTAACAACTCAATTTGAAACGATCACCATAAAAGAAACTGAAACATTTGATGAGTTTTATGCTCGTATATCTGATATTATTAACTCTTGCTTTAACTTAGGAGAAAAAAACCTGAAGATCGTGTTGTTAAGAAAATTCTTAGATGTCTTCCTAAACGGTTCATTCCTAAAGTCACTATTCTAAATTCATTAGGAAATTTAAATACTTTGAAACTTAAAGAGCTTGTTGGTGATCTTCAAACTTATGAATTAGATATGTCTCCTAAAGATAACAAAAGCAAAGATAAAGGTGTTGCCTTGAAAGTTAAGAAAGTAGAAGTATCTGAATCGTATGAGTCTGATATAGATACTGACGCTATAGCTTTATTTGCTAAAAAATTTAAAAAAATTCTCAAATTCAAAAAGCAAAACTCTAAGTTTGAAAAACCAAAATTTGAGAACAACAAAAACAAAGGAAATAGAAAATTCCATAATCACGATCCTAAGAAATTCAACAGAGACAACTTTAAAAAGGATGATTCGGAGAGATTCTTTGAGTGTGAGGGACGTCGTCGTAGTGCTTTTAAGTGCCCTACTAAGCTTAAAAGATAAGGCAAAGAAAAGGCAGTTTACAATGCCACTCTAAGCGACAGTGATAATGAGTCTGAAGACTCCAATGACTCTAGCCCATCTAGAAATAATTTCATTGCTTTTATGGCAAGCCATGCTAGTAATTCAAGTGTGTCATACCCTACTGTTGACAATTTCGAGCAAAATCTTGAGGTTGCTTCTACTCACTCTACTAGTAGTGATGAAAAAGGAAGTGAAAGTGAAATAGATAGTAGTGAACTACAATCTGCTTATTCTGAACTTTACATTGAATCTCTTTGTATTAAAAAATTAAACAAAAGATTAACCTTTAAAGTCTTAACCTTAGAAAAAGAGTTGAAAGGCCTAAAGGAGAAGGAGGCTTTAGTTAGTCAACTCGAGGCAATCAAGATATCTCTTTCTGAGAAGCTTATCTTGGTAGGTAAAGAAAAATGTGACATATTTATCTCCTTGGAAGGTGTCAACAAAGATCTTAATGAGTCTTTAGAGATTAAAAAATCTCTCGAAGCTAAAATTGCCCAACTTGAAAAAGATCTCGAGTCCTCTCGTGAAGTTAAAGTCACTCTAGAGGATAATTTAGGAAGAATGGGAAAATTATTTCTAGATCCTATTTTAGGATATAAGGAGAAAGGCTATCAAGAGAGAAAGGGGATAGGATATGAAGAAGGAGATTCATCCAAAGTCAAACTCGAACCCGTAGCTAAGTTTGTTACCAAATCTAATGTTTCTAAAATAAGTTCTACTAAGCAACCTTCAAAATCTAGTCCAAAACAACCCTATTTGTGCACTTATTGTCACAAACAGGGTCATCTTAAAGATTTTTGCTACAAACTTGGACATAACTCTCATTTCACATCTTCTAAACAACACTATAGCTCCATAGCTAGTCTTAAGAGCCAAGTTGAGTATCTAGTCAATACTTTTAAAGGTCTAATGGAAGAGTTTCTTAGGTTTTCTAAAGTGCAAGGAAATAATTCCAATTATAACATTAGAGCCAACAAAGGAAAGAAAACAACTCAAGCTTGGGTTAAGAAAAATCACACCAATAAAGATTTTGTTGCTCATGTTGCACTTAAGGCTCAAAATACCTCACAATGGTACTTTGATAGTGGTTGTTCGAGACATATGACTGGTGATAAATCTCTATTTACCACTCTTGAAAACTATAAAGATGGTAAAGCCACTTTTGGGGATGGAAACAAGTCTCGAATCATAGGTAGGAGATCTATTGAAATCTCTGGGTTTCCTAAACTTGAAAATGACCTTTATGTTGATGGTCTCAAGGCTAATTTGATAAGTATTTGCCAATTATGTGATGAAAATCTTGACATTAATTTTAGTCAAACGGAGTGCACCGTATATGATCAATCAGGTGAATATATTTTACAAGGTGTTAGAACTAGTGGCAATTGTTATGGAATAGTTACTAAATCATCTTTAGTTTACAATAGTTAAAAAGCCTCGTCTACCGATCTTTGGCATCAAAGGTTAAGCCATGTTAATTTTAGAGATCTTGATCGATCAGTGATAAAAGAGCTAGTTCGAGGTTGACCATCTCTAGGAAATCCAACCTCCACTATTTGCGGTCCGTGTCAATTAGGAAAGAAAATTAAAAGCCTTCATAAAAAGTTAAACTCTATAACTACCTCTCGTGTCTTAGAATTGATACACATGGACCTTATGGGTCCCACCTGTACCGAAAGCATAGGAGGAAAAAGATATATCTTAGTAATGGTGGATGATTTTTCTAGGTACTCTATTGTAGGTTTTTTAAGAGAAAAATCTGAGATAGTTGATTTTCTCACTGTTAAGTGTAGGATTCTTCAAAATCTACACGGTGTTAGCATAAACTGCTTTAGGAGTGATAATGGAACTGAATTCAAGGAATCCGATGTAAATGCCTTTTGTGATGAAATACGAAATAAACATGAATTCTCAGTCGTTCAAACTCCACAACAAAATGGTATAGTTGAAAGAAAAAATTGAACGATCTAAGAAATGGCAAGATCTATACTCTTAGGAAGAAATCTACCCCTTAGGTTTTGGGTCGAAGCGGTTTACACCGCATGTCACACCGTAAATAGGGTTTATTTGCGTCCTAATACTAACAAAACGCCATATGAATTGTGGATGGGCAAGAAACCTAATTTGAATTATTTTAGAGTTTTTGGTAGTCCTTGCTATATACTTCGAGATAGAGAACTTCTAGCTAAATTTGACTCAAGGAGTTTCGAGGGCCGATGTGGATGGTGGTGGTGGAGTGACGGGTGGTGGCGGTGGTTGAGCTGGACACAACTCGCTATGATCATGACTATATGGAGAATACTCAAAGGAAGTGTGTGTGGTGGGGACAAGTTCATCATACACGAAATGATCGCTTTCATGATGGACAAATGGTTGATACTCATGGGGTGCGTAGTGAGGGAACTGATCGTGAGCGGGTGCACAAGGTTTTCATGACAACTGTTGGAACGTGTGAGGATCCACAACATCGGGTTAGGATTCGTATTGCGTGGAAGGGTGATCAAGCCTCCACGAATAACTCGGGGACTCACACAACTTGGGATTGGGTGTATCGGGATAGTAGGCTGAGGTGGGTTCCGGAACAGTGTCATATGGATACACATGTTCCATGGTGGGTGCAGATGGATATGGAATCTAAGGGCACTAATGGGACATGTGATCGGCATAATCACAGTGGGTGCACAAAAAAGGAGGATACACGTCGACACTTGACACCGAGGGTGATGGAATAGGAGGTCCGTGAATAGATGGGTCAAGAGTACCAACGGTACTCGTGATAGAGCCGAAGCCATGAAAAATCTCATAAAGAGACGGCTCGAGATCACTCTCACACGTGTCGCGTGACAATGAAAAATGACCAAAGTAGTCCCATAAGGGACGTTCTTCGGCCATGTGGAGAGAAATATTATTTGGAGTTTTTTAAAAAAAATTTCGAAAGGAAAGAAAATATTTTTGGATTTTTTATAAAAATAATAGAAGAATATATTTTTGGATTTTTTTGAAGAAAAGGTGGGGAAAAATATGGACTCTTTGAATGGACGAACTAACTAAAATCGACCACCAAAAAATGGAATTGGACACACACAGAAGTCAAGAAAACTCCTAACTAGCACATAGCCAATTTTTATCTTTAAATTTAGTGAAAGGGTAGTCAAATTTTAATTAAGTCCGCGAGCAATAAAAATCACGGAATTCTTTGTGATCGCCTTTGCAAAATTATTCTCCTAGTGGGATACCTAGTTGATGGATTTTAAATTTAATGATTGGTAGGGTAGTACACAATGGTAAGCGAGTGAGTCGGGTGATGAAATCCCTTATCGTGAATGACCGGGTGTAGGTCTTAGTAATTTAATTCATCACACCATTCAAAAAATAAATGCGAGAATAAAATCACACAAGAGCACACAAAAGAATTGACTCGCTGACAGGAGAGGTGTGAGGGTGTAAGAAATGTACCTCCCATGGTTTTTAGGCCGTGGGGTGCCAAAAAATTTGAGTCGACCGGGGGGAGATCACGCCTATCTCAGTCGTCCTCGGGAGTCCTACCGACTCAAGATAGAGAAGATTCTTTTCCTCGCCTTTGGATTCCCTCTCTCTACATTGTCTGGTTTCCCCATCACGCTTGTCTTGGATGTTTTACAATTTTTAAAATGAAAAATAAAATAAAGGTGTCCTATGCACCGCAATACAAACAAGGATAAAATAAACCTAATACAAGCCTTCAGAAAATATAAAAAATGGTACAAACAATAATAAAGGAAAAAAATAAATGAACTACAAGTTGAAATCCGCTCTGAGTGGTTCATGCTCCCAAGAACGGCAACGGCGCCATTTGATAACTTTAACTTTTCATCTCCCCGGCAACGGCGCCATTTGAAAGAAAGAACTTTTCAGTGTATTTTTGTCGTTGCTTGAAAAGCTCCTCTAATCAAAACCTCAATTACCTACAAAAATATATAAACTCAAGTGTAGCGGTAAGTAAGGGTATCAATCCACTTCCAAGGGGGTACGCTAGAGACAAATTCAATTAGAATTCACTTTTTATTTTCTTTTTGTCCTTTTTCACTTTTTCTAATTTTTTTAGCTTTTTTAATATTAAAACAATTGGATGAGGTGAGGTGAAATAATACTAAACTAAACTAAATGAGAGATGATAACAACTAACTAGAAAGTTACTAAAATAAAAAATATAGTCTAAACTAAAATAAGAGATAAAGTGAGGTAAATAATTGTGAGAACAGTCAAGGAATGGGATTACACCACATATTTTAGCTATTCTAACTAATTAATTTAATTAATTGAATTCTCCCAAATTAATATCAAAATTACAAATCAACTCTCGTTGCAAATATAATTTTAATAGTACCCTTTTAGAAAATTAATTTTAACACCCCACAACCCTAGAAAATAGATCCACACTCCTTTTAATTAATCACCCGCTAGGATCGATCAATTAAAATTTATGTCAATCTTAGAAAATAAATTTAGAGTTGAAATTCAAGTTATAATACCCCACTTAAGAAACCCTTATCTCTAGTTCGAATCTAAAATGGGTATTATAACTAGAATTTTGATTTTCTCTCCAAAATCATTTACCCTCTCGAGGCGTAAATTTAAGGGAGGGTCAAAATTAATATTCAAGGGGAATTTTCAAGTAATCAAACTAATTAAACTAAAACAACATCAAATAAGGGTTCCCCCCCACCCCTTGAAATGGGATTTAGCCTAACATGGTATAAGATTTGACAAAATAATAATCAAAGGCATAAAATAAATGAGAAGAGAAGAGATCAATCAAACCCAATCTCTTGAAGTGAAATTGAACTCTTATTTCCTTAAAATCAAGCACAATCCATCCAATATGAGCATCCAACAATAATCAACTCAATTGAATTTCACACATTTATCACTCACAAATATCTAAAAAAAATAAAAATAAAACTATTTACAAATTTTTCTACCTAATTTATTCTAACCTAACTCTCTACTTTCCTCTAGAATTTTCTCTCTTTATTTGATGATATCCCCTTCAAATGGGGTCTTGAGTTTTATTTTATAGTAGATGCAAGGCACAAATGGGGCTAAGGGGTATTTTTGGGAAGATTTAATGTGCATGGAAATAGGGTGAGTACACATGAGGTAAGAGAGGTGTGAGCTCATGTGGGAAGTGAGGTGAGGGATAAAATCAGATTTGGTTTGAGGGGTATTATGGGAAGTTGGGTTAAATAGGTAGTTGGGGGGTATTTGGGTAAAAGGAATTAAATGGGTTTTAAGAACATGTGAGTTTAATTGGTTTTGTTGGCTTGCTTTGCTATGTAGAATAAAAGAAATCGTGGCTTAGGGGAAGAAATGGGAAGTGGGTCTTTGTCTTGGATGAAATGGTTTGTGTGGGTTTTGAACATGGGTAATGGGTTATGGAGTTGGATTGTTGGAGAGCAGGTGGGGGTCGGGTTCGACGGGTCAGGGGTTGCAGAATCGGGTTATGAGGTGCTCGCATGGAATTCCGAGTTTCATTAGTGCACGGGGCTTGGTTTTGGGATAATGGGTCGAGGGAATAGCTGGGGTTGGAGATGGTGGCCGGATTCAAGCACGTGTGGCTGGTAGCTCGCGGGTTGCGGGGATTGAAAGGGGGTTCCGGGTTTCATTGGTGCGCCCGGGCTTTGGTTTCGCGGGTTGGGGTTGGCTAGCTCCATTTGGGTCACGATCGGGCAGTGGTCGGATTGGGGTTGATAAGGGGGGTTGCGAAGTGGGTTCGGGGGTGTGGGTGTAGTAGGTTGGGTGGAGCTGAACAAGGGAGGTCTCCGGGTTGGGAGTTCGGGGTTCCGGGTTGGTCGCCGGAAATGGGGTCCGGGTTGAGGGTGGTTTGTTTTGGTGGTGTCGCCGGCGCTGGTTGGGTGGCCGGAAGTAGGAGGTTGGTGGGTCGGGAGTGTGGTTTGTGTGATGGAGTTGTGTGTGTTAATGTAGGAGAAAGAAAGTGAGGGGTTTGAGGGAGGTTGAAGAGTAAGGTGAGGGGTTTGGGTGTAGGCGGGTGTAGGATGGTAGTATGAGGGTGAGTTAGTGTTTAGGTGTAGGATAGTATGAGATTTGTGGGTGTGAGTGTGTATTAGTGTGTTTAATTTGTGATCCTAAAAAAATATTAATAAAGACTCAACTAAAATTAACAAAACTAAAAAAAAAATATCTAACTAAAAATAAAACAAACTAAAGAAAATAAAAATAAAAATATTAAAATTAAAAAATAAAATCATAAGCTTATATAAAACTAAAATAAAACAAGAGAAATAAAAACTTAAAATCTAAATAAAAACTAAAGTCCTAAAAAACATAAAATCTAATAAACTAAAAGTAAACTCCTAAAACTAATCCTAATAAAACTAAGAAAAATCAAAATAAAATAAAATTACACTAATAAAATAAAAATAAAACCTAGAAATCAAAAATAAATCAAAAATAAATCCTAAAAATAAAAATTACTCAACTAAAAGTCTAAAAAATATTAAAATACACAAACTAAACACACAAAGACTTGGGGTGATGTTTTCGCTAGGTTTAGGATCGAGTTTGGTTACAGGAGAGGGAATTAGCTACAGTTTTGCACAATTGCCTTTATTTAAGCGTTTGAACTCTGCAATGCACAATTTGACCTACAAGATAAACATTTAAGCACATAAGACCCATATTTCCAAGAACTAGCAACTAAAGTACGTCTATTCGGGATATAAAATGTACAGTTTTTGGTGCTTATCACTAATTATAAATTTGGTTATGGACCTCATTAGTTTTGACTTATTTCACTTTCCTGTAGTATGCTTTTGACCCTCAAAAGTGTCAAAAAATTTCTTCTGACACTATTTCATGACTTTTAATGACCCTTTTAGAGATAGGAGTGGCAATTCTAAAAACGACGCAAAAACACAAAACAAAATGAAACAAGATTAATCCAAAATTGAAACGCTATGTCACGTTCATGTCGGGTCCTTTTGACAGGAAGTTGTGTCGTGTTAATGTCAAAATTATGAGTCACATTAGTCGTGTTGTCATGTCTTGTCCTGTTAATCGTGTTTTTATTTGGTTTATCATGTCTATATATGTTAATTGACTATAAATTTTATGAAATCGGGTTAGTCGAATTGTGTCATGTTATATGCGGGTCATGTTCGTGTGAGATAAAAAAATGAAGTCGTATCGTGTGTTCGTTTAAAAAATCTCTTGTCATGGTGTTATGTTCACCCATGACCCAATCCAAAAGCCCGAATTGCTACCCCTTGTCAAAAGTATAGTATTCAAGATTTTTCAGTCAATGTGATATATGAAAAAACAAATGGTCTCGATGGCCAAATTATATTGTGATAATTGAACTAATTGTGGTTCACCAAATCTCTGTTTTAGGATATTTATAAACTAATAGAATTAGCATATGCTTGATTTTCTAAAAGTACATCTATCTTGGGTTGTTTGATAGTGAGATAGAGGTTGAAACGTTTTATTGATCCTAATTTCATTCTTCCTTAGTGAATGTTATATTATGTTTACCTCTAAACCTCCAATGTATCTCGATTTACTTAAATTTATATTATATGTTAATCAGGTCTTATGACAAAGATGCTATAAAATGCAATTGACTAATAAGCAGAGATACTAGGGAACTTGAAATTCTCCATGAAGATCATGTTAGGGACGAGTTTCGTGCTAAGACAAATGACAAAATCAAGAAGACTGAAGAGTTGTTTTCTCAATTTGATGAAGCAAGACAACTTCCACGTACCAAATGATGCCCTTTCTTAAGTAGTTTCTTAACAATTATAATTGTTTTACAGATAATTTGAGAATAATATAGGTCCTGTGAGTTGGTGAATATTGATGTTGATTAGATTAATTTATGTTCTCATTTGTGAATTGTGTTGTTTTTAATGAATTTCAATGTTAAAACAAGCTCTTTCATGAATAAACAAAGGAAACTTTGTCAAGAAGTGATTTTAAAATAGTTAACATGATGATATATAGATTACTATAGTTGAATATTATATGAAATTATGTTTATTTTCCCTTCCAAGATCCTAGACAACATTTGGTTCAATATGGATATCATTTGGAATAGGTGTTGGTTGGATATATAACTTTATTAACAAATGCCACCACTTTTATTTTTCCCCTTTATAAGTTCGGTGGTTATTTTTTGGGTTTATTATATTTTTGAAGTAGTTATTTGATATTTAGGGGATGATTGTAGTCTGCATCATATATCTTATGTTCTAGTTGGTTATTTTACTTGTTGGAGATGGTATGTTGGGAACCTTGAAAATGAATGAATGATTTTTTAGAGCTTCGTTGATATTGTGTTCAAGATATTTTTTTTCATAACTTATACATTTGTTGATATTAAGGCTAATATTGAATGAACTTTGGAAAATCATATTTAAACATGGAATCCACATAACGGGCTAGCTTTAAAATATGTACATACAAAAGTATAAACATTTTTAGCACTGCCCATATCTTTTGGGGCTTCTAGAACCGTCCCTAAAATGCAATGCCATAATAATAAAAAAATTGGGAGCATTTTTTGTGTCAGAATTTAAGGTTCTACTCATACCATCCCAAATAATAGTATTTAGGGAGGCAAAAATCTCGTCCTTAAAAACTAAACCTTTGATAAATGTCCCATAACATTATTAGGGACTGATAAAATTGTCCCTAATACATTTGGGACTCCTATAAATTGTAACCATACCTTGTTATCCCTAGAACCATCCCTAAAGACGTTTTGGTGTGTATTTATATTAGAGACAGGAAACACACGGCCCTAAAAGTTAGTTTTTTATAGTGAGTAATCCTCCCAAAGAGTTTGAAGCTAAAGAGGGTAAGGTAGTCTCAGAGATATAAATGTATGAAGATGAGAATTCAGAGGTAGACAGCCTTGATTTGTTTGTATCTTTTTTCGTTCTCATATATGGGTATGAAGAGAATATAAACGATATGACCAATCACATTAAATAAAGACTGGGTGAATGGAGAAGTAATAAATAAAATATCGGTAGATATCAAAATTGTTGTTAACATAATTCCATACTCCATAATTTCTTGAATAAATAAACAAAATGCTAAATTAGTTCAGACTCGAATCATAATATCTAGTTTTGCTGGAGATAAAAGTTGGGAAAAGGTGTATTAATAGTAGATATTAAAGTTGGCATAAAAAAGTCGAACTGATTTCTTTATCATTGATGGTAAACCTAACTCTAATACTTTACTTCGTAGATATTAGATCCATTCTAATAAATTTATCCTTTCTTCCATTCATAAAAAAACAATTGTTAATGAAGGAAGACGAGAATGTGGAGGAGATGGAACCCTTTTTCATTCCGAACCATCTCTAACTGTGTTAAAGTTGAACTCTACCAAGAAAATATGGGGTCTATTAAGGTGGACGTATTAACACCCTAGGCCACAGAAGGAGAAGTCTCATATAAAGTTTGGGAAGAACTAGCCTTTGGTAGTCTAGGACCAAACGAAACAAAAAATAGTTCATTAAAAGGTATAACACCTATTGATTTAGAAAGGGATAGTGAAAAATTGGCCGTTGTGTTGTATAAACTTGGAGTTCAAGATCTGTATACCAAAATCGATGAAGAAAGGACCATAAATTGGGTCGGATATGTATTCGAAGAAGATAGAGTTGATGAAACCACTTAAGACAATGGAAAACTAGAAATTTCACCACTATAATATGGAAAGGTCATGGTAAACCAACCCGGTCCTTTCTTGGAGGTGAATTTACGAACCGAAGAAAATAAAACAGTGGCACAGATTATTGTAAACTTCAGAACAGGAGACAAACCAAAGGTTGTGGAACTTTTACATCAATATAAGGACTATTGTTATTTAGAATATGATGATTTTCTTAGTTTACATATGAAAATTTTGAACCATAGACTGACAATTAATAAAGGATATAAGCCTATTAAACAATTGCACGACAGATGGCTCTAGAAGTCATACTAAAAATAACGAAGAAAATTAAAAGGCTATTGGAGGATAGATTCATTATAACTGCCAAGTATGTTGAATGAATCTTTAATATAGTTCAAATTCTTAAGATAAATGGTAGGTTAAGAGAGTACATTGACTTTAGAAACTTAAATGCAAGCTTTTTAAAAGATGAATCTCTAATTCTAGTAGTAGACTTATTGATTGATAGATCTGCTGGTCACGTTATCATGTCAATGATGGATGGCCACTCAGGATTAATCAAATATTCATAGCTGAGGAAAATGTGAATAACACTTCTTTTAGGTAACCTAGTAATTTTGGGACCTTCGAATGGATTTAAATACCATTTGGATTAATGAATGTAGGGGCGACGAACTAAAGGGGAATGTATTCCATTTTCCATGGCATAGTTGGCAATTTTTTGGTCTATTACATTAATGAAATAATTGTCAATTCAAAATTAATGATTAATCATATAATATAACTGTAAAAGTCCTTCAAATGGATATGATTTATCAACTTCATCTCCATGTCTAAAACATAGGGTTGTTTGAACGAGGAAGGGATCTCCTTCGAACGAGATACTAATATTGTTTGAATGACTTCCAGTGTCATCCAAACGACCTTATGCGCTCAGCCACTTCTCCTTCTTCCCCTTAGCGCTAGTTTCTGCCATTAACACTCAACTAAGTTTATGGGCTTCTTCCTAGTGTCAACCCAACCGAAGCTAATCTCAAACCTACTTTTAAGATGGAATTTATTCATCATAATATACTATAACAACATGGATTAATATCAAATTTTGTCCAATTCTCGAATTGTGTTTCACAGTTTCATACGATTGCCTCTCACAAATTAAAATCTTAAAATTCGAACTAACCAACATAAACCACTAGGATCCTCATATAAGTCACTTTTCTACGCGTTTGAATTATATTGCAACATCAATCGAACCTATAATCTACATAAATGGTCCAATTAAAAAAATACCCGTTTTACATGTGAGAACCCACACAAAAATGATTTTTTTATTACATCCACAATGATATGAATCTCAATACGTGAATAAACTTATAGGGTCTGAATTAATCCTTTGAAATGTTCCTTTGGAGTTTCTACAGGGAATTTCCTGTTGGGATTTTATTCTTAAAATTATATATTATGTTCACTTTTAAGTAAATGTGTGCCAGTTATGTTTTAAATAAGAATCATAGTTGAGAGAATACCTTATATTTGGTTTAAATATATTATAGACATGTTGGTCAGTAGAGCTCGATAGGAATTCTTGTGACTACTATTTGTGTTGATCATAAGGAGATAAGAATTTTAGTCCTAAGACTATTGAAATGTTCTCAATCTAGATATGGAGTTGACATACTATCGGAACAGTTGCGATGTAATCCTCATAGTTTATCTCAAACTAAGAGAACCTTTAATGGTTTGCTAACTTGTATGATAGTTAAATAGAGTATTATGATCATTACATTCCAAGAATATATTGAACATGGCCACTCGTGAGATTTGAGAGTAAGGGTTTTCTTGAATAGGCTAAGGCAATCTTACACCATTTGCAAAAGGTGCATATTGATCCTTACAATTAGAAGATTAGGATACTTGCACTAATGTCACTTTGATTGCTATGGGTGCAACTTGATTTTATATCGGGTCCAATTATACTCGTATATTGGGTGACAGTTGTGTGAGCAGGTCTCAGTTTATAATTTAGCAAAATGCACATATAAGGAATATCTTGGACTGTGATACCACTTTGATAGACATATATGTTTTGTTTCCCCCAACTAAACTCCAGTCGGTGGATTATTTTATAATCATGGTGCAGTAGCAAATAAGTTGAGTTTGAGAATCAAGGAATCGATTACATTTTGTCAAAATCGATTAGTGTCAAATTGATTTGACCAAGTAGATATCAGACACTTAACATGGGCAATCATATTATGTACCATAATCAACTTTGCAAACAAGAGATCTTTATTTAGTGTGAGGTAGACATAATTAAATTGGAGTGCAGTAATTATTATTTAGTGAAACTAATTGCGATTAAATAAAGAAAGGAAATAATTTTTGTAATTGTAATTGAAATTTTTGAGTATTTATTTGAAAGTCAATTTAATTATTTGTCTTGGGTCCCTAGTATAGTCCATTGCCCAAGTAGTAGGTCTAAAACTCTATAAAAGCCCAGTTTGACTAAATCCCGTAGCCCATACCTATATATATTGCTGTAAGCTAGGGGTTTTGGTTAAGGATCCATTATGGAGGGTTATAGAGGGAGAGAAAAAAATACAATTCACGGTTTTATGAATGAGTGAGGTGAGATAACGTCAATTCTCTCATATTTCACTTAATGATTTGAATGTTAAAAATTAGCATAAACTACTTGCAAAGGACAAAATAAAATCACAAATGAATAGTAAATAAGATTAATGACACAAACTACTTGCAAAGGACATGAATTAATTAACACAAACAAACAGATCAATAATTCTAACTAACATTCACATAGACAAGTATACAAATATTATCATAAATTAATCTTAAAACTATACTACAACAACCAAGTGATAATTTGGATTTTCAATTCGCTCACCCTTAACCTCGTATAACCACTACAAATCAATCCAAAACTAAAGATATTAAGGAATAACTAAGAATTAAAATGACCTTTTATCTGCATGAATCCAAATATTGAAACTCTTCTCTGTATATAATCTTTTATGTTGGATCCTCCTATACAATCTTCCAACCAATTAAATTAAAAACATAAACCCTTTAACATGAAACAATGGCATAAAAGATAATAAAAATAGTCATAAAAAATATTACTGACCCGATATTGTCAACTTAGCCATAAGCTAGGGCTAGGGCGGTGAAGGCGTGCATCTAGGGCGTGCGGCTAAGGTTTTGTGAGTGGATTTTTTTTGCCAGTGAAGAGTAAATGTTGTGGGAGGGTATTTGGTTGTGATTTACTTTCCTTTTTCCTATTTTCTTAGAGTAATAGAAAATGGGGGGAAAGAAGTGGGAGAGATAAAAAGAGAAATGAGGGAATCCAATTTGGTAGTAGCTGTATTATTGGATATATCTTTGAGATGACTATTAACATGTGGTCTCATAAGGTATATCGTTTGGGACAGGTAAAAAATTTTTTTTGTCAGAAGGACAGGTAAAATTAGCCATCTTAAAAATTAATACTTTTTAAGACCACAAATTTTATCCATCTCAAAAAGTGAGTTTTAGGGACTCAAATTTTAGCCGTCTCAAAAAGTCCAGTTTTAAAAAATACTTTTTTGTAGTGTTATTAACTCGTCATAAGATAGTTAATTGGTGAATAAGTATGTGTCAATGATTATTTAACTTTATATAACTAAATGGTTTTTAACTTATTATCCACATTTGATGAGATCACATTAAATTATGTTTTGTGATTTTTAAACGAAGAGAACAATAAAATAGCTCAAAACCTTCAGGTTTTAAGCCTAATGATAGCTTCAAAGAAAACCTAAAATTAAATTCCATTATTGAACTCTTACCAATACTTCACAATAGATGGCCTTGGTTGAAATTAAAAACATAGATTTTCATGAGGATTGGAGAAAATCATTAATTAAATATATAACTAACCTAAATATCAAAATTGATAGGGATGTCATATTAAAAGCAAGAAACTGTGTTATGTAAGTGGGAAAGATATTAAAAAGAGGTGTTGATGGAATGATCCTAGAGTACCTAAGTAAAGAGGAAGATTTAACAATCATAGCCCAAATTCGTGAAGGTATATGCGGGTCTCATTAAGCTAGTCCTAAGATGAGAAAGTTACTAAGAAGGCTTGGTGTTTGTTGGACTTCCATTCTAAAAGATTGCATAAACTTTTCTAAGCGATGTAAAAAATGCAAAAGACATGGCCCTCTAAAGCATCAACCTATTATTAATTTGCAATATGGTAGCTATAATACAAATGTGAAAAAAGGACATGTAGTCACCCCATTCTATTACCCCCTAAACTCTCCTTAGGTCCCTAAAACCTCCCTTCATCATTGCAAACCCAGGTCATACCCCGAGTACCGACCTAGAGGCCATCAGATGCTCCTAGGCTCCATTTGACCAAAAAGTCAAACTCTTCAGTTCGACCGAGACTGAATGAATCTTCGAAGGGCACTAAATCCCCTTTTCAACGGTTCATCCTATGCGCGATTCTGACTTACCATGCAGATGAACAACCCATTTTCCCACAAAACTCGATCAGGAGCGGGATCCATTTGACCAAAGTCAACCCTTCAGCTCGATCGAGGATAAATGAATATTCAAAGGCAACTGAAACCCATTTCCAACGGTCCATCCTGTGCACGATTCAGACTTACGGTACGGACGAACGATTCGTTTTACTCCGAGAGGTCACTAAATGATTCCAGGGCCCGGTTGACCAAAGTTAACTCCCCAAACTGTGTCATACTCTTTGGAATGTCGAAGTAAATCTCCCAACCTTTCCAACAGTCATCCCCGTTCGGTATTCTTACTTACCATGCGGACAAACGATTCGTTTGCGTCCAAAATTTTCTCGTCCAAAGGACCGACGAGCGCTTCTGAGCCACATTTGACCCAAAGTCAACTCCCGAACCCGGGAGAATCCAAAGTACTTTCAAAGGTCTCTGAATTACCTTTCCAATAGTTTTCCCCGTACACGATTCTGATCAACGGTTTGCACTCTGTGGCTAATTTTTCGAAAAGGCCTGAAAGACACTGCCAAACGGCAGGTCCCAGACCCTACCTATCGGCAGTGTGGCTAAACACACCTGACGATCGGCATGACCATGGAAATGATGATCGACAATGCCCTGGGACTATAAAAAGGAGGGCCTAACCTCATTGTAAGGGGGGCCAAATTTGAAAAGACATCACTCTCAGCAAATCCAGAAAACCTCTCTCGAAGTCAATGTGAGTTCCACATCCAAATCCCTTTCCATCCTTCACTTTTCATCATCCTTTTCATCAAACTTGGTGAATTCACTACCCTCCATCATCATCCAAGTTCAAGGGATGCTCTCTAACATTCAAGATCAAGCTCAAGATCTTCAAGAAGGTCCAATTTTCTCAATTCTCTCGTTAAATTTTCATAAATTCGCATTAACTTTTTTTATTACTTAGCACTTTTATTCTTTCATGTCACATATCCTAACATACATTTTATTTAGTATTATTGCACATCTCTTATTTTCATACAAACAAAAACCCAAAAAATAAGAAAAAGAGGGTTTGCCCATAAATTCCAAACGGGAGTTCTCACACTTTTCTTACACTTCTCTCACAACTAAAACACTTTATTACACACACACACACAAATAAGAGAAGTTTCCGATTGAATTTATGGGATAAACCCCACCCCCTCATTTTGCATGCGAATTACGTGGACTTTGATGCCTCTATAGGCTACGTAGGCGTCTCGGGGTAAAACCCGAGACTCGAGTCCTATTCTCACTTTTTCTCTCATTTTATATTTTCTCTAAACTCAACTCTCTTAGATCACATATTTATATATGCATATATCTGTTCTTAGTGGCGTATTATTCCACATACGTTATCGTTCCATTATGATGATCAACGCAAGGATAATCGCGTAAATCCTATTTTTTAATATTATTTTTATGAACCTTCCTACGGATGACTCGCTTTTATCTCTTCCATGATACAAGTCGAGGATCCAAATATCCACTATATATACACATGCACACATATCACGGGGAAAATAAAGGAAATACCTATGAGAGACCATACGGGCGGAATGGGCTCCTAACACCTTTCCATTTCGTAACTTAGCCTCCGGACCCTTTTCGAATCATTTTGGTTTGGCATGCATCAGCTGTTTTGAGTAAAATAAACTGGCGACTCAATCTCTCTACATTTTTCACCTCATCAATGACGTCGGCTGAAGTGCTCCCGAGAGGGATGCGTGGGACCTAGGATTCTCACTCTCCTTCCCTCCGCGAGGATCGGGGATGGAGAGAGTGGTGACTCCTCTGGGGATTTTATTTTGAGGGCTAGACTCTATTTACATGGGTGTTATGTTTGTTTATATTTTCCCCCACTTTCGCATGTTCCCCTTTTTTCCATGTGTCTCTCACACTTATGCTTCTATTTACACACTTGTAGAAAATTCTCCATGTACACTTCGCACCACGTGCACCTAGGATCACATATATCCACATGTTGCACGTATCACCCACCCATACTTGGTATACCATTTGTAACAATACTTGGTTCCCTGTTGGGCATGATCAAGAAAGATAATCTCATTATAAGATACTAATAATAGGATCAAGCATGATTCACACGATATCACTAAAAAGCATTATGATTGACCAAATTTTGTCCAGTAACTGGAGGGTCACTTCGTGATGGGTGCTGGTCCGGTAGGGCACAGTTAGCCTAAGCGATATGACTCTCACCTTCCATTGGCCAAGTACCTTCGACGTATATCGAACGATTGCCCCGCATCATACCGCTTGACCGAAGTCATGATGGGAGCTATATCGCAGGGAACTCATTCACGTATGCCGAGAATATTGAATTCTCTCTCACACGTTCCATCCCCATACGGTATATGGTGAGGCAATTCACGTACACTCAGTTATATCAAATGGCTTGTCCACACGTACCGATTGCCCGCAAGATCAAGACGTATATCGTGGAAGTCACTGTGACACCCCATCTAATTAAATACCGGGTAGCTACTCCTTTATTAAATTAATACAAAATGCCAAGTTCGTTCAGTTCATAGCATCACTATCGAAATACGTTTTAACAATTACTAGCCACCTAATATTTTAAAAGTGAGTTGTCAATTTTAATTAAATCCGATTAACATGCAATAAGTAGATTATGAAATGCTAACATAACCACCACAATATAGTCACCATAGAATAACCATAAAAAAAATAATGATTCTGGAGGAATACTCCTCACAACAATCCGAGTACTGAAATAAACAAATACCAAGTCCGCATCACTAAATTAATTACAACCCAAAATATGAAATAACTGAATAGATAAAGTATCTCTAAAAGGAAATAGGGCGACATGCCCAACAGATGAGAAAATCTGATAATATAGAGTCAAGGTCGAAAATGGAGGTGTCTACTGTCAAGGTCCTATAACTTCCATAGCAGCTACAGTACGTCACCTGAATGGAACTCCTATGCTTGGTGTCCTTGTGGCTGGGCACCTAAAAGGTTTTTACAAGAAAATATATTTGGCAGCAAACGGGTCAGAGCCCGATTGTGAAAACAGTTTAAAATATAGCAAGTGTTTTATATCATTAAACAGTGAATATAAAGTAGATGATAGTGTGTTCACTCACATGAGTTCCTCACCTCTCAACTAATTGTGCACTCCTATTGTACCCGTACCCATTCTAGTTATTCCCATGCTTAACTAGTCTAATATAAAATCTAACATTACTATACGATTCACGATTTCATTTCGGCATCACCGTTTAAACAGAGTGTCTTACATTTTGTAATACCCCGTATTTTTATGCAATATTAATTTGGGGATTTATTAAATTTAATGTGAATTAATTATGTAATATAAATCCAAAAATTAATTATGTTATAATTATTAACGTGATGAGAGTTAGTAATTATGGGAAATTTGTTGAATATTATAAATGAGCAAAGTGATATATAATATTGGTTATATAAAATATCACAAGTGAATAGAATGACAATTTTGGAAATTTGAGTCGGGACGCGTCCGTGTCGCGTCGGGACTAAATATTGATTAATAAAAGTGAATATATTATAAGTTGCTCGTATGGTCGTTTTGAGTGTGCCAAAGTGTCCGAAAGGGTCGAGATAGTCAGAAAAGTATACCCGGGGGTTTAGTTTGGGTCTCGGGGCATTTTTAGGCCTATTAAGCACCCCGGGAGGGCATTTTAGACATTTTACATTTTTGGGTAATTAAACCCACGAAATTTGAAGGGTTATATCAGAAGTCTAAGGTTACCTTCTAGGGTTAAAATAACTCAAACTTTAGAACGGCCATAGGAGAGGGAAGGAAAAAGCTTTCCAAACAATCCAAGGCCAAAAAGTCACCCAATTGCACCGCCACCACCACCAACGCGTAGATCGCGCGACGGGGAACACAACCACACCAAAATCGTCCGCAAAATAGAATTTTGAAAATCCCAGGCAAGTGTTTATCTTTCTTTTTTCGTTAATGCATCACTCATGTTAGTCTAGGGATGATTAGGATGCGTTTTATGGAAGAAACCCCAAATTTGAGATAGGAAATCGCATGTAGTAATGATTTGAATGTAAATCTGGAAACCCCTTCACATGTAGAGGATTAAACCACAAAATTATGATGTTTTAGAAGAAGAAAATTATGGAAAAGATTGATTAGAACCATGTTAAAGAGATTCTAGGGTTCTTGAGATTTTTATGAAGTTTTTGCCTATAAATCCATGGTTATTCACGGAAATTTGCATGCTTTACGTAAAAGATGTATGAAATGGGTTTATACTATTAGTAGTAGAAATTTCTGGGCGATTGGGAATGAAAAGTTTGGATTTGGAGGAGGTTATGTGATAGAACCCGTAACTGATTAACTGCAGAATTCGCCATACCTGCTTGATCGATCGATCGAGCCAAGAGCTTCGATCGATCGAAGATTCGATAGATCGAGCCCCAGCCCTCGATCGATCGACCCCTTCTGGCAGACTCATATTTCCCCTTTTTAAATTAGTTGAATTCAATTTAATGGTAAATAATCCTTGGACACCCTTATTAAAATGTTTTGGGAGATAAAGAAGACCAGTAGGACTTATAAATAATTATGGGACCTTTAATTGTAAGGCGAGAGTTGTATTTTTTTGGAATATTTACATATAAGGAACGATGAAATTATGTATTAAGGGGAGAGACGCGTAAGATAGTTACATTGGAAATTAGATGAGTACCTAATGAATTCTACGCTTGGGAGGATAAAGTCCATGAGTGTTACGTAATAAGTTGGAATGATCCTTCAAATCAAAGTAAGAAATGAACGGTTATACGTGAGAACTAAATAATGAGAAATGAGGACAAACATCGTAATTATGGGATTTGAGATGTACCAAATTTGATATAATAATATTAGTATAGTTATATGATTGTGTTTATGCATATACTATCTATGTGTGAAAATCGTGCCCGCGCTACTTGCTATCCCTGAGGTTACTGCGCTGGGACAGTCTTATCTCGATGGGACCTTTATGGGTGGTACAGGCTATCGAATCGATAGTTCAGACGGTCCTAAGACACGTGGGGCATGTACTATCCTCTTAGAGACTTGGAATCTATGCTTCGCCTCAATATTGTTTGTGTATGTGTTAATACAGTTCGAGAGTGATTCCGAACTTGTATTTCCCTTAGTACGAGTGATACAAGGATTGGATAGCAGAGTATGCATGCGCCATAATTTTTATGTGGGGTGCTATTAGAATATATATATATTATACGAGTATTTAATATATATATGAAATTCTAAAATTTGGAACTGCCTATTGTGTTATGGTAAGTAAGAAATGAATAACGACTTCGAATTGGAAATACTTGTTTTGGAAAAGTATAATATAACACTGGGAAACTTTATTAATAAAGAAGGTTAAAATGAGAGCTTGGTTACTAAAAGAAATTTACTCCTTAAACAGTTAAATTGTTCAGTTTAAATCTTACGAGTAACCTAAGATGAGATAAGTTAAACCGTTGGGAAGATTAGTGCGATAGGCGTGAACATTAGAAGAGAGGTGAGAATTTCTCAAGAGAGTGTCGCACTAATATGTGTTGCATTGGCCTGTAAACATTTTAAATACTTGTTAAACAAATTTTAAATCATATACACTATCGGGCTCTGACCCGTTTCTATTTTCCTTTCTCTCTTGTATGTATATGTATATTACAGGTGCCCAGCCACAGGGGCGTCTTGCATAGGATCCTTTGGAAGGAACGCGCTGCAGCTTAGGTGGGAGTTGCAGGCCTCTTGCTTAGACGACTTCATTAATTTGATTCCACTCCTAGCATATTCGTTTAGTGGGGCATGTGTCGCCCTTTCCATTATTCAGTTGTTTATTTGGACATTGTGATTCAGTTATTTCTAGTATTGTCACTTTGGGATTTATTACTGTCTGGATGTTTTACTTTAAGTTTTAAATGTTGGGATTTAGTTGTTGAATGTTTAAATTTTTTGGATTATATGTTCCAGGATAATTGTGGTGTGATTCTTTAATATTGAATTGTTGTAAATATTTAAATCTTGGTTTATAAAAAAAAATTTGGAAAATAATGTCTAAAAATGGTTTTGACACTTAGCTTAATTAATTAGGGTGTTTAAATTTGAAAAGTTATTTTTACGACAGTGATGCTAAGAATGAAACAACTATTCACCTTGATTTTAATTTAATAAAGGAGTGATTGCCCGGTATTTAATTAGGCGGGGTGTCACACATTTCTTCTCGGTTTCCCATATTAGTAATACTGCTTACTAGAGGATTTCCATTTTTATCTTTACGAAAACGTTGCTATTATTTATACACACATTTATACATGACAGTGCATTTCAATTAACAGTATATTATTCTCATCATAAATATACAATACTAGCACCCCGAGGCTAAGCTGCGGTGCACACATACTCTGCTATCCAGTCCCGGTACAACACGTACATTAGGACCACGCATTCCGTATCTCTCAGGAATCGTTCTCAAATGACAACAATCCCACATAATGGAGGCGAACATAGTTCACATCACATGGGTCACGCACATACCTACGCTCCCATGATCAGTAGACTTATTAACTTCTCAATAATTTCTTCTCTGACCTATGTCCGCGAGGTACCAATTTAAACCCCCCTGTAGGCACATAAGGATTTGATGGCCCTGATCGAACGCCGACCTCCCATGATAGCAAGTACGGTAGGTATGTTATACACAGATAACTACATATACTAAGAATTCGCACATCTTAGATATCTCAACATATTAATAGAGGTATACTTCTCGTTCTTGTATCATCATTTAATATCATACGCTTATAAGTCCCCGATTTATATACATTAAGGTTGTCAACTCTTCTCACGTCGTAATTAGGTATTCGTTTCCTATTTCATAAAGGTCATTCGATTTACTACAAGGTTCTAAGTTTTACTCCTCAACATACCCAAATCTCCCAAATATACCCACTAGTCAATAAGGGAAGGTTATTACTCCATTAAATAAGTTTACGGGACATTTGAAATGAAATCAGGCCTAAAAGGCCATTCTGTAAACTCGTTAGAAGTCTCGTTCGAACGAGGTCGTTCGAACGAGTTCGTTCTAATGAAAGGCTTCGAATGAACTACCAACTCGTTAGAAGGGATACTGTCATCTCGTTAGAAGCTCGTTCGAACGAGGCCGTTCGAACGACCTGGGCAGGTCTTCTAACGAGATGGCAGTTTGCGCCCAGAAATTTCCCAATTCGTTTTTCCCAATTTTTCTCTTCTCTAAATTCACCCTAAGATCATCCCAATTGCATATCAATCTTCTTAAACTTCTCTAAATCCTCTTAGGTTGTTTCTTAACACATTTTTTTCCGGGTCAAATCAACATGTAATTAACATAAATCCCCAAATATTACCCCAAACCCTATGAACATGAACCCAGAATTTGATTGTGCCCAATTACTCATCATAAATCCATTTTTAAATCATCATATTTAAGCCTTTGAATACTAAATTCTTCCATCGTCATTCTACATGCAAATCCTATCCCAAATTTAGAGTTTCTCCAACAATTTTATTAGTTTTCCTCAAAACTTTCAAGACAAAATAGTTTCTACACTAAACATGGAAGAAATATTCAATGCACTCAAAAATATCAAATCACTTGCCTCAGATTTGTTCTTCAGATGTGTTGTCGATGATTCGGGGTTGATTCTCTCCTTTATCCGGTCACAAATCCTTTCCAATTTGATGGTGGTGAGTGTTTTTGGTTTGGAACCCTAAGGTAACTCCTCTCTAACTCCCGTAGCCCACTTCTAAAACTTTTTGGATGGTAATGGCCTTAGTTTCCCCTTTAATATAATAAATGTTAACTCTAATTTATGTGGGTTTTAATTCCCTAATTTTTAAAATTACCAAAATACCCCTCTAGGTAGCCGGTTTGGCCTAAAAATGCCCCGGGACCCAAACTAAACCCCCGGCTAGTGTTTTCTGACTATCTTGACCCTTCGGGACACGTTGGCGCACTCAAAATGACCATCCGCTTGAAAAAATTATACTTTACTTTATAATCTAATTAAATTCATTCCTGACGCGACTGACACGTGCGTCCCAACTTAATTACCGAAACGGCCATATTTTCAACTCACGACAATTTTAATAAAATTGATGATCACATATTATCATTATCACTCAGTAATATTCCACAATATAATAATACCAAATACTAGCTCTCATCTCACTAGCATTTTTAAATCCGAATTAATATTTCAATTAATTATCCCAAATTAATTTAATAAATCCCATAATTAAAAGTAATTCCATTTAATTAACCTCATAATTAAAAGCCATAAAAATACGGGGTATTACAGTCACGCCAAAGGGGGGAACCCTTTCCAATTCACCCAACCAACTACATACCCGCATATGGGTGTCAAGCCTAGGACACACATATAAAATTGTAGGTTTCAACCCAAAACTCTGTCGAAATTTTGGGTCAGGGTGCCGCCCAAATTTTTAAGCATTTTTAAAATGGGACCCTATCCATGAGCCTTGTCACAAGTCCAGCCATAGCATTGCATATATTACTAACCCACCTTTTCCAGGCTCGATCCCCGTCCGGCATTTCATTTTGAATTTAGGAGTATTTAATACAAATGAGAACATAATAATTATAATAATCATGCTGAGATCGTCTCCCCAAAAAATTTCCCTTTTCTTTATCAAAAATCCAAAAACATTTCTCCTCTCTTTATCAAAAAGCCAAAAGTATTTTGTATTCCAATATCAAAAAAAATGTCAAAAATATTTTCATCCTTTTTTCTCAAAGATAAATCCCATTTTACGCATTCTCAGGTCGATCGCACGCCCTTGGCCTGGCTCCTTATTGTCTTCGATCTTCAGTCAAATCACTCCGGCGTTTCGTATGTTACCCTATGTTACACCCCGCCTAACTAAATACCGGGAGATCAATGCTTTATTAAATTAAAATCAAGGTGAACCGTTGGTTCATTCTTAGCATCACTGTCGCACATAAAAAATTTCAAATTAAACACCCTAAGAAATTAAGCTAAGTGTTAAAACCATTTAAAACCTTATTTCCATTTTATTTAAATCTAATTATAAAACCTTTGACCATTTAACAGTTTAAGAGTCACACATTAAGTGTAAGAGTGTAAATGAGCATTTAAGAATTAAACCATCAAATAACAAATCCCAACTTTAAAACACCAAAGGAAAACATCCTGACAGTAATAAATCCCAAAGAAAAAATACTGAAAGTAAATGAATAACAATCGCTGACAAAACCAACTGGATAAGGAAAAAGGGCGACACATGCCCAACAAGATAAAACAGAACTAGAAGTGGAGTCAACAATGAGGTCGTCTAAGGAATGGCCTGCAACTCCCACAAAAGCTACAGCACGTTCCATCCAAAGAATCCTAAGCATGACGCCCCCATGGCTGGGCACCTATAATACATATAAATATTAACACAAGAGAGAAGAGATAACAACAAACGGGTCAGAGCCCGATTGTAAAACAGTTTTAAAATAGTTTAGCAAGTATTTAAAATGCTTACCGGCTAATGCAACAATCATATTAGTATGCGACACTCTCTTGAGAATTCTCACCTCTCATTTAGTGTGCACTTCTACCATACTATAGAATCTCATATGTCTCTCTAACTTAATCTCCATAAGTCTTATCACATGAAATTAAGGTTATGATAAACTTTAAAAAAATCTATCTCTTCAAGATTTCTTACGTTATTTAGAATAACTCCGTAGTGTTATAAAGTTTTCGAATACTTATAGTGAAGTGAAGCGTTTATTCATTTCTTAACTACTGATACGCACAGTATAAAGTTCCCATACAGATATACGTCTATATATTAGTTACAAATATAATATATATACTAACGGCACCCCACATAAAAATCTATGGTGCAAAGTTCCCATATATAAGTAGATATATATACTAATTTCTCATATAATATATATATACTATCAGCACCCCACATACAAACCATGGTGATGGCATAATGTGCTATCAAGTCCCCGTATCACTCGTATTAAGGGAATACTAGTTCGGAATCACTCTCGAACTGTATTAACACAAAACACATACAAATGAGGCGAAGCATAGTTCCAAGTCACTAAGAGGTCAGCACATACCCTCACATCTCTTAGGACCGTCTGACTATCAATCAGATAGCCTATACCAAGGAGTTCTATGTTCTAGGGTACAAGTCAATATCCCCCATAAAGGTCCCATCGAGATAAGACTATCCCGGCGCGGTAACCTCCGTGATAGCAAGTAGTGCGGGCATGATTTTTACACGTATATAAGATATATGAACAATCGCTTAGTCGTATAGATATATAATCATTCACATCAACATTACTAAACTAGGTGCGCTCACGACCCATAATTATAATTATCCGTTATTACACATTTTACTCGATTATTTTGTCTAATGGACTCGTTCATTTTATTCTTGTCATTAAGTTATTCTAAATTCACTTCTCGTCTCTCGAAGTATTCTCTTTACCTAAGTAAAATTTCAGTAGGCCCTCACTTACCTTCTAATCCAACTTCCTAGACATTTCAATTATTAAATCAACGCACGTATGATTTCCTAAGTATGAATATCTTCCCGTTTACCCCTTCATTTCCCCTTCACATTAAAGTCCCACTTTTCAGGGTTTATCTTGACCCTATTGGTCATTTTTATGTTCCATTATGTTCTAGGAACCCTAATAAAGGTTTACTACGTATAAATTCGGATTAAGCTAATATGAGCAAAAATGCAGTTTTCCAGGAGGGGTCGATCGATCGATGAAATGGGGTCGATCGATCGATCTATCGATTGATCGATGCTCTGGGCTCGATCGATCGATCAAGCAGTTATGGCGAAACTGCAGAAAACCCAGCTATGGAAATCTTACCCCAAACTCATCCAAATCATCCTGTTTCAGTCCCAAACTCCCAACCACTTATACTACGAGTGTTGTATACCCATATAAACAATATCCTACGAAAAACATACGAGTTTTCCTTAACTATAACAAAATAAAAGGGTAAAATCTATGTAAATCTCAAGAACCCTAGTATTTTTCTTTAACTTAGTTTCTTCCATTCTATTTCCAGATTTTCTATCGTTAACACCATGGAAATTCATGATTCAACCTCTACATGTGAAATGGATTTCCAGAATATCATCTTTACCTCTACAACATGTATTTTTTGTCTCCAATTAATGTTTTCTTTCAAGAACACTATTTCTAATCAATCCTAGACTAATATAAAAGAAGAATTAACTTGATTAAAGGAAGATAGATTCTTGCCTAAAATTCAAAGTTCTGATTTGTGGAAGAATTTGGCGTGGTTGAGATCCTCGTTGCGCGATCTACCATTTGGCGGTGCAACCGAAGGAGTTCTTGGCCTAGAACTCCTTGGAAAGCTTCTCCTCTTCCCCTCCAATTGACGTCATTAGTTTTTGGTTATGCTAACCCTAGAAGACAACACTTACCATCTGATATAACCCTAGCAAATTCGTGGGTTTAATTGCCCATAATTACGAAATGTCCAAAACGCCCTCCCGGAGTACTAATTAAGCCTAAAAATGCCCCGAGACCCAAACTAAACCCCCGGGTACATTATTTTGACTATCTCAACCCTTCTGGACACTTTGGCGCACTCAAAATGACCATACGGGCAACTTATAATTTATTCACTTTATATAATAACAATTTAGTCCTGACACGACACAGACGCGTCCCGACTTGATTTTCATAATTGTCATTTTATTCACACGTGCCAATTTTTATAAAATCATTCTCATATATTACTATACTCATCTAGTAACATTAAAAAAATTTCCAATAATTACTAACTCTCATCACGCTAGTAAATATTTAAAACAACTTTTCGGATTAAAATTAAATTAATTTATCTCAATTAAATTTAATAAATCCCTAAATTTAGAAGCCATAAAAATACGGGGTATTACATACTTCCCCCCTAATAACGGAATTTCGTCCCGAAATTCGGAAAATAAGGCCTACCTGGTATAACAAATCTGGATATCTTTTCAGTACGCAAACTATCTACATAGTAAGGCGCTTAATCACTATAGCCCCCGCCTCACAGCAAGCTTGATTAACGTTCTCATTGGAGACACTTCACATGGTTCTCCTAACTGACAAGATTCGCATAGGTCACGCCTATACATTATAAATTTCCATTATCTAACTATCATTGGGAGGCCGCACATCACTACATGACAACTACTCGGATTTATCTATATACAAAACTCCAATTCTGAGAAAAACCATACGAACATTTGACCACTCCTGTTTGCCTAAAACAGTCACGGAATTCCACCATAGTTATCGGATTATTTTCGACCGATCCAAAATTTTGATTATCCACTCACCTCTAAACATACGGAACGAGAATAGTCGAGGTTCTTCCACACCAAAACCTTAATAAGCACCTCGTACGTGACAAACAGGTACGAGTGCTTGTACAGAATACTCCAGAAATCACCGTACCAAGATTCCAAAATTTCCTTCACGTGGCTCCACTAATCTTTAATCACCGTGTGCCTATTCCCTGGCTATGGGTGATACATCCTGCTTGAAACGAAACCTTATCTCCGCGGGTTCCTGAAATCCCATGTCAAAGGTGGGATTCACAAATCTCATCTCGATTCAGGAATTAATACTGTGTCGGACCACGTACTGGCGCGATCCTTCCTTTCAAAGGAAGCATGGGGCACACTAGCTAATATTGTAAACCACCCCAAAAGAATATCAATCACTTCCTTCTTGGGCGACTTAATTCAAATGTTCGGATGAAACCTTGATCTTGCCTTGAGGATGGCAATCCATCCAATAAACTTTACCGACCTCTTCCAATTACAAGAATTGTCGATAGACACAAAATTCTCTGGTTGATCATCCTATCAAACCGAACTCTACCTATGGGTGGTGCATGCAGAGACTACTCACTACGTCCCGCTAAACATCGAATTTTCCTTAACAAGTCTCACATTAAGTGGCACTTAATACTCCCCTTCCTTCTTTGTTGTATACTACCATCATCACTCTTTGTATGCGCAAGTCGCTCCCACATTTGACTAATTATATCTCTACTCCGAGTGTGCTCCATAATAATTAAATTCTACTCTTCTCATGGAATATCCCTTTTTAAATGGCTTCCCACAGCCTTCCAACCAAATTCTGGTTTGCTACTCTAATTGCACTCGCCTATATGGATTTTTCGTTCTTCGTGCAACGCTTAATCCACTCTACCACTTCCACCTCGATAGATTAGTCTAAAAAACATATATTCCACACATCTATTACCTCGTCCCTTTTTCTTGGAAAATTTTAACATCCGCTAACCAGGATGCCCACATTTTGTAACACCCCGATTGCCCGGGGAGAGCGAACAGCGCGCCACTGTTATATAAAACTAAATAAATCCACAAAATATAAGGAATAGGTCATCCAAATTCCATGAAAACAAAAGATAAAAAACTAATATCAAACTTCTTCAAATAAATACAACAATTTTCCCGAATAGGTACAACAACCAAAATAAATCACTAACGCTCTATTCATCAAAATAAATACAAGTCATCTCTTTAGTATAATAAAAATTCTTTCCAGATAATCCACGCTAAAAATCATCCCAACTCTTTATTTACCTTGTGTTCTGAATGCAGTTACAACACTTGGTCACTCTCAATCACCCTAGAAATCGAAATTTTTAAATCCTCTTTATCATCGTTCCACCCCTAAACTCGTGGGGATAACTTTCAATGTTTTCTTACCACATAACCGGCTCCACTGGTCTTAGATCATGATTCTAACTTATAGATATAATTACCTACCCCTAGTACGATCGAGGTACCTAACACACGAACTAATGACCAAACATCTCCCTAATTCCAACCTTACGCTAAGTTTCATGTGTGGGATGTCTCGCAAAGAGAAATCCAAACAAGGAACCGCCCCGATACAATACTACCTAGCATTGTCGGTTATCGAAATCCGTTAGGTCCTCCGTCCATAACATGTACCCCTTTATTGCGTCTCTTGATAGAAAAGTTACATTTCCTCCCGTAATTACACTAAACAAAGAACATTTCACCAATTGCACTATCGTTCAGTATTGGTTGGTGGTAATTGCATTCCATAAACCTCGAATACATACAATCCGAATTCTCAAAATCCCTCTCCCTAATAATAGGGGTATAACTCTTAACTCCCACATCTCTAGAGGATAGATATAGCAATGAACTCTTCCTATCCCCAAGTCCTGAGTGCTAAACATAATACTGAGTTAAATCTTTTCGCTCAACAATAAACCCGCTACATACTGAATCATAATGACAAAGTCCATACATACATCGGTATCGAATATCTCGAGCCCATTATCCCCTTCGAAGTCTCTAGGATAGATAATATAAGTGCGAGTCCGACCTTCTTGCAGGTGAAGCCTCGCCAGAACAAAACATGCTGCACTAATGCAACCACTCCGATAGCCTTGCAATAATTGCCCACTATCGTACTAATCATATCTATAACGTTGTAACAAAGATAATATCATACTCGCATATCGCATCACTACAACGAGTAACATTAATAAAGTACATAACACTGTTAATATACTCATTCATCCTCCGCGGATAGCACTAAAGAAAAATCCCGCTACACTAGGGAAAACTTATTCACATAATAATAGCGTTTGTAATTATACTCAATAAACTCGTCTCACATGCTAATCTAGAAATGAACAAGATATAGTGACTCGCTCGTGTCACATAAACACACCTCATCCTCTGAGGATACAACTTATACTTCCACCTTGCCAATCGTCTTGACTGCACAAATGGTCTCCGGACGTAACACGTCTACCCAAACCAAAACAAAACTACTTTAATCTTTTTCTTTTACTAGGCATCGTATTCTTGTCCCTTTACTCACTTCGGAAAATATTATCGCGTGCGATTTCACTCCGCACAAAATACCTCAACACATAATCCACTTATCACTTGTCCTACTAACCATGTTAGGATTGTCCTTCTCTTGGACTTTAGTAGACTCAATTCCTGTTGGCTACCCCGATTATTCCCTTAGCCTTTTAGGCCCTAAAGAACATGTCACTGTCTATAATAGTCCTTACTGAATTTACCATCACTTGGTAAGAATTCACTATCCGAATCATTTAAATGGGTCCCCGGATGTGTATCCACACCCCTTTGTGGTGCTACACCACCACCGTTGTATTAAGTCTTATTCTCGACTAAATTCTTCAATTCTTTTCGCTTCCCACACAAAGTAGCATTATCATCTTTATTGACAAAATACGGCATTTTCAACCTCTAAATCGGCCGTCCATCAGAATTTCATCTTTGAGTGTTATCAACCATTATTACGAGTCGATCTCCCACTTGGAGTCGTTTCCTCCACTTGTATCTACATCTTCCGATACAAAATTCGCTAACGGTTAAGATCCATATTCACAAACGGACCTGTGTCACGTCATTTTGTGATGAGTTCAGGACAACGTTCACTTCTAATCCTGAACATCTGATGAAGGAACATATGGTCAAAACTGTGCCTAAGGTTCTCCTATAGACATAGCATTCCACTTCTAAAATTGGTGGTTGACTCCCATCATTATATCTTCGTTCCGACAGCCAAGAAAATTCTCTAAATTTTCACTTTCAGTTAGCCACACTCCTTCCTATATCTAAACCTTTGGATACTTTACCTCCTTTAGTAAACACACACAATTCCCGCATTTCTAGGATTCCCACTGACTGTTCTCTACACGTTTTGTAACACGTTAGGTGAGTTTACTCTCGCACCTCATTCGACTATAGCAACATTTGGAAATCATGGATGCGCCTTAGTCACCTTTCCAGTCTCGACCTTTTGTGTCGTAATGGAGGCGCCCTCGACTACGATCATCATCCTCGAATATACTTTACAACCTCAACTGAGCCCTGCCTCTTGATGTCCGCTTAACGGACCTCTTCTGACATCCGTCATTGCTCGGCACACGCACACATCCGAACGAAATTCGAATTCAGTAATGTATATACGTTATAGCAGGAGAACGAAATCTCATCAAAGAAATCGATAATCCGAAACATAGGGCTCTATATCAAACAAAGCAATGCTGAAAGCATAATAAGCCGCACAGATCCTAAAGGACACTAGAACCTGATGCTCTGATACCACCTGTTACACCCCGCCTAATTAAATATCGGGCGATCAGTCCTTTATTAAATTAAAATCAAGGTGAACCGTTGGTTCATTCTTAGCATCACTGTCGCATATAAAAAATTTCAAATTAAATACCCTAAATAATTGAGCTAAGTGTCAAAACCATTTAAAACCTTATTTCCATTTTATTTAAATCACATTATAAAACCTTTGACCATTTAACAGTTTAAGAGTCGCACATTAAGTGTAAGAATGTAAATGAGCATTCAAGAATTAAACCATTAAATAACAAATCCCAACTTTAAAACACTAAAGGAAAAAATCCTGACAGTAATAAATCCCAATGTAAAAATACTGAAAGTAAATGAATTACAATCTCTAACAAAACCAACTGGATAAGGAAAAAGGGCGACACATTCCCAACTGGATAAAACAGAACTAGAAGTGGAGTCAACAATGAGGTCGTCTAAGCAATGGCCTGCAACTTCCACAAAAGTTGCAGCACGTTCCATCCAAAGAATCCTAAGCATGACGCCCCCGTGGCTGGGGACCTGTAATACATACATATATATATATACACACACACAAGAGAGAAGAGATAACATCAAACGGGTTAGAGCCCGATTGTAAAACAGTTTTAAAATAGTTTAGCAAGTATTTAAAATTCTTACCGGCTAATGCAACAATCATATTAGTATGCGACACTCTCTTGAGAATTCTCACCTCTCATCTAGTGTGAATTTCTACCGTACTAAATAATTTCATATGTCTCTCTAACTTAATATCCATAAGTCTTATCACGTGAAATTAAGGTTATGATACACTTTAAAAAAATCTATCTCTTCAAGATTTCTTACGTTATTTAGAATAACTCCGTAGCGTTATAAAGTTTTTGAATACTTATAGTGAAGTGAAGCGTTTATTCATTTCTTAACTACTTATACACACAGTATAAACTTCCCATATAAATATACATATATATATTTGTTACACATATAATATATATACTAACGGCACCCCACATAAAAATCTATGGTGCAAAGTTTCCATATATAATTTGATATATATACCAATTTCTCATATAATATATATATATACATATATATATATATATATATATATACACTATCTGCACCCCACATACAAACCATGGTGATGGCATACTCTGCTATCAAGTCCCCGTATCACTCGTACTCAGGGAATACTAGTTCGGAATCACTCTCGAACTGTATTAACACAAAACACATACAAATGAGGCGAAGCATAGTTCCAAGGCACTAAGAGGTCAACACATACCCTCACGTCTCTTAGGACCGTCTGACTATCTATCAGATAGCCTGTACCAAGGAGTTCTATGCTCTAGGGTACAAGTCAATATCCCCCATAAAGGTCCCATCGAGATAAGACTGTCCCGGCGCGGTAACCTCCGTGATAGCAAGTAGCGCGGCCATGATTTTTACACGTATATAAGATATATGAACAATCGCACAGTCATATAGATATATGATCATTCACATGCACATTACTAAATTAGGTGCACTCATGACCCATAATTATAATTATCCGTTATTACACATTTTACTCGATTATTTCGTATAACGGACTCGTTCATTTTATTCTTGTCACTAAGTTATTCTAAATTCACTTCTCGTCTCTCGAAGTATTCTCTTTACCTAAGTACAATTTCAATAGGCCCTCAATTACCTTGTAATCCAACTTCCTAGACATTTCGATTATTAAATCAACGCACGTATGATTTTGTAAGTATGAATATCTTCCCGTTTACCCCTTCTTTTCCCCTTCACATTAAAGTCACACTTATCAGGGTTTATCTTGACCCTACTGGTCCTTTTTATGTTCCATTATGTTCTAGCAACCCTAATCAAGGTTTACTACGCATAAAATTGGATTAAGCTAACACGAGAAAAAATGCAGTTTTCCAGGAGGGGTCGATCGATCGATGAAATGGGGTCGATCGATCGAACTATCGATCGATCGATGCTCTGGGCTCGATCGATCGATCGATCAAGCAGTTATGGCGAAACTGCAGAAAACCCAGCTACGAAAATCTTACCCCAAATTCATCCAAATCATCATGTTTTAGTCCCAAACTCCCAACCACTTATACTACAAGTGTTGTATACCCATATAAACAATATCCTACGTAAAACATGCGAGTTTTCATTAACTATAACAATATAAAAGGGTAAAATCTATATAAATATCAAGAACCCTAATATTTTTCTTTAACTTAGTTTCTTCCATTCTTTTTCCAAATTTTCTATCATTAACACCGTGGAAATTCGTGATTCAACCTCTACATGTGAAATGGATTTCCAGAATATGATCTTTACCTCTACAACTTGTAATTTTTGTCTCCAATTAATGTTTTCTTTCAAGAACACTAATTCTAATCAACCCTAGACTAATATAAAACAAGAATTAACTTGATTAAGGAAAGATAGATACTTGCCTGAAATTCAAAGTTTTGATTTGTGGAAGAATTTGGTGTGGTTGAGATCCTCGTTGCACGATCTACCATTTGGCGGTGACGGCGGTGCAACCGGAGGAGTTCTTGGCCTAGAACTCCTTGGAAAGCTTCTCCTCTTCCTCTCTAATGGCCGTCATTAGTTTTTGGTTATGCTAACCCTAGAAGACAACACTTACCATCTGATATAACCCTAGCAAATTTGTGGTTTTAATTACCCATAATTACGAAATGTCCAAAATGCCCTCCCGGGGTACAAATTAAGCCTAAAAATGCCCCGAGACCCAAACTAAATCCCCGGGTACATTATTTTGACTCTCTTGACCCTTACGGACACTTTTGCGCACTTGAAATGACCATACGGGCAACTTATAATTTATTCACTTTATATAATAATAATTTAGACCTGACACGTCACAGGCGCGTCCCGACTTATTCACTTTATAAAATCAATCTCATATATTACTATACTCATCCAGTAACATTCAACAAATTTCCAATAATTACTAACTCTCATCACGCTAGTAAATATTTAAAACAACTTTCCGGATTAAAATTAAATTAATTTGTCTCAATTAAATTTAATAAATTCCTAAATTTAAAAGCCATAAAAATACGGGGTATTACACCCTACTACTTCTTCTGAGTCCGAAATACATTCGCTTTCCATGGAGAACACAAATCAAGTACCCGTTGTGCAGCTGGATCTGAAGACAGCCCTAGCTCAGCTCGTGTCCAAGATTGACAACCTCCAGACTGAGGTTCGAGAGATGCAACGAAACTAGGTTCCATTCCTTAAGATCCCGAGACCCTATTTCCTCGAGATATGGGTCCACCCGAGCCTATCCGGGTTCCCTAAGAATATCAGCACGCTCCATGTGCCCCTCCTGCTAATGGGCCGCTACTTGCCAAGCTTTCGATGCCAAACCTTGCCCAGCTTGGGGCCAACTTGCCAATGACCATTGATCCTAAAGAGGAAGAGTTGAACAAAGTCAAAAAAGACCTCAAGATGCTCACTAAGAAGTTTGACCAAGTCAGAATCTATGGTAAATACATGGACTACAACCACATAACTCCTTATCCTAAGGCGAGGTTACCCGAGAAGTTAAAGATGCCAAATATCAAGAAATTTTGGAGGAAGTGGACCCCCGATTGTTCATCTCCGTAGTTATCACCATTCCATGACTCTACTAGGGGATTCTGAAGAAGTGATGGCCCAATTATTTCAACGAACTCTGAAGGATAGCTCCCTCTGATGGTTTTTGTCTCTTGAAGAGTCCAAAATATGTAGCTAGGAGGATGTGGCCCGAGAATTCATGTCGCAGTAAAAATACAACGAAGAGCTTGAGGTCACTCGCCACCATTTAGAGATGCTCAAACAGAAATCAAGGGAATCAATTAGTAACTTCGTAGACAGATAGGGGGAAAAGGCAGCCACTATGACCAATCGGCCTTTTGAGGAAGAACAAGTCAGCATAGTGAAGAAAAACATCTTACCCAATGTTCGAGCAACCATGGGAGGACAATACTATCCCCACTTCCGGGCTCTCAGATAAGCTGGAGTAGAAATCGAGGATGGTCTTGATAAAATAGAGGTTGAACCAAAGAAGGTGTCCGAACAGTTCACCACCAGAAAATATGACAAACCTGCCAGTGCCGCAGTCTCATCCATTAACAACATCTCTCAACCAACCACTTCATGGGCACCAGAAAGTCGCCCTGTCCCAGTCCAAAAAGAATACACCGATATCCATGCTCCCCTCTCCAAAGTTTATCAAGCCATGTTAAGCCAAAACCTTATCAAACCCTTGGATCCCCGTCCATTGCCAAATCCAGTCCCAACAAACTTCAAGGAAGATGCCCATTGAGCCTTTCACCAAACTGCTGGATATAGCACCGACCAATGCTTTCACCTTCGAAACATAATCCAAGGTCTAATTGACTAGGGTACCATTGCCCCACCAGCCAATCCTATACGAAACACTACTCATAACCCATTCCCAAATCATGTGAATGCTTTCTTTCTCGAAGAGAACCCAAAATTTGATCCATAAACTCAAAGCACACCCATATACTCTCCTAAATGACTGCAAACCTACCCACATTTCCTCCTACATGCTACTAGTGTAGCTGATCAGGCACTATCACTCCTTACTAGAGCATGCATCGTTGTATGTTCCCATTCTGAAAATGGAAGCATGCAATTATCAGAAGTCTTAAACCAACTCCTAAAGTTTGGGATGAAATTTCCCTCACAAATGATCATTGATTGCTAGAGGTTCAGTACCCTGTTCTTGGAAGCAAGAAAATGGGGTCGAGAGTTAGACAGTTGGGTGGTACCGACCGATGAAGTCAGCTTGGATGATGTTGTCCATATCATGGCATAATTATTCAGGCAAACCAACAACATTTGTAGTATGACCGAGTTACTTGATACTCTGAAGCTACAAGGATGCCTGATCCCTTTACCCTTACACATCCCCACATAATGGGATGACCTGTATGAAGAAGTTGTCGAAGTTTTGGAATGCATCGACTTTACATGAAAAGACAGAATTGTTGCCACCATATTGGGGGAAGAATTCGGATATTCGAATGAAGAGCAAGCTCCCGATAAAACTGGACCGATAGCCGATATGTGTGGGATGATACCATTTGAAGAACTCCTCGGAGAAATAAATAAGGTGGTAGAATAACCTGAGATTAATGAGGAAACAGGATTCATGTTCTTCCCTTTTTCAGTAAGTCACATGACCAGATCAGGGAGGCATTACCAGATCCCAAGATCACTACCAGCAAATGACATGGGGAAGGGTGTTAAAAACCTACCTATGCCAGAGATGTCCCTCAAATAGAGAAAGATCCTCGATCATCTGAAGAAAACTCAAGCTAACATCACTCTATGGGGGATTTTAATGTCTTCTTAGCTGCACAGAAACTCTCTAATCAAATTGCTCACTGGACCCACAGTTCCTCCCTCAACCACACCAGAACAAGCGGTAAATTTTGTCAGATCCTTGACCTCTACCCGAATTATATCCTTTTCTGAAGAAGAGATCCCCAAAATTGGGACAAACCATAATCACGCACTCAATATATCCATCAAAATAATGGGAAAAATTGTACCACTCTCTCTTGTCGAGAATGGATCTGCCTTGAAAGTTTTCCCACTAAGAACCTTCAAATGTTTAGGACTTAAAGAAAGTGACCTCGCTCCAACCTCTGCTGTTGTATGTGCCTACGATAATACCCGTAGGGAGGTGATGGGATCCATAAAGCTTGTAATAGGGGCTAGTCCGTTAACCATATCGTCGAATTCCATGTTATTGACATCCCAACTTGTTTCAACCTATTGCTAGGACGACCTTGGCTCCACAATATCAAGGTTGTGTCTTCCTCACTCCATAAAAAATTGAAGTTCTTCGCCAACGAATGGGTCATCACCATTTTGGGAAATGATGATAATACCGAGGGTGCAAGTACCAGTATTCCAATCTTTGAGGTACATCACGGGTAAAATGATATGCTCATATTCGGATTTTGAGTTGAATCACTTCTCCTCCTGGCATGGGATGACTTCAAAGAAAGGGTTTGTCCAGAATACAACCCTCATGGCAACGTCAATGTGATTCAGATGTTCAGAAACATGCACTTCATGCCCGGACTGGGGCTAGGACAAAGACAACAATGGATACTTGAGCCTATTAAACTAAATAAAGATTTACCTCCTTGTGGTTTGGGGTATCATGCATCAGAATAAGAGCTCAGAATGATCCTCCAGCCTCGACCAAAGTGGAGATTAGGCTGTATCCAGATCATCCCAAGTGACTCCTTGAATGGACGATTCATCAAAGAGGGTGAAGACTTCCCCTTTTGCGACTTTCTGGAACCATGGTATGACCATACAGATAAGAAGATGAAACCTGGAATGGAGATTTTTTTCCAAGATAGCTACCTATGGCCCGAAACTTTCCAATACCGTGTACAACCACTCATCAAAGATATCGAAGATTTTGAGGAAAGGGATTCCGAGGACTCATTCAATTTACAGACACGGGGACTGACACTCTGTATATTTCATTCAGGCACTACATCACTGGATCCATCCCATCTGATCAAAGTTGCTGATACACCTCTCCTCAATTGGCATGCTGCACCAGTTCTACCTGTTGAAATCCCCCCTAATCCCAATGTTTACCCCATCTCTTTTTCTGTTGTCTATCCTTGCTCAAATTTAATCGATTCCTCCTTTGATGAGGTTCTCAATGTTGTTTTTCCTATGAATGAAATAAATGAAGATTTTGAGTATCTTCTTGTGCCTTACATTATCTATTTGGATTCTAATCAAACTTTTGATAATGATGATTTTGCAAATGGACAATTCTTAGCTGATATAAATAAGGTTAATAATAAACAACATAACCGCGTTCAAGTTAATGAGAAGATACTATTGTTATTAACCTCGATTCTAGTATCCAACAGCGCGAGATTAGGATAGGGGCTACCCTTGACGAGCATGAGCGCGCACAACTCGAAGAATTATTGAAGGAATTCATGGATATCTTCACATGGTCCTATGACGATATGCCCGACATTGATCCTGAAATTGCTCAACATGAGATCCCCACTCTTACAGATTACAAGCCAGTTAAACAAAAGATAAGAAAGCTACGCACCAAATGGTCGCTCAGAGTGAAAGAGGAGGTGGCCAAATAGCTGAGCATGGGATTCATTTGTGTAATCGAATATCCCACATGCCTAGCCAACATAGTGCCTGTGCCGAAATCAGGAGGGAAGGTTCGGATGTGTGTAGACTACCGGGACTTGAACAAAGGCTCTCTAAAGGACGATTATCCACTACCCAATATCGACATGATCATGGATAACACAGCCAGTCATGCTCTTAAGTCATTCATCGACGGGTTTGCTGGATACAATCAAATTAAAATGCACCAAGATCACCAAGAAAAAAATGCGTTCATCACCCCATGGGGAACCTTTTGCTACACTGTTATGCCATTGGTCTCAAGAATGCTGGGGCTACCTACCAGAGGGTTGCTAAAACCAACCTGCACGATCTGACTCACAAAGAAGTTAAGGTCTATGTAGATGATATGATTATCAAATCCCAAACAAGAGAAGGTCATGTTCTCGCTCTCCGAAAGTTCTTCGAACGACTGCGACAGTATCAGATGAGACTCAATCAATAGAAATGAGTCTTCGACATGACAAAGGGAAAACTCTTGGGATTTATTGTTGGTGAGAAAGGGATAGAAGGAAATCCTACAAAGCTAAAAGACATACTTGAGATGCCACATCGTCGAACAGAGAAAGAAGTCCGAGGTTTCCTTGGGAAATTGCAATACATCAGCCGGTTCATCATCTAGTTAACTTCCATCTATAAACCTATTTTCAAATTACTTCGAAAGGATTCCAATAAGTTTTAGAATGAGGCCTGCCAAGAAGATTTTGACCGAATCAAGAAATATCTAACCCAACCCCCGATACTCATGCCACCACGTCCTGGTCTCCCTTTGCTCCTATACTTAACCATAATCGACACTGCAACTGGGGCTTTGTTAGCCCAATACCTTGAAGATTCCCACAAAGAAAGAGCCGTATATTACGCGAGTTGCAAATTGGTCGGATACGAAGTCAACTACACTACTTTGGAAAAGGCATGTGTCGCGCTTGTCTAGGACACCCAAAAGTTGCGACACTACATGCTCGCCCTCCCCATCAATGTTGTATCCTGAATAGACCCCATCAAATACCTGGTTGAGAAAACCACCTTATCTAGCCAAATGACCCGATGGTTGATGCTCCTAGCCGAGTTGGATATCATGTACGTCACGCAGAAATCCATGAAAAGAAGATCCATCTCTGAATACCTCGCTGATTACCCCATGGATGAAGCTGATGTCTAGATCTCTGAATTCCCAGATGAAAACATCCTCTGCACTTCCCAGGAAAATCTCTAGTGGAAAATGTTCTTTGATGGCGCTCCTAAAAAAAGGGATATGGCATTGGGATACTTCTGATCGCCCCATAAGACTCCCACACTCCCATCGCCATTAAGCTAGATTTCCCTTATACCAATAACATGACTGAATACGAGTCATGCACGGTAGGCCTCCAAGTTTCTCTCAAGAAATGTATTCAATACCTAGATGTTTATGGGGATTTCACCCTCATCATCGATCAAGTGCTCAAAAAATGGAGAGTCAAAGACGAGAAGCTCGAACCCTTCCATGCCCACTTAGAAGAACTAGCCTCCTAATTTTAAGATATCACCTTCCATTACCTACCTCGAGAAAAGAATAACCTAGCCGATGCCCTTGCTACCTTGGCGTCCATGGTCGACTTGCCCGAAGGAATAACAATGACCTCCTTCGTAGTTCAAAAATAGGACAAACCAACCCACTGCTACCACATTGAGATCATCACCACAGAAGATCCTGAGCTAGACAATTCCTAGTACTATGATATTTGGCACCCCCTCAAGCATGGTAGGTATCCCGAGGGTTCCAATAAGAAAGATCAAGAGACCCTCCGAATATTGGCCACCCATTACATCATCTGTCACAAAACACTACTCAAAAGGAACTTTGATGGAACTCATCTACATTGTATCGCAAGGGCTGACATTGAAAAGATAATGCAGAAAATCCATAGCGGGGAATGCGGAACCCATATAAACGGTCACAAGCTGGCCAAGAAGATCATCCGACAAGGTTACTACTGGACTATTATGACCCATTATTGTACTGCCTATGTCCGTACATGCCTCAAATGCCAACAATTATCTAACCTTCTGCATCTGCCTCCGCGAGAATTATACAACATGACCTTTCCCTGGCCGTTCTCCACCTGGGGCATCGACATCGTAGGGAAGGTTACCCCGAAGGCTTTTAATAGACATGAGTTCATCCTAGTTTCCATTGATTACTTAACCAAATGGGTCGAAGCTAAGACATACGCAGTGCTGAACGCCAAGAAAGTGGCCAAATTCATCAAGAAAAATATCATCTACCGATATGGGGTCCCATACGAGCTAGTGTCAGATAACGGGTTGCATTTCAAGGTCGAAGTCATAGAAGTGTTCAATGAGTATGGGATCCAGAGACACAAATCTTCTCCCTACCGACCTCAAACTAATGGTGCAGTCTAAGCCGCCAACAAGAACCTCAAAGCCATCATCAGTAAGATGACTGAAAGCCATCGAGATTGGGCCGACCGAATCTCTTATTCCCTCGGGGGCTATAGGGCCTCAATCCGAACCTCTACTAGGTGTACCCCTTACTCTCTACTCTATAGAATGGAAGCAGTTTTACCCGTGGAGCTGGAAATACCCTCGCTGCACGTTATGTTTGAAAGCAAGGTCAGCGAAGAGGACTGGTGCCAAAGCCGTCTTGACGAGCTGACCCTCCTAGACGAAAGGAGACTATAAGTGTTGTATCACATACAAGGGTACCATCGCCGAATAGCCCGATCATTCAACAAGAGAGTTAAGGATTGTGGTGTCGGAGAGGGGGATTTGTCCCTCAAAGAAATAATAGAACCCATCTGGGACCCCAAAGGGAAATTCAAGCCCAATTGGAGCAGCCCATACATCGTCAAGAAGATCTTGTCCGGTAGTGCCACCATGCTGATCGACCTAGATGGAGAAGAGATGGCTCGTCCAGTCATCCTGGACCGTCTTAAGAAATTCTACGCCTAGTCTAAAATTTCAGCGCGCTACGAATCTTCTCATATCCCTTATATTCTTAAAAAAACTCTTCACTTCCCTCTACCTAGAACTATGTGGGCCTGATCCTTTACAAAAATATTTCTCATATAAATAAAAAAAATTCAAAACCCCAGATTTACGTCGAGAGCTCATACATTTCACATGAGCATTGCCCTTTCTTTTTCACAAAAAAACTATTCTTTTCTTATCTCCGAGAACGACAGTTCATTCTAACATATACTTGAACAAAAGGATTATGTATGCCTTAGCGATTAGTATAGATAGTTCAAAAATATAAAACTCATTAAAAGGCACAGCTGGATGATAAAAAACTTGTTTATTTTACTAGTAAGAAATTATGGTACCAATTACATAAGAAAAGAAATGGATAACTCCCTTCCCCTACTTTCCTAAAAAAAGAAGCCAAATAAAATTCCCAAACTTGTTCTTCAAAATAAAATCTCCAAGAGTCCTATCCACAACTACTAGAGGATCCCACTTCGTCATCATCATCTGTATCCTGGGTTCCCCAATCTTCCCCTACCTGAATAGAGTGCCTTCGACGTTCCATGGACCGGTAGGCTCGAACCAGCTTCGAAAAAACCACAACACCTCCTTCCATGGTATTAAATAAGACAACCCACCTTTGTCCAGTCTCCACTTTTACGTTCGAGGTTGTTACCAATCATAATGATACCAGGTAGATCAATCTTGAGAAATAGTAAGCAAGTGAGAATGTGGAACGTAAAAGTGTGAAGGTGTGATGAAAATACTTCACCCTTACCCCTTCTTTATACTTACACACCCTCATAAAAGACATAACCCCTGCTGAAATCAGAGGGAATCCTGCCCCACAAAGTAAAAAAGGCTAAAGGGGATGCCCATCAAAACTTTGAATTGATGGGATTGGACTTGATTGCCGATAGGTAGGACAAGGGCCGTGCCGATCGGCAACCCCTTATTTTTTTAAATTTTCCTTTTTCCTCTTTTATCAAAATCAGAAACTCAATAAAAAATAAATTTATATTCTTAACAGAATTTCAAAAATCCCCTTCCACCCTTGTATAATTTGTTATTTGTAAAACTTTCCTTTAAAATCCAAAAAATATCTCTTTTTACGGTCTCAGCATCAAAGTAAAAAGCGTATGCGCATGCATTCATTCACCATTAACAAAAATAATAAAAAAACTCCATTTGCATTGCATATATATCTCTTATGCGTTACATCAATTTTACAAAATGTAAAAAAAAAACAAAAACAATGGGACACAGCCCAAACCCACATTCTCTCACTCTCTCTCTCACTTGCCCTCTCTCCTAAGAGCTTCAACCCCTACGACGCACTCTCTTTCCCCTGCAACGAGACGACACACCACCGCTACTCGATCCAAACTCCTCCTCGGATGAAGCAGATGGCACCAAGAAGGAAGAAATAAAAACCGTGTCCTGAATATGGGCAGTCACCGAAGATATCCAGTCTCTGATGTCCCTCAGCTAAGTGGTCGACACCCGAACTTACTGCAAGTAAAAGCCATAATCAGTATCAAAACGGAAAAGATATCACAAATAAAGAAAGAGAGGAACAGGAAAAGATATACCTCACGTCGAAGAACCTCCTCTGTAAAACCTAGCTCCTCCGGATCCTTCGCATGAGGACGATGCAGCATAGGCACCATCCCTCCATCAGCCCGCCGAATATTGTACGAAGGGTATGCAACTTCACAAATGGAACCTCTGAAGTCGTCGCCGCTACAGATGTCGACGGACCGTCACCACTGTGGGAGGATCCCAATGGCCGACTCGAACCTGCAGGAGGAAACGGCAAGGCATCATATATGCTGGGCGCCATTAGACATCTCGTCACAAAGTCCACGTAATCATAGGGCGCAACCGTATCAGTTCACAACAGATAGGACCGCCAATCATCGCCACGATCCTCGCATCCTCTGGCAGCAGCTGCTCCCATCTCATAGACATAGGAGGCCTCGCAGGTGGCACCACCACCTCCTCCTTAGCGATCTATCAAACCATCCTCTCCTCGAGATACCATGAGTGGCCAAACTCATGTCCTAGTAAGCGCCGCAGCTGTGCGTTCACCCTAGTCAACCCCATTTCCTGAATAGCAATCCCCCAAGGGTAAAAGGTCACCCAAAAATTCACAAGCAGGTATAAGTTAATACAGACTTAGAGCATACAAAGACCAAGACTGAGAAAGAAAAGTCTTACCCTATCACTGGTCAGGACATTCAAGACCTGACGCACTGCCTCTAGAGAAAGAGATCCCCTCGACCGTCGATTGGCCTTGCGCCATCGATACAACCGGTAGAAGTCCCCAATAGTCTCATCCTTCAGAGCCATCAGTTGGGTATTACACCCAATCACCTCATAGAACCACATCTGCCAAAGATAAGAAGTTGCAATAAAAAAAGAGACGCATAAGGTAAATGCGAATGCATGAAAGGAAAATGCACAAATTAAAGAATACCTCAAGGAGATACATGGATCCAGTAAAAGTCGGTCGGAAGCACCGACTGAATGAACCCAGAGAAAAATAAAGGGTCGCCAAAGTCAGGCTCCCCCAATTATAGAAGGGAATGATCTAAAACACCCTCAAGTATGACAAGAACCATAAATGGACAACGTCGCTGCTCGATGCCACCATGAAGCCCCCCAACACTAGCAGAATAAATAACCGGGCCATATGCCTCACCTGCAGCCCGTCCTCCATATCAACCACCGTACTCAGCAAAACATCACTCAACAGGGGCATCCGAATAGAATCCCTAGACACTATCCTCCATGCATCACCAAGTGCTGCCCATACCGCCTCCGGCCTCACCCGTAGGGAGGGATTCATCTCTATTTTCTCCCTATCACAATCCAGCCCTAACAGCTATTGTACCTCTATGGGAGTCACGGTCATCTCCCCAAAGCCGAAATGGAAGGTGTGGGTAGTATCCCACCATCTCTCCCCCAGAGCGCACAAGACCGTTGTTTTACGGGGCGTCTCATCCAACGCAGACTCCATACTCCCAAAACCTGTTGATGATACCACCCAACGCACCACATGTGGAAGATCCTCCCAGACATCCTTAAGCCCGATCATCCCGCGGGTACGCATGTTCTTCAAAGAGACATCAGACTGTCTAAAGAAAAATATTATCAGAATCCAAGAAAGAAATAAGGAGATCACCAAAAAGAATGCCAAAAGTCACTTTACTTCCATAATCGCCAGGGTTCACCTCCCTCGAAGAGAGATGATGCGACGGCTCCCGCAGTAAGGTCCGCTCATTCGCAACCAGCTCAGACGCATTAAAAGAATTTTCGCTCCCCAAAGCAAGAGGCGCCCTGGCCCTCTATTCACCATTCACCCAATCATCAACAGTTAACCATTCCCCATGTGCTGTAGTGCTCACAAAAGCAGCCATTTTTTAGAGATCGAAATGTTAGAACGCTTCACAGAAGAAAATTACAGAAAGAGAGAAAGCAAGAAGCTGTGAAAACGAAGTGAATTCGCCCCCTTTATATAGGATTCCAGGGGTCAAGTCGATCATCACTGTACCCCCACCTACCGATCGGCACTGTCCCTTTTCCTTCCTGTGGCAGTCCAAAAGTCCGTGCCACTTCTGAATGGTAGCTTTTGCACCTTGCCGATGGGCACCCCCTTAAAATTTCATATAAAAAGGTCCCATAAAATACCAGAAAGCCCTGAAAAATCCTTAGAAAATTCTTAAAAATATTAGGAAGGATTTAAAACATTTTCACCAAGGAAATTTCACACACCCTCAAGCGAAACCCCTATTTCCCCGGTGAAGCTCTCAAGATCGAAGTGATTCCCCTCCTCGAAATGTCCCCGGAGAATCTCAAAGGATCACCTCTGATACCCCAAAGGTCTCAAACCTCCCCGAGCAATACGTCTAATACTTGGACCACCTAATCACTTCCCTAGTGGAGTTTATAGCATCAAATTTGCCTTTCCTCCGCAAAATCTCCAAAATCACAAGGATTTCCCTAGCCGTCAGATCCCCAGCTCAAATTAATATCACAAGGTAATTTTATCCGGCAGTGTTCCCCGAGAACATCTCACCTAAAGCCCGTAGAATTGGCTTCGACCCGCATAATTGGTCATCTCATTTTTAAGCCCACAGAATTGGCTTCGACCCGCAGATTGGTCATCTAACCTTAAGCCTGCAGAATTGGCTTCGACCCACAGAATTGGTCATCTCAACTTAAGCCCACATAATTGGCTTCGACCCGCAGAATTGGTAATCTCACCTTAAGCCCGCAGAATTCGTAATCTCACCTTAAGCCCGCCGAATTGGCTTCGACCCGCAGAATTGGTCGTCTCACCTTAAGCCCGCAGAATTGGCTTCGACTCGCAGAATTGGTCATCTCACCTTAAGCCCGTATAATTGTCTTCGACCTGCAGAATTGGTCATCTCACCTTAAGCCCGCAGAATTGGCTTCGACCCGCAGAATTGGTCATCTCACCTAAGCTCGCAGAATTGGCTTCGACTCGTATAATTGATCATCTCATTCTAAGCCTGCAGAATTGGCTTCAACCCATAGAATCGATCCTCACAACCTAAACCCTCACAATTGGATTCGACCCACAGAATTGGTCACCCCCATCATTGCTTTGGTCATCACTTCCTTTAAGACCATCCCCAGGACGCCCCCAAGACTGCAGAATTGTCTTCGACCCGCAGAATTGGTTATCATTATTTCTTTAAATCCTCATAATTAACCTCGACCCTTTGAATTGGTCATCCTATTCCAAAGGCATCATGCGGTGTCTATTCGACGGCTATCGTTTATTCCAAACTCACCCGTCGAGGGGATATATAGACACCCCATTCTATTACCCCCTAAACTCTTCTTAAGTCCCTAACACCTCCCTTCATCATTACAAACCCAGGTCATACCCCGAGTACCGACCTAGAGTCCATCGAACTCTCCCGAGCTCCGTTTGACCAAAAACTCAAACTCTTCAGCTCAACTGAGACTGAACGAATCTTCGAAGGGCATTGAATCCCCTTTTCAATGGTCCATCCCGTGTTCGATTGTGACTTACCATGAAGACGAATGACCCATTTTCCCCTGAAACTCGATTAGGAGGCCATTGGGCGCTCCTAGGATCCATTTGATCATAGTCAACCCTTCAGCTAGACCGAGGCTAAATGAATCTTCAAAGGACACTGAGACCCCTTTCCAACGGTCCATCTCGTGTGCGATTCTGACTTACAGTACGGACGAATGATCCGTTTTACTTCGAGAGGTCACCAAATTCTTCCAGGGCCCGATTGACCAAAGTCAACTCCCTAAATCGGGGTGAACTCCTTAGAATGTCAAAGAACATCTCCCAAACTCTCCAACAGTCCACCCAATGCGCAATTCTGACTTAACATGCGGACGAACTATCCATTTGCATCCAAAATTTTCCCATCCAAAGGATCGATGAGCACTTCCGAGCCACATTTGACCCAAAGTCAACTCCTGAACCTGGGAGAAGTCCAAAGGACTTTAGAATGTCTCTGAATTACCTTTCCAATAGTTTGCCCCGTGAATGATTCTGATCAACAGTTTGCACTCTGCGGCCGATTTTTCGAAAAGTCCTGAAAGACACTCCCTATCGACAGTGTGCCTAAACACACCTACCGAATGGCACGACGAGGGTTGTGCTGATCGATAATTCCCTGGGCCTATAAAAATGAGGGCCTGGCCTCATTGTAAGTGGGCCCAAATCTGGGAAGATATCACTCTCAGCAAATCCAGAAAACCTCTCTCGAAGTCAGTGTGATTTCAACTTCCAAATCCTTTTCATCAAACTTGGTGAATTCACTACCCTCCGTCATCATCCAAGTGCAAGGGATTCTCTCCTACATTCAAGATCAAGATCGAAATCTTCAAGAAGGTCCAATTTTCTCAATTCTCTCCTTAAATTCTCATAAATTCGCATTAACTTGTTTTATTACTTAGAACTTTTATTCTCTCATCTCACATATCCTAACATGCTTTTTATTTAGTATTATTGCACATCTCTTATTTTCATACAAATAAAAACCCAAAAAACAAGAAAAATAGGGTTTGCCCTTAAACACTAAATGGGAGTTCTCACACTTTTCTTACACTTCTCTCAGAACTAAAACACTTTTTTACACACACACACACAAATAAGAGAAGTCCCCGATTGGATTTATGGGATAAAACCCACCCCCTGGTTTTGCATGCAAACTACGTGGACTTTGATGCCTCTATAGGCTACGTAGGCATCTCAGGGTAAAACCCAAGACTGGAGTCCTATTCTCACTTTTTCTCTCATTTTATATTTTCTCTAAACTCAACTCTCTTAGATTACATATATTTATATATGCATAAATTTGTTCTTAGTGGAGTATTATTCAACATACGTTATCATTTCATTATAACGATTAATGTAAGGATAATCGCTTAAATCCTATTTTATAATATTATTTTTATGAACCTTCCTACGGATGACTCGCTTTATCTCTTCCATGATGCAAGTCGAGGATTCCTATCTCCACTATATATACACATGCACACATATCACGGGGGAAATAAAGGAAAATAGCAAAAAACCCATGAGAGACCATAAGGGCAGAATGGGTGCCTAACACCTTCCCAATTCATAACTTAGCCTCCGGACCCTTTTCGAATCATTTTGGTTTTTCATGCATCAGTATGTCTTTGGATGCTGTCCTTCAGGATGGATCTCTTTCTTTTATCTGTTATGAGTAAAATAGACTGGCAACTCTATCTCTCTACATTTTTCACTTTATCAATGACACCAGCCGAAGCGCTCCCGAGAGGGATGCGCAGGACCTAGGAGCGTCACTCTCCCGCGCGCCGCGAGGATCGATATGGCCACATGACCTTTAATGGATGAGATTTGGTTTGAAAAATCATTTTACCTTTAGGATTAAAGGATCCAAACTATTGAAAATGGTGTTCAAAGTGAGAAGGTGTTAAAGAAGTAGACTAAATCATGTTTTACGTAGTAGTTTTAGTTATGGATTTATTATTGAAATAAAATCAGTTTTTTCTACTTTAATAAGAATCATGTGTGGACATAATGTTTGGATTATTTTATATATTGCTGGTGTCTTTCATTCCCCTCATTAAGTGTTCTGGTCCGGAGAGTATGACTTACACACAGAGGATCAGATCACACGTTCTTGTAGAATATAACTTTTATCGTTCACACTCTTAAATGGAACTGGACACACCATCAGTAGGGTTGTAGAACAATAATTTAGTAGATCTATCTTGAGTATGGGAAATGATATAGTTTTAACTTATTCTGCTAATACACTTTATGGGTATTGAATGGGACCACTTTGAGGTCATTGTCTTTATACCAATTTTATAAGACAATGTACACCTCATGATTATTAGGTTTACTTATGGATCTTAATCCAAACATGATTGATGGACACATGCACTACTTATTTATTTCTTTGACCCATCGTGTGAGATTCATTATTGGATCAGTAATCTTGTTAGATTCGGTAATTGTGGTTAATGTATGGTGAAAGTCATTTATGGATGGAATCCATGTCTCAATATAAGGACTGGTAATACCCCTTTGATATGCTTATAAGTTATGTATGTGTTAAACCCTGTAGGTGGATTATTTTGATCCCAGACTACAAATAAGTTAAGATGGATAGCTGGAGGACTTAAAGAAGTTAATCAAATAAATTATCTGTATTTATTTTGTTAACGCCTATCTATAACCTTAACGTGGGAGAATTAAGTAATTGAGAATAATGAGCTCCAAATATAATCTTGAGTGATGGAGTGGAGTTGCAATTATAATTATATAATGGTACTAAATATAATTAATGGATTGGGATTAAAATTCGGGTTAGATTAGTTGTTTTTAGGCCCATTAGGAGACGCATCATTATCTCTGCTTAGGGTTCCTAATGTTGCCTATATATATGCTCTTAAGGCTTCTTTTTCCTGAAAAAATCCAAACGTCGCTCTTTGAGATTCAAAAACCCTAATTCGTATTTATGAGAAAGAGAGACAGTAGAGACAACTTGAGAAGAGAAGGTGTTCACGAAGGAAGATCCCACAATCTTCTCGTGACTATTCGTATCGAGAATACAGTAGAAGATCGTAAGGGGCATTGAGCCTGCGTTCTAGATCAATCATCATCACATACGATTCGTGATGAGATGAAATCAAACCAGACAAATTTTAAAGGTAATCCCTAATTCCACCATTTAGGGTTTTACCTATATGAATTTTTTTTTGTAGTTTGATTTATACGCATAATCAACAGACCCTGAGATATCCTCTACAATACAAGGACCACTACAAATTTATAGAGTATTCAAAGGTGGATCATACCATTTAAGGTATATTATTTGTCACATAAACATGAGAAAACAAATGCTAGATTCTTAAAGGCATATTATTCGACCATATGGGAGGCAAGACAGTAAGGGCACAAAATCAAACTATGATATATTAGCATCTATGTTCTGCTAAATTGTCTAAATAAAAAGGACCAAAAATTGGTCCATAGACTTTGATACATGGATAATTTGGTTTTAATTTGGATTAGTTTTCCTAAAAAAAACACTTCATTGTTAGTACACACCTTCATTTCACTAGGCAAGTTGTTCAATCTTAACTCGAAGTAAACCTCCTTAGTGGTACTTATATCTCAGCATTAACTAGAGCTAATGTCCTTTCTAATTATTCCTTCTATGAAATATGAGAATCCCTCCTAGCCTGGACATTTGTTAGATCATATAGGCAACTAGATGCCTCTGTTTTCTATTAAGAATATTGGTCTTGGTAAGAATATAAAATATTTTCTTTTTCATCCACCTAGGCTATCATGCAACGAAATATTGAGAGATATAACAAAAAGATTAAGAGAGACGATACATTAGTTGTCATCTCGGGTAGAACATCTTCCTCGAGACCACAAATTAGGAATGATAAGAACGAACTATCTTTAGCTGAATAAAGAAGGAGAAGTCGGTCAATATTCCAAAGGTACCCTATCAAAGTTTCAAAAAAGCTTCAAATCTTGAGAAATCTCCAAGTGCCAATAGAATGGAGTTAAATGATCTTATATAGGGTGCTGAAATTGTTGTTCCCCACTAGAGGAAGAAACATCAAATGTTGGAACAGAGTCTTGAGACATAAGTTGTTGAATCTCTTCTTGTAAAGAATTAACTTTCCCAAGGGAAAAATACCCTGGAATACCCATAATTGGGATAATGCCACTCCAACAATTGGGTTCGTGGATGGAATAAATCCCTCAAGCGCGATATTAACTGACACAATTATTAGAGATGGAGGAGGAGGATATTTAGGGACATCCACTGACAAAGTCACCCTTACCCCAACTGAAGTTTCAACCGAACCTATGAAAATAGAAAAAACAGTTCGAAGTTAAAATTATTAGTCTGATAATACCAAAACATGGAAGACTTCATCATAAAATAAGACATTGGCATACCTGCCAACTTGACCTTATGGAAAAAAAATTTACCTATGGACTTCATTCTTCTCTTATTTGAAACATTGAACATAAACATTATAGGAGATTTTCTAGACTCAAAGGTAATTGATGAAATACCGTTGAGAATCACATAAGGAATTTTCTTCCTTGATTGTCAAATAAGAGGTACAATACCCTCCTCTTTAATTCTTTTTATTCATCTTCTCCATGAACGAGTTTCCTCTTCCAAGAAGAAACGTAATAAACAATTGGGAAACCTACAACAAAAAATGGATAAGAAAAATATAAGGGCTAAAAATAGATTATAAAAAATTGAAAAGAGACTCACCAAAAGAAGAAGGCACTGAAGGGACTGTGATTGGGTGTTTTGTGTTTAAGTGAAGCTCAATGTAAAATGACCACCACTTTTCAAATGCCTCAATCAATCCAGCATTGAACCCAATACAACATGTATTAAACGTTCTTTGAACTATAGCATGACTTTTAAGCCCTAGCATAATCAATGCCTCATGGATATAAGAAGATTTGGAAAACATAAAATAGTTAGCACCACTGCTCCTAGGAATTGGAATGGCTTGGTACAAGACCAATTGCCTTAAAAACTAAATAAAAAATAGACCTATTAATAAGATTTGGAATTGGAATCCTTGGGGGGTGATGTGATACAAAACAAGTCTCTATGGTGCAAGAAGACCCCCCCCCCCCCCCCCACACACACACACACACAAAAAAAAAGTCTATTACCTCAATGGGAGAGGCTTTATTAAAATTTTAAATAAACTAATGAAGGGATTGGTAAACCATTAGTAAGGGTTAAAGAATGAACCTCGGTTGATCAGGTTTTAGATCTTTGAATATTATCATAAGAGCTTTGAAGCTCTTGTTACCAGATTTGGAGTGATAAAAATCACGGAGATGGCTAAACTTAGACCAACCTTTAGCATGCCCAATCTTCAAAAAATAGGCATCTGGCCACATTTGCAGGACCTACATTGGCCCACTTTGAGTGGAATCAAAAGGATCACTTTGAAGCTCAAAACGACTTCTTTAAAGGTATACCAGTAGATAAAGGGATGTTGTTATCTCTATTCCCTCCACAAGATGGTCACTAAAAAAGAGTACTCTAATAACACATGTTAAGATTTGACACAGAACACATGCCTTGATAGCAAAAGCATGAGAAAATAGTAGTAATCTCTATTATTTACAACTCCCTTACTCTTCATATGCTTATTCATAAAATTTTAATACGACAGAAAAAAATTCTCGTTCTTGAGAGATGCAAAACATTAGAGGGACAACATTTGAGGATAAACATCCTCCCCAATGGATTTAAATCTAGTCAATCGGAAAATATTTCGAAGCAATTGAATGAAAAATTCTAAAATTGGACGGCACTGAAAATGATGAATGAATCATATTTTACATCCATCAAGACGAGTCTGACAACAATAAGAATGCCAATTTTCTCCAGTTATCTTGACTTAGCTATGATCATTCAATTCACTCATTGGGGCCACTTGTCATTTTATAATTTCTTAGGCTAAACCCTAAACATACATGTGTGAGGTGATTTAATGTAGGTGGAATCTTGAATGTGAAGAGTTTTCTCCCCAAACCTGAGATAGAAGACATAGATCTTTAAAGGAAGTTGATCTTAGATAAGTGGGCCCACGGTAAAACAAGGAGACCCGTATTGCTACTGGATAGGGTAGACATATCCCTAATGACAATAGAGGTATCATTTATTAATTCCTCAATGGCTCTTTCAAATTGGGTGTAAGCATATGAGGTTTCTGAGCTAGAAGCCATTTATGACAGAAAAATTGGGAGAAGAAACAAATTAGAATAGAGAATATAAAAGATGTTTAGATGGAGAAAGTAAAGAGGAAAAAAGGAAGAATGACCTTAAAGGTGAGCTTAAATAACTAAAATCGATCATTTCAAATGAAATAATTGTTTAAAGTAAAAGTCGACACGTGTTTCCAAAAGATTTCCCTCCAAAGGGCAAAGTTATGGGTACTTGGAGAGACAAAAAAGACCTTAATGGGCATAATCAGTAAAAAAATCCCTCACGATTTGATTTCCGACTTATTAATGGCCCAAGATATTGAAATCAAGTGTTGGAAATTCTGAGGCAGCAAAATATATTATTGAAGGGAAAAAAAAGTGGACTATTTGTGATAATTAATTAATACAATAAAGAATTAAAAGTTATTATTTTGACACAACCACACGTTCATTTGGATTTGGTGGTACCACTACAACAAATAAAATTTACATAAATAATAAAACAAAACCGAAATAGTTTTAGGCCTATAGGTACAAAAATAATTCACAACACATTGGCACAAAAGTGGTTTTTCCATTGAAACTACAAAATGGAGAGCATAAAAATTGGAAAAGAATTTACATTACTTTCTCAGGATTGAATAGTGATGAGGAAATGAAAAAGTTACAAGATGGTAGAATGTGTTCCAAGAGTAATTGATATGCCAATCCTCCAAATACAAATAAGATTTATCTTTAGCTATATGCAAAAATAATTGTTCATATCATTGAAAGTTCGGAATCACCTCTTGCACTTTATCCTTCAATTCCCGTAATTTGAAGATAATTCTTTCACGTGGAATAATTTCCAAACCTAGGTCCTTCGGATCATCCTGGAAATTCAGGAAAACTCTTTAACCTTAATTTAAGTAGTACGAGGTCATCACAAATATTATCTCAAACCTCATAGTCCCCCCGTTGGCATTCTTGGATAACTCTTTACACTCTCTACATTACCCCTTGCTAGATTTAAATATGAGACGAGATCAAAATTTCTGTTAGAGTTGGCGTTGTTATTTTATTCAAAAGCCATTGTCAACACATATATGATGGGAGGAGAAAATATAAGAGTTAAGGTAAAAAAAATAAGAGACTAATGGTTTAATGAGGAAGATCATTTCACTACCAGAAGGAATTTACTTAAGAAATATTGACAATAAAGTATTGATGACTAGACTTAGGGATGTGGTGCGAGAATATAAACAGTCCACTAATTAATTTTTAACAAAAATCAATTAGTATGAGGGGGTATGTTTATACCATATTTTTACCAACTAATATAGTGTCTCCATGTCGAAACACAAACCAGTTAATATAGTAAAGATTTATAAAGGGACAATTTAATACAAATGACTACACAAACAATTGACACTTATTAAGACCTTGAACGTGGGGTGAGCACTTATGTGAGTATTGGGGAGTATACCTATGCATTGATTGGGTAAGAACCCAATATTTATAATAGCAGTTGCATGGATAATGAATCAATAAATATGCAATTAAAGGACAAAGAAAAACATGCTCCCTCAACAAAAAGCTACATTCACTCGTTTTAATTTTTTTTTCTTTTTCTTTACTTTTCTTTTATTTAATTTTTATAGTTTTTCTTCTTCTTCAAAGTAGTTTGTAAGTAGATTTATTGAAATTCTCTTTATGTTTTATGAAAAGTTCTTTTGCCGTTACATTTAAATTGTCTTTATTTTTCTTTCTGTAACAAGCTTTACATTCTTTACTGTGAATTTTTTTCTTTTAAACCTTCTTTTCATCTTTATATCTTTTTCCTTAGATTATAGTTGATTAGTCTTATTTAACATTCACTGCAAAGTCTCCTCAAAGTGGAGTACAAGTCTTCTTAATTAAAGCATCCAACGGTACGCAAATTCCTGATAATCGCAGGCTAAGATAATCAATTGGTTTGTAAGACCATAACATTACGCGGAATGCTAGCACCCAATCAAAACACCCAAATAACTCAAGACAATGATACAAGGAGAAATATTTTATGAAGAGGATGATGTTGATGCCCATCTTCCAAATCATTACTTAGATGCACACTCGGCCTTAGATCTTCTAGTTTACGATCCACCCAAATCAAGTTATGTAGGGGGCATTTCCAAAGATGAAAATGCCCAGATTGGAGTTATGAAAAACTTTGCTGCATAAAAACATTGATTGATTATGTTTCATAAAGTAAACAAAATAACTATATCTACAGTTTAGATCATCATACCTTTGTAGATATTATACGTGATCAAATACGAAGTTTACATCATCATACATTTGCGGATCTTGGGTGTAGATTCATCAATGAAATTAGAATTGACATCCCTAGAAGATGCACATAAGGAATCATAATGGATTCTTACTTATAATTTTATCCATCTCCTACTATTCCGATTAATTGTGATGGTAAAAAATGAGTAACTACAATAAACTGTATTGAAAAAAAATAATTTAGCAAATCGTTTAACTTAAGGTCATGTAAGGAGATGATATATATCACCTCAAAAGTAATAAGAATAACTTCTATCAAATAAATCAAGTATATTTAATGACAACCAAAGTTATGTCTTGAAACAATAGACAAAATTCAATGTGGTATTACAAGTTAAATGAGAGTTACGAAAAACTAGGAAATTATATGTAAAGTTTCACTCCTATGAGCCTAGTGTTGGATTATTCATGACGGAGGATGAATGTGACTTCTTAATAAATCAAATTTATGAGATTTGTAAAATCACTCAAGTTTATTTATCTCTGATATTTTTAACAGCGTGTCCTCTTTCTATGGAAACAAAAACCGATCGTAAAGAACTTAGAAAAATACGGTAAGGACATGTCCATAAATGTCCATGCTAACAAAACTTTATCTAACACCAAAAGATCAATATGTGTAATGAATTTGACTCGTCTCTTATAGGTGTTGCTCGGAATTAATATTAAACCGATCTTAAATTAATTATTCTAGTTACTCAACAATAAAACATGTATGAGATGTATTGAATGCAAATTGAGTTTAAAATCCAAAGAGAGAGATAGAGAGAACCTGAATTTAACATAATTTAACCTAATAAAAAGACTTACATCCATGGATGGTACAATATCAACTACAGCTACAATAATCTTCCATTAGAGTGTGTTTACAAGCTACTCCAACTCTCACTCTATTTTAATAGCAAAATAGTACAATATCTTATCTCACTTTTTTTAATTATATAATACATGACTTTTATGCATAGGTGTGTCAGGTGAGAGGTTCATGGGAAGCATGGCTTCACAAGACATATGTCTCACTCTCGTTGGTTGAATTGTTGTCATACTTTTCATTAGCTGATGAGATATTTGTAAGTTTTTTATCGCAGATGGGTGGGGATATGCAAATATCTTCTTTTTATTCTCTATAGTTTCTACTTAATTACATTATAAAATCACATGGCACCCCTCATTACATGTAATTTCATGGAGTTAGACCCCATTTACTACTATTTTCCTCAGTGAAAGATGAGGTCGAGTTATCTTGTGACCTACTCTGATGCTAACTTGATTAGATGATTCCCAAAGGGTGATGAAGTCGAGCATGTTGGTGTCATATGGCAGCGTCTTAGGCCTCTACATACTATCACAAATTTAGAATATAACACACACACACACAAGCGCACACACACACACACACACACACACACACATATATATATATATATATATATATATATATATATATATATATATATATATATATATATATATATATATATATATATATATATATAAGCATTATGTTTTATTTATATTTATTTTTAAAATGGTGGGGGATTGTTGTATAATTTTAAAATATTAATGGGTATTAATTTGGTGTAAATGGGTTTTTTATTTGGCTCTTATTCTATAGATAACTTAAAGAAATGGGTTTGAAAAAATTGTTGTGGTTTCTTAATTCCCATGTTGAAACTTTTCACAAAAATTAAAAGTTATATAACAAGGTAAACTATTTGACTTATAGTCAAAGTGCCTACGATATGGTGGCATAAAGCACCACCATCGAGATATGTGGTACGCGTTCGTTTGATGATTATTCACATGACACAATACATACACATCATCATTGAGAGCATCAGAGCCTTTGGTTTTTTCAAAATAAGATCAATGATTGCGATGGTTCGATCCGATCAAAGACTATTATAACCCAACCATGTTGTCTGGATAATTGGATCAATTCGTGATGATTCATAGAGGTTGCATCCATTCACTTATGATGAGACGTCAAATTTGAGCCCCGTGGTCAAAATAAATCCGAACAGACATGATTCAACAACTACTGAGTTATGGTGAATATTCGCGAACAATCATTACTTCTTTTGTAAAAATAGTTCTAGACCTCTTTTTCTTCTACAAAAATTCTTTTCTCATCCTTTTTGTCTCTCTTCCTCCCCCCCCCCCCCCCCCCCGCCCCCCCCAACACACACATTATTTGGCATTATTAGGATAACATTTTGGAGTGTTCTCAGCTTGATCAAACATTACATAATTTGCATCACAAAAAAAACACCACTAAAGTGTATTCTAAAAGAAAATTAAAAAAACTCCACTATGTACTCACGGTTCATCTTCCATAAGGAGGGAAATATGGCATAAAAACAAAGTTCTTAGATAATGCCTTGTGGGTGTTGAGATAATGAAGTATTTTCCAAGAAAAAATGATTAATAAGTAGGGGTGTTCGGACAAAGTAACATTAAAAGGGAGAATTTTACAAATATAATATTAAATGTCCTATTTGTATATAAAAAAATTGTTAGGAGGTCCTTTCTAACTAGAAACCGTAGTTTTCACTCTACCCCATTTTCACTTAACAAAGGGTTACTTGTTGGATTATTTTATCAACCATTAGCAATTAATACATGGACTAAAGGAACATTTGCCATTCAAAGTATTTTCTCTAAAAAAGATCTCACACTCAATACTCAAAACTTTATATCCCAACTTTTAAATAAATAAAACCCTATGTATTAAGGTTCCAACACAATTTACATAATGAAATTTCAAATTTTTTAGAGGGGGTTATGACCATTTTACTAGAATATTTTTTAGTTGTTTCTGCAGAAAAATAATAATGAAGTTTCAACATTAAAAAGGGACTCAAACCAAACCAAGGGACAATTTATGTTCATCTTAAAATACATTGTACTCATATATGTAATCTAAAATCGCTAAATAGAATCAATTCATTTGAGTAAATATCCAAAGGGTTATGCCACTTTGAACACAACTAGGTCCAAAATAGAATATTATAGCATAACATAATACAATTAAGCATACTTAAACTATATTTAAAATTTTTTAAGTTTCACCTTTATCCTCTTAGCATAATTTTTTAATTATAGTGTCAAACATATCCTCTCTCTCCCTATCTCTCTCTCTCTCTCTCTCGGCATGATGGGCCTCGTTTAATTATTTTTCAAATTATAAATAAAAGTATGAATATTGTAAAACATATTCATGTGACCAACTTTAACAAAAATTTGATTACCTCACAAGGACTGCTTGATTTATGATCATTTTTTCAAGAAATCCTTCCTTAACTCCTCTATTCTCTCTCCTCAATCAATTTTCTCCTAACGTTTATGCTATGTAATGAAGAAGATGGTAAAGATATTATTTCTAACAAGACAAAACGTGGTCATGTGGTCATATTTAGTATGGTGGTGTTGTGACACCCCGACTAATTAAACACCGGGTAGCTACTCCTTTATAAAATTAATTCAAAATGCCAAGTTGGCTCAGTTAATAGCATCACTGTCGAAAACATTTTTATTATTTCTAACCACCTAGTATTTAAAAAGTAAGTGCCAAATTTTATTAAATCTGATTAACATGCAACAAGAGTAATGAATAACTAAATGACACCATTCACCATACTGAAGTAAAAAGAATAACCATCACAATATGTAAATAAAACCTGGAGGAAAACTCCTCAATACAAATCCCACAACTGATAAGTAAACTGAAATAAATAACTAAAACTGAATACTGAGCAATACATGCTAGAGTCTGAAAACTGAAATGTAAAAGATGCTCTAAATAGGAATGGGCAACATGCCCTACAACTGGTAGATAGTGACTCTGGAATCCAAAAGATGGAAACGTCTATGAACAAATCCCTGTAGCTTCCACAACCAGCTACAGCACGTCGCCTGAATGAGAATCCTATGCTTGGTGTCCTTGTGGCTGGGCACCTAAAATGGTTTTACAAGAAAATATATTTGAAAGCAAATGGGTCAGAGCCCGAAAGTGTTATATTTTAAAAACCTGCAAGTGCTTTAAAACATTTAAAACATTAAATGTAAAGTACATGTTAGGACGTGCACTCACATTATATTCTCACCTCTCGTCTAACTGTGCACTCCTAACGCAAGTACCCATCTATAACTACCCATACTACTAGCTAACTGACAACATAACTAGCTAGACTACCACAGGTTCTACCCATTTACTCGGTTCCATATACATAACAACTCTCGTAATTAAATAGAGGTTTAATGTGAACACAGTTACTAAATATGCCAATGATATAACTATCAGTTAACTCATTATATAACTCGAAGCAATACCGTAATATTTTTACAACATTAACATGAGGATTTCCATTAATTTAATGTATATTATACACCACATAAATATACGATACAAGCACCCCGCAATCTAAGCTGTAGTGCACACATACTCTGCTATCCATCCCGGTACATCACGTATATAAGGATTACATATTCCGAATCTCTCAGGAATAGTTTACCGATAACAACATCACAAAATAATGGAGGCGAACACAGTCACCATCACATGGGTCACGCACATACCTACGCTCCCATGGTCAGCGGACTTACTAATATCACAATAAGTCTTTCAATGACCTATGTTCATCAAGGTACCAGTCTATATCCCCCCCGTAGGCACACAAGGATTAGAGGGTCCTAAGCGAACGAAACCTCCCGCGATAGCAAGTATGGTAGGTATGTCATACAAACAATCCATATACTAATACTAAGTAAACACACATCTTAGTAATACCGTATTTTAATCGTAGTACATATCGCATTCTTGTACTAACTAATTATCACAACTTATATTATTCCGGTTCATAATTATACGCGCTATAATTCATCCTCACATCGTAGTAGTCACTCACGTCTCAACCCAAATGATTCATTGAATATAACTCTCGTATATGATTTACTCATCCCAGCAACCCAAAAGTCCCAAATCAATCACTATATCATCAAAGGGATGCTAACTCTACCCTTGAACCATCTCCCGGAACTCCAAAAGTCAAAACAGTCCAAAAAGGGGTCAAACTGTCAACTCGTTAGAAGTCTCGTTCGAACAAGGCTTCGAACGAGTTTGGACTGTCAGGTCGTTAGAAGTCTCGTTCGAACGAGGCTGTTCGAACGAGGTCCCAGTTCGTTTGAACGAACTGACCCTTCTAACGATATCTCGTTCGAACGAGATATCGAACGAAAATCCTACTCGTTAATAACGACTGGTCAACTCGTTAGAAGCTCATTCGAACGAGCTCGTTCGAACGACCTGGGGGCTGCTTCTAACGAGATGCCAGTTTCGGCCCAGAATTTCCCAAAAATCGTTTTTCACCATTTTTACTCCTCAAACCTCTTCTAAAATTCGTTCCCACAATATATTGAGTTCTCTAATCATCCTCAAACATGTTAAGGGGCTATACTAACATCATTAAAGGGTTTGATATCATCTAAACATCATTAAATCACAATTTCTACTTTAATTCCCAATTTTCTTTAAGAACATAAACCCTAACTTTTTCTCATCATAAATTCCCAGATTTAATTCGTTTATACATCACCTAGATATGAAATATCCGAAATTAAATCTCCCAACAATGTTTCTACATGCAAACCTATCCCAACATTCAATAATAACTTCAAATTTCATGGGTTTTCTTTTAATCTTTCAAGAACAATTAAGATTCTTCAATTTCTAACATGGAAAAGACATTCTCAGTAATTAAATGGAAATAAAGTCACTTGCCTTGGTTTGATTTCTGAATTTGGTGTGGATTCGGTGTAGAATTTCTGCAGAATCTCTCTCTCTCTCTCCTTCTCCAAGCTTTCTTCTCCAAAAGGCTATGGTGGCTAGGGTTTGCTTTGGGGAAACTTATGAAACCTAATTTCAATAAACCTCCGTAGCTTGTTGGGTTAATAAGGGTTGGTTGGGGTCAATCCTTATCAGATTACAACTCTCAATTTTCGTCACTTTTAATTACCCAAAAATACCAAATTACTAAAATACCCTTTAAGTTACCGGTATGGTCTAAAATTACCCCGGGACCCAAACTATACCCCCGGCTAGTGTTTTCTGACTATCTCGACCCTTCCGGACGCGTTGGCGCACTCAAAACGGCCATACGGATTATAGATTTTAAATTCACTTTTATTAACAAAATATTATACCGTGACGCGGCGGTCCCACGCGTCTCAACAAAATTCCCAAATTGCCGTATATAAATCTCACGACAAATTTTATAATACCAAGTTCATATATAATCATATATGCACATAATCAAATACTAACTCGTATCACATTAGTATTTATAACCCGGATTAATTTCCAATTAATACGCATTTAATTAATTAATCCCCAAAAATAAATATAGACAAAAGTACGGGGTATTACATACTTCCCCCCTAATAACTGAATTTCGTCCCGAAATTCGAAACTAGAAAGTACCTGCTAAAAACAGCTCTGGATAACGTTCGCGCATCTCATCCTCGCGCTCCCATGTGGACTCCTCGACATTGTGATGTCGCCACTGAACACGTACTAACGGGACTATCTTTGACCGTAGTTTCCTCTCGCTTCGGTCCAAAATAGCAATCGGCCCTTCCTCATAAGAGCTATCCGGCTGGAGATCGATGTCCTCCACAGCAATGTGAGAATGAGCCAAATCATCCCTAAGGTATTTCCTCAGCGGGGAAATATGGAACACGTCGTGAATCCGATGCAAATGCTCCGGTAACCCGAGTCTATACGCAACCGGTCCGATCCGCTCAATAATAGGAAATGGCCCCACATACCTCGGTGCCAACTTCCCCTTCTTCCCGAAACGCATAATCCCCTTCATAGGAGATACCCTGAGCAAAACCTGGTCCCCCACTTGGAACTCCCTGAAAAACCTCTTTGCATCAGCATAACTCTTCTGCCTGTCTTGAGCTACCCGAATGCGACTTCGAATCAACTCAATCCTTGCCGAAGTATCCTGGATTACTTCTGGCCCAAGTAGTTTGTTGTCCCCCACTTCCAACCAACATGCTGGGGAACGACAAGGCCTACCGTACAATGCCTCAAACGGAGCCATGCCAATCGTGAACTGATAGGAGTTGTTGTAAGAAAACTCCACCAGTGGAAGGTACTGCTCCCATCCACCCCCGAAGTCAATAATGCACATGCGTAGCATGTCCTCCAACATCTGATTGGTGCGTTCTGTCTGCCCATCGGTCTGCGGATGATAAGCCGTACTCAATCGCAATTCTGTGCCCATGGCCTCCTGGAAACTTTCCCAAAACCTCGAAACAAATATCTTGTCTCTGTCAGACACGATATTCAGGGGCACACCGTGAAGTCTCACAATCTCTGAAATGAAGAGCTGGGCATATTGTCCCGCAGTGTAATCATTCCTAACGGGTAAAAAGTGAGCGACCTTGGACAATCTGTCCACAATTACCCAAACGGAGTCGTGACCCCTCTGCGACGTAGGCAACCCCGTGACAAAATCCATGGATATGCTCTCCCACATCCATACCGGAACCTCCAACGGCTGTAGCAATCCTGCTGGTCTCTGATGATCCACTTTTACAAGCTGACAAGTGGCGCATTTCGAGACAAACTCAGCGATATCTTTCTTCATACCGCTCCACCAATACTGCCGTCTCATGTCTTGGTACATTTTGTCCCCTCCGGGATGTACCGCGAACCGTGAGCCGTGCGACTCTGCCATAACATCGTGTCGCAATTCCTCTCCTTCCGGAACTACCAATCTCCCATTGAAGCGTAATCCCCCGTCTGAGCTAACGGTATAGGACTCGGCTCCCTCTGCTAGCAACCGAACTATCTGCTCCTGACAGAACGAATCATTAGCCTGTGCCCGTACTACCTTTGTGACAATCTGCGGTGTAACGGTCATCACAGACATGAAAGATCGGGCCACTGCATCCTGGTGTCCCAATTCCTTCCACTTCGCTTTCCACACCTCTGCCACCTCATCTGCTGGCCTACGGCTCAACGCGTCTGCTACTACGTTAGCCTTACCCGGGTGGTACTGGATGTCGAACTGGTAGTCTTTCACAAATTCAAGCCACCTACGCTGCCGCATATTTAATTCCTTCTGCGTGAACAGATACTGTAGTGACTTGTGGTCCGTGAACAGCTGAAACTTCTCCCCCAAAAGATAGTGCCTCCAAATCCGTAAGGCAAATACCACTGCCGCCAACTCCAAATCATGTGTGGGGTAATTCTTCTCATGAGGCTTAAGCTTACGGGAAGCATAAGCTATGGCCTGTTTCTCCTGCTGCAATACACCTCCAAGCCCTTGCAAGGACGCGTCGGTGTAAACCAAATACTCAACTCCCAGTCTTGGCAATGCTAACACAGGTGCTGAGGTCAATTTGTCCTTCAACTCATCGAATGCCAACTGACAGGCATCACTCCAGATGTATGGCACACCCTTACGAGTAAGATGTGTCAACGGACCTGCTATCTCCGAGAAACCCCGAATAAACCTGCTGTAGTATCCTGCCAAACCCAAGAAACTATGAATCTCCGTTGGTGTCGTGGGCTGTCCCCACTCCCTCACCGCTGACACCTTTCCCGGATCAACCGATATTCCCTGGTCGGAAATAATATGACCCAAGAACTGGACCTCCTTCAGCCAAAACCCGCACTTCTCATATTTTGCATACAGTTCGTTCTGACGAAGTGTCTGCAAAACCTGCCTCAAATGCTCGGCGTGCTCCTCCTCTGTCTGAGAGTAAACCAGAATATCATCAATGAAGACAATGACAAACTGGTCTAGGAAATCCCTGAACACTCTGTTCATCAAGTCCATAAACACTGCTGGAGCGTTGGTCAAGCCGAAAGGCATAACCCGAAATTCATAAGAACCATATCTCGACAAGAACGCAGTCTTCGAGACATCCTCCTCCCTGATACGCAACTGATGGTAACCTGACCTCAAGTCAATCTTCGAGAAGAAAGAAGCTCCTCTCAACTGGTCGAATAAGTCATCGATTCGAGGCAACGGATACTTATTCCGTATCGTGACCTTATTCAACTCTCGGTAGTCCACGCACAATCTCAGTGAACCATCCCTCTTCTTCACAAACAAAACTGGAGCGCCCCAAGGTGAGGTACTCCTGCGAATAAAGCCCTGCCCTAACAGTTGCTCTATCTGATCCCGTAACTCTCGCATCTCAGCTGGAGCCATACGGTATGGTGCACGTGCTATAGGTCTCGTACCCGGTAGGAAATCAATAACGAAGTCTATCTCTCGACTGGGTGGTAAGCCTGGTATCTCCTGAAACACATCCGAATACTCCCTGACAACCGGGATCGAATCTAAAGGAATAACAACCTCCTTAGAGGTATCCTCCTCTATGTAATACAGATGAGCGGTCGATCCTCCCTCTGGGCGAGGCATCGCCACTACAAACATCTCTTGCCCCGGAATGGCAAAAACAATGCTCCCGCTGAAGCAATCAATCATGGCCCTATATGCTACGAGCCAATCCATACCGATGATCACATCGTGAACATGCATGTCTAACACTAACATGTCCGCAGGCAATACCAAACCACCAACCTCTACCCCGACTCCCCGGCATATAAAGAAAATAAGTGACCCACTCCCCAATGGTGAGTCGACACACGTCACTGTGCTCTCTGTCGTAGCTAACAATCCTAAAGCTTTCGCGAAGTGTGTAGCAATAAAACAGTGTGTAGCACCCATATCAAATAACACCCGACCCATAGTGCCATGGATAGGAAACGTACCCTCGATCGCGGGCGGTGCCTGTGGAAGTGCAGCCTGGTGAACGTTGTAGACACGTCCATACTGTAGCTGCCCCTGCTGAGCTGGGACTGCTGGAATGGGTGGCAATGCTGCCATCTGTGGCGGTGCAGGAAGAGCGGCGGGAAACATTGGTCTCTATGGCTCCTGGCGAGCTCCCTGCTGCTGCTGCTGTGGGGCCCTGCCCCTATCAGGACAATCCTGCTTCTTATGGCCAGTCTTGCCACAAGTAAAGCACTTCCCTGGGAAGTTCCCTCCCCTCTGCCCCTGCTGTCCCCGGCCCTGGTGGCCGTTACCATTCCTTCCTTGGCCCTGCTGGCCCTGATGGAACTGCTGTCCATTCTGCCCCTGTTGGCCCTGCTGGCCGTTTGGACCCTGATGGCCCTGTCGGAAACCTCCCTGTCCCTGCCTGTAGTTCCCTGACCGGAACCTCTTGTTATCCCCCTGCTGGGAGCCCTGCTCAGTCTGTCTCTGCCCCTGACCCGATTGTGCCCCGCTGGCACCATGTCCTCCGGTCCTGCCCTGATGGCTAGACTCCCCTGACCGCTTGCCCTCGGCCATATGAAAACGATGGTCCTGGCAGTGCAATAGTGCAGCGTTAACCACATCAGAATACGTGGCCAACGATAGGTTCCCTAGCAGATGCTGACGGATCCTCCAATTCAACCCATCAGTGAACTTCTCTATCTTCTTCTTCTCTGTTGGAATCTCGTCTGGAACGATATTCAACAGGTTAGTGAACTCGGCCTCATACTCGGCCACTGTCTTGCCCTCCTGCTTCAAACTCATCAGCTTCCTCCTCATCTCTGTATGAACTGCGGACGGAAAATACTTGCGGTCGAACCGCACCCAGAACTCCTGTATCGTGAGGGTATCCCTCTCCTCTGCGGTGGTAATAGACTCCCACCACTGTAGCGCAGATCCAACTAGCTTGAAAGTAGCTAGCACCTGTTTCTGAACATCAGTGCACTCATGCATCCTCAAATGCCTCTGCATGTCCTTCCTCCATTGGCTCGAGATAACCACATCTGAGCTTCCAGCAAACTCTGGTGGATGCGCTTTCTGAAAAGCGTCACGTACACGTTCCCAAGCAGACGGGAATGCATTAACCTGGACTAGCGCGGCAACCGGCGCCTGCGGTGGTGCCTGCTGAATCACGGCAATCGCGGCATTTACCGCTTGGGCTACTATAGCAGCAACCTCAGTGGCGTTCAACATGCCCTGAACTGGAGCGGGCTGGGGTTCGGGCGTTGCATTCCTGGGAACTCGTCGTGCACGTCGTGGAGGCATCTGAAATAAGAACAAAGTTTATAAGTTCACGGTTTATAAACTTAAAATAGCTGAAGAACGAAGCATACACAATAAGAGTACAACAGTCCTAAAATATAGGGCTCTATATCAAAGAAAACGTAGCGGAAACATAATAGCCGTACAGATCCTAAAGGACACTAGAACCTGATGCTCTGATACCACCTGTGACACCCCGACTAATTAAACACCGGGTAGCTACTCCTTTATAAAATTAATTCAAAATGCCAAGTTGGCTCAGTTAATAGCATCACTGTCGAAAACATTTTTATTATTTCTAACCACCTAGTATTTAAAAAGTAAGTGCCAAATTTTATTAAATCTGATTAACATGCAACAAGAGTAATGAATAACTAAATGACACCATTCACCATACTGAAGTAAAAAGAATAACCATCACAATATGTAAATAAAACCTGGAGGAAAACTCCTCAATACAAATCCCACAACTGATAAGTAAACTGAAATAAATAACTAAAACTGAATACTGAGCAATACATGCTAGAGTCTGAAAACTGAAATGTAAAAGATGCTCTAAATAGGAATGGGCAACATGCCCTACAACTGGTAGATAGTGACTCTGGAATCCAAAAGATGGAAGCGTCTATGAGCAAATCCCTGTAGCTTCCACAACCAGCTACAGCACGTCGCCTGAATGAGAATCCTATGCTTGGTGTCCTTGTGGCTGGGCACCTAAAATGGTTTTACAAGAAAATATATTTGAAAGCAAATGGGTCAGAGCCCGAATGTGTTATATTTTAAAAACCTGCAAGTGCTTTAAAACATTTAAAACATTAAATGTAAAGTACATGTTAGGACGTGCACTCACATTATATTCTCACCTCTCGTCTAACTGTGCACTCCTAACGCAAGTACCCATCTATAACTACCCATACTACTAGCTAACTGACAACATAACTAGCTAGACTACCACAGGTTCTACCCATTTACTCGGTTCCATATACATAACAACTCTCGTAATTAAATAGAGGTTTAATGTGAACACAGTTACTAAATATGCCAATGATATAACTATCAGTTAACTCATTATATAACTCGAAGCAATACCGTAATATTTTTACAACATTAACATGAGGATTTCCATTAATTTAATGTATATTATACACCACATAAATATACGATACAAGCACCCCGCAATCTAAGCTGTAGTGCACACATACTCTGCTATCCATCCCGGTACATCACGTATATAAGGATTACATATTCCGAATCTCTCAGGAATAGTTTACCGATAACAACATCACAAAATAATGGAGGCGAACACAGTCACCATCACATGGGTCACGCACATACCTACGCTCCCATGGTCAGCGGACTTATTAATATCACAATAAGTCTTTCAATGACCTATGTTCATCAAGGTACCAGTCTATATCCCCCCCGTAGGCACACAAGGATTAGAGGGTCCTAAGCGAACGAAACCTCCCGCGATAGCAAGTATGGTAGGTATGTCATACAAACAATCCATATACTAATACTAAGTAAACACACATCTTAGTAATACCGTATTTTAATCGTAGTACATATCGCATTCTTGTACTAACTAATTATCACAACTTATATTATTCCGGTTCATAATTATACGCGCTATAATTCATCCTCACATCGTAGTAGTCACTCACGTCTCAACCCAAATGATTCATTGAATATAACTCTCGTATATGATTTACTCATCCCAGCAACCCAAAAGTCCCAAATCAATCACTATATCATCAAAGGGATGCTAACTCTACCCTTGAACCATCTCCCGGAACTCCAAAAGTCAAAATAGTCCAAAAAGGGGTCAAACTATCAACTCGTTAGAAGTCTCGTTCGAACGAGGCTTCGAACGAGTTTGGACTGTCAGGTCGTTAGAAGTCTCGTTCGAACGAGGCTGTTCGAACGAGGTCCCAGTTCGTTTGAACGAACTAACCCTTCTAACGATATCTCGTTCGAACGAGATATCGAACGAAAATCCTACTCGTTAATAACGACTGGTCAACTCGTTAGAAGCTCGTTCGAACGAGCTCGTTCGAACGACCTGGGGGCTGCTTCTAACGAGATGCCAGTTTCGGCCCAGAATTTCCCAAAAATCGTTTTTCACCATTTTTACTCCTCAAACCTCTTCTAAAATTCGTTCCCACAATATATTGAGTTCTCTAATCATCCTCAAACATGTTAAGGGGCTATACTAACATCATTAAAGGGTTTGATATCATCTAAACATCATTAAATCACAATTTCTACTTTAATTCCCAATTTTCTTCATAAATTCCCAGATTTAATTCATTTATACATCACCTAGATATGAAATATCCGAAATTAAATCTCCCAACAATGTTTCTACATGCAAACCTATCCCAACATTCAATAATAACTTCAAATTTCATGGGTTTTCTTTTAATCTTTCAAGAACAATTAAGATTCTTCAATTTCTAACATGGAAAAGACATTCTCAGTAATTAAATGGAAATAAAGTCACTTGCCTTGGTTTGATTTCTGAATTTGGTGTGGATTCGGTGTAGAATTTCTGCAGAATCTCTCTCTCTCTCTCCTTCTCCAAGCTTTCTTCTCCAAAAGGCTATGGTGGCTAGGGTTTGCTTTGGGGAAACTTATGAAACCTAATTTCAATAAACCTCCGTAGCTTGTTGGGTTAATAAGGGTTGGTTGGGGTCAATCCTTATCAGATTACAACTCTCAATTTTCGTCACTTTTAATTACCCAAAAATACCAAATTACTAAAATACCCTTTAAGTTACCGGTATGGTCTAAAATTACCCCGGGACCCAAACTATACCCCCGGCTAGTGTTTTCTGACTATCTCGACCCTTCCGGACGCGTTGGCGCACTCAAAATGACCATACGGATTATAGATTTTAAATTCACTTTTATTAACAAAATATTATACCGTGATGCGGCGGTCCCACGCGTCTCAACAAAATTCCCAAATTGCCGTATATAAATCTCACGACAAATTTTATAATACCAAGTTCATATATAATCATATATGCACATAATCAAATACTAACTCGTATCACATTAGTATTTATAACCCGGATTAATTTCCAATTAATACGCATTTAATTAATTAATCCCCAAAAATAAATATAGACAAAAGTACGGGGTATTACAGGTGTATGATTGGATGAAAGAAAGGTTCAATCAAAACATTTCAACTTATAACAGATTCGTCCCTTGTTCGTAAATCCACTGTAACTTACTATTTCAGCATCCAATTGAACTCCAGTATATGGACAATCGTAGATAACTTAAAGATGTATAACTTGTTTTTGGAATATTTTTCCAAAATCATAAATTTACTATGCCTAAACTGAGCTCAAATAGGAATGTAGTGATTTCTTCAACATTTCAAAAGTTAAACATTTGGCAACTGAACCTCACCATATTCGCAGAAATATTTGTCATCGTCTTAATAGTTGGATATCTCTTTCTTCTCTTAAAAATAAAAGCACGACTATGAGTTCTAAGAAAAGTCATAAATCATATGCATGTTAATTAAGACTCTTTTGTCAATCATAAAACCGGATATAAACCTTAAAGTTACATCATGTTTAAAATAGTTTTTTCACGAATCCAGGATGTTTAATCTTCATGCAATCACAAAATCATAAGTTCTTTATAACTATGATCAAAAGTAACCTTTGTCCATTGCAATTGATTTTAATAAGGTTACTTGAATGCTCTTGTCAAAGCTTTCTTTGAACCTCTTCTTGAACAGCCCATAATTGCTTTGCTATGAGCCCAGAATTTTGTGAGAAAATACGAACAAATGGAATTTTGGATTTTTTCTCCCTCCTTAGAAACAGTGTGTTATGATATGACTCTAGATGGTGTAGAGGTATCTATTTATAAGGGTAAGAGTGCCGAAATCCTAGTGGAGGTGGGACTCTTTTCAAGTCTCCCACTAATGACACTATCCATCATGTGACTAACGGATAAGATTTACCCAATCTTTTGATATCTTTATTTATCACATTCCTAATTAATTATCTGACATTTATCAAGACCACATAAATGGGAAATTCGAAATTTAATACAATTGAAATTAAATAATAAATTTCGACACTTAACATTAATTTCCAACATTCTCCCACTTGGTCTAAATAATTTGTATAATTAGATTAGGTATCATAAGGTGCACAATCATTGATAAATATAATTTGCTAAATCAAATGATTCACGGATGTGACTCATGGTGGTTTCATGCTATTCAGGAGCATGGTTCCTTCCATGTACAATAACACCAATGTTTCATTCAACTAAGCCTTTAATATTGGGTATGATAATGGTCTCATAATGTCCTTTTGAATAACGACTATTTCTATCAACAATAATTCATAATTGTATACATGCATTCACAAAAGACAGAAATAATAGAAATCAGAAACACTTTTATTGAATTCAAGTAATAGTATCAAAACAACTAAGCCAAATAGCAATCACAATCTAACTAATCTAGACCCATCTCTTTGACATGTTTCATAAAGTTCTTTGAAGATAGTCCTTTTATAAGAGGATCTGATATGTTATCACGCGTATTAATGTGATCAATTGACACTCGTTGTTTCTGAACTTCTTCTTTCACTTATATGTATTTCATCTCAATATGCTTAGCAGCCTTAGTATACCTATTGTTCTTCGAGAAGACGACTGCTGCGACATTATCATAATAAATCTTCAGCGGCTTAGATATTGACCCCATAATTCTAAGTCCTGAAATAAAGTTTCGCAACCATAATCCATGATTTTTAGCCTCGAAGCAAGCTACGTATTCAGCCTCCGTAGTATATGATGCAATGATGCTTTGCTAAGCACTTTTCCATGAAACGGCTCCTCCAACCATAAGGAAGACATAACCCGAAGTGCTCTTCCTACTATCAAGGCATCCCCCAAAATCTGAGTCTGAAAAAGCAATCACCTCAAGGTGATCAGTCTTTCAATATGTGAGGATGTAATCCTTGGTCCCTTGCAGATACCTCATCGCTTTGTTTTCATCTTTCCAATGGTAAATCACCTAATTGCTTTGATATCTGCCTAGCATCCCAACGAAAAAACTGATGTCCGGCCTAGTGCAGACTTGTGAATACAACAAGCTCCCTACGAGTGAAGCATAAGGCAGTCCTTTCATGTGATCCCTTTTTAAATAACTTCTATGGCATTGACTTAAGATGAACTTATCCCCTTTCTAAAGAGGAACATTAACGAGATTGCAACTTTACATGATAAATCTTTCTAAAACTTTGTTAATGTAAGCTTTCTAAGACAATGCCAATGTTCCTCGTGATCTATCCTGAGATATTTTGATCCCGATCACTAAGGATGCCTCACCTAAATCATTCATTTCAAAGTTTTTAGAAAGGTACTTCTTGGTTTCATTTAATAAACCAAGATCACTGCTAGCGATAAGTAAGTCATCAACATATTGTACTAAAAGCACAAACTTACTCACTGATCTTCAGGTATATACACCGATCAACAGTGTTTTCCTTAAACCCAAAGGATGTAATGGTATAGTGGAACTTAATGTACCATTTATGAGAAGATTGTTTTAGACCATATATTGACTTCTTTAACATATAGACAATGTTTTCCTTTCCTTCCTTTATGAAGCCTTGTGGGTGTGCCATGTAGACTTCTTCTTCTAAACTCCTATTTAGAAAAGTTATTTTTACGTCCATTTGGTGCAACTCCAAATCATAATGATCAACCAAAGCTAATATGATTCTTCATGAGTCCTCATTTTAAACTGGAGAGAAGGTCTCATTATAATCAATGTCTTCTCGTTCATTAAAACCTTTGGCAACAAGTCCAGCTTTATGTCATTCGATTTTGACTTTTGAATCTCAAGTTTGGTCTTAAAGATCCACTTGCACCCAACTTGTTTTTATCCTTCTGACAATTCGACCAACTCCCAAACTTTATTGTCATTCATATATTTTATTTCTTCATTCGTGGCATTAGTCCGTTTATCGAAATCATCACTATTTATAACTTTTTCATAAGAAACTGGATCATTAATATTCCCTATGTTAAATTTGGTCTCTTGAAGGTATACCACATAATCATCCAGAATTACCGATCTCCTTTCTCTTTGAGATCTTCTTAATGGCACTTCATGTGGTTCTTCAAAAATTTCATCGATTAGAGTATCATTATGTGGTTGTTCAGTTGGTTGATCATTCACTTGTTATTCATTGTTATTGATTGGGTCAATGACGGGTTCAACAACTACATTAGGAACAACAGGTATGTTATGAACTCTGGGTATAGGAATTTGTACCCTGACTTCTCAAATGATTACCTCCCTTTCTTTTATACTCCCACTTACTTCACCTTCTTCAATGAATTTAGCATTTCTAGTTTCTATGACTCTAGTTGTATGATTTGGACAGTAGAATCTATATCCCTTTGACTTTTCTGGATACCCGATGAAATAACAAGATAATGTCCTAGGATCTAATTTATTTTCATGAGGGTTATAGATTCCAGCTTCCGTTGGGCAGCCCCACACACGTAAATACCTTAAATCGGGTCTCCATACTTTCCAAAGTTCAAAAAGGGTTTTTGAAACCGACTTACTAGGAACACTATTTAAGATGTGTATAGCGGTCTTTAATGTATGTGTCCACAAAAATGTAGGCCATTGGGTCCTACTTATCATACGTTTAACCATTTCTATAAGTGTACGATTATGCCTTTCATCTACACCATTCTGCCAAGGTGATCCTGGCATTGTGTATTGGGTGCAGATACCTAATTTTTCAATGAGTTTAGAAAATGGGCCAGGGCGTTTCCCTGACTCATCATATCTACCATAATATTCACCACCTCTATCAGACCTAATAATTTTCACATTTTTGCCTAGTTGTCTCTCAACCTCATTAATGTATATTTCAACGACGTTCATAGACGGAGATTTATCATGCAACATGTACAAAATGCAATAACGTGAAAAATTATCTATAAAGGTGATGAAGTATTTCTATCCACCAATGGATGGAATGTCAAAAGGTCCATATATATTTGTATGTATTATTTCAAGTAGCTGGGTGCTTCGTGTGGCTTATTTCTTTGTATGTTTGGTTTGTTTTCCTTTAATACAGTCCACAAATACATAATAATCTGCCCAATCTAGGTTGTGGAGTATTCCATCTTTAATGAGGCTTTTAATTATCGACCTGGATATGTGCCCTAATCTTTTATGCCACAAGTAAGCAAATTTTTCATCATTAAGTGTACGTGTCATACCAACATTAGAATGCAGGGTCACAAGGGTTTCAGAAAAAATCTTTTCAAGATTAAATTGATATAAACCATCTAATAAAAATCCAGAACCAACATTATTAGAATTTTTAATTAAACCAAAACCATTGTACTTAAATTCAATCACAAAACCGTCTAAAGCAAGTTTGGAAACAAAAATTAAATTCCTAGAAACTATGGGAACATAAAATGTTTATTGCAAATCTAAAATAAATCCAGTGCTTAAAATTAGGCAAAAGACTCTAATAGCTTATATTTTATCCTTCGCTTTATTGATCATGTAAAAAAAATGCTCATTTAGATTTTTTTTGCAGATCGAAGTGAAGCCCTATATCGAATTAGAAACATGACACATAGAAACAAAATCAATCCATTAAGTGTTAGAAGGAGCGTTAATAAAGTTTGATTCGAAACAAACATAAATAAAAGGCTTACCTCTTTTCTCAAACCATGCCTTTCGTTTGTGACAATCCCTCTGGAAATGGCCTTTCTTTTTACAAAAGTGACACTTGTCGTTCTTTTTCGTCTTCACAATAGCAGTTGATGGTTGAGACCTTTCTTAATGCCATTGCCGAACTTCTTCTTAAAACCATCTTCTTTGATTGTAAGATTTGGCACCTGTCCCTTAGTCACATAGACATTCTGTTGCTTAAGACTTCCTTCCTCTTGTACTAACATTATTTGCAAATCATTTACATTCCACTTATCTTTTATAGTGTTGTAATTGATTTGGAAAGGCCCATACTCAAGAGTAGGGAGTTTAGGATGAATTGGACGAGAAAAGACTCATCCACTGTCATGCCCAAAACATTAAGTCTAGTAGCCAGATTGGTCATCTCTATAATGTGCTCAGTCATGGTTCCAGTACCATCGAACCTCATAGTGGTCAGGTCAACCATCAGTTTCCCAGCAATGGATTTATCAGTAGTGAGAAAGCGTTCCTTAATGTTGTTCAAATACTCTTTCTCTTTCGTATTTTTAGGTAGGGAGGTCTTAATGTTAGTAGCAATGCACATTCGCATAAACATAAGGGACAACCTATTGGATCGAGACCATGCTTCATGGACAGCAATTTCATCCTCACTACAGGGATCAGTAATAGCAGCGGGTTCATCACACATAATTGCCATGTCCAGGTTAAGAACCCCTAGGTTGAACTCAATTTGCTCATTCCATTCAGAAAAATTAGTTCCATCAAATTTGGAATAGGATTGAGCTTTCGAATACAGTTTAAGGGAAATTGTAATTAATAACAATGTTCGAAAATTAAATTTTCACGCACAACAAAATTCGAATTACCGATTCTAGATTAGTGTATGATTACCAAATTGCTTCAAATTCTAAATTTCCTAATTTTTTTCAAAACAAAATTTCCAGATTTCAATATTCATGAAAAAGGAAAATTTCCAGATTTCAAGATTTATCAGAAAAGGAAAAATCCAGATTTCCAGATGCAAAAGATCAAAGATCAGAACTGTTATAAGGAAATTTTCATTAAAGGAAAGCATGATATTATAAACTGAAAGCTCTCATACCACATGTTAATCAAGGTAATCTCAATGCGATTACTACAACTAAGAAGGAACATGGGATGAAAATCACCCTATTGCTTAGGCACTAATGGGTGATAAGTCACTATAACGCAGCAAATGGGGTAAGCTCCATTGTTTAGGAAAAAGAAGACAACATAAACAGGAATATATATATATTGCCTAGTGAAGGATCTCCAACTGTTCAGACCACTTCTGCTGATGCTCCCCTTGATCAGATGACGGTAACTACTCCATTCGAGGGAGGCATACCTAGTACTATCGTAGATAAAGGGAAGAAGCCAATGTCCTCAGAGCAGGCTGAGGTTGCCTGCTGGTCTTCTTTAGGGAGCTTTTTGTATTTTCATATTTCTGTTGCTCTTTATTTTTGCTGATGTACTTTGAACCTTCTTTTAATGAAATGAAACTATGTTCCCTTCTGTGTACTGATTTATTTGTTCTCCAACACTTATATGGATTGTAGCTCATTGATGTTGAGGAATATATTCGCGCTACCTCTCAACTAGTAAAAATTCGAGGTCCTGATGCGAGCAATCGAGTTTACCGTGCCTTTGTAAGAATTTTCAAGTCCTTTAGGTTGAGGATTCAGGATTATAAGGATCAATCAAAGCTCGTTGCCAAGCTTAAAGATAGGCTCCGAGAGATAGATGAGGTCGGCGCTTCTGTTCAAGAAGAATTGGATGCTCTGAAGGCTAAGCTTATGGATTCGTCCAAGGTTAATTAAGTTGGAGAGGTACTTCAACAAGATAATGATGCTCCAAGGAGATAAGTCTCGCATCTTAGGGAAAATGCATCGAACATTACCCCTCGAGTTTTGCGTGGTTCCTCTTCATCAGCTGGTCCGTGAGCTAGTACTGATAAGAGTGGCTCGGCTAGGGAGATTATCGAGCTCCGAGGTGATGTTCACAGGGTATATGTGATATTTGTCTATCTTCAAAAGGATGTTACCTCATTGAGGAACCTATTTAAGAAAGGTCCTCAGTAGGTGTGGGCTGATGGTTATGATTAGGGTTAGACTGATGCTCCGACGAAGTTGAGGGAGGTTAAGGAGTTATCCTTCATTAGAGGATGGTTGAGTGCTCTTAGAGAGTTATAGGTTCCTCGGAACTCCATCCTCTGGTATCATCACGAGATCTCCCCCTCAACTTTGATGTCGAACCCATTCAGGAGGGATAATTGATGGGTTCCTATAGATGTGATCCCAAGGCAGATCATAGAGCCAAACTCAGATGAAGTCGAATAGGAATTAACTCCTCACCCAGATGATGGTCGAAGGGCGCGAGTGGCTGATTATCTTGCTCAGCGACCTAGTTCCCATTAGGATTTAATTTACTCAGCATGTGTAACTCCTTGTATATGTAATGATGCAAAAAAATAGTTAGGTTTTGGGCAATTTTCTTACTAAGCATGTGTTGTGTATTTTTTGCTTCATTAATTTCTTGTTCAACTATCTTGGGTTTTCTAGCCGACTACACTTGATGTAGGTGGAGTTGGATTATTGAGTGAGTATCCCCCCAATCTAGTATGCTTTTAGTATACCATTATGCCTTACTTTACGTTTTAGGTTCTGTCGTCACACTTCCTTAAGCCTAAGTGTGGCAATGGCGAGGATACACATCGTGTTGGATGTTCAATCCAAGCAAGATTTTTGAGCCAAATAGTGTTGATGACCAACCTAGGTGGGTCATGTTGCCTAAAGGACCCCTGTAGGGCTTCATATCTTTCCAAGGGAAATGCTAGGAGGTCATTCGTGTTTGATGATGAAGGGCTGAGGAGGGTCATTGCATACTGACCCTTCTTTAACACGTATCTCGTGATCTTAGTTTTGTGCGTTAAGGAGGGAGCTTATAACATGGAAAAGGTGCATGAATTATAATGTATTTCAACACTTCATAGAATGCCACTATCAAACACTTATTTATTTATCACAAATGAATTGAAAATTTCAACATTGAGTTAAAAAAAAACTGGAAGTATAATTTCTTCAAATTGGCTGCATTCCAAGATCGAGATATCTCCCTACCCTCCAGCGTTTCTAAGTGATAGGCTACTTGTAGGTCGGCTCTTATCACCTTTAATGGACCCTCCCAGTTTTATCCTAGCTTGCCATCCGATGGTTTTATAGCGTTGCCAAGAACTTTCTTAAGGACATAGTCCCAAACCTGGAATGCTCTTCGATTAACCTTCTTATTGTAGTGCCTTGATAGCTGTTGCTGATAAGCTGCTAGTTTCACTAGAACTAGCTCTCTTCATTCGTCAGCTAAGTCAAGTTCAGCGAGCCGATCTTCATCGTTCTGGCCTTGGTCAACTAGGGTGGTCCTCATGGTAGGAAGGCCAGCTTCCAAGGAGCAAATTTCCTCCATCCCATATGTTAGTGCGAATGGTGTTCCTCCAATTGCTCGTCATGGGGTAGTGCAGTAAGCTCATAGGATGTGGGGTAGTTTGGTTACCGATGCCCCCTTAGATCGTTCCAATCTCTTCTTCAATCCATCGATCACTATTTTGTTTTAAGCTTTAGTATGTCCATTGCTCTGAGGATATGCCACAGAGCTGAAGTAGTGCCTGATCCCGTGGTCACTGCAGAAACCCTAGAAGAGGCCACTTTCATAATGGGTCTTGTTGTCAGTGTTGATGGTCTTGGGGATCCCAAAATTAGTGACAATGTTCCTCCACATGAATCTTACCATGTTCGCGTCTCTAATGTTTGTCAATGGCTCTACCTCTATCCATTTGGTGAAGTAGTCTTCTGCGACAACAGATACTTGCGATTATCGGCTACTCTAGGAAGAGGGCCTACGATGTCCATTCCCCACTGGGAGAAAGTCCATGGGCTGGTAAGTGACTTTAGATCACTGATTGGATGGTGAACCATAGGAGAGTGTAGTTGCAATTTTACACTTACGAGCATATATTCTAGCGTCTCTCTACATGTATGGCAACCCGTAGCCTTCTTTAATTGCTTAGAAATCTTGCGACCTACCCCCAATGTGACTTCCATAGATTCCCTCATGGAGTTCGTGCATAACTTGGTCGACGTCCTTTGTCGGAACGCATTGGAGTTAAGGACCAGTGAAAGATCTCTTGTATAGCTTGCCATCAGAAGATAAGTGAAAGAGAGAAGCTTTGACTCTTATCTGATGAGCGATCTTCTTATCCACTGGTAGTGCACCATCCTTCAAATAATCCCTTAAGGGATCAATCTAACTGGGGGCTATTTCAACTTGAAGAACATGCTCCATGCGTGGCACTTTATCAATCTGGTTAATACTTGGCTGGGAGAGGAAATCAATCAAAAATGTTCTCTTCAAGTCAGAATTTATTACTGAGCATAGGGCTACTAGGGTGTCAGCATGTCTATTCTGTCCTCTGGGAAATTATTGGACGTTTACTTGTTCAAAGTTGGACATCAATTTTTTTTCATGGCGAGGTAGGTTGTCGTCCTCTCAAAACTAGCATTGAAATCTCCACTTATCTAGTTGGCGACGAACTGTGGGTCGTCTAACACTTGGAGTTTCTTTGCTCCAAGCGCTCACGCTTTCTGAAGGCGCCAACGATTAGTGCTTCATATTCCGCTTCATTTTTGGAGGATTCAAATCTAAGCCTGATTCCTTGCTCGAGTATTTCTTCTTCAGGGGTAATCAGCACGATGCCTACTTCTGCCCCTTTGGAGTTGGAGGATCCATCAACGAATAGACTCTAGATGCCTAACATTGGGGCCACTTCTTTCTAATGAATAGTTTGGTGTTGGTCATAAGGATGATCTCCTATAAACTCTACGATAAAGTCAGCGAGGACCTGTCCTTTGATGGAATTCCTTGGCTGGAACTGAATGTCAAATCGCCCGAGCTTGACTGAACATTTTGATAGTCATCCAGACAGGTCTACTTTTTTCAGTACTGCTCTAAAAGGGTGGGATGTAAGTATGATGATGGAGTGGGCATAAAAGTATTCTTTCAAGTTCCTTGAGACTACCACTAGCGCAAAGGCGAGCTTTTCTAGTGGTAGGTATCGTTGTTCGACGTCCAAGAGAGTCTTGCTCGCGTTCTTTTGCATACCAGTACAGAACTCACAGCATGACTGGAAACTATGAGGTACATGTATATATAGTCATTCTCTTGAGGGATTAAGAGCAAGGGTGGTGTGCTGAGATAAGCTTTGATCCCCTCTAGTGCCTTTGAGCAATCCTCATTCCACTCCACATATTTGCTTTTCTTCCATAATTGGAAGAACGACTGACCCCTTCTGGATGACTTTGAGATGAACCAATTTAGGACGACGAGCATCCACGTGAGCTTCTGCATGTCTCTTATCATACGGGGGGCTGCACCCTATTGAGGGCATCAATTTGGTCTGGGTTGGCTTCAATACCTATCTTTCTAACAAAGTACCTAAGAAATTTTCTTGATTGGACATCGAATGAACACTTACTTGCATTGATCTTCATTCGATATTTCATAAGGATCTCGAAGGTCCTTGATAGGTCAGAGAGGTGGTCTTATTTAATCTCGCTCTTGACGAGCATATCATCGATGTAGGCCTCCATAGTGCTTCCCATTTGGTCTTTGAACATTTTGGTGCCCAATCGTTGGTAAGTTGCTTCGAAATTTTTTAGCCCAAAGGGCATTACCTTGTAGCAATATAACCCAATTGTAGTGATGAATGCTATTTTGTCTTGATAAATCTCGTACAGAGGGATATGGTGATACCCGAAGTATGCATCTAGGAAGCTCATCCTTTCATGAACCACTGTGGCATCCACGAACTGTTCAATCTTTGGGAGAGGAAAACTGTCTTTAGGGCAAGATCTGTTAAGGTCGGTGAAGTCAATGCAGACTCTCCACTTTCCATTGCTTTTTGGGACTACTACTGGGTTGGACATCCACTTAGGGAATTAAAATCTCCATATGGATCCTGCATCCAACTGCTTTTCCACTTCGTTCTCCACAACCTTGGCCTTCTCGGGGGTAGTTCATCGTGCCTTTTGTGTGATCACCTTGAAAGCTATATCAATGTGCAGCCGATGACAGACCACACTGGGATCAATCCCAGGTAGCTCGTAGGGTTCCCATGTAAAAATGTTCAAGTTACTCCTCAAAAGTACTGTCAGTTCCTTCTTCTCTCGATCTATGAGAGAGGCTCCGATTCAAAACATTCTCACTTTTTTATCACCACTGGATGCGACTTACTCTAGGTTCTCAATGACCCTCTCAGAAGGGAGGAGTCTGGTCTCCTCCACTCCAGGTCTTCCATATCTTAGCTGCTATTTGGAAGGTATCAAACCTTTCTATTCTCCAACCTTCTCCTTGGATTTCTCAACTTTCTTTTCTAGTTTGGGTAGGATGGATAGTATATAGCACCTCTTCATCATCATTTGATCCCCATGAATCTCCACTACTCCTCGATTAGTCACACATTTGAGCTTCTAATGATAGGTAGACGGGATGACCTTCGTTGCGTGCAGCCATCCTCTACCGAGGATGTCTTGGTAAGGTGAATCAATATCGACCACGAGAAACTCGATCATTTTTTATATATTTCTTGCCCTTACTGGTAGGACAATCTTCCCCAAAGGGATGGTTACTTTCCTTGCGAATCCAACTAGAGGAATAGTGGCTTCCTTTAGGTCGGCGACGCTTAAATTCAACTTCCTGAACAGGTCGAGGTACATTACTTCGGAAGATCTACCTTGGTCGACGAGTAACCTGTCGACGTCATAGTTAGCTATCCTCAGTGTAATGATCAACCCATCATGGCGTGGGGTTCTTACTCCCACCAGGTCCTCATCTGTGAAAATAATATGCTTGTTGTAGTCGACATCTTCTTCTCACCGACGCTTCCCAGCTTGTGCTTTGGCTGGATCGATCTGAAAATCTTGTATTACTTCCGTAAGATTTTTCACTTCCATCCGAGCTGTATTTTCCTGAATCTGCTTTAGGTTGGACGACCCTTGAATTAGAGAGAACTCATGGCCGATGTTCTCCTTGAGCACATTATCAGGTCTCCGATCTCCATTGGCAGCTACCTTCTCTGCCTTTTTCTCTACGAATTCGTTTAAGTGCCCAGCCTTGGCTAACTCCTCGAGGTGAGACTTGAGAGCCTTGCAATGCTCGATTTTGTGCCCGCCCTCCTTGTGGAATGCATATCTTAGTGCGTTATTACTCTTGGAGGGGTCTCCACCCATCTTCTTGGGCCACTTGATGAACGATTCTTCCTTGATCTTTGTCAGAATCTTGTATATCGGTTATTTGAAAACTATATTTACTGCTTTAAATGCTTTCGAGTCATCATTCTTATTCCCATTCTTAGGGACGCTCTTGCACCCATTCTTATTTCCTTTCTTTTGATTTGTCACTGCTCTTGTCGACGAACTTGGCGCGACCATTCTCCCCTGCACTGAGATAGGCCACATCTTCAAATTTGGCCTATTTTTCAATACGAGCCATTAAGTCTTCAATGATTGTGGCCTACTTCTTAGTGAGGGACTAGGGTAAGAGGTAGGAGCTGGGTAAACCAATCTTAAAGGACTCCATGACGACTTGATCTGAGCAATCCTTAACCTCGTTGAATCGCTCCTAATATCTCTTCGCGTAGTCTCTGAGTCTCTACTGGGGCATTTTTTTCATTATCAACAAAGCGTCCATCCTCTTCGGATGGGATCTGCTCGTAATGAAGCGATCTATGAAGATCTTTGACAAGGACTAGAATTTTTTAAAGGATCTGTGAGGGAGTTTCTTGAACCACTTCTGGGCCACGTCATGCAAGCTCGACGAGAAAATCCGGCACATCAATGTGTCCTTGTGGTTCCAGAGGGCCATGGCCTGCCTGCACTGCTGGCTATGGTTTATAGGATCAGTCTTTCCATCATAGATTTTGAACATGGTCATTGCAAACTTCTTGGGGGCTTCTTCCTCCTCTATTTCCCTTAAAAAGGGGATTTCATCTGGGTCCTAAGAGCTCGCCTAGATAGCTCTCTGGTCGATCTGGCACCCCTATGTGCTGGGTGTTGGTCCATTTCTCTTCGGACCAAATTTCATATGTCGTCATTTCCTCGACCTGGGCTCCTGTAACGGAGAGATAATTGTTGTTGCATGGACCAAGCATTATCTAACATGTGTCCCCTAATTCTTTGAGACCCACATCTTGGGCTCCTTCCTCGGTTGCGAGATCTTCTCACCTGAGGGCTAGGAGTGTGATAATGACGTTGCCTTATGCTATGATGGAGTTCTCTCTCCATCTTATCCAATCTTATTTTAAGGTGAGCGTTCTCGGCTTCCTTCTTGTGAGTGGATTCTTCCTGCTCTTGAAGCCTGTCCTCATAGGCATTGATCAGCCTGGAAACTTGCATGGACCTAGGATTTTAGCATCAAACTTTAGATCTAACCCTGCGAGGGGGAGGTTTCTCTTGAATATCCCCCGCTTAAGGGGCATTGCTGCTCTGACTAGACATTCTAGGTTCTTGTTGGTGAAGTCTTTCTTAAAAGAAAACAATCGTTTCCCACAGATGGCGCCAATTGTGGTGACAATTAATCTCAACACAAATAATAAGCAAATGCGATCACCCGAATAAATAAAGAACAGAAAATAACTACAATCACACACGACACAAAATATACGTGGTTCAGAAAAATGCCCGACGTCCACGGTGGTGCTCTCTGTTTTATATTTCTCTTTATTCCAGGGGAGTGATTACAATTGCATCCCTTTCGCCCCGGGTTGAGGGTTTAATATATACATGTAATTTTTGAAGAGTGGGGGTGTTGGGTCCCACAATCCCTAGAATATCTCTTGAGACATTTAAGGATTTGAATGGGTCCTAACTGAATCATTCATGTACGAAACCTTAGGCTTTGGGCCAGATTTTCCCTTATCTTCGATCGGGATTGATCGGGCTACTCACCTTGGCCAGGATAGTTAAACGAGGTACTCACATATATAATCATGATAATCACCCTATTCTAGAAACAAGTCTCAACCTCAATCATAAGGCCCCAAGGAGTTCTCAAAAGGAGAATCCATCCTACGAAATTCCTCTATCAAACCTTGCAAATTCTTGGCTAAAACCACCACTTGATCATGAAAACTTGCAAAATCTCAACAGTGAGGTGCGGGAGCATGTGGAGTAACAAGTGTGGGAGTGCGTATGGGAACATGTGTTGGAACTCGAATGGAGCATACCGAGGAACATGAATCTGAGAAACTATCCCTACCTTAAAACTAAACTCCCTAATGTGACCTCTTTGTTTCCAATGGGAACAAACATTCGTGGAGTTGGGTCTACGTTTCTCAAAATCCCTAGGATGCTCTCTCCTTGGTGGTTTTGATCTCGTATATGGGTTACGACGAAGGACATAACCATCCATCACAAACTCGAGAACCATCTCGAGTGAGATATTGGAAGTGGATGTACCGTTATAACCTATTACTTGCCTCTCAACGTTACTTAACGCGGGATCGAAGAGAATCTTTCCAACCTTCTTAGATGTGTCATGTAAAGTGACCTTGACCTCTCGGGCATGTTCAAGATCAATCACGAGTTAGAATACAAGGGCTTTAAATTTCTCACGAATATGCAATAAATCTTTAAGATCTCTCGTAATACTAGCCACTATGTTGGTCAAAGTAGTGTTATCCATATCTACAATTGTTAATAGCTCACTCAAAGAAACTTTCACCTTCTCGAGTTGACTCACTGATGACTCACACTCTATCAAAACATTTACCCCTTATCTAAATCACACACATTAAGGGATAAATATTTATAAGGTATTTCGTTTTTAACTTCTCGGTGTAAAGATCACTCCAGGATTTTTGGAGTCCACCTTCTGCCTAAATCAAATTTTCTTCATCTCTCTCACTTTTTCCACAATTATTCGAAACATAGTCGAGGCACTCACATTTTAAAATGTCCTCATCAATGTGGGATAAACTAGAAGTACTCTTGTGACTGGACATGAATGTAAGCTATGGTTCATGCAGTGATTCATCCTCGAAATTCACCAACTCGACGTCATTATCACTAAGAGGGGCCTTATGTCCAACTTTGCCTTTTCCTTATCTCTTTATCCTAGTGGGAGGATAATGTCCCTTGTTTCCGTTTCCCTCACATTCATAACATCTCACTTCATCTTTCTCATAAACATTTTTTCCCTCCTTCTCATTTTTAATTTTCTCAAAAATCTTTTCTATGGAAGATTTTTTTTTTGTTAAATTTGTGAAAAAATTGATTCTTTTTTGCAAAAAGAGCTAAATCATCCATCTAAAAATCAAATTCAAATTTAGAATCACAAAATTTTTCTTCCTTCTTTTTTAATTGATCATTTTATGCAATCCCCATTTCCTTTTTCTTTAAAGTTTTGGGACAATGTCAATTTAATAATTTTAAAAGTCTTTTACAAGTTCTTCTAACCTAAGAATATTTAATATTCCCAACGAATTTAGTACCGTGACTCTAGGGATAAATCGGGCTAGCAGGGATGTCAAAATATTTTTCATAACTCTCGTCTCAGGATTTTTTTTACCCAAATTAAAACTATAATTGACTATGTCTGACACATGTGCATAAAACTCATCAAAAGTGTTGCAAGAAGTCATGGTGATGGTCACAAATTAGGTGGTGAGATTTTGAATCTTAGAAGATTTCACTACATTTTTACCCTCGTGAGTGAGTTGAAGGATATCCGACGCTTTCTTAGACATTGAGCACTTCATGATACGACAAAACTCGTTATGGGTAACAGCTCTAGGGATAGCACTTAAGTCGCGAAAGATGTAAATACTTCATTTAAATTCATCATCATTCCAATAAGTGGAAGGTTTAAGACTTTCAACGATGTCTTTGGTCATAATTATAGGTCTCCACCCTCTTTCACACTTAAGCCAGACAAGCTCGTCAATTTTTTTGAAAGCCGACCTCATTCGATCTTTCTAATATGCATTATTAAACCAATCGAAAATAGGAAGCCTATTATACAAATTAACCATAAAAACCCAAATTTTTAAGATCACACAACAATTGAACACCAATTTGAAATATTGATATCGGGAAAAAAATCTGTAAAAATGATCACACAATATTTTAGTGCAACCTACTCTTATACCAATTTGAGAATACGAATTTTATGGATTTATTCGTATCTTAGTCCAAACGCATACAAATTCAAATTTTAACAAATTTTATCTTGGTTTAATATAGCGTGCATGTAATGATTAATTCCAAATTAAATATGCCAAATCAAATAAACAATCCAAGCATGCGAAGAAGTAAGGAAAAATTCATTTCAGGGAAAATCTTTTGATTTCTAGCACTGTATAGACTTGATAGACACTAGATGACTTATAGACCACTTAGCACACTAAGTATAATGCGTATTTCTTCAAGTCTTCTATAAATACGGCACAGTCCAACACTGTCCACAAGACGTGGTCTTCCCTCGATATCCACCAATCAGCCTTCTTTTTTGACACTAGATCCTCGATATAACAAATTAGCAGCAGAGAAATTCTCTAAAAGAGTCTTTTCATGAGGAATTTGTTTTTCTTAATTTGGTAAAGTGATCTCTAATGTTCGAAGGGGTTTGTATAAAAAATTGATAGAGTTTAATCATAAAAAGACCTCAAAAATGGCTTAGAAAATAGTCGAATCTCGTATCTCTATTTATAAGGAAGTTTCTTTAAAAAATAAAAACTCGCACAATCGTTCGAACGACCTGGTACTTGTTCGAACGGTGTACCCTTTTTCATCCGAACAAGTTTCCAACAAAACTTTGAATGACATTCTAGAGCTTACCAAATACGCGTCCCTTCAGATCTCGTTCAAATGTGGGAAACATGTTTTAATGATATATCTAATCTTATTTAAACGACATTCAATGAAACTTTGAACGACATTCCATAACTGACCAAATGGCGTCGTTTGAGATTTTGTTCGAATAAAGGAGTCTCGTTCTAACGACACGGTGTAAACTCGTTTGAGTGACATGTCAATATCGTTCTAACGAGTTAGTGAGATTTCAAAAAAATATTTTAAAAAACATTGAAAACATTTTAAAATGCAAACATTTGGAAAATTAAAGTTTTTACCAAACTACCCCATCTTGGGTAAAGTTGTGATGAACAATATTTAATCTTGGAAATGTCATCAACTTCTTGTATGCGAATACATAGAAGTAGCCATGAAGGTGAAATGGTGTGTAACGGGATTAGCCAAATAAAAATTTAAATTCAGTAATTATAAAACTTGCTCTTTTAGTAACGTCTCCTAGCAGTAGCTTCCATAGTTTCTCCATGACCAAGGTTATGCTTGGACTATAGATTTATCAATTATTCTTTCTTTTTAACTTTCGTTTTAGTTCATGTTCATCTCATTTAAATATTTTTTATAGGAAAGTACTAGTAATCATATCTTATACTTAATATGAAATTGGAGGCACCACATAAAAATCCTCCACAGTTTATACTTAATTCCCATTTGCCATATTCTCTCACATTAAAATTAAAGCTAATTTATTCAACTTCAATAAGGCACCTTATTTCATATTTTAACTCTTTCACGTTCTTATTTCTCGCTTACTAGTCCTAACCCTTTGAATTCTTACACAAGGTTGTTCCTCTTCTCCACTCTCTTTAATTTCTTTAAAAATCTTCATTTACAAAATACAAATATAGCCCACGCGATGCTATTCATTGACTCACCGCCAATAATGAACAATCTACACATTGGTGATTTACCATCTCTAGTAGTAGTTTATATTCAGGTTAGTTATAATGGTCATGGAGATGATTTGAGTTGTTAAGGAAAAATACAAACAATCAACTATTTTTTAACGGTAATGGTCTCTCAAAACTATACATATGCATTATTTTCTTTAAGAATAGTAAACACGTTGAACATAATAGTTATCGAAACATATTGTTTGAAATATCTTTCTTAGTGGTATTTGTATTGTACACAATCGTCTAGGTATATGCAAACTAAGTGTTCGATAAGTTTTCTCTTTAGTTTTTTTTAATTTAATTTTTAACTGAGATGGGGAGATGAATGTTTAGATTTGTATGCCTCTCTTTTGCCATTTAAACATTAATTTATTATGATGGATAGATTGCAAATAATAATCGATGGATAAAGTGTTAAACGATTTACTAAGGCAAATGTTGGATATCTAAAAAAAGTGAAGATTTACTTTTCACTTTTCAAATATGCTTGCTACCTTATTTAATTAGCCATAGTAGTTACCAGTATTTTTTTATTGATTATCAATGCTTAAGGTTGAAAGAATGACAATGCTTTAACTATGGGGCATTTGATATCTAGGATTTGTGTATGCATAGTTACGTGATTGATGGCTTTACATTGTTTCAATTATTGTATATTCTTAATTTCTCACATTGTGTTTAGTATTGTGATTGTTATGGGAAATATAAAATAAGACAATGAGTCTTTAGTTGAATGTTAAGGTCGAATACATAGAATTTAGTTATGTTGATGGTTCATGACCTATATATTAACTTTTTTATTATTAATCTCTAAATTTAATTTGATTACGATATATTCTTAAATTATCTTTAACTTAATGAAAGCCTATTGATTAATGCATATTGTAGTTTTCTAGTGTTGGTAGTTATGTTTCCATAAATATTGAGAACAAATTCACATTTATCTTCAATAGTTATTATTATAAGCGGTTTATCATAGTTTGTTTGGTTGTTCACTATTTTTTATTCATATATTAACATTATGTAAAACATTAGTTTTTGAACTAGAAATTAGTGGACAAAGAGAAAATAGTTAGATACATAAAATACATAGGGTTTGTAGGATGGATTTATAGGGCTATTTCTCATATATTAAATTTAATTTTCTAGTATGGATTTGTAGGGTTATTTTCCATTATTGTTTATCATTATATTTTCCCATGATGAGGTTCTCCAACCATCCGCATGTTGAATTATAATCGGATAAGGAGTCACAAATAGAGCTTATTCCTCCCCCATGAATTAGGAACTTCAACCATTGGTATTTTCTCTGCAAAATGTGTGTCGTGCTATTAGATTCTCTAGTTTCCTCACTTGTCGACAATGTCGTGGCATGGGTAAGAAGTTACTATTGGGTGAAAGCATCAAACCTACATCCCCATCCCAATCCATTGAGTTCCATACCCTTATTTTAAAATGGGATGGTCTAAAACTTTTCATTGTCCATATTTAGTTATGTTAATTATTTTCAAAAAATCGGGATGCTTGGATGATTGTTTCACTTAATTATATGATGCTATATCTTTATTGTTTGTCTTTACAAAACTTTAAAAAACAGTTAGTATGATTAACATGTTTGATAAAATATGGATAAGGAGATTCTTTATAGTTTGAAATGATTAGAAATGAGTGTAATTATTTTATGTCACGATTACACGAGTGAATTTTGCAAATATCCATGTATTTTTCTATTCTAAAATTATAAACATGGTTTAACCCATGGAATGCGTTGTAGGTATGAATGGGTTATGGATACGATACGTGTGTAAAGAACAAGGTATGTTGGGCATTTAACTTTCACCACAATTTTTTTTATGTAAATTCATATTTGCAATGTCATTTTCTAAAATAAATATTTTAATATATCTCGCTCTTCGATTCACTCTACCATATTTATTAATCATATTTCTTTATAACATGAGGACATATCGTACTAGTGGATGTTAAATATAGGTAAGAATAAGATACCCCCTCTTTTTAGCTCAATAAATATTCTTTTCATGTATTTTAAAACGGGGCAACATTATTCCCATGTATTATTTTCATGTTTGAAGGGGTTGCTGTAACACCCCATATTTTTTAGGATATAGAATCTAATTAATTTGGCGATAAAGGATTTAAATTATATGAAGGATTTTATAAAATTTTTGAATTTAGATTTAATTAATTCTGGTTATTTTTAAAATTCAAGTGCGTCGTAATTTGAGGGGTTGCTGTAACACCCCATATTTTTTAGGATAAAGAATTTAATTAATTTTGGGATAAATGATTTAAATTATCTGGAGGATTTAATAAAATTGGTGAATTTATATTTAGTTAATTCTGGTTATTTTTAAAATTCACGTGGGTCGTAATTTGAGGTTGAGGTTGGAAAATTTAGTTAAGTAACTCAGATGGTGATTCTGAGTGCACGGTTGATTCCGAATAAGCCGAGATAGTTGGAAAAGAGTACCCGATGGTAGTAATTGGGTTTTGGGGCATTTTTAGGCATAACCAAGCTCACACAGGGGTGTTGGGGTCATTTGGACTTGACACATCGGCTTAATTTCTGGATTAGAGATATAAAACCTACATTAGAGAGTTTTTTACAAACACAACTCAATATGAAAACCATAGTTTTTCTGAGAATAAAAGAGGGAGAAATCGGGAGAGGTTTTGGGAGCCAAACCAAGAAGAGGAGTGTGTTCTTTGCCAAGTCTTCCTCTACAACAAAGGAAATCAGACCCCACAAATTTATTCAGGCAAGTAGTTAAACTTTCTTTGAATTTAAATTGAGGTCTTACGATTCATATCATGGTGGGTGTAGTAAAAAAATCTTTTTCGAGTGGGTTCTCACATGAAAAACAGGTATTTTTTGAATTGGACCATTTATGTAGATTATAGGGTCGATTGATGTTGGAATATAATTCAAACTCGTAGAAAAGTGATTTATATGAGGAACCCAGTGGTTAATGTTGGTTAGTTCAAATTTTAAGAATTTAATTTGTGAGAGACAATCGTATGACACTATGAAACCCAATTCGGGAATGGGATAAAATTTTATGTTAATCTATGATGTTATAGTCTCATAATATGAATAAAATCCATATTAAAAGTATGTTTGATATTCTCTTCGGTTGGGTTGAGACTGGGAAGAAAGCCATAAACTTAGTTGAGTGTTAATGGCAGAACCTAGCATTGTGGGGAAGAAGGAGAAGTGGCTGAGTGCATAAAGTCGTTTGGACGACACTCGAAGTCATTCAAACAACATTAGTACCTAGCTCGAAAGAGATTGTTAACTCATTCAAAAGACCCTAGGTTTTTTTCATGGGGATAGATATTTTCGTTACGAATGCGTGGCCGCCAGTTTCATATCATTCTGATTTGTTTTGGGTTAGTTATGAATTTATTACAGAAGGGTGTCTGAAACTGAAATTCTTTGTGAGAAATCAAATCTAGATTATTTACGGATGTCCGTAAATGAGTGTAGAGCTATGAAAAATATTAAGGAACATTATTTTTACCTTGGAATTGGATGGGAATGAGTTCAGGGTATGGATTTAGAGTGTTTAGGATGAACAACACTCGAAAATATATGAACGGATTCGAATGGAAATTTCGAATGAAATTAGGATACAGGCTGGATCGACATGTGCTTAACATCTTGAATAAATATTTGAACATAAGTTAATACTTATGAAATTAAGAATCGGGGTTGTGACTCGGATATATTTAGGCAGAGTTCTATGGGAGTTAGGCACGGGGTAGCCGATTTAATTTATTATAGAGTTATATAATAAATTAATAAATAGTAAATTTAATGAGAAGTGTTAAAATAAATACTGGGATTGTGTGTAACAAATTCTAAGAGATGAAGTTACGGACCAAATGAGCGAGTATGGGTCTTGTAGTTGGGTGACAGATCTGGAATGAAAATAATTAATGTGTGATTAATTAGATTACATGTTGGGATATAGACTTGGGTATTTTGGGTTAGTGCTATGAGTGTTAGTCACGGGTAAACCGACTTTTATTAAATGTATGTGATATGCCATATATGTACCCAACTACTCATAGACGTAAACCTCGTCCAGGGAGATGGACGAGGTCAGAAGGGCCTTAAATTGGCCCCCAGCGGTCTCGTCCTAAGCAAGGTTGGCCACGGCCGACCTTACTAGTTACCTCAGCAGGAGAGGTCTTCATGATCCAAAGAGGTAGTTATTCATCAAGTCAGCCAAGGCTGGGAATCTCGGTTGGTCGCAGGCCAAGGTTGCAAGCGCCACTCCATCATCGTAACCAGTTTCGGCTGGGAACTAGCCAACATTCCTTCTACTCCACCATCACCTCGGCCAGGACGATGTTATAGCTCCACCTACCTTACCTCGGCTCTCCCACCGAGCCAAGGTCACCACTAATCAAGCAGTTGCCTGACCACACTAACCTCATACCCTTCCAGGCCGAGGTTGAGACCAATCACAGATGACCGAGTCTTCATCAGCATATGTAAGGTTGGGAACACGTGTACACAATCAGTTATAACCGAATCATTCCCCTCACTTTAGGGAATATTGAGGTCATCATTATCTACATAAGATCAGCCAGGTATCATTATCATACTGGTTCGATTCTCATGCACATGCTCATTGCATGCTTGGGGGGTACATTACACCCCCCAAGCACTATATATAGAGGTCATCCTCTACCTTGTAAAGGATCGCAAAATTGGCAACCCTACCCGAAACTCTGTCCAAATATACAGTAGAGAGAGAAAGCTTGAGAGATTTTATTCATGGCTATTAGTGCCCTCATATAATGATATTAATCACACACACTAGCACAGTGGATGTCGGCCTGATTGGTTGAACCACTTATATTCAAGTGTTCATCCTCTTCTCCTCACCACAATCTCTTATATATATATATATATATATATTTAGTATACTCTTATATTGCCATTGTTATCATTAGATTGATCTTACAAACACCTTACCTGGTGGTTCTATTTCCAGCATCATCATTTTGGCGCCGTCTGTGGGAATGAGAAGCTATCACTTTCTCATCTGTTGCTTAACCTCACCGGAGACTCTGGTGGTGAACCAGGCCTCACCCCTTGCGTGGAGTTGTTTCACCATTGAAAGAGGTCCTGTAAGGTATTAAGCCCATCTACTACACCAGCTCTTTAGTGCTAACACATGGCACCGAAATTACGACCGCCTCTTCCGCCGCCTGGAGCTGGTGGACCTAGCTCTAGCTAGGCACTGCCTCAGTCCGAAATGGCGGAGGTGACCGCAGCCTTGAGGTCTTTAGCTGCAATGAAATAAGCAATGCAGGAGCAATTTGCACAACTCAGTCAAAACATGATGAGACCACCTGGGGTCTCACTGGAGATGATCACTTTGGCAGCTGTTCAACCTCATCCTAACGCCTTGGGACCACCCCAGGCACCGTGGAAAGGCCAACCTACGCCTCAGCGGAGGTGGGACGTTGCTGACCCTAGACGGTTGCGTCTGGGGAGACAAGGACACCCTTGCCCTGAGGATAAGTATGATGATTTGGAGGCAGAAGATGCTCCAGAAGATTTTTGGGAGCCATATGAGGTTTCAAGTAACACAGTGCTTCCTATCCAGCAGAGACGAGGTTATGGACATCGAAGAGGTGAAGAAGCCCAACAAAGAGGGTCAGCTTTTGACCGATTCAGCAGAGAGTCCACCTTTGAAAGGCTCGGCCCAATGAACGACCTACGACAGAAGTTGTCAAGGTCGAGAAGTGCAGCCGGCTCACAAAGGGAAGATGGTCAACGTCGGCCTCACCAGGGCTGACCCCACATAGGGAGAGGAAGAGACTATGAAGAGGTCAATAGCCGACGTTGTGCTGCGAATGGGGAACCCTCAGTCCGCCACTTGGAGGTGGCTGGGGACAACCTCGGCCAGGCTGACGTTGTTAGACCATGGAATGACTCCATCCAACATCTTGAGGACAAGATAGGAGACCTCATCAAAAGTTGGGATCCACTGCAAAGAGGTTTCTCAGAAGGCTCTCCGTTCGTGGCTAAAATAGTGAGCTTCCCTACCCCAGCCAAGTTCAAGCCACCTACAATGACTCCCAAGTATGACGGTAGCACCAATCCTATACATCATATTGATATGTACCAGTCAGCGGTAGACATTTATTCAATACCAGATGAGATGAAATGCCAGACCTTCTCTGGGACTTTGACGGGAGCTGCTCACATATGGTTTACTTCTCTTCCGAAGAATTCAATTGAGAACTTTAAGGGCTTGGCCGAATGATTCATTCACAATTTTTGCTTTGGGGTAAGACCTCAAAAGAAAACCACCCATCTGTTGTACGTCAAGCAATGCAAGCACGAGAGCCTAAAAGACTACATCACCAGATTCAACAAAGAAAAACTTAAGGTTGAAGATTACGAAGAGAATATTGCCATGACCTCCCTCATAGGAGGTCTTCAGAAAGGGAAGTTATTGTGGAAACTTGCGGAAGACCCTCCAAAGTCCATGGCGGAGCTATTGGAAACTGTAGGAAAGGTCATGAACGCTGAAGAGGCCATGGCCGCTAAGTATGAAGACGAGAAAGGCGGTAGTAGTGGAAAGTTCCAAAGAAAGAAAGATGGAAATAAGAGGTCAGTTGATGAGAAGTTTGCGCGCTGTACCCCTCTAACTGTGAGCTGCGAACACATCCTCAATGAGATCAAGAATGACCAGTCGCTGAGATGGCCAGAGAAGCTGAAGGCTCTTCCACATAAGAGGAACTAGAACTTATGGTGAAAATTCCACCAAGATTATGGCCATGTAATAGACAAGTGCTTCGCCTTAAAAGATGAGATCAAAAAAAATGTTGAAGTCAGGAAAGTTGAGGAAGTACGTTGATATCAAGGCTCTTAAAATGGGAAGAGATGACCCTAAAAAGAGGAGAAATGATAGGTGTCGTGATGATACCCCAGAAAAAGGGGAGATGGCTCAGATGGAGATGATGAAGACGATCTAGACCTTCCACCGAAAGTTGGCAACACCCCCGTGAAGAGGTTTGGTATGATCTCCTTTGGTGTTAACACAATATGCGGAGGACTTGCAGGGGGTGGTTCTTAAGTGACTGACCGGAAGGCTCATGTCGCAAAGGCCACGTCAGTGGCCAAACTTGAAATGGTAAATCGGACGTCTTTCGAGACAACACAGAAGAGAAAAAAGGTGGACATGGACACTCTCATAGTCGGGTTCTCCCGACTCGAATTCAAAGGCATCCTAGCTCCACATGATGACCATTCAGTAATCACAACAAGAGTTCATGGATGTGAGGTACAGATAATTCTTATAGATGGAGGAAGATCAGCAGATGTGATGTTCTGTCTCTTCTTCAAAAGCCTAGGCCTTAACAGAGCTAGGCTAGTACCCTATCATCATTCATTAATAGGGTTTAAGCGGTGAAAAGGTCCATCTGTTGGGCATATATGAGATGCACATGCGAATGGGCGATGAATGGCCTAAGAGGTTAACCCGAAAGAACAATTTTTTCATTATGGATGAAAGCGTCTTCTCGTCCTATAACCTCATCATAGGAAGAGTAGCCCTTAAGGAGTTTGAGGTCATGCCGTCGACGATCCACCAGATGCCAAAATTCCCGACCCCCTATGGTGTAGGGGAAGTGCAGGGTGACCAGACCATAGCACGAGAATGCTACTTTAACTCGGCTAAAGAGAGAGAGGCTCATAAGAGAGAAACTACCACATATAACATTGATACACTTGAGCCCAGAGATGAAACAAAATTGAAGAAAGGAGAGTCCGCAAAAGAGGTAGAATCCATCGTCCTCAATGAGGACGAGCCGGAGAAAACCGTCCAGGTCGACAAAGCCTTAAAGTCAGAAATCATGGAAGAACTGATAAACTTCCTAAGAAAGAGGCAGAGTGTCTTCGCTTGGAGTCACGCAGACATACCTGGCATCAGCCCTAAGGTTATGTGCCATAATCTGAATGTGACTAAGGACGCTAGGCCAATCAAACAAAGACGAAGAATCTACTCTATGGAGAAGTACGACATCATTTGGGAAGAAGTCAGAAAGTTAGAAGATGCGTTGTTTATCAAGGAAGTCATATATCCGGAGTGGCTATCGAATGCAGTCATTGTGCCCAAAGCCAACGAAAAATGGAGAATGTGCATAGAATTCACCGACCTGAACAAGTCTTGCCATAACGACAGCTATCCCTTACTCGGATTGACCAGAATGTAGACGCAACTACAGGACATGAGCTCATGAGCTTTATGGACACATATTCAGGCTATAACAAGATCTTCATGGATGGCGAAGACTCGGAGAAGACAGCCTTCACCACAGACAAAGGGATATATTTCTCCAAGGTTATTCCCTTCGGATTGAAAATGTGGGGGAAACATACCAACATCTTGTGAATAAGATGTTTGAGGCCCAAATACGCAAGACTATGGAGGTATACGTAGATGATATGTTAACAAATAGCTTAAAGGCCTGCACCCACGTGACAGACTTGGAAAAGACATTCGATACCATGGACCTATATGGAATGAAACTCAACCCTGCGAAGTGTGTCTTCGGGGTAGGAGTTGGGAAATTTCTTGATTTCGTTGTCAATCAGAGGGGATTAGAGGCAAACCCTGAGAAAATTAAAGCTTTTCTCGACATGAAGACACCAAGAAGTATCAAGGACGTTCAGAGACTAATGGGAAGAGTAGCTACACTAAACAGATTTATTTCAAGAGCGATGGACAAGTGTCTTCCATTCTTTAAGGTGCTTAGAAAGGCCTTCGAGTGGGATAAAGAGTACGATGAGGCTTTTAATCAGCTCAAGTTCTACCTCGGATCCCCCTTACTCTTATCTCGACCCATAGTAGGAGAGAAATTGTATGTTTATCTAGCAATCTCTAAGTCAGCTATAAGTGCATCCATAGTACGGGAAGACGATGGGGTCCAAAGGCTTGTGTATTTTAACAGTAAGGCCCTTCAAGGGTCTGAACAAAATTATCCTTGGATGAAAAAGTTAGCCTACACCCTGATACATGCTTCTACGAAGATGAAGCCTTACTTTCAAGCCCATTCAATGGTCACCCTCACCGACTCCCCACTAAGATAGGTCCTCCATAAATTAGAGAAGTCGGGTAGATTGATGACATGGGCCATTGAGTTGGGGGAGTATGACCTTACTTATCAGCCTAGGACGGCCATCAAAGGGTAGGCACTTGCATATTTTGTTGCCTAGTTCACATGGGAAGAGGCCAAGGTCGAGAATAATCTAGAGATTGCAGAAGGGTCAAACAGTAACGTCTTCCGAGACCCGAAAGAGGTTATGCCCAAGGGAGCCAGAGATGGAATGGTCGAGAATGAGGAAGACCAGTACCTCTTCAGGTAGGGAATAATGTTAGAAGGTGGTTTCTCATCAGATAAAGACATCTAGAACCTCTTTGTCAATGGGTCCTCTTGCAAAAGGGGGCGGTGCGAGGTTGATACTCTCAGCCCCAGATGGTACTAACGTCGAATATGACCTAAGATTTAACTTCAAGGCATCAAATAACGAGTCAGAATATGAGGCCATGGTAGCAGGCCTCTCGCTGGCAAAGACCCTCAGGGTAAGATGACTCCAGCTTCATAGTGACTCAAGGTTGGTTGTTAATCAAGTATTGGGGGTTTATGAGGACAAGGATGAAAGGATGGCCAAATACCTGAAGAGGGTGAGAACGATACTCGAAGGCTTCAAAGAGGTAAAGATGAAGAGAATACCTCATTAAAATAATAGTCACGCAAATGCACTAGAAAGGTTGGCTTCAGCAACCACGACAAACATCAGAAGAACAGTCTTAGTCGAGATCTTGCCCAAGGCGACTATTGAAGAAGAAGAGGTCAGTAACCCTTACCTCAATTTGAACCTAGGGGACTCATGAATGGACCCCCTTATCAGATATATTAGAGAGGGAGAGATACCAAGATCAAAGTTAAAGAGGAGGAAATTGAGGTACAGAGCTACAAAGTTCTCAATGGTAGGAGACATCCTATATAAGAAGGGATTCCTATTACCTCTCCTCAGATGCGTTCATCCCAGAAAAGTTCCCCACGTCCTACAGGAGGTACACGAAGGTTCTTTCTCCAGTCATATAGGAGGAAGACCTTTGGCCAAGAGGATTATTACGCAAGGATACTGGTGGCCGACCTTGGCCAAGGATGCTGCAGCCTACGTAAAGAGTTGCGATAAATGTCAGAGATTCTCTAATATTCCCCATCAACCTCATCAGCCTATGAAGTCAATCAGTTCCCCTTGGCCATTCGCAGTAGGGGAATGGACTTAGTTGGTCCCCTGCTAAGGGCTGCAAATAATTACCAATTTTTGATAATGGCCATTGATTACTTCTCCAAGTAGGGAGAGGCAGAGCCGATGATCACGATTACAGAGCAGTAGAGCTTCTAATTTATTTAGAAAAACATCATATGCAGACATGGCCTCCCAAATACCCTCATTTCGGACAATAGAACCCAGTTCAAGAATTCCTCCCTAGAAAAATACTGCGAAAGAGTAAGGATAAGGCAATTTTTCTCTTCTCCTGGCAGACCTTAAGCAAAAGGTCAAACCGAAGTCACAAACAAAACGATCCTTTACGAGATCAAGAAGAGGTTAGAATAAGCTAAGGGTAGATGGACTGAAGAGGTTTATGCTATGCTATGGGCCTACAGAACAACGAAGAGGACACCAACGGGGGAGACCCCGTTTATATTGTCACATGGCTCACAGGCCCTCATACCAACAAAGGTGGGACTCCTTACTCATAGGGTTCAAACCTATGACCCTGAGAAGAATGGGGAGGAGAGATGACTCGACCTAGACTTGATTAAAGAGAGAAGGGAAAACGCAGAAATTAGGCAAGCAGCTTACCAGTAGAGAACAACAAAGTTCTACATTCAAAGGGTAAAATCAAGACCCTTAGCGGCGGGAGCCCTAGTGCTGAAGAAGACGTTACAGAAGGCAAACAAGCTTTACCCGAATTGGCATGGTCCTTACAAAGTGGTTGAGGAGGTTCTGCCCGGGACCTACAGGCTAGAAAACCTCGAAGGGGAACCTTTTTCCAATCCTTGGAATGCTGATCATCTAAAAAAGTATTACATATGATGCTGCAAAAGCTATAATGTAAATGTATCATCTTATGAAGAGATTATTAATGAGAAGATCAGTTCCTATGTCAATTCTTGGTTCATTATGCTCGAATGGTAGAATTTGATGAGGATAACATCTTATGTGATGACCTCAGACCTTATAACATCATAATTTGGTGACAAGGTCTGAGGTAGGACATCATACTTGGATGACCTCAAACCCTAACATCATTAATTTGGTGAATAATTATTTATGGGGATAACATATTATGTGATGACCTCATACCTTATAACATCATAATTTGCTGACAAGGTCTAAGGTAGGACATCATACATTGGATGGCCTCAGACTTTATAACATCATAATGTGGTGACAAGGTCTGAGGTAGGCCATCATACTTGGATGACCTCAAACCCTAACATCATTAATTTGGTGAATAATTGTTTATGGGGATAACATCTTATGTGATGACCTCAGACCTTATAACATCATAATTTGTTGGCAAGGTCTGAGGTAGAACATCATACATTGGATGACCTCGGAACTTAGACATCATTAATTTGGTGAATAATTGTTTATGGGGATAACATCTTATGTGATTACCTCAGACCTTATAGCATCATAATTTGGTGACAACGTCTGAGGTAGGACATCATGCATTGGATGACCTCAGACCTTAGACATCATTAATTTGGTGAATAATTGTTTATGGGGATAACATCTTATGTGATGACCTCAGACCTTATAACATCATAATTTGGTGGCAAGGTCTGAGGTAGGACATCATACATTGGATGACCTCAGACCTTAAACATCATTAATTTGGTGAATAATTATTTATGGGGATAACATCTTATGTGATGACCTCAGACCTTATAAGATCATAGTTTGGTGATAAGGTCTGAGGTAGTACATCATACATTGGATGACCTCAGACCTTAGACATCATTAATTTAGTGAAAAATTATTTATGGGGATAACATCTTATGTGATGACCTTAGACCTTATAACATCATAATTTGGTGACAAGGTCTGAGGTAGGACATTATACTTGGATGACCTCAGACCTTAGACATCATTAACTTGATGAATAATTATTTATGGGGATAACATCTTAGTGATGACCTAAGACTTTATAACATCATAATTGGTGACAAGGTCTGAGGAAATACATCATACTTGGATGACCTCAGACCTTAGATGGTTATATTGAGACTTCAGATATAGAAAATCATTCGATAAACATTCAGCAATTAAAGAAATAAAGCCCTCCTCAGAGGCTGATATAGACTAAAGTTGAGAATTATAAACTACAAGATAGCAAAGTTTGTCATCAGAGGTTACAGTTCATAAAAACTAAAATTACAAAAAGCTCCACAAAAAAGTTAAGTGTGCGTAGCCTCAGGGTTAGTGTCCATGCCTCCGTCTTCCTGGTTGAGGGTTGTCACTTCCACCCCATCGTCCTTAGCGCCAACATCTTCAGTTCTGGTGTCGTCTTGGGGGGTAGTCTCGGTAGGTGTAGCACCTCCCTCCTCCTCTACCTCTTGCAAGGCCTGAGCAAACCGATAATCTATATAACCCAAACCGATGAAGTCAGAGGCTGCGAGGCTCCCTGTTCCTTCTCCTTCATGGAAGCCCATTTGCCATTGGCCTTCACACCCCTCTCCAGGTATTCAAAGCCGAAGCTCACAAACTCGTCAGAGACCTTATACTCCTCCAAGATCTTCTCGGAGGCATCATCTAAGGCATCCTTCATAGCCACGTTGACCTTAAGTTGGAGGGAGTCAGCCTGAGTCTTTATGGCAGTGCTATGATCCTTCTTCACCTTGTCCATGTCCTTCTCTAACCTCTTCACATTGGCATCAAACTTCTCCAAAGAGGCATTCAGATGCTCCACTTTTGTATTTAAAGCGGCCTCAGTCTTCTCGGCCTCTTGTCCCTTCTCAATCAAAGGAAATTTCCCCAAGGTCCAGTTAACAAAATGGTGCATAGTGAGAAGTCTATGTAGAACATGTGCATAGATGTCAGTCTATGATCCGATGATACACTTGAATATAATACAGCAGCAAAAGCAAAAGTTTAAGGTCTTACTTGGATAGAACGATGGAGGGAGAATTCAACCAACAAAGGCCTATCCAGAGAGCGACAGAAGCACTTATTAGAGTCGGTCATGGCATCACCGATGGCATCCAGATCCTTCAGACTATGGCCGAAGAGACTATCACTAATCTTCAGTTGATCAAAGCGAGCAATCAATGCATCCTTAAAAGAAATGGGGATGGCATGATCCCCCTTTTGGTTTTTCTTCTTCTTCCTCTGATCTTCAGGGGCAGGGTCGACAGGTTTCCTCTTCATGGAGGCCTCAACCCTTGAGGTGGTTAGAGGGGGAGGAGGTGTATTAAGGCCTGCCTTCTTCACCATCTTCGTGAGACTAGGGGATGCCATCTCCTAAAGGTCGTCGAAAATCCCTTTTGGGCGCTCTGCAAAACAGAAAGGTCTGAGTTAGAAAATCAGAGATGCATAAACTCAGAGGTATAACTTGTTGAAAAAATAAAGCAACTTACGAAGCTCAGTCAAAAGACTCCCCCCAAGACTAGACTCGGAGAGATAGTAAGGAGTCATCAAATGCTCGTACTTGACTAGCAGACCATTCTCTCCCTGATCCTGAAGGTCTTTAACCTTCTGAAGATTATTTTGGCTTAGCCCAGGGTCGGACCTAGTAACCATTATCACCTTTACCCATCTCAGGGGTATTCTCGGCTCTAGGGAGGAAGAGGGGGCTCAGGGACCAAATTACCATGGTCCTGACAGAAAGAAGTAGCGTGGCTTCTAATTATGGTTTGAGATTTAGGTAACCTGCAGCATCTTTTTATTTGACTTCCAATCTAAAAAATGGTAATAGCTCGGATGATTCCTGGCAGATGAGGGGACGTAGCACCCTGTGAAGAGTTGGACGAGAAGGTCTGAGTGATGGACTGCCCTTCATAAGATAATAGCTCCAATTATCACCCTACAGGTATTGGGTGACAACTGGGAAGGAGCCAAGTTAATGTAGGACAGTATTGCCCTGATGATGGGATGAATGGGCAGACAAAATCCTAACTTGAACATCTGCTCGTACAAGCAGATCTCACCGTCTCAGCTATCGAAAGCTTTATCTTCCCTCAGAGGTCTCCTGAGTTTTATGGAAGGACTTATAGAATATAGATGTCTAAAGGCCAAAAGGTCGACCTCGCTGACAGTGCTCTCTATCTCGATCGCCTCAGAGGTGTCAACATCACTCTCAGTACCATCATCATCATCTGATTCAACGTCGTCCCGAGCAGACGATGGGGCACCACTTAGGAACCTCTGAGCAAACTCAGCCCCTATGATGATCGACAGGGGAATGGATTCAAGGATTGGTGGAACAGCAATGCTAGGTCCTACAATCTCAACGTCGGAGGAAGAGTACAATGTGCTTGAACTCTTGTGAGATAAGTCCCGACTATAAACCTTGGCTTGATGAGGGACCTGATCTTGCTTAATGAAAAAGTCCATGGCCTCTTGAAAGGAGTCCACAGACATAGGGCTTGAGGCAGATGACTCAGACTCAGACATGGGAATAGGATCAACTGGGACCTCTGCTGAGTTACCTAGTTCGGCTGGCTCAAGGTATACGACCATCAAAGGGGGTGGAAAAATAGGTCTGAGGTGAAATGCCTCTGCCCTACGAGCTTCCTCTTTTCCTCGATCTATTTATCTAATTTTGTCTAAGGTCCCTAAGAGAGGGGAACTCCTCCAAGAGTTGATAGAGGGGTCTGAGCATATGGGGATGACCCTACACTTGCGACACTAAATCCTAAACAAACAGGATTGGCAATTTTGTCTAAGGATTAAACTGGGTTTTTAAACAAGAACAGGCAAGAACAAGATCTACCAGAAAAATCAAAAAGTTGCTGGAAAACCTTAAAGAACTCACCGAAAAATGAAAAAAGAAGAATTAAAGGTTGAAAGGGAGTGCAGAAAAGAGAAAAGAGGGTACCTGAAAGAAACCTTGGCAATGGAGAAGACGATTGGGGGAGAGAAGACCCTTGAGAAGTCCAACTTAGCTCTGGTAGAGGGAGAGAATTACAGAGAAAACCAAAAAGTGAGGAAACGAAGAAATGAAGGAGAAAAATAGGAAATGAGGGTTTAACCCTCAAACAGCCCCACACGCTTCCCAAGGCCTATCATTGCCTTGGGAGCCCAAAAGACTGACATCATTAAGCTTGCCTGGCATGCCACCTACTTCAGCTATTAACAAGTGTCAAAGGAATGTTGGCAAAAAGAAGAAAAACCTCGGAGTTGCAAACCCCATAGTCACTTATTCCCCACATGTAATTAAGGGCTAGGGGTGATTGATATGCCATATATGTACCTAACTGCTTAGAGACGTAAACCTCGGCCAGGGAGATGGCCGAGGTCAGAAGGACCTTAGATTGGCCCCCAACAGTCTCGTCCTAAGCAAGGTCGACCACGACCGACGTTACTAGTTACCGCAGCAGGAGAGGTCTTCATGATCTACAGAGGCAAATATTCATCAGGTCAGCTAAGGTTGGCAACCTTGTTTGGTCGCAAGCCGAGGTTGCAAGGGCCACTCCATCATCGTAACCAATTTCGGCTGGGAACCAGCCGACGTTCCTTCTACTCCACCATCAATGCGGCCAGGATGATGTTATAGCTCCACCTGCCTTACCTCGGCTCTCCCATCGAGCCAAGGTCACCACTGATTATGTAGTTGCCCGATCACACTAACCTCGTCCCCTTCCAGGCTGAGGTTGAGTGCAATCACAGATGGAAGAGTCTTCATCAGCACATGTAAGGTTGGGAACACATGTACACAATTAGTTATAACCGAATCATTCCCCTCACGTGAGGGAATATTGAGGTCATCATTATCTACATAAGATCAGCCAGGTGTCATTATCATATTTGTTCGATCCTCATGCACATGCTCATTGCATGCTTGGGGGGTACATTACACGTCCCAAGCACTATACATAGAGGTCATCCTCTACCTTGTAAAGGATAACAAAATTGGCAACCCTATCTGAAACTCTGTCCAAATATAAAGTAGAGAGAGAAAGCTTGAGATATTGTATACATGGCCATTAGTGCCCTCATATAGTGATATTAATCACACACACTAGCACAGTGGATGTAGGCCTGATTGGCTGAACCACTTATATTCAAGTCCTTTTCTCCTCACCACAATCTCTTATATATATATATTTAGTATACTCTTATGCTGGCATTGTTATCACTAGATTGAGCTTACAAACACCTTGACTGGTGGTGCTATTTCCAGCATCATCAGTAGGTATACTATTATATGTGATAGTATATATATATATATATATATATATATATATATGCGTGCTTTATAGATATTGGCATGATTGAAATTTATAGGAATATATACCCCTCTAGTGCTATCATAGGAGGTTGGGCGATGCTGGTGAATCCTTTGGCTTGAGGAGCAGTGAAAGTATAGTTTCTGGGTCATATCGTTCATGATTTTTATTGTGTGATTTATTTTCGAGGTGAGACGTCTTGAGTATGATTCGGTCTCACTCTCTGGGAAATATGACCGCCTCCACTATGTTTGCGATATTTTTCCTAAGCTCAGTGTGAGTTAGTCCGACTCATGCTAATCGTGTTTGAGTGAGCATTCCTGGGATGATAGCATTTTGGAGAAAGCATTCGATTAGTTATTACTCGAAAATGGATGGTTATTATACGCGACATGTGTGTGAATGTTGTAGTGTACTAGTACGTATATAATATGAGTAGATAATTATATTCGAGATAAATACATAATTGTAAATGTATTTCTTATATAACTAGGGTGAAAGTTATATGATTTAATAAGGTGATTTCTTATATAACTAGGGTTAAAGTTATATGATTTCAAAAGGTGTTGCCTACATAATTCGTGTAAATGTTATATGATTTTATATAGTCAAAACGGTTAATAATTTAATGATAAGATAACTTAATAACCAAAGTACGAATACTCGGGTTAGAGTAGTGTGGTATAAAGAGGTGTGATACGGCTAGTTAGGCGGGGTAGCTGAACTAGGAAGGTCAGCCGACAAGTTTTAGGTGTGCACATTAGATGAGGGGTGAGTGATACCTCAAGAGAGTGCGACACTAGCTTAAATATGAAGAGTGTGCACGCATATTTAACTATTGCAATTTAACTTCTTGGTATATATTTTTTTAAATGTTTTACTTGGGGTCTAACCCATGTCAAAATATTTTCCAAAACCTTTTAGGTGTCCTACCACAGGGACGCCTCGTTTGAGGATTCTATCCAGGGATACGCAGTTGCAGCTCATGTGGAACTTGCAGGACCTTATTATAGACACTTTATTCATTCATTCCTAGTGTAGGGACTTCACTTCAGTACTCATTTGGGTGTGTCTCCATCAGATTTAGTATTTAGTTATTTATTCGACCTTATATATCATGTTATTATTTTAGTTTACTGTTGTATTTTCTTGTTTAACCGATAGTTGATTCGGTTATCTTTATTTATATTATTCACCTGTGTTGGATTCAAGTATTAGTGAGTTGATGGTTTAATTATTATTTATATCCTCATGCTTTTATTTAATGAAAGATGAAATTCGGCACCGGTCTAATTAAATTAATAGGTGGTAAGTATCTTTAAAAAGGTTTTCAACAGTGATTCTAAGAATAACCCATATGATACCAACATTTTATTTTGATCACGGGCTGGCCACCTGGTATTTTAGTAGGTGGGGTGTCACCGTTCATTAAGATGTCAGACTTTTTTGGGCATTGTTTTTCGTTGAGTTTTCATTTCCTTCTTTAGTTGCTGCTTGTAGTCGACATTTGATCCATATTTGTGTTTTCATTTACCAATATTGAATCCAATATTGTTTTAACATGGTTTGTGTTGTGTGTTAAGGAGATTATGTATTTATGTACATCAAATGAAGAATTCTAATTAACCATCTTCCATTTCAATTTTCTAGAAGACGATAAATTTTCAACTATGGAATAATATTTCCATGGAATCATGAATTCCACATACACTTGATTGTTATCATGTTGGTTTTTATTATAACTTCTCACAATCAATTATAAAACAAGTACATAATGATACAAAAGGTGGATCGCCTTAGATTAATATAAACAAATTTCAGTTGGAGATAAGAAAAAAGGTTCATTGTACACACCTTGAGGCATAAGGATTGATAGGTTAGAATTTAGAAAAAAAAAATGATACAATGAGGTTTGTAATGTTGTTTATATTTTTTCAATGTTATATGCATCTTTAATGTTAAACAATGTTGATAATATACAACTTTTTGTTTCTATAGGGAACGGAATGGGAGTTGTTTCATTCCTAAGATTAAGTGGAAGAAGCTTCATGTAATAGTCATTCCAACTTTGTATAACTTGTTTTATTTACAATATTTATATATCATATTCTTTTAATCGTTTTTAGTATGATTTTTCAAACTGCCTACGCATTGCATGGGGTTGAAATCTAGTTTATAATTTTTTTTATTCTATGCTGCTAATTAGTATTCTGAAACGAGCATTTGAAATTTATTTTCTTATAATAGTTCACATCTAAACTATTTTGTAGATTATTCAACTACATAACCTATTTTTTTTATTTTCGTTAAGGATTTATAACTTTCTTGTATATGTTTAATCTATGAGTAATTTTCATGGGAACATTAATGTGTGTATGTAAATTGATTAAGAAATGTATCGCGGTTTAGTGATCCTCCTAAATCAGTTGGAAATTTCTTTGTTGGGTTGTTTAAACAAATATTAAATTGTGTTACCTATTTTAGAATTGGAATATTATCAGATCAAACATCTCTAAGGTTGAACCAAAATTATTACAGTTCCAATGTTGTATGAACTAATATTGATCTTGTTCTTGTAACACGTAATGTATGAACAAATTATTTCTTTTTCCATTTCCAAATGCAATGATTTAGGTATTCTCGCAAACAAGTATTTTGGGGGAAGAAAATAAGATTAATATCCTTTATATTTAACTAAACTTCCATTATTCATTCCATTCACGTAAAACATGACTAATTTCTAAGTCGGCTTATTCGTGAGCTATGTATACTTGATTTTATTTAGGGATTCGACACGTCACTTGTGACAGCCAGGTAGTAGTCTTTCAATTGAAGATACATTTGGAGATTTTATGTGAAAAAATTATTTTGAATTTGTTTTAAGGTATAAAGGACATATGATCGAGTTGTAGTTAAGTTCGTGGACTTGACAAATCATCAATTTAACATCAAACTATTATGATGAAGATCTCAATGTGGTCCATTATAGTTGATAATTAGAATCATTAGATTAAATCGACTAAACTTATTTGGGTGTAATGAATGTTGGTTGTTATACAGATGAAGAAATTAACAAAGGAAGAATTTGTGCATATACTTCATAATCAAAGCACCAGATTCTCTAGACAAAGTTCTAAATTCAGGGGAGTTACATTGCATAAATTCATAAATGGGAAGCTCAAATGGGATAATTTCTTAAGAAGAAGTAATATCCCACTAAGTTGTTCTTTCTAATTATGAATTTGGTTATGGGCCTCATTAGTTTTGACTTACTTCACTTTCCTGTAGTATGCCTTTGACCCTAAAAAGTGTCTAAAAATTTGTTGTGACACTATTTCATCACTTTTAATGACCCTTTTAGAGATAGGAGTGACAATTTTAAAAACAACATAAAAACGTAAAAGAAAACGAAACAATATTTATCCAAAATTGAAATGCTATATCATGTTCATGCCGGGTCCTTTTGACAGGAAGTTGTGTTGTGTTAATGCCAAAATTATGAGTCACATTAGTCGTGTTGTCATGTCCTGTCGTGCTAATCGTATTTTTATTTGGTTTATCGTGTATATATATGTTAATTCACTGTAAAATTTATGAAATTGTGTTAGTCATATTGTGTCAAGTTCTATGCGGGTCATGCTCGTGTGAGATAAAAAACAAAGTCGTGTCGTGTGTTTGTGTCAAAAATCCCTTGTCATGGTATCATGTCCACCCATGACCCAATCCAAAAGCACGAATTGCTACCCCTTGTCAAAAGTATATTATTCAAGATTTGTTAGTCAATGTGATATAGGAAAAAATAAATTGGGCCAATGTCCAAATTTTATTGTGATAATTGAACTAATTGTGGTTCACGGATAATTTGAGAAGAATATAGGCCCCGTGGGTCGGTGAATATTTATGTTCATTAGATTAATTTATGTTATCATTTGTGAATTGTGTTGTTTTTATAGAGTTTCAATGTTAAAACAAGTTCTTTTACGAATAAACAAAGGAAAGTTTGCCGAAATTTTCTTAAAATAAGAAGTGATTTAAAACTAGTTAACATGATGATATACAGATTACTATAGTTGAATATTATGTTAAATTATGTTTATTTTCTCTTCCAAGAGCCTGGACAACATTTAGTTCAATATGGATATCATTTGTAATAGGTGTTGGTCGGATATATAACTTTATTAACAAATGCCACCACTTCTATTTTGCCCTTTTATAAGTTAGATGATTATTTTTTGCTTTTATTGTATTTTTTAAGTAGTTATTTGATATTTTGGGAATGATTGTAGTCTGAATCATATATCTTAAGTTCTAGGTTGGTAATATTACTTTTTGGAGATGTTATTTTGGGAACCTTGAAAATCAATGAATCAATTTTCAAAGCTTCGTTCATATTTTGTTCAAGATATTTATTTATCATAACTCATACATTTGTTGATATTAAGGCTGATATTGAATGAACTTTGGAAAAACATATTTAAACATGGAATCCACATAATGGGATAGCTTTAAAATATGGACATACACACAAGTATAAACATTTTTAGCACGGCCGATATCTTTTGGGACAACTAGAATCGTCACTAAAATCCAATACCATAATAAAAAAAAATGGGACAATTTTGGTTTCAAAATTTAATGGACTATTATTACCATCCCAAATAATAGTATTTGGGGAGGCTAAACTTCCGTCCTTAAAAACTGAACCTTTGATAAATGTCCCATAATAATTTTAAGGACGGCTAAAATTGTCCCTAATATATTTGGAGCTCCTATCAATTGTAACCATACCTTGTTATCCCTAGAACCATCCCCGAAGACTTTTCGGGATGGATTTATATTAGAGACGGGAAACACCCGACCCTAAAAGTTAGTTTTTTATAGTGAGTAATCCTCCCAAAGAGTTTAAATCGAAAGAGGGGAAGGTAGTCTTGGAGATATAAATGGATGAAGATGAGAATTCACTGGTAGACAACCTTGATTTGTTTGTATCTTCTTTCGATCTCATATATGGGTACTAAGAGAAGATAAGAAATATGACCAATCAGATTAAGTAAAGGCTGGGTGAATGGAGAACTAATAAATAAAATATTGGTAGATATCAAATTTGTTCTTAACATAATTCCATACTTGATAATTTCTCGAATAAATAAACAAAATTCTAAATTAGTTCAGACTCGAATCATAATATCTAGTTTTGCTGGAGATAAAAGGAGGGAAAATGTGTATTACCAATAGATATTAAAGTGGGCATAAAAAATTGAAATTGATTTCTTTATCATTGATGGTAAACCAAACTTTAATGCTTTACTTGGTAGATATTGGATCCATTCTAATAAATTTATCCCTTCTTCCATTCATCAAAAACTATTGTTATTGAAGGAAGACGAGAATGTGGAGGAGGTGGAACACTTTTTCATTCCATACCATCTCTAAGTGTGATAAAGTTGAACTCTACCAAGAAAATATGGGGTCTATTAAGGTGGACGCATTAAAACCCTAGGCCTCAGAAGGGGAAGTATCATATAAAGTTTGGGATGAACTTGCCTTTGGTAGTCCGGGACCAAACGAAACAAAAAAAAAAGTTGATTAATGGGTATCACAGCTATTGATTTAGAAAAGGATAATGAAAAATTGGACATTGTGTTGTATAAACTTAGAGATCTAGATCTGAATTCCAAAATCGATGAATAAAGGACCATAAATTGCGCCGAGTATGTATTTGAAGAATATAGAGAGGATGAAACACCTTAAGATAATGGAAATCTAGAAATTTCACCACTAGAATATGAAAAGGTCATGGTGAACCAATCAGGTCCTTTCTTAGAGGTGAATTTAGGAACCGGAGAAAATAAAACGGTGATGCATATTATTGCAAACCTGAGCACAGGATACAAATAATGGGTTGTGGAACTTTTACATCAGTATAAGGAATATTTTTCTTTGGAATATGATGATTTGCCTGGTTTACAAATGAAATTTTTGGAGCATAGACTTCTAATCAATAAAGGATACAATCCTATTAAAGAACTACACGATAGATGGCTCCAGAAGTCATACTCAAAATAAAATAGAAAATTAAAATTCTATTGGAGGATAGATTCATTAGAACTGCCAAGTATGTTGAATGAATCTTTAATATAGTTCCAACGTATTAAGAAAAATGGTAGGCTAAGAGAGTACATTGACTTTAGAAACTTAAATGCAAAGGTTTTCAAAGGATGAATCTCCAATGCTAGTGGTAGACCTATTGATTGATAGATATGTTGGTCACATTATCATGTCAATGATAGATGGACACTCAGGATTCAACCAGATATGCATAGCTGAGGAAAATGTGAATAACACTGCTTTTAGATAACCTAGTAATTAAAATACCATTTGGATTAATGAATATAGGGGCGACTAACTAAAGAGGAATGTATACCATTTTCCATGGCATAATTGGCATTTTTTTGGACTATTATATTGATGAAATAATTGTCTATTCAAAATTAATGATCGATCATATAATACACCTACAAAATTTCTTCAAATGGATAAGATTTATCAACTTCAAATGAATCCTTTGAAATGTGCCTTTGGAGTTTCTGCAGGGAATTTCCTGTTGGGATTTTATTCTTAAAACTATATATTATGTTCACTTTTAAGTAAATGTGTGTCAGTCCTGTTTTAAATAAGAATCATGTTTGCGAGAATACCTTATTTTGGTTTAAATATATCATAGACATGTCCGTCAATAGAGCTCGGTAGGAATTCTAGTGACTAGGATTCGAGTTGATCATAAGGAGATCAGAATTTTAGTCCTAGCACTATTGAAATGTTCACAATATAGATATGGAGTTGGCATACTATCGAAATACTTGCAATGCAATCCTCACAGTTTATCTCAAACTAAGAGAACCTGTAATGGTTCGCTAACTTGTATGATAGTTCAATTGAGAATTATGATCGGTACATTCTAGGAATGTATTGAACATGGACACTCGTGAGGTTGAGAATAAGGGTTTTTGTTGATTAGATTAAGGCAATCTTACACTATTTGAAAAAGGTGCATATTAATACCTAGAATTAGAGGATTGGGATGCATGCACAAATGTCACTTTGATTGCTATGGGTGCGACTTGATTTATATTGGGTCTAATTATCCTCATACATTTGGTGACAGTTGTGTGAGTAGGTCTCAGTTTATAATTTAGAGGAGTCCACATCTAAGGGATATCTTGGACGTTGATACTACTTTGATAGACATATATTTTTGTTTCCACCAATAATGTCCAGTCGGTGGATTATTTTATAATTATGGCGGAGTAGCAAATAAGTTAAGTCTGAGAATAAAGGAATCGATTAAATTTCGTCAAAATCGAATAGCATTAAATTGATTTGACCAAGCGAATATCAAGCACTTAACATGGGGAATCATATTGTGTACCATAAACAACTTTGCAAACAAGAGCGCTTTATTCTGTGTGAGGTAGACATAATTAAATTGGAGTGACGTTGTGATGATTTGATGAAACTAATTGCGATTAAATAAAGAAAGTAAATAATTATGGTAATTTTAATTGAAATTTTTGAGTATTTATTTGGATGTCAATTTAATTATTTGTCTTGGGTCCCTGGTATAGTCCATTGCCCAAGTAGTTGGTCTAAAACTCTCTAAAAGCCCAATTTGACTAAATCCCATAGCCCATACCAATATATATTGTTGTAAGATATGGTTTTAGGTTAACGATCCATTATGGAGGGTTATAAAGGGAGAGAAAAAAATACTACTCACATTTTTATGAACGAATGAGGCGAGAAAAGGTCAATTCTCATATATTTCACCACAGTGTCACCTCTATGACGGCCCACACATAAGGCTTACTTTGAGTGAATCATATGCTGGAAGATTAGTGGCATTCAGATCTTTCTAACAATATTTTTGGTGACCTTGGATGACAATACATACTTTATCTTCTTCAACCTTTGTCTCCTCATACGAATCACTAGATGATTCTCCCTGGTATTGTATTCTTAAAACCCTAGGTTTAATATTTAAACCTAGTTATTTTTTTAAATGCATGATTAATCAAAGATCTTCCAGGATGAAAATTTTCATGTTGTAAAAGTCAATCCCAAGTTGTTTTACTCAACAATTGGTATCGGATCCCTAGTTGGGATTGACCGTGTATTAAAATATTCCATGTTGTCCACCATGAAACACATGTTTTGGCATGTTGTATGATTATAAACTCTTGTGTATGGCATCGTACTAACAAGGTTTTGTAGAGATCATAAGTTTACATCCCTTCCATTATGGTTACATATGTTTATTTTATATGAATGGATCCTATAGTGGTTTATCCGTAGTTATATTTTAATCCTAAATTTGATATGGTTGTAATAATTACTTTTTAAAATTATTTCATTATCGATGTATTTATAGGTGATTTGGAGGGGATTTAATATTTCTTTACACATAATCATATATTTTTATGGATTTGGAAGTTGGACAACGTTTCGTGAAGTTTCATGAAGATCCCAAGAAGTTTTTTTCATGGTTTTATGAAGTTGGGACGATGTTTTCAACACATGAGTTCCGGATCTATGCGGACCATATTCGTACCGATCCGGAGGAGGAATCAGATTGATACGAACCCAAATGGGATTGATCCGATGAGGTTGGTTATTTTTTTGACAGGTTTTCACGGTGGTTCTTCCTCCTTTATGCTTCCATACCTAAGAGTATTATTTCCAAAAGTTTAATGCATGGAGAACTCTATGATTCAAAGATGTTTACTTCAAGAAGGATTCTTATCCATAAATAAGGCTGATTCGAGTGGGTTATTTGTCCTTCAAGACTTCTACACGAAGAAGGATTTTTTGCCATGATGGATGAGGCCATTTTTGGCCTTATTATTTTAATTCTTTATGTAATTATTTTATATTTGTATATATGTCCCTTTATTATTATGTTGCATTATTTGGCACATTAGTTGGATTAATTAGGGGCACCCATTTTGTGGGCAATATGGATTTCATTTTAAGATCGACCTAAGCCAAGTCTTTTTGTAAAATATATTTTATTTAATCTTTTCAAAATAGAATTAAATCAGGGTAATTAATTTTAAGGTATAAATTAAAATTTGATCTCCAGGTTTTATTTTAATTTAATAATAGTTTATTCAAAAATTTCAAATAATGAGACCGGGAGAATTAATTTGTATAAGTAAATTAAAAATTACCAAGCATTTAATTCGGGCTTTTAGAACTGAATGAATAGTTTTTCAAAACCCTTGGTTTTAAAATACATAATCTCCACAGTCTCTATCGACATTTTAAAATTTTGATGTGATTAATTCCTCATGTCTTCTTGATCTGTCCCCCCATCGGATTGGTTTAATCACGGTATCATAGAAGCTTTAAAATTCTTATGTAATAGTTTATTGAAATTAAATGTGAGTGAGTTCGGTCTCCTATTGAGGAAGTCATACATGAAAGAACTAATTTTTTCAATAAATGAAATGATAGTATATATGTAAACACAACTTTTAATATCCTCCTCATCGGAATAAGTTGGAATGAATATATGATTTAGAAATGAATTCAACTTTATTTCGTTGGTATTAATCTAATAATTTTAATTGGAATAAGTTGCAAGGACTAAAAATGTAATTTGACATGGTTTTAACTTAATTGCGCAATAAAATTATTTTACCCATAATTACCATTAATATTTTTAAATTACGATGTGATTAGTTCCTCGTGTCAGCTTGATCTGGCCTCCCTTCCACCATAGGATTATTTGAATCACAGAATAATGACATCTTAAAATATACGGTAAATATTTTAAATTAAGTGTTACATCTGTTCGGTCCCCCAGTGGGGGAAGTTCTATATGAACATATTAATTTTAAAGAATTGCCCGATGGAAATTTTTTAAAACCTATGTTGGTTGATGACGCTCAAGTAAGAATCATGTGCATAAAATGATCACCATAATTGGTTGGACTAAGGATTCTTTGGATTAGACATGGTGGAAAAATCAATACTATTTTGTAATTTAAGAGTGAGTATCACTACAAAAAAAAGTAGTTTTTGAGACAGTGGCCAAACAGTCCCAAAAGATGGTTTATCCATCTCAAATACTTTTCAGGACACTATTTGGAACAGCTAGAGGTTTTTTTTACAGGGGTTATAAATACTTTTTTTGATGCCATTGCCGTCTCAAAAGAATTTTTTGAGACGGGAACAAATCCATCTCAAAAGCTCACCATTTTATATAACCCCTTTGAGACGGCAAGAGAGCTGTCCCAAAAGAGTTCTTTTGAGACGGAAATTAATATGTCTCAAAAGGTTACTATTTTAGGAGATCTTTTTTAGACGACGACATAGGCGTATTTAATATATTTTTTTAGACAGTTTTAACCATCCCAAAGGGGTTAAGGGGTCTTAAAATTTTGGCACCAATATATTTTGGACAAAAAAATCTATCGCTAAATTTAATATATAATTTAATTACATTTGAGACAACACAACACAACGAATAATCATAAAATATAATACATAACATGATTTCCAACAAACAAAACGAACTATTTTCATTCAACAATAGTTACGAGTTCTTACAAACATCTTCAAATATTCATCACAACAAAAATATTAACACTAAGTTCAAATATTCGACTTGACAACAAAATACATTAATTTCTTATTCTCCAAAGCACAAAATGATTTTATCAAAGTAATCCCGAAATCTTAAACCGTACAACCTCCAAAATCACTAATTATCATTGCCTGTTCTGCAAAAATTGCTACCTGCAAAAAGAAAAAATTGGTGTCAATTATATCAAAGTTGATATCTGACTCATCAATAATACATTGTGCAATGAATCAACACAGTATATTCTCATCATAAACAATATAACTTTTAAACTATGATATCTTTTTAATAAATATTTAACAACTAATATTTTTTTTAAAATCGACAGAGTCCCCTCTGTTTATTCATGAAAACCACAGGTAGGCAGCCTATTTCAAACATTAAAATTGATTCAAAGAATACTAACAAATTCTCAACACCACCATATCATATTTTCACCACCACCATTGAAAATTTAACTTTGAAAGAGAGAATTCTCCACTGACAACTAAACAACTATGACAACCCTACAATGACCAACAACTACTATTTCAAAAAAAATTGACAGAATGTCCTTTGTTTATTCATGAATACCAACCTATTTATAGGTTATAATTCACTCAAACATCTCAACAATCAATTTCCACAACACAGTAATATGTAACTTTAAAATGGAGAATTTCCCATTTTAAATAGTATGAGCTACATCAATCTCATAATAATAAAGATGTATTATGACGTAGTCCGTATGAGTCGTTGAGATTCTGGAAGCATGGTGTGGAACAATACTAAGAAATAAACTTTGCATTTTGCTTGTCATGTCAGTCTGCATCTGTAGTACAGATTGTTGGTTACTAATTTTTAATTATCCGAGCTCCTGGTGATGTTGAGCATCTCTATCTTCAATGTCTTGCTAATGTCGAACATCCCACTCATCAGTGCCTTTCAAGCATTACCTATCAAATAAAAATACGTCAAAATTAATGAATCTAACTAATTAAACATATAACTTTGATGAACAACGGTATATTTAGTTTATATGCATACTGCACTATTTCGTTTCACAGAGAGAGATTGTTGACAAATTTATCAAACTAAAAGGTAACTTTGTGGTATTTAACAAATTTAGGATTTGCACTTTAATTTTTGGCGATGATTTTCGGCAAACTTTAGTTTTGAAGAAAATTTAAGGTAAATTGAGAGAGTAAATAAATCTTGGACATAGTCAATTACCTAATAATGTTAATATATGGCTCCCACCAGTTGCAACTACGCAAATTATTACTACTGCATTCAATGCTGCCAAACACGACAATGTCGAAAGAGGTTCATCGCCAAATGAGGTTCATCGTGCATTCAACTAATGATGTAGAAACCAAACCACAAAAAATTAAAAGATGAATATAATTGAGGGATATGTTGTTGAACAAAGAAAATTTTCTGTTTTTGGAAATCAGTCAAACTAGATGAAATAAATAAAACCCAAATCATGCCAGTTTTTCATACAAAAAACCATGACGTATATGTATTCATAATAAATTCAAGCATCCCCCCCCCCCCCCCCCCCAACCACCACCACACACACACCCCACCCCACACACAAAAAAAACTATCTAGGATGTAATTATTTAATTGGGGACATCAAAACGTTAAAGATACTGTGAAAAAAACTCTTTTATCTCTCTCTTGAGTTACACTATTGTTATATAACTAGTTATTTAACAGAGTTATATAACAAATTTATATGACAGTTATATAACTCTGTTGTATAACTTTGTTATATAGTTGTTACATAACAGTTATAAAACTCTGTTATATAACTAGTTATATGAAAGAGTTATAGTTGTTACATAACAGTTATAAAACTCTGTTATATAACTAGTTATATAAAAGAGTTATATATCAAATTTATATAATTGTTATATAACTTTGTTATATAGCTGTTATATAACAGAGTTATATAACAAAGTTATATAACTGTGATAGTTCACCTGTAGCAAACAGTTTAATGAGAAAAGTAAATGAGAAAGTTTAACTAATGTAAAACACAAATTATTGAAACGATCCAACTTTATAACAACAACTAATATATTGGTAAAAAATGAACCATAAGAATTCAAATTCATTTCAAGATGGGACTTTTTTAAAACAAAAATTCTAGGCCGACTCTTATTTTAGACTATGAGCTTGACGTTCCCACTATCATTTGGTTTGACATCAAATTGTGAGAGAAACCCATTGGAGAAGTAAGAATTCACCACGTTGGTGTAGGCCTCAAATATTGTATGAAGTGAAGGCAGTTAGTAACACAAAAAGAGATTGCTTCTTAAGTGAATTTGGCCTGCCACACTTGAACAAGTAAATTTCAACCGATAAAATTATGAATAACTCAAATCGAAGAAGACGAAAACGAAAAAAACTCAAAAAACAAATATGAAAAAGGCCACAAACTATCTTCAGCAATCCTGTTAAACCACCAAAAAAATCTTTTGAAGACAAACACGTAATGAATCAAACTCCAAGTCCATAATTACTATCGATTCCTCTCCCATACCTAGATCTCCTCACACCCAAGAGTTTTTTTGTTTTTAATCCATGATCTATATGTTTAGTTCGAATTTCTTATTGCTCATTCAATGAATGAAACTAAACTAAATTAGTTCTTTTTTTATCCCAATTGAAGATCGGTTTGTATATGTGATATACGAAAGTTTTTGCATTCTGAGTTTACTATATAATCTTAAACATAAAACTTTAATTTCATTTTTAAGTTTAATTGGCAAAAACATACCTCGCAAAGCTATTCAGAAAGGAAATATCTCTCTTCATTCATATTTAGATGAATTAGATATGGTAACTCATTTTCATTCTGAAATATATTTAGAACTCTTATAGTTAAAATAACTATAAGAGTATTTGGTGGTTATAAATGATAGGAACGATTTAGAGTTTTTTGTGCACGGGAAGGTTTGTTATAGGATTAGTAATGGCCTATGAGGTTAAGAAACACTATTAATAGTAGCCTATCATCACATCATCCAAAAATAGGGGAGGTTTGTTACATATTTACAGTTACGATAATACGTCTCATATTTAACCTCGAGATTTGTTATAGGATTTGGAGTCTTTAGCAGGGGAGCTTTGTTATAGATTTGGAGAATCCCTTGGGTTGCCTTTTGGGATATTCTAATTACTCTGAATTTTAGTCCAGCTATATACAGAGGGGAAAAAGGTTCTAGCATTGGAAAAATGACGTTTGCCCAGGGGTGGCCAATTAGTTTTGTCGACTGGCAGGCCTTGTCTCGAGTAGTTTTCTAATCTACTTATCTATTTTTGACTTCTTATCAAAGTTGCTTAGATGTTGGTTAATATGAGACGTATTATGGTAAGGATGTGGTATGGGGAAGGGTCAGGTTCGCTTTGTCAATTGGGAGGCTGCATTTAGTCCTAATGACAAATGTGGTTAGGTTATAAGTAATTTGTTAATGTTTAACATGGAATTGATAGTTAACGGATACAAATATCTCCTTTTGAACAAAACTATAAGGTGTTGTAACATGTGCATTAAGTTTAATACTTGTCAATTATTGATTTAAAAACAGATAAAAGTATTTTTAAGTGATCACATAAGAAGTAGAAGAAAATCATAATTTTTGAAGACACCACAATTATAAGTGCTCAAAGGGTGATAGGAAAACCGCATACTCCCTCCGTACCAAATTAAGAGTTCTTGTCCAATTTTGGTATAAATTAATGATACAATCAATTTCTGGCCAAATCAACACTTAATCATTATCATCGGATTTGGTTCGTTGATTATGTCAAAAAAATAGAAAGTGGTCTATTAGTTTGGGACAACACAAAAAAGGAATAGTGTACTCTAAATTCCAGACGGGGGTAGTATTTACCAGTGCAAGCGCAATGTCTATAGCCACGAGAGAGAGAATATGAATAGGTTGCATATTGATGAGAGGCGGAGAGGATTCATGTTAATGAGGGAGAAGAAAAGTTTAAGGAAAAAACATGAGAGAGAGGGGTCATTAAGATAGAGAGTGACGCATGTTAATAGGGGAGATGTGTGATGGTTTTAAGTGATATTTATACATATATTCATTAAGACAAAAATATAAAATTAGCATTTGTAATCAAATGTCTATAGAGAGGGGGGTTTTCCTTTGGGAACTAAAGTGATAACGAGGATTCAGTGGGGGTAGTGAAAAAGTGAGCAGGGAAAGTGAAATGTAAGGGGGAAACTAATATTTGCACCACCGTTCCTAAAAAACACATATGGAATGACCTTAAGTGACAGTTCTGAAAAACCTTCTTTTTAAGTGTGTGTCAGCATGCCCCGTTAAGAAGGTTGAGATCAGCTCCCTTTACCTCAAGTCAACCCATACTCCTAATAGGAAGTTGCAAGCTACAAAAGACGTGCTTTAGGCCATTTTGATGTACATGACACCTACTTTTCAGAATGTATTGTTATTGGAATTTAGAATATAATTGACATACACTAACAAATATATTTTCTTATACTATTTTCTTAGTCCGACTGTTAATGATTCTTGGAAATTTAAATTTGTAAAACCATATACAGAGTGTCATTCAAGAAATTAACAAAAGTCTATGTCATTTCATTTCTACAACTCAAGCCTAAAATCCGAAACTTCTATGATATATCCTCTAAAGCCTGTCACATTTAAGAAGAAAATTACTCACTGAACCTTAACCAATTATTTATTATTACAATTAACTTTGAGGATATAAACAATTCTTATTATAATGAAAATTGTTATTTAATATCTCAAATGGCAAGGGGAATTTCTGAAGATGAGGAGAGTGAAAACATTGAGGAATGTAATGATTTTATTCTTTACTTAATTCCCATTAACCCTAAAGACCTCATAGTTAAATCTCAATTATACAGCACTCACAATATTATCTCCATCAACTTAAGTAGGTCACAAAAAAGAGCATTCAATTTGAAAGCCAAAGTAGACATTGTCTTACATGATGGTAACTTAAAGCTGAATTAGGTTAAGAAGCCATAGAGAAAATCATTCAGGGATTTGGCAACTTTTTCTAAAAGAGTCTTAAGGAAATTAAATCTTCATCCTTGGATCCTAAAAAAGTGGAGGTGCACAGATTAAACTAAATCAATAAAAAAATATAGAGGTGCACAGATTAGAACACCTTGTACAATCAAATAACATTATCTCATTTTTTTATTCTAAACTACAAAAGAAGTTAAAGTGAGATTACAGTTATCAATTTTCAATAAAGTTAAGTTGATACATTTTAATATGACTTTACAACTAAAATAAGACTAAATAAAACGTTACGCAAAATTTAAATGGTCGAAACATTTGTCGATGATGAACACTTCACGGGATACACGTTCCTCTTATCTGATATAAACATATATACAAAATAAAAGTAGCTGAGATGACATATCATAACAATATGGTATGAAATACATTAGTCCGAATGAATATATGATAAACATAGAGAGCAAATTAGAACCCAAAAATCATAGATCGAAGTAGATTAATCCACACAAAAAAATATAGTATTCGAATCAATAAGAAATATTAGAAAGCCAAAATTTCAAAAATCAGATTATTTACCTTTTTTAAAATAGATCTAGAGAGATAACCGCTAAGGGTTTTCTTTGCAAGATCAGGATTGGGGATTAAAGCGTGTATTAAACACATACTACATGCTAAGGGTATGCTTTACAAGATCGGGATATAGACTAAGGGTGTCAATTCGGGCTAATGGGCCATGTTGGGACCTGGTCCGACATGACCCGACATAATTTTATTCAGCATGACACGATATTGTGTTTTTTTTCTAACTTGAACACAGCCTAACACGAGTAGCACAAAAATTATGCCAATTAGAGACGATTGACAAGGCTCGACATGATAACCCGTTAATTACTTTTTTATTTTAATAAATAATGCAACATACAAAACAACAACATTTTCTCTGCATAAATGAAATAGGACAGTAATGTGTAGAACCAGAGTATACACATACTAAACATTCTTATAACATACATGTACTAAACAGGTTTTCCATATCATGTTTCTCACTGTAAATGAATTTGTTTTCTCTATCCATGTTAATAGTAGCAAAGTTGTTATTGAATAAGGAAAAAATGATGACCAAACAAATACTTTTACTCTAAAATTAACAAATACCATTGAGTATTTAGTCACTCATATACATTCATGCATCTAATTAATTAACTAAGAAACCCTAAATCTCATAGGCAAAGGAACATTTACTTTGTGTGTGGTGGATAGAATGAAAAGTTACCTTGAGAGAGAAAACGTCCAGAGATGGGGCGAACGTGGAGGAGAAGAATGTTGGGGGAGAACAACTAAGTAAAAGAATATCGGGGTGGAGGAGAAGAAAGGGGGAGGGGGTTGACCGCCGACTATACATGTAATAGGGTTTTGGTTTTGGCTGATTGGGATGATTGAGTGACTTTTTGTTTTTTGTTTTTTTTTTTGGGTGGGAGGTTAAGGCGGGAGATGAAAAGAGTTAGTGGTGGGAAGTTATCTTTTTTAGCCGTCATATTTGATATATCTTTTCAGACGGTAAATATTTTACTGTATCATTTGGTTTACTTTATAAGACGAAAAGAATTAATCGTATGAAAAAAGTGATCTTTTTTAGACGTCTATAATTAGCAGTCTCAATAAATAATAGTTTTTGAGATGGCTAATTATATCCGTATTAAAAAATATGTTTTAAAGAATATATTTTGTCTGTCCAAAAAAATAGGGTCTTAAAAACAACTTTTTTTAATAGTGGATCATCGATGGCCAAAGATTGATATTAGCTGTTTGAGAGGGGGTTTGATTACTTCTTGAAGGGGAAGTAGAAGCATAAGGCTATGTCTCAGGTACAACGATTTGGGTTAATCAAGGTTCATATTCCTCTGTAGTAGTAAAATAATCGAAAGACATGTATTCTCACTATAAGAAGTCAGAACTTTTATGACAACCTGTCCAGTTTTTCCTTTCTTTGTAAAGAAAATGATATGGTAATGATTTTCCTCTTAAAACTAAATGCAAGCTTTATGGTCCGATCTACAGTGACATGGTTTTTAGACTCAGGAACCATAAATTAGGATTGCAACTCATTGCGTAGAAATTACTTAAAAGAGGAATGTTCCTAGTTATGGGTAATTTGAATAAGGCAACGGTACTGATGGTGGGATATTCTTATGAATTTGATGTTGACACAATGTTAGTGTGGATAAATTATTAATGTACTTGGGTTTTATAAGTGTTGGTTTCTATTTTCTAAATTTATTTTGAACGTATATTCGATTTATTTTCTAAAAGTAATTTTTATCAAAATTGGATGTCTTTTATCTATTCTGGTACATTGAAAAATAATTTATTCATTATAAGTAGGGGTGTTCGCGGTCCGGTCCGATCTGATTTTTGGTAATCTTAAGGACCGAACCGATTAAACTGTCTCTAAAAAAAGGGACCAAGACCGGACCGATCAAACCGATTTTCTAGTCTTAATCGGTCCGATTTTTTGTATGGTACGATCTAACTTGTCGGTCGTAATCTTATTAAAATAATATTTTTAAAAATGAATACTACCCTCCATAGAGTTTCAGTTTGGTTTAATGCAGTGACTGCATTGCGACTGTATTAGGGAATCCCCTCTTCTGTTATTATTGGAGCAGCTTAATATTAATTTGGGTTCACTCTTCGTAAAAAATGTTAAGTTCATTGAATAAGCCATGGTAATTTTCAACAAATCTCATCCACTAATGTTATCAGTCTATGACGTGTATGCTTTGGGAAGAAAAGAACTTGAATTTTGAATTAGTTTCTAAAGTTTGATGGTATTATATGGATATTGTGAATGTTATGAATTTAAGAAATGGTAGAGCAGAGGTTTTGTGAAAAAAGGTTATGGATTTAAAAAACTGTAAAATGTCGCATATGAATGTTAATAGAATACCGTTGTGCTGTGTTGTGCTTGTACGTGAGAACTTCTCACTGATAACGACAAATGCCTACCGTTGTGCTGTGTTGTGTCTCTGTGATGAGCAGCGCAACAAATGGATGAGCGAGCGGTCGTGAAAAGAAGAGTTTGAGAATACGAACAGCTAGAGAAGATGGGTTCGTAATAGGTGGGTTTTGAAAGAAGATAAGGGTAGAAAAGATGAGAAAGCGACCGTCAGTTTGAGAGTGGATTTTTTTGTGTGCGCGTGTTACTTAGCATGTAGGGTTTTTGTGCATTTTTTTTAATGGATCAATGATGAGTGTATCCTTTGAGTATTTGTTTTATATATAAATATAATTAAATACATATATATTAATATGTAACCAGTCTGGGTCGATCCAAATGGCTATTTAATAAGGCGGATCGAGGACCAGACCAATCAGACCGGTCTGCCAAAAAAAATTGAAAAAAATAAGGCGGTCCGATTTGGTCCGGTTCGGTCCGTCGTTCCAATCCATTTTCGGAACAACCCTAATTATAAGGTTTGTCTTACTAATATTGCTAAATATTGAGATGAATATTTAATAAACAAGATCACTAAAAAAATTTCCTTCCCGAACTAAACACGATTTTGGCACTTACACTTATGTTAGTTTATTCTGAAAGGAATTCAAAGAGAACTTTAAGATGAACAATTGTGTTCATTTGAAGTGGAAGCACTTCTCGCCTAGAAGTTTGTTTAGAAGGTAAAATTACCAATGCCCCCTTCACGTCTAAGAGCTAAAGATCCACAATTATTTTGGAAATGGTTTGGTTCGATTAGTGTGGTTCGATGACAATATGATTAAGATGGTATTTTAAGTGCTACATCAATTTCATTGATTATTACTCAAATTTATAGATATGTTTATATTATGCACCACAAGTCAAAAGAGTTTGATTAGTTCAAACTGTAAAAGGCTAAGGAGCATAAGTGAGGTAAACTAATCCAAGTTCTATGATCTGACCATATAATTGATTACGTCTTAGGAAAGTTAGAGAATTATTTATTGAAGGTTGTAATTTTATCCCAGTTATCCACACGGGGCATTCCACTTAGGAATGGTTTAGAGGAAAGGAAATGATAAGACTCTTTTGGGTATGAAATGGTCTATGGTTAGTCATTCAAGACTAAAACATTTTTATTGGGATTTTACTTAAGAGACGGCCATATACACTCCAAATTTAGTTTATTTTAAGAAGACTCTTCAATTTAAATTAAACATTAGAGTGGACGCAAGCCCATTCTAAGGCATGTTTTGATTTTGGGTTCCCGATACTCGTGTTATGGAGAGGATCCTAGGATGTTGAAATTATGATGGAGGTATGTCTCTTTGTTGGTTATCCCAAAGGTAAAAAAGGTAGTTTATATCATGCTCCTCATCATTATAAGGTTCTTGATTAAATCAATGGCTAATTCTTATAAGAGGATAATCTCATAAACCACGGGCTCAAGTGTAAGATGGACTCAGAAGATAAAAGGAACATAATATTACCAATGTTGCTATAAGACGCGTACAAGATTAAATGCAACCTGGTATCGATAATACACCACCTAAATGAAGTGTGAGTATTATCGATGATTAGAAAACACATGTCATTTATATTGTCTAGCAAGAAGTTCAATGCCATAATAGGAGCATCAAGAGTCATCCTGAAAGGTTACTCTTTTGGGTGATCATTTTGATGAGATCTTAGGAAAATAGAAATTGGGTCTTGAAAATTACAACAAGTCATTCCAAAACAAAGACTTTTGCTTTGACTTATGATTATGTATATAAAATGGATTCGATGTATTCGAAACAAGTTTTGGGACTTACAGACTTATTTCTTGGTTAAAACCCATCAGGTGCAACTGCACCTACAAAAAGTTAAAATATATATAGAAGGGATGGTACAAACCTTCAAGACAAGGCTTAAACAAGGGTTTACTCAGAAATAAAGGGATTGACAATGATAAAACCTTTTCACGATAGCCATGTAAGCATGTCACAATTCTTTTAACGTTCAGATTGCGTTATAGAATGATCTCCTGTACACATACATGGTAAGAAGTCGGGAAAGAAAAGGGATGTATGCTTGTGTCATACATTAATGGATTTAGGCTAACATCAAGGTCTTGGGACATTCGATTTGATTAGTTATTACACTTCTAGTGTTCACAGAGGTATGATTGCAAGTTTGAGGGTACCAATAACCCTTAAAAGGTATAAGCATATTGAGTGTAGGTTTCACCTAGTTATTGAGATCGAACAACTGGGTGATAAGTTTATGACCAAGGTTTTATTGGATAACACCTCGTTAATTCTTTACCAATATGGTACAAGCATTCATGTTGATGAGTTGGATGCATTGCTTTAAGACTAAGTGGTATATTGCTTGGGGTTCCATACTTAAAACCACGTATTACATTGATTTATAAGGAAAGGAGTGTCAGTTCTTTTCAAAATACTAATCGTGTTTGTGAAAAGGCCTTATACTTGGTTTAAATATATTATAGACATGTCGGTCAATAGAGCTCAGTAAGAATTTCGATTATTCAGTTTTGACTTGACTTTGATCTGAACATCCCAGGAATGTATTGAAGAGGTCCAACAATGAGATTTTAGTAAAAGGGTTATCTTCATCAGACTCAGGTAGTAGTGGCAAATGGGCGGTTATGGACGTGTCAAAAATGGATATGGATAAATTTGGGCGGGTCAAAAGCGGGTCGGACATAATAATTTGAGCAGGGTTTGGGTGGGTTAAATCCGGGTCGGGTCGGGTTCACCCGCTTTTTTTGTGAAAAAACAATTATTATACCGTATACAAATAAATATGGTATAATAATTTTGAAAAAAAATATACAAGTAAATACTTGAATAAAAAAAATCTTTTAACTTTTTAGTAATTTGAGTTTTATTTTTGTGAGGGTCCAAAACCATTTTGACCCGCTAATGACCCGCCAACAAATCATCTTATTAGATCGTTCAAACCATTTTGACCCACAAACACAATTAATGGGACCCGAACACATTATTTTGGGTGAATTATGTGCGGTTTCATCCTTAAGAGCCCATATTGTCGGGTCTAGACTCAGGTAATCTCACATCATTTGCAAATGTTGCATAGATTCTTAATCTCGAGAATTATAAGGATTGGTATGCTTGTGCCAATGTCACTTTGATTTCTAGGGGTGAGGTCTTCTTTAATATTAGTTCAAATGATCCCCGCATATTGAGTAACAACTGTGTGAGCATGTGTAAGATCAAAATTCATAGGAATTCAAGTTTAGGGATTCCTTGGATTATGATAACCCTTTATAGACTTATATGTTTTGTTTCCACCATGTAATACTCGACTGGTGGATTATTATAATCCCAATGGAGTAACAAATAAGTTAAATCTAAGAATCAAGGAACTGATTAAATGTTGGTTAAAATCGATTAGTGGTAAATTGGTTTGACAAATTGGGCATCGGGCACTTAACGTGGAGAATCATATTATGTACCAAAATCAACTTTGCAAATGAGATATCTATATTCCGAATGATTTAGAGATAATTAAAATGGAGTGTAATCGTGATTTTTTTAGTGGAACTAATTTTGATTGAATAAAATTGTAATTGGGATTTCTGATTATTTATTTAGAATATAGTTTAATCGTTTATCTCTATTTCCTAATTAGTAGGACCAAAACTCTCTATAATACCAATTTTAGTAAAAACCATAGCCCATACCAATATTTTACGCGAGAAAGTTCAAACCAATACATCAGCCTGTTCTTAGGGAAGGTGAAAATCGATCAATAGTATGTGATCCATTCAAGGTTGTCATTCTCTTTTCCCTCTGGATCCTATTTATTCCTTTCATTGTTCATTATTATTTCGATCTTTGTTCATTATTATTTATTCCTTACTATATACAGTATTTTCTTTTCTTTTATCCTTTTATCCCGCCCTTGATCCGAGATCAATTAACAGTGGCTTTGAAAAGAAAAGGCACAGTTGCCTTGGAGAAGTTTTTCAGTTTATTACTTCTATTTGAGCTACTCCAAAGTTGTTGCACTTGCAGAAGACAAATTCAACAAGTACTAGTGTAGTCAGTCAAATATCTTTTATCAGAGATAACAACCATTTATATATGTATATTGGTGTAAGCTAGGGTTTTAGGTTAAGTTTCCATTACGGAGGGTTAGAGAGGGAGAGGAAAAATACTATTCACATTTTTGTGAAGTTGTGAGGAGAGATTAGATCAATTGTCTTATATTCACGGTGGCATTATCTCCAATAGTGTCGACATACAAGTCTTACATTGGGTAGATGATATGCTAGAGGATTCGAGGTGTTCAGAACTTTCTAATAAGATTTTTGTAGACTTGGAGGGCAGTAAGGATTTTATTGTCTTTAACCTTTGTCTCCTCATACAAATCATGATTCATTATGGTATTATATTCTTTAAATCCTATATTTAGTCCATAAATCCATTTCTCATTTCATTTTCAGTGCATAACTAATCAAATATCTTTAGGGCTCAAATTTTTCGTGTTATATATGTGAATTCCAAGTTGTTTTTCCCAATAATTCTTGGGTTATTTGGTAAATTAGAAGGGAAATGAAGTTTACAAAAAAAGGGACAAGGCCATCATTGAAAGCACAACCCCCAAAATAAAAAAATAATTAGAATGATTTTGGGGAGAAGATAAATTCATTCATAGATTGATATCTAATGTTGGAGGGAAAATTAAAGTATTTTATCCTTTATTTAAGCTAAAAGATCAATTAGAGTTAGATTGGAAGGAAGATCACGAGCTATCTTTCCAAACTCTCAAGAAATACTTAGGTAAGACACTAGTTTTGGTGCATCCAAGGGAAGATAAACCATTAAATATGCACGTTTCTGCCTCTGATACCCTATTTAAAGTTCTGTTGGCACAAGATTGTGAGAAACACAAGGAATAGCTTGTGTATTATGAAAGTAGATTTCTGAAAGACTGTGAATGTAGATACTATGTAATGGAAAAGTTATCTTTGACCTTGTATTTTATACAAACACAATTATTTTATTACTCATTTTATAAATAGGTTTATGTAATTTCAAAGTTTGATTTGATTAAATACATGTTGACAAAACCTATCCTAAGTAATAGTATTGATAAATTTATGTTATCTCTATCTCAGTTTTTCCTACACTATGTACCTCAAAGGGATATAAAAGGCCAAACACTAGTTAACTTTTGGGTAGATCATCCATGTGAGAATGAGACAGAAGGTGAATAGGAAATATGATACATATCCTAAAGCCTTTAGAAGGTACGATTTGATGGTTTGAAGACTGAAATTAGTTCAGGAATAGGGGTAATTATTGAGTACCCAGAACATATTTAAACCAAACAAGGATGTAGATTAGAAGAAAACACATGTTCCAATAATCAAGTGGAATATGAAACCAACATAGTGGTCCTATAGATATTTCAAAGTTTTAATTCATCTATAATATAAATCTATGAGGATTACACGACAAAAAAGTAACTTTTTGAGACGGTAGCCTAATACTCGCAAAAGATGGTTTATCCGTCTGAAATACTTTTTGGGACTCTATTTAGGATGGCTAGGACGGTCTTTTTGATAGGGGTTATAAATACTTTTTGTGACGCCATAGCCGTCTCAAAAGAGTTTTTTGAGACGGGAACAGATTCATCTCAAAAGCTCACCATTTTATATGATCCTTTTGAGATGACAAAAGAGCTACCCCAAAAGACTACTTTTGAGATGGGAATTAATCTGTCTCGTAAAGTTACTATTTTACAAGATCTTTTTGAGACGACATTATAACTGTCTTTAATATATATTTTGGGACATTTTTAACCATCCTAAAATAGGTGTAGGGATCATAAAATTATTGCACCAATATATTGTGGAACTTAAAATCTATTGCTAAAGTTCAATATGGAACTGAATAACAATTGAGACAACATAACATAACGAATAATCATAAAATGTAATACATAAGATGATTTTCATCCAAACACAACAAATCATTTTCATCAACAATAGTTAGAGTTCTTACAAGCATATCCAAATATTCATCAAAATAAAAATTATCAAACTAAGTTAAAATATTGGACTTGACAAGAAAAATACATTAATTTCTTATACTCCAAAATACGTAATACTTTTATCAAAGTAATTATGTAAACTTAAAGCGTATGACCTCCAAAATCATTGATTAGCATTTCATGTTCTACAAAAATTGCCACCTACAAAAAAAATGTTAATTATGTCAAAATTAATATCCCACTTATCAACAATAGAATGTCCAATGAATCAATATAGTATATTCCCATCATAAACAATATAAATATGTAACTACTATTATTTAAAAAATTGGCAGAGTCGCCTTTGTTTATTCATGAGAACCACAGGTAGCCCACCTATTTTAAACATTAAAATTGATCCTAAGAATGCTATACACCAACCAACAGAAAATTCTGACCACCGCCATAGAAAATTCTCACTTTTTTTTATATAAATGAACATAATATAAATTTTCAAGAACCCAATTTAAAACAAATATTAAAGTAAATAAACCTTTCAAGCCTCGCTTACGAATTAATATTTATACATAACGCTCTATCAAATGATCCATCTTCAACATTAAAAGGTTTATTATTTGGAGCTCAAGTGGCTTTCCACATGCTAATATTATCGGCGGGCTCCCTTTGTTCTACTCTCTGAAAAACAATGTATATATATTAACGATCAAAGGTAACCAATGGTTCGAAAACAAACATAAGCATAAAAATGTATAATTTTTTTGGTAAAAAATACATTAAACTAATAGATTTGCATGAAATTATTTATATGTTAGATATATATGGTGATATGGGGCAGTTAAGAATATAATGATAACTAAATTAAATGAAAAATACACAAATTTTAGTATCTATTTCACAAATACAAAGGAAATTATTTTTAAAAATGACAACATTGCCCAATAATAACATTACAATAACCTGCTAAAACAAACATACACATTTTACATTTATGGAGTCAAATTTTTACGAACAAATGAATGGTTGCAAAAGAATTTTGGAAAAACCAAATCAGCTAATAAGTCAAAACAAAATGAGAAAGATGCTCAATCTGAGGAGAAGAACCAAAAGAAAAATCCACCAGATGAGTCTCTTATAATTTAAGGTCAAGGAAACTGTAACAACATGGGGCATACTACTAGCATAGGTAAGAGGGATAATGTAATTGTAAACTCTAATAGAGAAGAAAGGGAAATATATTAACATACAATGAGGGAAATTTTGAAGGAAGATCGGTGTGATTCAGAGGCTATATTAAACACAGATTAATATAATATAGAAGAGGAGCAAATTACATATTGAGACCAAGGAAGATGTCATAAGGAGTTTCCCACCCTAGAAGAAGACAGTGCCAAAAATTGTACCATGAAAGAGGTAAATAAGAATAAAGAAGTAGGGGAAATGAAAGATAATGAAGTGTGTGATGATGTGGAAGAAAGTCAGAAGGTGATTGAGGCTACTAATGCATTTGACAATGTGCCTCCTCCTAATGAATATATGGTATCTGATATGAGTCTAGATCCTAGAAAACCTCCTGATAGAGTTGATCAAGAAGGTTTTCAGATAGTTAAGAGAAAAAAGGGTATGTCATCCCTATTTAAACCCCAAACCATTAATAGCCAAAGGGAAAGTCAGTATGAATCAGATGCCATAATAAAACTGGTAAAATAAACGTAAAAAAGGAACCAATTACATATAAAGACCAAGAAAAATGTGATAAGGAGATGCCCACTCTAGAATATGCCAATACTATAATGATTACCACTAAAAAGGTCAATAAACATAGATAAGTAGGAAATATGAAAGATAATGCAGTATATGATGTTGTGGAGGGAATTCAGAATATGACTGAGGATACTAAAGTAGTTTATAATGTGAATCCTCATAAGGAATATATGGTATTACAAGTAAATGAATCCCCGAGAAAATGTCATTGTGGAGATGTTTAAGAAGGTGGAAGAAAGTTAAGAGAAATAAGGGCAGTGTTTACCTAGTCAAATCCCAAACCACAGATGGTCAAGTAAGGATCCTTAGGTCGAACTCCAAAGCTTCAACTACCCAAACCTATCAATGATCAAAGTCGTGATTTGGAATGTTAGAGTAATATCTAACAAATGTTAGTCTAGAAGAATAGATAATGCTTACAAAATTCATACCATATCTATTCTTGTTTGTTTAGAACCATGGGTGGACTGCAATAAATTGGAAGAAGTTTGAATAGAAAAAAAAGATGAGGCCAACTTTACTAACACTATTTGGTATTTTTTTTCCCTCATGGAACTGAATTCAAGTCATATCCCAAATGGATCAGTGTATAACTATTAGTGTAAATCATCAATACAGTTCTGCTGATATCAAAATTTCTCTATTGTATGCTTAATGTATTAAATAAAAAAGGAGAACATTAAGGACTTTTTGTTATCTGAATATACTACTGAACCATAGTTAGTTGGTGGAGATTTCAGCACTGTGACTTATAATCTGGAGAAACATTGGGGTAATTATTTTTATATGAATATTGCTGATGAGTTATTTTATTGCATAGACAATACTGGATTGATGGACTTAGGGTACGCTGAAACCAAATTCATTTAGTGGAATAATGGAGTTGTATAGCTACAATTTGGGAGAGAATAGATAGACTTTTGGCTCACTTCAACTGCAAAAATCAATATAATGGCTTCATGGTAAAAATCTACGCAAAATGACATCAGACCATGCTCCTCTTCTGATGTCTGTTAATACCAACACAAAGGTTAACCATCGATGATTTTCCTTCGAACATTTTTGGTTAAAACATTTTTTCCTATATATTGTATCTTCAAGATTGCGAGACCCTGATAATACAGTTCATGTGATTGTGACAGAGGAGACGATTCTAATATCATATAGTCGTTGTTTGTTGTCATGATTGTTGAATCTTCTAAGTCATATATTTAGTTGGCTATATCACATATGTGGTACACAATGTTTAGAATTACCACCGTTGTGCATTGATCACTTTACTGAAACATTCTTGAGGAATTTGATTACCTACGAGCAGTGTTCCCCTAATGTATCTCATTTCATCACATCTTATGCTATGCTCATAGATAGACTGATTGATTCTAAGGAAGACATGGAATTGTTTCTAAAGGAAATAGTGTGGGGCACTCTCTTCTAAATTACCCCTAAATATCTTGTTTTTAAGTAATAACATGTTTCCCCCATGAATACACCATAAAAGGACAACAAATTTGCAATTTTAGTTAGTCAACCAAATTAAAGAAAATAAAATTCACCCACTCTCACTAGAGAACATTGAATACAAACTTACATTAGATACTAGTGGTAACCCGTGAGATACGCGGGGAAGTGTGGTTGAACAAATTACTGTTTTTTAATCGAATATAGTCATTCAAATAGCACTCCCCGTAAAGTGTATAACTAATAAAAGTTTGGGGAAAAAACTAAGTTAAGTTAAATACCACGTGAAAGTATGCCAAACAAATATTTAAGTTTCATATACATCGAATAAGATTTGTTCTGATTGATAATCAATATTCACTATTTATCTTCAATTAAAAACATGGCATGAGTCGTCACTTAATTATCAATAATAACTTCACCTTTATGTTTTAATATCCCAATAAACTATCCATTACAAACACTAGACTTACTTCACAAAATAAAGAACTTCATCAAACATAATTATTTATTTATTTTTCTCTCAATTGTGAAAGTTCATGCTTCTTGGTCATGACGACAACATTTATGCACATTGGACCCTCCAATTGGTCTAGGATTCACCATTAAAGATCAATCAAGGAACAATAAAAACTAACAAATGATCCACGCGATCGATGGACCAATATTAAACTGTATAAAATCCCTAAAAATCAAAACCATTATTAAATCTAATCTAATCCCTACCTGATTTAGCAAAAAAGAAATTACCCATCCGACACAACCATCAACGAGTGCAAAATGATTTGAGACCTACGATTAATCCAAAAATAATGAGATACCATACTCTGGAACCTCTTAAAGTGTCCACGCCTCTTTTTAGGCACCTTGGTTACTATTTTGAGTTTTCGACGCCGAAATGCAATTTTTAATCCTAAAACAATCGTATAGTAGTCAATTACAGACCCGGAGTCTAATGAGGATACTATCACTTCCCTTAGGTTACTTTTGTGCGTCTTTGGGTGTTCGTACCTCATTTCGTGCCACTCGGATACTAAAATGTCAAGTTTCTCTTTTTAGATTGTTTATAGAAAGTGAAATTACTTGTTTGTATTTATTAATTTTTTTGTTTAAATTAGAATATTAACTAAGGGTTGTCTTTTTATAAATTGCTTTTGGGTACCACCTCAAATGTTCATATGTTGGAGTTTGTGTCCTAACACTTAGTGATTTGAATGTTAAAAATTAGCATAAACTACTTGCAAAGGACAAAATAAAATCACAATCGAATAGTAAATCAGATTAATGAGATAAACTACTTACAAAGGACATGAATTAATTAACACAAATGAGCATATCAACAATTCGAACTAACATTTGTCACACCCCGCCTAATTCTGGCGTCGACCGCCACCAAAACTAAGTCGGGCGTGAACTAAATAAAATACCATTCTTAGCATGAGACAGATATGAGACATAAATAAACCAGTCCATAAGATACATAATTGAATTAATCTCAAATGATCATAAACAACTAAGCGATAAAAGATCCATCACATGCTAACTCAAAAAGAAATACATACTCCAATAATGATTAAATAAAATCTGAATAATCACAACAGAAATCCTCTAAACAACTTTGGAACCGAATGGCTCAATAAATCTCAAATGATGTCTCATAATAATTCGACTGAAAAGGAAAGTCTAACTATGCCATAAAATGAATAACTCTAGCTGCTCCTCCAAATGATAACTCCGATAAACTTATGCAGCTTCTCCAATTCTCATCCTGAAAAATATTAGTCAACGCATGGGTCAGAGCCAAAGCCCCGAGCAAGAATACACACTACTCCCCTCAAATAGGATCCTTTAATCCAGACAGTAGCATTATACGCAATAAATATCACAATAGAGTATTTTAAATTAAACGGGATAATTAAACGCGATAAATATAAATCACTAACTACCCGAATAAATCCCCATTTATAAAGGCACACCAATATGATTTTAAATTCCCAAGTCCCGCGGAGTTAATCTTTTATTAATTAACCCAAATTATCAAATATCTCAATTATTTATGTTCTTACTTCAATAATTATTAGGTATGACGGTCCTCCCGCCTCGGGTGATAATTCACCAAAATTCATTATAGCGGTCCTCCCGCCTCGGGTGATTTCTCCACCAAAATACACATCCCCTTGTCAAAACGCCGGCTAGCCCGTTTAAACTGTCGACCCTCGCTGATTGACAAGGTTCCACACACGACACGACATAAAACGCCGGCTGGCCCGTTTAAACTGTCGGCCCTCGCTGATTACGTCGCCAATATATTTTAATACCCGTCTTATTATCTTAGGTATTAGTTCTCAATTTCTCAATTTATAAACACCCCACCATTTATTCGATGTGAGATCCTCAAAATGCCCCTTAGTCCCATACCTAAGGGTCCCCAAGTTATCAATACGTCCTAACCTATGTATAGGAGGATTTTCTAACATAAATCATAACCTAGTCTCATACCTAGACTAGCGTAACGGCGATAAAGTAATAAAAATCATCCCACCCCCAACTCAATAAAATCGTGATAATTTTCCCTCACTAGTCCCATTCCTAGAAGGCATTCTAAAATATAGGGAGAGAATGAATACCCAACAACCCGTCGTCACAATGATATTTAATAATACCAACAAGTCATACCAACAAGAATAATTAGTCAACGTATAAAACTGCGCGTGATAGTTCAATTCAATTAACTCTTTAATTTAATTATCACAACGTCAACAATACCCAAATAATCTCATTTAATTATTTTAAATTAAGTATACCAAGTTTTCATCATATATACATCAAAAACTAAATTTTATTATCTCTACATGTATTACATGAATTATACGCACCTAAAAGTCAATTATTTTAAAGCTAGGGTTTTTCTACATGCAACCTACACTAATAAAACCCAAAATCACTCATGAATCCTACATACCCAAAGGGTTATGAATATTATTCAGATTAAAATATTTTATAAAAACAACCCCATAATTAGTATCCAATTTTTCTAATTAAGATGTTAATTATTTTTAAGAAAACATGTAATTAAGTGTTTAGGCGACACTTAAAACGCATAATACTAAAGGAAAAGAATAGAGTATTCATGCCTGTGAAGATTGTGTTGAAAATTTGATTAAAAATATGGATTCCTCTCGAAAAAATTAGCAAATGAGTGTTCTTGGACCAATCTTGATTAAACCCCAAATAAGCCTTCAAATCTGGGGACAAAACCTTGATTATGTTGGAGGTTGATGATTATGGTTGAGAGAAAATATTTTTAGAAGTGTTCTCGGTGAAAAACTTGAGAAAAAGTGATTATGAGAAGTCCCCCCACGAAGTAGAGTCATTATATAGTCATTAGGAAACCTAATCCTAATAAAACTCTAATAAGATACAAATACTAAAATTTTTATTTCGGACGATCGGACCGTTGGAATTAGATGAAATTTTACAGAGAGTTAGCTGAAGATGAGAGAAAGCTACAAAAAAAAATTCAGCTCGATCGGACCGTTAAATATTTTTAAATATTTTTTTTCTACAGAGTTTTATGCTCCGAGGACTCTTAGAGAGTTTTATGTTTTCAAGACTCTTCTATATAATAAAAATTCAATTAAAACTCCATTTTAAATCCGATTTCAATTTATCTTGAAGTTCTATTCTTCTAAAATCATAACCAACATATTTAGCCAATAAAAATTATTAAATTCAAAAATTTATTTTTCTCGAAAATTCCAATTAATTAATTAAAATAAGTAATAAAAACATGGGGTGTTACAACATTCACATAAACAAGTATACAAATATTATCATAAATTAATCTTAAAACTATACTACAACAACCAATTGACAATTCGGGTTTTGAATTTGCTCACCCTCCACCTCGTATCACCACTACAAATCAATCCAACAAAAAACTAACGATATTAAGCAATAATTAAGAATTAAAACTACCTATATTAGCATTAATCCAAATGTTAAAACTCTACTCCGTATATAATCTTTTAAGTTAGATCCTCCTATACAATCTTACAACCAATAAAATTAAAAATATAAACCCTTTAACATGCAACAATGGCATAAAAGACAATAAAAATAGTCATAAAAAATATGAATGACCCGATATTGACAACTTAACCAAAAGCGAAGGTAAGGACGGCGAGGGTGAGGGCGGTGAAGGCGTGCGTCTAGGGCGTGCGGCTGAGGGCTTGTTCATGGATTTTTTTTACTAGTGAAGAAGAAATGTTGTGGGTGGGTATTTGGTTGTGATTTATTTTCCTTTTTCTTATTTTCTTAGACTAATAGAAAGGGGGGAAAGAAGCGGGAGCGATAAAAAGAGAAAAGAGGGAATCCAATTTGGTATTAGCTGTCTTATTAGCTATATCTTTTAAGACGTCTATTAACTTGCGATATCATAAGGTATATCTTTTGGTAAAGATAAAATTAGCGATCTCATAAGATAAAATTGTCTTTTCGGACAGGTAAAATTTGTCGTCTTAAAAATTAATAGTTTTTAAGACCATAAATGTTAGCCATCTCAAAAAGTGAGTTTTAGGGACTGAAATTTTAGTGGTCTCAAAAGGTCTAGTTTTAAAAAATACTTTTTTGTCGTGCTATTAACTGGTCATAAGATAGTTAATTGGTGAATAAATAGGTATCAATGATTATTTAACTTTATTTAACTAACTGGCTTTCAGCTTACTGTCCACATTTGATGAGATCACATTAAACTTTGTTCCGTGATTTTTAAATGAAGAGACCAATAAAATAGCTCAAAACATTCAGCTTTTAAGCCTAATGATAGCCTCAAAGAAAACTTAAAATTAACTTCCATTATTTAACTCTTGCCAATACTTCACAATAGATGGCCTTGGTTGAAATTAAAAACATAGATTTTCATGAGGATTGGAGAAAAACATTAATTGAATATATCACTAACCCAAATATGAAAATTTATATGGATGTCATATTCAAAGAAAGAAATTTTACTATATAAGCGGGAAAGCTATTCAAAAGAGGTGTTGATGGAATGATCATAGAGTACCTAAGTAAAGAGGAAGGATTAACAGTCATAGCCCAAATCCGTGAAGGTATATGTGGGTTTCATTAAGCTGATCCTAAGATGAGAAAGTTACTAAAAAGGCATGGTTTTTATTGGACTTCCATTCTAAAAGATTGCATAGACTTTGCTAAACGATGTCAAAAATGCAAACGACATGGCTCTCTAAAGCATCTGCCTATTGTTAATTTGCAATATAGAAGCGATAATACAAACGTGAAAAACAGTAAGTTTAATGGATAAGATTTGCTTTGGAAAATGATTTTACCTTTAGGATCAAAGGATCTAGCCTATTGTAAATGGTGTTCAAAGTGAGAAGGTGTTAAAGCAGTAGACTAAATCATGTTTTACGCAATAATTTTAGTTATGCACTTATTGTTGAAATAAAGTCAGTTTTTCTACTTTAATAAGAATCATGTATGGTAATAATGTTTGCATTATTTTATATATTGTTGGTATCGTTCATTCTCCTCCTCATTAATTGATCTGGTGTGTAGAGTATGACTTACACATAGAGGATCTGATCACAAGTTCTTGTAGAATATAAGTTTTATCATTCACAGTCTTAAATGGAACTGGACATGCCATCACTAGGGGTATAGCATAATAATTTAGTAGATCTATCTTGATTACGAGAAACTATATAGTTTTAACTTATTGTTCTGATACACTTTATGGGTATTGAATGGGAGCACTTTGAGTTCATTGTCTTTATACTAATTTTATAAGACAATGTACACCTTATGATTATTAGGTTTAATTATGACTCTTAATCCGAATATGATTGATGGACACATGCACAAATTATTTATTGCTTTGACCCATTGGGTGAGATTCATTATTGGATCAGTAATGTTATTAGATTGGTTAATGGTAGTTAGTGCATGGTGACAGTCATTTATGGATGGAATCCATGTTTCGGTTTAAAGACTGGTAATACCCCCTTAAGATGCTTATAAGTCATGTTTGTGTTAAACCCTCTAGGTGGATTATTTGATCCCACACTAGAAATAAGTTAATATGGATCGCTCAAGGACTTAAAGAAGTTAATCAAATAAATTATCATTAATTTATTTTATTAACGTGTATCTATAACCTTAATGTGGGAGGATTAAGTAAATAAGAATAAGGATCTCGAAATATAATTTTGAGTGATGGAGTGGAGATGCAATTATAATTATATAGTGGTACTAAATATCATTAATGGACTGGGATTAGAATCCGGGTTGGATTAGGATTTCTTAGGCCCATTGGGAGCCACGTCATTATCTCTCCTTAGGGTTCCTACTGTTGCCTATATATATGAACCTAAAGCTCCTTTTCCTAAAAAAATACAAACTTAACTCTTTGAGATTCAAAAACCCTAATTCGAAATTAAGAGAAAGAGAGGCAGTGGAGAGAAAAAGTGAGAAGAAAAGGTGGTTACGAAGGAAGATCCCACAATCTGCTCGTGATTGTTCATAACGAGAATACAGTAGAAGATCATAAGAGGCATTGATCATGGGTTTTAGATCAATCATCATCACGTACAGTTCGTGCTGAGAGGAAATCACACCAGACAAATCTCGAAGGTATTCCCTAATTCCACCATGAAGGGTTTTACGTATGTGAAATTTTTTTGTAGTTCGATTTATACGCGTAATCAACAGACCCTGAGACATCCTCTCCAACAAAAGAACCACTACAAATTTATAGAGTATTCAAAGGTGGATCATACCATTTGAGGTATATCAATGGTCACATAAACAAGAGGAAAACAAATGATAGATCCTTAAAGGCGTATTATTCAACCATATGGGAGGCAAGACAGTAAGGGCACAAAATCAAAACATGATATATTGGCATGTATATGCTGCTAAAATGCATGAATAAAAAGGACCTAAAATTAGTCCAGGAACTTTGATAGATGGTTAATTTGGTTATAATTTGGATTTGATTTTCCTTAAAAAATGCTTCATTTCTAGTACACACCTTCATTTCCCCAAGAAAGTTGTTTAGTCTTAATTCGAAGTAAAGCTCCTCAGTGGTAGACACTTCCATCTCAACATTAACTAGAGTCAATGTCCTTTCTAATTCTTCCCTCTATGCAATATGAGAAATCCTGCTAGCCTGGAAAGTCCTTGGATCCTGTAGGCATCTAGATGCCTCAATTTTCTATTAAGAATATTGGGCTTGGTAAGAATATAATTAATTCTTTTTTTTTTTCATACACCTAGGCTATCATGCAAGGAAATATTCAGAGAGATGAGAAAAAGATTAAGAGGGATAGGAAATTAGTTGTCATCTCGAGTAGAACATCTGCATCGAGGCCATAAATTAGGAAAGATAAGAACAAACTATCTTTAGCCACTAAAGAAGGAGAAGTAGGTTAATATTCAAAAGGTAACCTATCAAAGTTTCAAAGAAGCTTCAAATCTTGAGAAATCTCTAAGTGCCAATAAAAGGGAGTTTAATGATCTTAGATAGGGTGATGAAATTGTTGTTCCGCAGTAGAGGAAGAAACATAAAATGTTGGAACAGAGTCTTGAGACATCAGTTGTTAAATCTCTTCTTGGAACACATTAACTTTCCTAGGGGAAAAATACCCTGGAATACCCACAGTTGGTTAACAACCTCAACTAGTGGAAGAGTTTCCTAAAAAGGTGAAACCCTTTTTTTCTGGAGCAACCTTACGAGAATTGGAAATAGTAGGTGACTTCAGAGAGGACTCAACGGGGTTGTTATATTTATTTGGCTACTCTATCACAAAACCTACAAGGCCAGTAACCTTATCTTGTAGGGATGGTAATAGGGTCAAGAGAAACAACATTTATTAGAGTTGGTGCCACTCCAATAATTGGGTTCGTGGTTGGATTAAATCACTGAACAACTATATGCACTAACACAATTATTAGAGATCGACTGAAAAAGACTCCATTACCCGAGTTGAAGTTCCAACCGAATCTATGAAAATAGTAAAAACAGATTGAAGTTCAAATTATTAGTCCGATAATACCAAAACCTAAAAGACTTCAGCATAGAATAAGACATTGGCATACCTGCCAACTTGACCTTATGGAAAAGTTTTTTCCTATGGACTTGACTCTTCTCCTATTTGAAAAATTGAACATAACCGTTAGAGGAGGCTCAGTAGACTCAAAGTTAGTTGATGAAGTACCGTTGAGAATCTCATTAGGAATTTTCTTCCTTGATTGTCAAATAAGAGGTACAACATCCTTCTCTTTTAATTCTTTTTATTCATGAAACGGCATAGGCCCACAATTTTAAAATTCGCTTTCGTCAAAAAGTAACGATTCCCTTTTATGATACGGAAGCAAAAATGATGGTTCAATTAAAAAAAGAATTAACAAAATAATAATTTCTTGTCAAATCAAAATTAAACAAAGTGAAATTGGATAAAACACACACACAATTTGATTTCACTTAAACACAATTAATTAACCCAAGTCCTAGAAATTTTCCTAACAAAATATTTAATTCATTTTAGTAAATTAGGCCAAACCAAATTTGAACAATTTAAATTAATGACTTGAACTAAGTACACATTGCCCAAAATTAATTAGCACCAAATTAAACAAGTAGTGATTAAACCAAATTTTATCTTTCATTTTACCTAAGCATGCGTTCTAGGTGATATAGCAAGATAAAATTAAACAATGGATAACTGCGTCGCGATGTGCGAGGAAAAACCCACAAACGGGAAAGAACCTCAGTTGGCCCTATCCATAAGTCCACTGAGTATAGTATTTTACAAGTACAAGACACGAAAGACTTACAATACACGACTCGACTCCTTTCAAGACCTGATGCTCCTTCTTGTACCGACCTTTGCTTAGTTGACAATCCCGGACTCCGCCGGAACCTTGGAATTCACTAATGAGGAACTAGGAACCAACAGGTAACCACATATGGTGCCTTACACCATATGAGAATGTCGCAGTCGAAACAAACTCTTCTTCTTCTTTGTGGGATGTAGAAGGAAACCCAAACTTCTCTTCAAACGGATGTAGAGATAAATCGGTGCCAAACACTCCAAGCAAGGTATATATATATATATATATATATATATATATATATATGGAACTTGGATAAACTAAAATTTGGGTGTAAAACAAGTGTTTAAAAGATTTTTTCTTGGAAAACAACAACACTTAAACCATGAACTTTTATTGGAATAATTTGATCTCAAAAACTCTCTCTAGGAATTGGAATAGAATGAAAAGTTAAGTTACAAAACTTGGTTCCCGCACTTACATATTCAGGTAAAAAGTAGTGGGAAAAGAAGTGGGAAAGTGGGGGAAAAACTGCTCAAAACTGCCAAAAACTTGTTCCCGCCAAAACTCGTTCGAACGAGATTTTCGTTCGAATGAAGTGCCGTTCAAACGAAGTTCCAGTGTGAACTCGTTAGAAATCTCGTTGGAACATCATTTTTCGTTCAAACGAAACTTCGAACGACATTCCAGTGGCCAATGTGGGAACTCGTTGGCAAACTCGTTCCAATGACATTATTGTTTGAACGATAAACTCGTTCGAACGACAATTCGAACGAACTTCCAGAATGTCCAAAAATTCTATTTTTAGCCCAGAAACTTTATATACTATATATTAATGTTTTAATAAAATCTTTCAGAAAATAAACAACAGTTTAAAACTTAGTACATCTAATAAAACAATTGTTCCAAGCTCCTATATATATATTTACAATGCATTCATACCTTAGGATTAAATGGAACATTGTTGAAGACGTAGAAACCAGTCACACTAAACCGGAATTTGCTGAAGCTAGAAGCTTGGCCATTACGTCTTCAACTTTAGTACGTCATAGGCTTGAAGGATGGTCAATAACTCTATCCTATGACTCAAATATTTTTTTCCGAAATTGAGCCAAAACTACAAAGGACTCAATTGGAAATTTGTGTCCTTACAAATCTCCCCCTTTGGCTATTCTGGGCCAAAAACTAAACAAAAATCCTAAACGGCCGTCAAGCTCTACTAGACTAATAAAAAAGTCCCACCCAAAATAGAAATAAATTGCTTGACTCAAACAACCCAAGTATCAATATCTTTGCCCGATGATGAATGTTGCCACTTAGAAGAATTCCTGCACACTTAAGCCAACTATCAAATGCATAGGGAATATCAAGAATATTAAATGCATGTAAAACAAATAAATACTCCCCCTAAATTAATTATATCCCTTTATCAACTATGATCAACTAAGAAAGACGTCTCCCTCTAAGATAAATCTCCCCCAAACTAAGATACGATTATAATAGGTTTAGATACCATTTCTCCCCCTATCATTCTCCCCCTTTTTGTTCAGGAATAGTGATAAATAAAAAAATTGCTTCTCTATGTATTTTTGTCGTTGTGCAACTTCTCTATCCATCAAAAATTCCCTTGAACCTACAAATTTATAACAAAACTAGTGTAGAGGGTAAGTAAGGGAGTCAATCCAAATCTAAGGGTGAAACACAAAATTGGAGAGGACATATATATAGATTCATTTGCATTTTATTATATTTTTTATTTTTACTTTTTCTATTTTTTATGAATTTTCCAAGGTAATATTAATTAACTAACTATATACTAATTTTTAAAGTACTACTAAGATGTAAAAGCTAATAAAAAATTAGGTAAATAAAATTGTGCTAAAAAGTAAACTAACTAAATTGGATTCATGAGGGCTTCAAAATTTCATCCCATGAATGGGATATTAGCCCTCAATAATCATCATCCACAAATATAAGATAAACAAATAAAAGCATGAGAAGATTAAACTAAAAGTAATCAAGAGGAGGGGATCAAACCCATTTAAGCCTTGAATTGACATGAAATCTTCAATTACATCATCAATCTCTCAATTACAATTCCTCACTCTTGTATTTATTGAATCTAAACTAAAAATTACAAAATAAAAATAAAAAGGATAGTGGATGAATTAATAATGGACAATTAAATAATAAAAGACATTTGCTAAAAATGCAAATCCTAAAATTATAAAATTGTACATTAGAATTCACCTAAAGAAATAAATTCTAGATCATTAATTTATATTGAGATAATTGCTAAAAATGCAAAATCTCAACATAAAGGAATGGATTAGAATTTACCTCCCATAAGGGATAAATTCAACTACATCAATCTATAATGAATTAATCGCTAAAAATGTCAATATTCATTATAGATGGGTGGGGTGGAATTCATCCTAGAGATAAATTTCACTACACACCTCTTTATTGACATATTTGCTAAAAATGCAAATACTCTCTAAAGAGGAGTGTAGAGAAATTTATCACACAAGAGTAAAAAAAACTAAATTAGAGAACCCTTGAAAATGGCCCAAGTCTTCAATTTATATGGTGCACATGGAGGCTAGGGGTATATTGGATAATTGACATGAGTGTGCATGGAAATGGTGAGAGGAGCATGTGGGTTGAGAGGATATAAAAATCTCATATGGGTGAGGGTATTTATGGGAAGTTGGGTTAAATAGATAGTTGGGGGGTAAAATGGGTGTAAGGGGTATAAGTTAGTTAAAAGACATGTGGGTTTAAACATGTGGGCAATTTATTGACTTTGGTCTTTATTGGTTTATGCAGGTAGAAATCGTGACTTTGGGAAAATATGGATTTGGGGCTCTGTCGGGCTGTGTTTGGAAGGGAGGTGCAAGGATCTCGGGTGGAAATATGACCGGAGAGGTGGTCGGAGGTTGCGGTTTCTGCCATCGCCGGCGAAGAGAGAGAAGGTGGTCGAGGGTCGCGAAGAGAGAGAGAGAGAGAGAGAGAGATCGAGTTCGATTGGAGGTCGCCGGAGTGGCTTCAGACGTTAGAGGTGGGTTGCTGTCGGGGGGTTCACAGACTGGAGAGAGGTGAGGAGGTTGGAGGTCCGGCGAGAAGTTGGAACGCCGAATGTGGTTGACAATCGCCGGTCGGAGCTAGGAGGCTGCCGGCGGCAGGAGGTCGGGTTGGTTGGCTATGGGGTGTGGAAGTAGGGTGGTTGGTGGTGGTGTAAGAGTTGGGTGATGAGAGAGACTGAAATGGAGTTTTGATTATGGAGGAGAGAGAAGAGAGAGTGGTGTAATGTTGAAGATGATGTGGGTTTGTTATTGTGTGGGTGAGGGTGCATGGACTCAGTGTGAGGGTGAGGGTGTAGGATAGATTAGTTGAGTTTAGGATAAGTTTATGTGGGTATAAGGTGTGTGTTTAACTTGGACCCTTAAAATAAAACTAACTAATAAAAAATAAAATTAATAAAATAAAATAAAAACCTAAAAAATAAAAGCCTATTCTAAAATAAAACAAAGATTCAAATAAAAATTGAAACTAAAAAGAAATAAAATTAAAAAATAATAATAAAAATAAAAACTAATAAAACTTAAAATTAAAATCCTAAAAAGAAAATGCAAAATCTAATAAAACTAAAAATACATGGAATCCTAAAAATTATAATCCTAATAAAATAAAACTAAAACTAAAAACTAATGGAATCAAAATAAAATATAATTATATTAATAAAATATAATAAAATCTAGAAAATACTAAATAAATCCTAAAAATAAAAATGACTCAAAACTAAAAATCTAAAAAATAATAAAAGGGCACAAACAAACACACACGGGCATTGGGGTAAGTTTAGGCTAGGCTAGGTGTTGATACCAAATTTAGTCTGCTGACGTGGATCAGTTAAGTGGAGACACGTGTCAATCTACATGGCACTTACAAACATTTCTGAACAAAACCTTGACTTCGAGGAACTCAACCTCCCCGACCAACTCAGACGCTCCGAGCAATAGGCGCTCTCCGAAGAACTTTTCTGTACCGAGCAACTCATGAATACCGAGCTACTTAGGCGGTCCGAGAAGCTTAGGCGGTCCGAGCTGCATCTCGTACAGAGCATTAATGATCGGATAATCAACAGATCGACTGCGCATTAAATGCTCATTATTATCATATAGATGTATACGCCTATTGGAAAGCTATGTATTACCCTTTCACATTTACAGCCTGAGGCCTATAAATACATTGTATCATCCTCATTGTAAGGGGACTCGGAATTTCATAGTAAAACCTGTAATCGAGAATTCCCAAATAGTCAGCAATAACAAAACAGTGGACGTAGGCCATTGCTTAAAGGCTGAACCACTTTAAAAATATTTTATCTTGTTTATTTTTATCTGTGATTGATTAATTATAGATAATCTAATTTTTAACATCAACAGATTCACGTCGTCTATGGGAAACGACTGAAATTCTCGTTTTTCACCAAAATAATTTATCACCAATGGATGATAATCCTGAATCCAGTACTCGAAACGCTGGAAACCCCCCGAATCCATCCGCTCCTCCAAATATCCAAGATCTGGCTGGAATTATGGCCAATTTGGCTCAAGGCCAGACGGCTATGCAAGAGACTATGCGACAACTCATGCAAACCATCCAGGGTGGAGCACCGACCCATTCAAGAAAACGAAGTGTTCAAAGAAATACCCGTTTAGTTTCTTCGCGTATTAGGCAAAGCGATTTATATCGCACTGAAAAATCTTACGATTTTTTTATCAACCGGGTCGAACTTCGTTAGTACGAGCCACAGATACTGAACAACACATCACTCTCCAGAAACGACTAGTGCATTGGAGAGATTAAGTAGGATCTCTCCTTTTGATCGATTGGGCCCTAGGAAGAATAAAAGTCCTCCTAAGGCTATGTCGAGAAACTTTCGACGACCATCTGATCTAAGAAAGGATTCTGCCCAATCACAACCAGTTGCTCGACAAGATAGATCCAAGGAAGCGACTTCAACACGATCAATTGCTCGAACCAATAGGCCCGAGGAGGGAAAGGATGCATGGAAAGGCTCTATTCAAAGGTTGGAGGATAGATTAGGGAAAATGGTTAAGGCCAAGAATCCTCTACAAAGAACTTTTGTCCAAGGGATGCCTTTTATATAGGAAATTGTGGATTTTCCCACACCATCGAAATTCAAAGCACCTGTTGTGACCTCTAAATATGATGGAAAAACTGACCCTATCCTTCATATATAACAATACCAAGATGCTGCCGACATCTATACTGTGCCAGACGAGATGAGATGCAGGGCATTTTCGGGAACTCTTATCGGATCTGCACAAATATGGTACAATAATCTTCCTCGGGGGAAGATTTCAACATTCTTTCAACTGGACGAGCTCTTCATTGGAAATTTCTGTTTTGGAGAAAAACCAGTTAAACGAGTGGCACATTTTTTAAGTGTTAGACAAAAAACAGGTGAGAGCACCAGGGATTGCATAACTCGTTTCAATAACGAGAAACTCGAAGTTATTGATTACGAGGAAAAGACAGCAATTACCGCTTTGATGAGTGGGCTATTGCCCAATAAATTATACTATACTTTGGCCAAAGATCCACCCAGAACCATGTCAGAACTAATGGCAAAAGCGGCCAAGATCATGAATACCGAGGAGGCTATGGTTGCGAAGAAGAACATGGACACCAAAGAGACCAAGGTGGAGGTTGATAAGGCTAAAAAGAAAGAACATAAGAACAATAGTGGTGATAAGCAGTCAAAAACAAAGCCATCATGGGAAATATTGAAGAAATTTGAAAATTATACTCCTTTAAAAGTAGACATAAACCATGTCATGGAAGAGATCAAGAACAGCGAGGAACTAAACTGGCCTGAGAAAATGAAGTCAGATCCTGACAAGAGGAATAAGGCCAAATATTGCGAGTTCCATAAAGGCCATGGTCACACGACCAAAAATTGCATAGCTCTCCAGAATGAAATCGATGCACTCATCAGACGAGGAAAGATGACCAAGTATGTTGATCGAAGAAATGAAAAAAAAGCAACGACCGAGAAAGACAGAGGTCTAGATCTCCTCATCGAGCAGAAGAAAACAAGAAAAGAGATCATGAAGATGATCCAAAAGACGACCCCGATCTCCCCAAGAGACCAAGACAGCCAGAGCATGAGGTATTTTCAATTCGTTATGGATCATTTGATTATAATGTTATTACAGGTGGAGATGCAGGAGGTGGGGACCTTACTGCGGAAAGGAAAGCTTACCTCAACGAGTCTCAAGCTTGTTCATACATTCAGTGAATAAATCTAGCTGAGGATGATCGCCCGAGGAAGGTAAACAAAGAAAAACTGGTCATCGGTTTCTCCAAGAACGACCTCGTAGGTGTACTATATCCTCATGATGATCCACTGGTGATCAAAATGAGGATGAAGGAAGTAATCATCTCAAGAGTACTAGTGGATAATGGTAGCTCGGTGGATATCATGTTCTACTCATGCTTCGATAGCTTAAATCTAAAGTTGTCTCAGTTGGAACCTTATCACAGGCCCCTCCTCGGGTTTGCTGGCGAGAAAGTCTTTCCACTTGGGACGATCAAGTTGGATATGTTCATTGGCACATGGCCTGCTTGTCGAACAGAAAGAGTACGTTTCTTTGTGATGGATAAGAATGTCCAGTCAGCTTACAATATCATCATGGGAAGGGTAGGATTGAAGAAATTTGAAGCAGTACCATCTACTGTACATCAATGCCTAAAATTTCCAACCAATTTTGGAGTGGGAGTTGTGAAGGGTGACCAAAAAGTTACTCGGGAATGTTATTACTCATCTGTCGAGCAAGAAGAACTCGATGAATCTAGGAAAAAGACTACTACCTACCAAGTGGATGAAGGTGCAGAGATTGAAACAATGGATCCTAAAGATGAGTCGCAGCTCGTGAAAGGTCAGGTGGTGGAAGCTACTGAAAATATCATTTTGGACGACGAGCACCCGAAACGAACAACTCAAATAGGTTCTTCGTTAGATGCTTCACTAAAATAGGAATTGATAGTTTTTATAAAAACCAGGAAACAAACTTTTGCATGGAGCCACGAGGACATGCCAGGAATAGACCCAAATTTCACGAGCTCAATGTGAATAAGGAAATCAAGCCAGTGAAGCAGAGAAGAAGAGTGTTCAGCCCCGAGAAGAACTAAGTTATACAAGAGGAGGTCGAGAAGCTCCAAAAATCTTGTTTTATTGAAGATGTCAAATATCCAGACTGGTTGGCTAATGTGGTGATGGTGAAAAAGAAAAACAACAAGTGGAGGATGTGTGTAGACTTCACCGACGTCAATAAGGCTTGCCCAAAGGATCATTTTCCTTTTCCCATAATTGATCAATTAGTGGATGCTACCTCGGGACATGAGTTATTGAGCTTCATGGATGCTTATTCTGGTTACAACCAGATTAAAATGAAACCTGAAGACAGGGAGAGTACCTCTTTCATTACCCCTAGGGGAACTTATTGTTATAATGTTATGCCTTTTGGTTTGAAAAATGCAGGTGCAACATATCAACGGCTGATGAATAAGGTATTTGCAAAACAAATCGATTGTAATATGGAAGTTTATGTTGATGATATGTTGACGAAGAGCAAGAGAGCTGCTGACCATCTAATTGACTTAGGCCAGACCTTTGATCAACTATATAAATATCAAATAAAGCTGAATCCCACCAAGTGCATATTCGGAGTACGAGAAGGCATGTTCCTCGGGTATATTGTCAACCAACGAGGAATCGAAGCAAACCCAGAGAAGATCAAGGCTCTATTTGGACTACGATCTCCAACGACGAAGAAGGAAGTACAAAGTCTCACTGGGCGAGTTGCTGCACCTAATAGATTTGTATCACGAGCAACAGATAGATGCCTCCCATTCTTTAAAACACTTCAAAAAATGTTTGAATGGAATGATGAATGCGAGAAGGCTTTTCAGGAATTGAAGAAATATCTAGGAGCAACTCCACTGTTATCCAGGCCAGTGATGGGGGAAAGATTGTACTTGTATTTAGCAGTGTCGGAGAATGCAGTTAGCTCGGCATTGATAAGAATGGAGGATGGAGTGTAAAAACCAATTTATTACACTAGCAAGGCCTTCCGAGGAGCAGAGATCAGATATCCAAGACTGGAAAAGTTGGCACTAGCATTGATCGAGGCGAGTAGGAGAATGAGAACTTACTTCCAAGATCATACCATAGTTGTGTATATTGATATGCCATCGAGGCAAGCTCTTCATAAACCAGAAAAATTAGGGAGATTGATGTACTGGGCAGTAGAACTTGGTGAGTATGACATAGTTTATGAACCTAGATCATCGCTAAAAGGGCAAGCAGTAGCAGATTTTATAGCAGAGTTCACCTATCCTGATACCTCCGAGGAGCAAAAGCTGCACACCGACCAACCTGTGGATATTATAGGATCATCAAATTTAACTCGCGATCAACTTAAGGCGGTCGGCGAGCAAGAGAAGATGGTCGACGAGAAGTAAGAAGTGCTAGAGGAGGATAAAAGGAAGCAGCAAATATTCCACTGAGGAACTCTGTCCGATCAAAAATTTGAAGACGAGGTATCTATATGGAATCTATATGTGGATGGCTCATCTTGCACTACAGGCTGTGGGGCAGGGATTGTTTTGAACAGCCCGGATGAGGTTGATGTGGAGTATGCTCTGCGCTTCCAATTCAAGGCTTCTAGTAATGAGGCTGAATATGAGGCTATGATTGGAGGTCTTAGTTTGGCAAAAACCATAGGGGCAGAGCAGGTTATTGTATTCAGTGACTCGTAATTGATCGTAAATCAAATGTTGGGAGTATATGTAGCCAAAGGAGAATTAATGATCAGGTATCATGCAAAAGCGATGGAGATTATATCAAGTCTGATGGCAGTGCAGATAATTAGAATACCAAGATTGGAAAATGCCAGAGCATATGCCTTAGCTCGGTTAGCTTCAGCCACACGCACCGAGCTACGAAGAACAATCCCAATAGAAGTCTTGGCTAGTCGAAGCATAGATGAAGATCTGATGATGAACTTTATTACCCTTGATTTAGGACCATCTTGGATGGATCCTGTCAGGGAATATATTGAAGAAGGGTATTTTCCAACTGATAAACTCGCAGCCAAGAAACTAAAGTTTAAAGCTGCTCGTTATGTGTTGACAAATGGTGTTCTATATAGATGAGGAATTATAGCTAGCTTGCAGAGATGTGTACATCACACCGAGGTGAAAGACTTGATCGAAGAAGTCCATAAAGGGTCTTGTGGAGCCCATGTAGAAGGTCGGACACTTCTCCAAAGGATAATGACGCAGGGATACTATTGGGCTACAATAAGGGCTGATTGCATAGCCTATGCCAAAAAATGGGACAAATGTCAACGCTTCTCCACTATCCGAAGAACTCCCCAAGCATTGTTAACACCCATTACTTCCCCTTGGCCATTTGCCATGTGGGGAATTGATTTGGTCGGGCCACTTTCAACGACCAAAGGAAGCTTTAAATATCTCGTCGTCGCAGTGGATTACTTTACTAAGTGGGTGGAAGATGAGCCCCTTATCGATATGATATATGACAAAGTGTATCAAATTATATGGAAGAACATCATTTGTAGATACGGTCTTCCTCATGCATTCATCACAGACCATGGAACCCAATTCGACAACGAAGAGTTTTCTGCGTATTATCATCAGTCGAACATATTGAAAACCCACTATGCACCAGGCCACCCTCAAAGCAATGGACAAACTGAAGTGACAAACATAACGCTACTGAATGGCTTGAAGAAAATATTAAATGATACAAAGGCAAATTGGATCAACGAGCTACATTTTGTACTATGGGCTTATCGTACTACTCCACGAGCAGCCACAGGAGAATCTCCATATATGCTAGCATTTGGAAGTGAAGCTGTTATACCTGCCGAGCTGGGTCTCCCCACACACAAAGTGCTGAATTTTAACTCTCCTATCATTGACTTGATGAGAAGATTAGATTTGGATATGCTCTAGGAAGTTAGAGAAGAAGCAACAATCAGAAACACTACATACCAACAACGGACAGCTCTGTTCTATAACAAGAGAGTAAAGAAATGCGACCTAAAAGAAGGAGACTATGTGCTAAAGAAAGTAATTCAAAAGCACAATAAACTGGAAGCTAACTGGCATGGGCCCTACGGAGTAACAGAGGTTGTTCAACCATGGACGTATAGAATCGAAACCTTAGAAGGAGAGGAGTTTAAGAATGCATGGAACGCAGAGCATCTGCGCAAATATTATCAGTAATTTAATCTCTATGTAATGCAGTTTTCTTCGATATGAATAAAGTTTTGGATATTTCGCCCAATTCTCTCCTTTTATTGAAAATTTTTCGGAGTATTAGTCCCCCAACTATAGTTGGTCGGGAATAAAAAATTTCCCAGAAATATCAACTACGGTTGGTTGGGAGGAAAATCCACCAACTATAGTTGGTCGGGAATAAAAAATTTCCCAGAAATAACAGCTACGATTGGTTGGGAAGAAAATCCACCAACTATAGTTGATCGGGAATAAAAAATTTCCCAGAAATACCAACTACGGTTGGTTGGGAAGAAACTCCACCAACTATAGTTGGTCGGGAATAAAAAATTTCCCAGAAATAGCAACTACAGTTCGTTGGAAAGAAAATCCACCAACTATAGTTGGTCGGGAATAAAACATTTCCCTGAAATACCAACTACGGTTGGTTGGGAAGAAAATCCACCAACTATAGTTGGTCGGGAATAAAAAATTTCCCAGAAATACCAACTACGATTGGGAAGAAAATCCACCAACTATAGTTGGTCGGGGATAAAAAATTTCCCAGAAATATCAACTACGGTTGGATGGGAAGAAAATCCACCAACTATAGTTGGTCGGGAATTAAACATTTCCCAGAAATACCAACTACGGTTGGTTGGGAAGAAAATCCACCAACTATAGTTGGTCGGGAATAAAAAATTTCCCAGAAATACCAACTACGGTTGGGAAGAAAATCCACTAACTATAGTTGGTCGGGAATAAAAAATTTCCCTGAAATACCAACTACGGTTGGGAAGAAAATCCACCAACTATAGTTGGTCGGGAATAAAATAATTTCCAGAAATATCAACTACGGTTGGTTGGGAAGAAAATCCACCAACTATAGTTGGTGGGGAATAAAAAATTTCCTAGAAATACCAACTACGGTTGGTTGGGAAGAAAATCCACCAACTATAGTTGGTCGGGAATAAAAAATTTCTCAGAAATACCAACTACGGTTGGGAAGAAAATCCACCAACTATAGTTGGTCGGGAATAAAAAATTTCCCAGAAATACCAACTACGGTTGGTTGGGAAGAAAATCCACCAACTATAGTTGGTCGGGAATAAAAAATTTCCCAGAAATACCAACTACGGTTGGTTGAGAAGAAAATACACCAACTATAGTTGGTCGGGAATAAAAAATTTCCCAGAAATATCAACTACGGTTGGTTGGGAAGAAAATCCACCAACTATAGTTGGTCGGGAATAAAAAATTTCCCAGAAATACCAACTACGGTTGGTTGGGAAGAAAATCCACCAACTATAGTTGGTCGGGAATAAAAAATTTCCCAAAAATACCAACTACGGTTGGTTGGGAAGAAAATCCACCAGCTAAGGTTGGTCGGGAATAAAAATCTGCCAACTAAGGTTGGTCGGGAACAAAAACCACCAACTCCGGTTGGTCGAAAACAAGTGGTTAAACAAATGAAAGTCATTTCAGGGCTTAAAATTAAAAGGTGATAAATTTCTTGATACTTATGGAATTTTAAACTACCACCATAGTTGGTCGAGAAATAAAATATCACCAACTCTGCTTGGTCGTCAGATAAATTCAGATAGTCGACAATAAATTTTCACCAACTCTAGTTGATCGACAATTTAAAATAGCACAAAATATCTTTATCTTTTCAACAGATATACATGCACATTCACTACAAATGTCTTACAAACTATTTCCAAAGACAATGACAATTAAGATTGCAAAGAAAACTAGAAGTTTTTCATTAAATCCAGAACAAAATACATTGAGAATGAAATACATATTATATGAGAAATTATTACATCAAGAATCCTATTCTATTGTCTTCTTCCCCTCTGCTTTTGAAACAGGTTCTTCACCCGCGGGAGGATCGTCTAAGGCATAGGGGGAATTGATGAAATTTAGATCTTTGAGCATCTTGACATTCATTACTGAGGGTCGATCAAGTAGGTGCTCGGGGCGAGATATCTCGAAGTTAGAATGAAGACTGTAGTCACCGAGATACTTTGAAATCAGGCATCGAGGAATGGCCCGAGCAGGAATCCAACTCATATCCAGTTTCAAAGGTGGCACTGGCAACTCGAGCAACCCTGGGTCATAGTAATCCCACAAATAGTGACCCTGTTCCAACTGCAACACACCCAAGGCATTCAGCCATCCTTGCTTGTAACCCTCATTATTTGCATTTTGGATCCGGTCATCTAGATGGTAGAGGGATTCATTATAACCAGTCATCCAGAACTCTCTAGGCTGCTTGTGGAATTGATAGGTTAACCTCTCAAGTTGCTCGAGGAGTTTCTTCGTTAAAAGTTCTTTACTCTCTAAGGCAGACTTTTGTGCAGAGAGCTGCTCGTCCAGATTCAGAATCTTCTTGGACATCTCAGCTAATGCTTGATTCTTCGCCATTAACTGAAAGGCCTGACTCTCCAAAGATGATTGAGTTCTTTGTTCTTTAACAGTGACCCGAGAAGCCCTTGCTCTTCCGCGAGCAGAGGTAGAAGGACCAGTTCTCTTCAAGGTTTCCAATTCGTCTCTCAGATTGGAATTTTCGACCTCCAAGAAAGAAAAACCTTCATCGTTGACAGGAACCAAGTCTCCCAAAGTAGAGGCTGCAGATTTCAGCTGAGATATCTCTCCTCGCAAATTATTATTTTCCTGCTCTAATAATTTGGCGATCTGCCTATGCTCTTCAACCTCAGTCTTCAAAGTCCTTTCCTTTATATCATAAGCAGCAAATAACTTATCATATCCCTTATCAGCACTTAGTTGCTGATACTTCTTCTCATATCCCTGATGCAGAAGGATAGTAGACTCCTTGTACTGTTGTTGAAGTTCCTCGAGGGTACCCTGGAGATCTTCAATCATCTCATAGTATGCCACATTATTAGCAACTGCATGGTTGAGCAAACATTTCAAATACTGGTAGGCTTCAACTGCTCGTTCTGAAGCATCTGGACCGAGGATATCGACGATTTCAGATTCATTCAAGTCAGTATGGCCAGCTTTGAAGTAGCCATTACATTTTTTCATCAGTTCTGTATCATGGGCTAACAAGAGTTCCATTCTAGCCATAAACTAGTAAAGAAAAGTGATCGAAAGAATCAATAAAATGCAGATAGATCAAGAAGAATAAAAGCAGAGCAAGAAAAAGGGAATTAAGTTGCACAACCAAAAACTTCAAATTTTATTACATCATAAAATAAGTACATAGCCCAGAGTTACATTTAACAAAAAATCAAAGAGAAAAAGTCCGAACAACTCTAGACCTTCTCCTTGTCTCCTAAAACTTTCTCGGGAGGCTGAGACGAAGAAGTAGGTTGCTCGGATGGCATAGAAGGTTGCTCGGAGGGTATTGGGAATTGCTCGGTCAAAATATTGGTTGGTTGAAATTGCTCGCAGGAGGTCTGGACAACCGGCGGATGAGGAATCTGATCTCCGATCACCATAGAGGATTCCTCAGAAGCAGCTTCGTCTTCTTCTTCCCCGGGAGAAGGAGGGGGGCCAGGAATGTGTCGCTGAAATAGGTTTGAATTCTCATCAACATTCATCTCTCTCAGAGAAGCCACCCAACCGTCCCTGAAATATTTAAGGCTGCCATACTCCATTTATGAGATCATGGCAGCCAAACCCTTATTACAACCCTTGTCCCAGCCAGTACTGAAGGACTTATTAATGGCAAGTTTCCTCTTCGCCTTCTCTGAGGAAACCCTCTCAGTCATGAGCTCCTCGGCATCTTTTAATTTCTTTTCTGCCTCTTCCCTCTAGCGATCCGCTTCACGGAGTTTTCCTAACTCCTCTTCAGCAGCTTTAAGCTTGGTCTCAAGCTCTCCAGCATTTTTGAGCATTTCCTCAAGCTCAGTATTCTTCTTCTCACATTCTTTCATTTTCCTCTCCATCTCCTGAGAGGCCTCCACCGCTTTCCCTTTCTCTTGCTCAATAGTTTTTAATTGCTTTTCCCAAGAACTATTATCTTCATCATACTTCTTACGAGAATCCTTTAATGACTGTGTCATACCTACAAGAGCTTCCTCTACACGTGATGAGGATCTCGAAGCTTTAATAGCTTCGTCCTTTTTCAAAATGGTATTGAAATAACTTACCAATTGGAAAAAGAAAACAATTGTAAGTCAGTGCAAGTACATAATATTGAAAAGTGAAAGTTTAGATTAGTAATACTTACTGAGGCAATATGTTGAGCTGCCAAGGTAGTAACCCTATCCCGGGAAAGAATGTCTTCAAGAACTTGGATTTCAGGGATAATCCAAGACTTCACAGAGCTCATGGTAGAGCTCGGAGCAACGAAAGTGGGAACACTACTTCCAGCAGTTAGAGGCTAAGAAATGGATTCATCCACTTTATCCGAGGAGCTTTTCTTCAACTTCCTTGTGGGAGCAGGATCATTCCCGACCAAGGATGTAATCTTGGCTGGTGATATAACTATAACCTCGCTAGGAGGGGAAACAGCTGCAATCTTGCCTGGAGCCACAAGGGGCTTCTCGACAACCTTCTTAGTAGCAGCTGGAGGAGGAGCATCAATTTGTCTTGTCCCTTCTTCTGGGACATCCTTCTTACTTTTCTTTGCCTCTCCAGCAGTAGAGGCAGACTTATCGAAGAGGGAAGGAGCTCTTCTTCTCTTCATTCTATCACTAAGAGGAATATGCAATTCAGGAGAAGAATCTGCAGAAACTGGTGCTGGTTCTATGACTGGACGAGCAATGAAAGACAAGGTGTAACTCTTGTACTGTAACAAGTACGAGGCTGATCTGATATGTTTGTCAGCGACAGTTTGATGCAAACCCTAGATAAGTTTCAAATTCTTTAAGTTGACTTCTGTCTCCTTTGGAGACCTTCTTTTACTGTCAACTGCAAATAAATAAAAATCAAAATATCAGTGACGCATTTTATCGAATATAAAGAAAACATGATTTTAAAAACTAAATAAAATAAAAACAACCTATCCCATTGCCATAGGGAGGGCATCTGGGACCCTGATATACGTAGTTTTCAGTTAATGGAGCATGTTGCCAATTTTTCATAATAATCCCATGCTCGAAGTAATCCCTGTTGTCATCTGTGAGATTGACAACTAAAGCCCTATTTAAAAACCTTGTTTTCAAATAAAAAGTACTATCACTGACAGTCCATCTATAGCAAAACATAATCTCTGGAATTTCTAAACGGGTTCCATGAATCTGATTTAACCTATGGACTCCATTAACAATTCTCCATATATTGGGGGATATTTTTGCAGATACTACATCAAAGTATTGACAGAATTCCAAACACAAGGGGTTTGGAGGAAAAGAAAAGCCACATTCGGCTAGAAAGAGACTTGGGAGCCAATGTCCCTTAGCCAAACGAAAATAATCAGGAGGACCGGAAAGTTCTTCCAAAATGACCCAGGAAGGAATAAAAAAATCAGAACAAAATTTATCAAGCAACTCAATAAGGTAAACCATGATGAACAAAGAAAATAAAAGAGAAGGAAGAAGATCTTACAGAAGAAGGTTAGATCAGTTGATAACGAACGATGGAAGGAATGAACGCACAAGATGGAGAAGAAATGGAGAGATCAAAGATACAGATTTGAAAAAGTAAGAGACGATAGGATTTTCTGCAATGCTTAAATACCTTACCTTGGGAAGGGGTAAAAATAATGATTACAAAGAAAGACGTTTGCGCTACCTGCGACTAAAAGGACAAAAAAGGCACGGAGACCAAAGCAGTGGGAAAAATTCAAAAAGTCTGATTCTATGAATTCGAAAGGAAAATTAAATACAAGGAAAACACTCCTAAAATTCAGGATGACTATTTAATCCCGCCATATTTCAAGAAGAATGTTCCACACTCCTCAACCTCGAACTGTGAAACATTGGGGGCTTATGTTGATACCAAATTTAGTCTGCTGACGTGGATCAGTTAAGTGGAGACACGTGTCAATCTACATGGCACTTACAAACATTTCTGAACAAAACCTTGACTTCGAGGAACTCAACCTCTCCGATCAACTCGGACGCTCCGAGCAATAGGCGCTCTCCGAAGAACTTTTTTTTACCGAGCAACTCATGAATACCAAGCTACTTAGGCGGTCCAAGAAGCTTAGGCGGTCCGAGCTGCATCTCGTACAGAGCATTAATGACCGGATAATCAACAGATCGACTGTGCATTAAATGCTCATTATTATCATACAGATGTATACGCCTATTGGACATCTATGTATTACCCTTTCACATTTACAGCCTGAGGGCTATAAATACATTGTATCATCCTCATTGTAAGGGGACTCGGAATTTCTTGGTAAAACCTGTAATCGAGAATTCCCAAACAGTCAGCAATAACAATACAGTGGACGTAGGCCATTCCTTAAAGGCTGAACCACTTTAAAAATCTTTTATCTTGTTTATTTTTATCTGTGATTGATTAATTAGAGATAATCTAATTTTTTTACATTAACACTAGGGTTACGGGATAAGGGTCAGGGGATTGGGTATTTAGCACCATTTTACTGGAAGTTGCCTCGAATTATAGCTTTTGACACTGCAACTGTAAGTAAGCCTGCATATTGAATAATTAAGCGCATAAGACCCAAATTGCCAAGAATTAGCAACTAAAGTACATCTATTCGGGGTAAAAATTGTACAGTTTTGGGTGCTTATCACACCACTCCAAAACAGAGCGTTGCTAGTCCTTGAGCAATAAGATAGATAGAAAGAGAAAGATAAGAAACCAAAAGTGTACCACTTTCGTGGGCACTTGCGATTGCACTTAGCATGTGCAACAAGCCTTTAAACCTATAGGTTGCCCTACAGGACGAGTTGTGTCTCGTGAGGGTTTGTAGGGAATATACCCACAAAATTCTTATTTGCAAAAATTTATTAAAAGGCAGTTAATATCTTATTAGACATAGAATAGTCGCACGATCCATCATGAGATAAATGATTTCCGAAATAGGAGCTAGAATGTGTAAAAAGATTAAGCTAAGTAAGTACTCAAGGCACATCCTTCCTAGAACTCAACGTGTGTGTGTGAATCCGTCAAAACGGGTCAAGAATCATAAGAGTAATTCCTAGATTGCCTTTTCGGAATCAACGCTTCAACTTCAAATCTCACTGGATATATCTCTCTCAAACGAACTCTCGAGATTAAGGGTAAGTGTATCGCTCTTGTGTGTGAGGAGGTGAGTAAATGTAAGCAAGTTCAAACGTCTCACACACACATAAGAAAGAACGGACAATTTGAAAGAAAAGTGATCTCATGAAAAAATTCTAATCATTATAGTGAGAACGTCGAGTTATTCACCACATTGACTTTCATTTGCCCGAACACCTAGGGGAACATATGGATGATTATGGGTGAGGGGAAAATGAAATGGGAAGGATGGTATAAGGTGTGGTATGATGGATGTGTGATGTATGGATGTGGTATGTAGGATATAATGGTGATATAAATGATAAAGGATGATGGATGAATGTGTATGATAGAAGAGTGTTCTATACTTTAGGCACAAATGTCTTTGTTTCAAAACAAACTACAAACTACAAACTATTTTTCTTTTCTTTTCTCTCTTTTTTTTTTGTTTTTTTTTTCGATTTTTCTTTTCCTTTTCTCGATTTTTTTTTTCTTTTTGCTATTTTTATGTTTTTTTCTTTTTTTTTCTTTTTCTCTCACTTTTCAAACCAACACTGAAGACATTTAATATTTGGAATCAACACTCTTTTTCTCAAAAATGATGGATGATATATGAGTGGAATGATAAATGGATGGTGTGGGGAATGTATGTGGATGGGGAAAACATGGAAAGATAATGGGTGAGTGAATGGAAATGTGATATGGAAAAGTGGTAAGTGTGTGGATGAAAATTTAGTGTTCGGGACAAATTTAAAGATACGCATTTCTTAAAACTCGAAAAAGATGTCATCCTCAGTGATAAGGACAAATTTTAATGAATGATAATGAGATCATACAATAATTTAGTGAGGACCCAAAAGAAGTTGAATCAACTTATGACTCGGAGATTGCGTAAGACACTCTGAAAGGGTGAAAGGCACAAATCTCACGGGCTAAAGTCTCTACTAGTGATCCTTAAGGTTCTCTTTAGAATTGTAGTACTCCTCAACTCTAAACCGTAGTGACTTGATAAGTGCGCAAATTTTGTTGAGTCTAGAAATTCATGGTGAAACATGTCTTACTACGTATTACATAAGCCATTTATAAAAAATATTCTCTAGCTTGATTCCTAGACTTTTGAAAGATGGATGATTGAAAATTCACATCACTGAGTGAGATGAAAGAAACTGCGCAAAATTTTAAAAATCAGGTTTAAAAACCAAAATTTTTCAAAAGAGGCACGATTTTGATAAAATTCCCCACCCCCAAACAAAAAGGAACATCGTCCTCGATGTTAAATAAAATAAATTTTTAAAATTGAGAGCATAAGGAAGGAAAGAGCTTACCAGAATCAACCGCTCATGAAGTGGAAAGATGTAGCCAAGAATAAACCTGAGTGAGTGATAAGAAAAAAAAGTGTACAAGTCTATAAGCATGATAAAGCATAGGGTGATGTGAAACACCACCCCCAAACAGGATGAGACTCATACCAGAAACGCGGGCTGCCTCCCGGTAGCTCTAAGTTTAATGTCTTCAGCCAGATCGAACCATTCTCACCCTAAGGATAAGAACAATGATGGCGCGGGACGGCAGAAAAATTGGGGTAATGAGAATCACCCTCAAACAAGACTGAAGTGTGAGTCTTGTTGGATAATTTGACAAAGGTGAGGGTGAAGAAACACCGATCACGGCCTTATTTTTTATTTTCAAGATGTTCTCTTTTTTTGTGGTTTTTTAATAATTTGAAAAAGAAAGGAAATATTTTTGGGATTTTTAGAGAGTGAAAGGAAGAAAATATTTTTGGATTTTTTGGAAGAAAGGGTGGGGAAAAAAAATATTTTTGAATTTTTTTTTTCAAAAGGAAAGAAAATATGACACAAAATAAGATAAGTTTTTCACACTTGTATGGCAAAAATGTGTCATGTAGAAATGGAAGTGTTGGGTGTGAACTAGTAACAATTAAATTTAGACCCAATCATTTAAAACATGTTCAGGAGTTCTCAATTGATTGCAAACTTCATCACATTTTAATATAACCTTATGCGATAATATAAAATGAACTCAATGAACAAACATACACAATGCATACAAGCCTAGACTTTTGATGATTCTACAAACCAATAGAGTCATGACATTGAAAGTACAATTAGGATAAACGGACATTGTGCAAACCGTTGATATACCATCCAATATCCCTCAATAAGCATATATATTTGAATGAATATATCAAACAAAAATAGGCCTTGGCAATTATTTTTCTTTTTAATGCCATAATTCTATTTTTAGGCCTTTGGACCACGTATTTCTTTTAGGTACAAACAAACCGTGGCTTTACTATTTGTAAAGGATAATAAATCCTTTCGGATCCCTTCCCCGTACACATTTATAATTATCATTTTTACTTCTCACAAATATCACGTGCAATAGATTTTGACATGCACTAGTCCTCCTAGGTCACAAATGTATAGATGACATGATTGGTAGGAGAACATCTCACAAAGTGTAACAACCCTTGCATTTAGGAGACTCATTTTATATTAATTCACCGCATGAAGTAATTATATAAAATGTTGAGAACTGGAGTAAATATTAATTGAATGAGTTGAAAGTTAATATTTACTAGATTGTTGCATATTTACTGTATGTGTAAGTAAATATCATCATGTTACATGTTTTATAGTATCATGTGTTTTAAATGACATTATGGTTTAAATGAAACCGGAACTTGAAATGAATTATAAAAATGTCGGATGCCATTTTAAAGGGCATAGTTAGTCCCGAAATGTGCAAGACAGTCAAAATAAGTGTCATATTGTATTTTTAGGTTCCGGACACTTATGACTGGTTTTAACTTAAATGCGTATTTGGGAGTCATTTTAATGTGGTATTAACCATTTAAGTTGGGAACTTTAGACTTAAGCCATGATTTTGGTCGTCTAAATCACTAAATTTCCCTATTATATGTCTCAAACATAGAGAGGAAAAGAGAGAAAGAGAGAGGAAGAGAAAAGAGGAGAAAAAAGAGAAAATTGGAGATTGAAGTTTGGGATTGCTCCTACCACAAAGAAATTTGAGATTTCAACCTTAAGGCAAGTTTTTTACTTGCTAATATATGATTTAAGATGCATATTCTGTATTGATAGTTGTGTAATGGAATCAAATGAACAAATATGGGTTTTGTGGATTTTGTGGTGATTTAGCCCTAATCATGGTTTATGTTGATGAAATTGTGGATTATAGTAGTTAATAATCATGTAGGATGATTTGGGGTAGATTAATGGTGATGGATGTATGTAAAAATGGAGTAGAAATTGGTTTTGGGGAAAAAAACTTACCCGTAAGCCATTCTTGGCAAATTCGCAGGGGCGAATCGATTCGGCCCTAGGGCGAATCGATTCGCTAAGGGGTCAGCTTACAGGTCTGCAAAACTCGAATCGATTTGGGTTAGGGCCGAATCGATTCGGCCAACTGCAGAATGTTGGTTTTGTCATCCGAATCGATTCGCTTTTGGGCAAATCGATTTGTTGCCTGGGGAGAATCGATTCGTCCCTCAGGCGAATCGATTCGGAATCAGGCTATTTTTGAGTTGTTTTTCTAACTCAATTTTTATTCTTTTTCTTTAGGCTTAGGACCTAGGAACCTTCTTGTATGAACTAAACTTAGAGTCCTAGAGTCCTGTAAGAGTTAGTTAACTATCCTACATTAGAAATGCATTATGTGGGGAATTTTTTGGGAATATGCCAATTGATGTTAGGGCATTCTTTTCTTCTAGTTGATTATTATGAAACTAGGAGTTGTAGTGTTATGTTTGGGAGACTTTAGGAGCTCAATTGAGCTATGTTAGTTTTGATGGTTAATAGTATAACACCGAAAAAGGGTGTTAGGAGAATTAAATTGGGAGTTCACTTATTCTTTGAGGTTGTAATGACGATATGAATTACGTATGGCTCCGGATAAAATGTAAATTATTTACAAAATGTAAATGATTATGGTTTCGGATAAAATGAAACATACAGATGAAAAAGGGTAAATGAAAATGAAAATGAAATGGTAACGATTACGGTAAATGATAATTTACTTAATCATGGATATGGTAAATGATAATTTACTTAAACACACCTCTCTAAATGCTATCATAAGGGAAGTTCGCGCGTGAGGTGATGCCCCCTGGCTAATGAATGTAGGGTGGATATAGTCCTAGGCCATATGAACGATTATTGTATGTTTCTGTGCTGGTGAGGTGATTCTGGGTGTGGCCATGACTCTCCCGCAGGCATATGGCCACTTCCCGATGTCTTGCGTTTGGTGCCTAGGTTGTCTTATTTGATAGGCCATGGAAGATGATAGTCATTTAGGGGCGCTCCCAGTGGGGAAACTCGAAGGGACGGTCTTAGAATTGTTATATGTATATGAATATAACAATTCTTAATCAAGTGGGACTTGATGTATGATAAATGCCATAAAGAGCATATGATAATGATGATATTCCTGATAAGGAATGGGATGCCATAAAGAGCGTATGATTGAGATAGAAGCCATAAAGTGCTTAAAATTATGATTATATTTCCTGTTAAGGAACGGAACTATGTAATGGATTAGTGTTCATGATGAAGGCTCTTAAATTAATATTAATTATTCTTTTTCTTGCATAACTAAATTAGATTCCTGATTATTTAAAATGTCTTAGCTTATGCTTTAAATTGTGTAGGTATATTCTTATCTATAGTAATCATGATTTACTGTTCATAACTGTCATACTTTTTATTCATCTGGTGATAATATAAAATCGGGCCCTGACCCGTTCATATTTCTTGTTGTGCATGCATCTTGTATCCGATCAGGTGATCCGCCGCAAGGACGCCTGATCTGACTTTCCTATTCCGATGTCTTTGGGGAGCCGTGATACTTTTCCGATATTACGGGATACTTGGTATAAACGTTTTCACTTTTGTACTCAAGTTATGATCGGGTCTTTTACTCGGGCGTGAGGCCCCAGTTTTTGTAATTGTCTAATGTATTGTATTATGTACTTTACTGAACATGTTTAATATTATTGTAAGAGTCTGTTGACCGACAGCATATTCGGTCCCTTATTGTATATTTGATGTGTATGTAATATTATATCTTCGGGGTTCCACTTTCTTTCTAAATTGGGTTGTTTAAATTATTTCTTTAACTTTAAAAAAAAAATTGGCAATCCGTTTTTCTGAAATATGGAGTGGTTATCTTGTATACTTTGTATATTATTGTGATGCTGAGAATGATTCCATCCATGATTCCTGTTATATTGGAGTATAGGGTTGGCCACCCCATATATTAGTGAGCGGGTTGTCACACAAAGCTCAAATATACATATGAAGTTAAAATTTCAAATGAGCTCGTGCATGTGTGAATTGAGGCATATAAAAATAGAATCCATTTAATCAACACAAAATCCAACTACTCCATGTAAGCATGATAAAGAACATAATAAGGATTGGCAATCTAAACTAAAAGTTCTAGCCACATGAAAGCGTAAAGGAAGGGATTCTTAACACAAGTATATGCCACATAAAGTGTGTCAAACTAAAATACACACAAAAAAAAAATTGAGTTTTTGAATTTTTTAACCAAAAATAAAAATATATACTCAAAAGACAAATCAAAATTCATTTATATTTTTCATTAATCTTAAATTACCAAAAAAAAAAAGATAAATGATAAACTAAAATCTTTTTGTATTTTTCATTTAATGAAAACAAAATGAAGGAAATATAAGACAAAAGATAAACAAAAAATCATTATTCTAGCATGTGATTGAGCATAAAGCATAGATTAGAAAATGACTAAAACAAGCATACATTTATCATGATAATATATCATGAAGTACAAAAGCTAAAGTAAGCAAATAAAACTAACACATTAAACCTTTAGATTTTGCAAGGGAGGACTCATGTCAATGTAAATGAGAATCAAATACCCTATCTTATAAAGCTACCAAGTCGTATCTCCTAACCCAAACTAATGACGAATGACTATCTCGGGGCGTAGGAAACTTAGCTACTTCGATTGCCTTACGTTATGTTTTTCAATGACCTCGTTTAAGATCAAAACAAAATTTCCTTAGATAACCTTTTCGACCACAATGCGCACAAGTAAAAACACGTCGAAAATTTGTACCTAAGGACTAATATCTAAAGGTTTTCCTAGGTGATTCTCTTAAAACATTTGTTTTGGCTTTATGAGTAGATTCATTACAACTATGGAAGCCTAAACCACAAGTGTCATTTTTAATTTAGACCGTTCCTAAAATTTTATCTAGTTTCTTCGAACGACACTCCAAATCAAATTTGACTTTCCTACAATCTTTTAATTTATTTTTTAATTCTAAAATGTTAGACTCCAATAAAACATTTCTCTCTTCAAACTCGAGAAGCTCCTTTTTCAAGGATTCCATTAAACCTCTAAGGATATCTCTCTCGCCTTCTACATATTCAAGCTTCTCTCGAAGAGTTCTCTCTCGTGTCCTAAGGTCTTCCACTAATTCACTCTCATCAACGACCTTGACACTCTCTCTTAAACTCGTTTCTAACTTCCAATTAGCTCTTTTTAATTTAATAGATTCTTCACAATGTTCTGAAAAAGCATTTTGAAGTTCACTCACATCAACCTCTTCTTCATTTTCACTCTCTCTTTCTTCTTCACTCTCACTACCATAAAAAATAATGGAATCATAAACTTTTACCTTAGAAGTGTCATGTGTTGAAATTTCATCAATAGAATAATGTTAACTATCACTCACATGACTAGCCATAAGAGCCACAATATTGGGCTTGGAGGAGGAATCGGATCCCTCTTCATTATCACTATCACTATAGGTTGCATTAAAATACTTTGGTTGCTTACCCTCTCTCCTTAGTTTAGTGGGGCACTCAAAAGCCCTATGGCCATACCCTTCACAACCAAAACACCTATTTTCCTTGTCCTTGTTTAAATTTTCATTTATAGTTTTAGGGATCTTCTCGGCTTTGTCATGCGTAGATTTTTCAAATTTCTTAAAATTATTTTTAAATTTATCTTTGTTCAATTTAAGAAATTTTTGAAATTTTCTAGCAAACATAGTCATATCATCCGAGTCACTATCACTATCACACTCTACTACTTGTTTTTCCTCTTTTCGGGCTTTTAAAGCAACGCCCTTTTCTATTTTTTGTTCAGTTTTAGAGGGAAACATGTCCAGTTCATAGGTTTGTAAATCACCTACGATCTCTTCTAATTTCGTAGAGGCTAAGGTTGGTAAAGAATTTAAAACGGTCACTTTTGGAATAAATCTATCGGGTAGGGACCTTAAATTTTTTTTTACTACTCATTTGTCGGGTATTTTCTCTCCCAAATTAAAAGATGCATTAACAATATCAGAAAGTCTAGCATAAAATTCATTAAAAGTTTCTTTATCGTTCATTTTGATGGTTTCAAATTGAGTGGTGAGGTTTTGGTGTTTCGAAGCTTTTACGACACTTGTACCTTCATAAGTGAGTTGTAAATTATCACACGCTTCTTTAGCGGTCTCACACATTATAATGCGTCAGAATTCATTCGTTGTGACAGCGCTAAACAAGGCGTTTAAACCTCGGGAATTAAAATTTGAAAGTTTAAACTCATTCTCACTCCATCTATCGACCGGTTTGGGAATACGTTCATTATCAACTAAATGAGTTGGTGGATACCACCCATTAACTAAAGATAACCAAACTCTCTCGTCGATAGATTTAAGTGCCGATTTCATAAGCGCTTTCCAATTCGCATAATTAGAACCATCGAAAATAGGAAATTTTGAGAATAGGGAAAATTCTATTTTAGCCAAAATATTTTAAAGGATCTTAACAAAATAATTTATCGTTTTGGCTCTGATACCAATTTGAAACGGCGTAGGCCCCCAATTTTAAAATTCTCTTACGTCAAAAAGTAATTATTTCCTTTTATGATGCGGAAGCGAAGATGATGGTTCAATTAAAAAACGAATTAACAAAATTTTAATTTCTTGGCAAATTAAAATTAAACAATGTGAAATAGGATAAAACACACACACAATTTGATTTCACTTAAACACAATTAATTAATCCAAGTCCTAGAAATTTGCCTAACAAAATATTTAATTCATTTTAGTAAATTAGGCCAAACCAAATTTTAACAATTTAAATTAATGACTTGAATTAAGTACACATTGCCCAAAATTAATTAGCTACAAATTAAACAGGTAGTGATTAAACCAAATTTTATCTTTTTTTTTTACCTAAGCATGCGTTCTAGGTCATATAGCAAGATAAAATTAAACAATGAATCACTATGCCGCGATATACGAGGAAAAACGCACAAACGGGAAACAACCTCGGATGGCCCTAGACATAAGTCCCCAAAGTATGGTATTTTACAAGTACAAGACACGAAAGACTTACAACACAAGACTCGACTCCTTTCAAGCCCCAATGCTCCTTCTTGTACCGACCTCCGCTTAGCTGACAATCCCAAAATCCACTGGAACCTTGGAATTCACCAATGAGGAACTAGGAAGCAACCGTCAACCACATATGGTACCTTTCACCATATGAGAATGCCGCAGCCAAAATAAACTCTTCTTCTTCTTTGTGAGATGTAGAAGGAAACCCAAACTTCTCATCAAACGGATGTAGAGATAAACAAGTGCCAAACACTCCAAGCAAGGTATATATAAATGGAACTTGGATAAACTAAACTTTGGGTGTAAAACAAGTGTTTAAAGGATTTTTTCTTGAAAAACAACAACACTTAAACCATGAAGTTTGCTTGGAAGAATTTGCTCTCAAAAACACTCTCTAGGAGTTGGAATAGAATGAAAAGTTAAGTTAGAAAACTTGGTTCCCGCACTTACATATTCAGGTAAAAAGTTAGTCTGAAAAGAAGTGGGAAAGTGGAGAAAAAACTGCTCAAAACTGCCAAAAACCTGTTCCCGCCAAAACTCGTTTGAACAAGATATTCGTTCGAATGAAGTCTTGTTCGAACGAGCTTTCTAATGAAGTTCCAGTGTGAACTCATTAGAAATCTCATTGGAAATCTTGTTGAAATAACATTTTTTATTCGAACGAAACTTCGAATGACATTCCGATGTCCAATGTGGGAACTCATTGGCAAACTCGTTCGAACGACATTATTGTTCGAATGACAAACTCGTTCGAACGATAATTCGAACAAACTTCCAGAAAGTCCAAAAAATTATATTTTTAGCCCAAAAACTTTATATACTATATATTTAAGTTTTAATAAAATCTTTCTGAAAATAAACAAAAGTTAAAAACTTATTACACCCAATAAAATAATTGTTCCAAGCTCCTATATATATATATATATATATATATATATATATATATATATATATATATATATATATTTTCAATGCATTCATAGCTTAGGAGTAAACGGAACATTATTGATGACGTAGAAACGAGGCATACTAAACCGGCATTTGATGAAGCTTTATAAGCTTCGCCTCTATGTCTTCAACTTTAGTACGTCATAGGCTTGAAGGATGGTCAATAACTCTATCCTATAACTCAAACGTTTTTGTCCGAAATTGAGCCAAAACTACAAAGGACTCAATTAGAAATTTGTGTCCTTATAATTTTTCTTCTCAATGAACGAGTTTCCTCTTTCGAGAAGAAACATAAGAAACAATTGGGGAACCTAAAACACAAAATGGATAAGAAAAATATAAGTTCTAAAGATAGATTATAAAAAACTGAAAAGAACCTTACCAAAAGAAGAAGGCACTGAAGGGTCTGTGGTTGTGTGTTTTGGGTTTAAGTGAAGCTCAATGTAAAATGACCACCACATTTCAAAGGCCTCAATCACTCCATCATAAATATCCTCCCCAATGGATTTAAAGTCAGTCAGTGGGCAAATAATTCGAAGCAATTGAATTACAAATTATAAAATTGAATGGCACTAAAAATGATGAAATAATCATATTTTATATCCGTCTAAATGAGTCTGACAGCGATAAGAATACCATTTTTCTCCATTTCTCTTGACTTAGCTATGAGCATTCGGTTCACTCATTGGGGACACTTGTCGTTTTCTAATTTCTTAGGCCAAACCCTAACATAAAGGTGTGAGGTGATTTAATGTAGGTGGAATCTTAAATGGGAAGAGTTTTCTACCCAAACTTGAGAAAGAAAATATAGATGTTTAAAGGACGTTGATCTTAGACAAGTGGGCCCATGGTAAAATAAGGAGACCCATATTGTTACTGAATAGGGTAAACATATCCCTAATGACAACAGAGTTATCATTTATGAATTCCTTAATGGTTCTTTTAAATTGGGTGTAAGCATATATGAGGTTTCTAAGTTAGAATCCATTTATAGTAAAAGAGTTGGGAGCAGAGAGAAATTAGAATATGGAATGGAAAAGATGCTTGGATGGAGAAAGTAAAGAGGAAAAATGGAAGAATAACATAAAAAGTGAGCTTAAATAGCTCAAATGGATCGTTGGAAATGAAAGAATAGTTCAAAGTAAAAGCCGACACGTGTTTCCAAAAGCTTTCCCTCCAAAGGGCAAAGTTATGGGGAAGTGGAGAGACAAAAAAACACCATAGTGGGCCCAATCAGTAAAAAAATCCCTTATAATTAGATTTGCGACTTGTTAATGGCCCAAGATATTGAAATCAAGTGTTGGGAATTCGAAGGCAGCAAAACATATTGTTGAAGGGAATAATAAAAGTTGTCCATTTTTTATAATTAATTATTACAATAAAGAATAAAAAGTTATTATTTGGACACAATTACACGTTCATTTGGATTTGGTGGTACCACTACTACTAATAAAATTTGCATAACTAATAAAGCAAAACTGGAATAGTTTTAGGTCTATATGTACTAAAACAATTCGCAACACATTGGCACAAAAGTGGTTTTTCCATTGACACAAAAAATTGGGGAGAATAAAAATTGGAAAAGAATTTACATTACTTTCTCGGGATTGAATAGTAATGAGGAAATGAATAAGTTATAAGGTGGTGGAATGTGCTCCAAAAGTAACTGAGATGCCGACCCTCCAAATACAAAGAAGATTTATCTTGAGCTAGATGCAAAAATAATTGTTCCTGACATTGAAAGTTCGGAATCGCCTCTTTCACTTTATCCTTCACTTCCCCATAATTTGAAGATAATTCTTTCAGGTGGAATAATTTCAAAACCAATGTCCTTTGGATCATCTTGGCCATTCAGGAAAACTCTTTACACTCTTCGAAAACCTTACTTGAAGTAGTATGAGGTCATCACAAATTTTATCTCAAACCTCATAGTTCTCCCGTTGACATTCTTGGATAAATCTTTACACTATCTACATTATCCTTTGCTAGATGTGAATATGAGACGATCTCAAAATTTCTCTTAGAGTTCGTGTTTTTATTTTATTCAGAAGCCATTGTTAACACATATATGATGGGAGGAGAAAATACAAGAGTCGAGTTGCAAAAATAATAGACTAATGGTTTAATGAGGAAGATAATTTCACTACCAAAAGGAATTTACTTAAGAAATATTGATAATGAAGTATTGATGACTGCACTGGGGGATGTGGGATGAGAATATCAACAGTCCACTAATTAATTTTTCAAAAAAAATCAATTAGTACGAAGGGGGTATATTTATTCCATATTTTTACAAACTAATAGAGAGTCTCCATGTCGAAACACAAACCTGTTATTATAGTAAAGATTTATAAATGGACAATTTAATACAAATGACTACATAAGCAATTGACACTTGTTAAGACCTTGAACGTGGGGTAACCACTTAAGTGAGTTTTGGGGAGTGCACCTATGCAGGAACAATCAACTGGGTAACCACCCAATAGCTACAATAGTAGTTTCATGGCAAATGAGTCAATAAATATGCAACTACGGGACAAAGAAAAGCATGCTCCCTCAACAAAAAGCTACATTTACTCGTTTTAAATCTTTTTTTCTTTTTCTTTACTTTTCTTTTATTTTGTTTATAATTTGTCTTCTTCTTCAAAGTAGTTTGTAAGTAGATTTAATGAAATTCTCTTAATGTTTTATGAAAAGTTCTTTTGCCTTTACCTTTAAATTGTCTTTACTTTTCTTATTGTAACATGCTTTACATTCCTTAGTGTACAGTTTTTTTCTTTTAAAGCTTCTTTTCATCTTTATTTCTTCACTTTATATCTTTTTCCTTAGATTATAGTTTATTAGACTTACTCAACATTCACTGCAAAGTCTCCTCAAAGTGGAGTATAAGTCTTCTTAATTGAAGCATCCAACAGTACACAAAGGCCTGATAATCGCTGGCTAAGATAATCAATTGATTTGCAAGACCATAACCTTACGGGGAATGCTCGCACCCTATCAAAACACACAAATAAGTCAAGACAATGATACAAGGAGGAATATTTTATGAAGAGGATGATGCTGATGCCTGTCCTCCATATCCAAATCCTTACTTAGATACACATTAGGCCTTAGATCTTGTAGTTTACGATCCACCTAAATCAATTTGTGTAGGGGGCATTTCGAGAGATGAAAATGCTCAGATTGGTGTTATGAAAAACTTTGTTGCATAAAAACACTGATTGATTATGTTTCATAAAGTAAACAAAATAATTATATCTACGGTTTAGATCATCACACCTTTGCAGATATTATACGTGATCAAATACGAAGTTTAGATCATTATACAATTGCGGATCTTGGGTGTAGATTCATCAATGAAATTAAAATTGACATCCGTAGAAGATGCACGTAAGGAATCGCAATGGATGTCTTATTATTATAACCATCTCCTACTATTCTGATTAATTGTGAGGGTAAAAAAGGAGTAACTACAATAAACTATATTGAAAAAAATAATAATATAGAAAATTGTTTAACTAAAGTTCATGTTAGCGAGATGATATATATCACCTCAAAATAATAAGACTAACTTCTATCAAATAAATCAACTAATTGTAATGAAAACTGAAGTTATGTCTTGAAACAATAGACAACGTTCAATGTGCTATTAACAAGCTAAATGAGAGTTCAAAAAACTTGGAAAATGTATTTAAAATTTCATTCCTATGAGCCTAGTGTTGGATTCTTCATGACGGTGGATGAATGTGACTTCTTAATAAATCAAATATATTAGATTTGTAAAATCACTCAAGTTTATTTATCTATATTATTTTTTATAGTGTGTCCTCTTTCTATGGAAATCAAAACTGATCATAAAGAACTTAGAAAAATACGATAAGGACATGTCCATGCTAACAAAAATTTATATAACACCAAGATCACTATGTGCAATGAATTTTACTCGTCTCTTATAGGTGTTGCTCGGAATTAATATTAACCCGATCTTAAATTGATTATTCTAGTTACTCAATAATAAAACATGTGTGAAATGTACTGAATGCAAAATGAGTTTAAAATCAAAAGCAAGAGAAAGAGAGAACCTGAATTTAACGTAATTCAACTTAATAAAAGGACCTACATCCATGTATGGTACAATATCAACTACAACTACATTAATCTTCCATTAGATTTTGTTTACAAGCTACTCCCACTCTCACTCCATTTTGATAGTAGAATAGTAGAATATCTTATCTCACTTTTTTTAATTATAGAATACATGACTTTTTTGCATAGGTGTGTCGGGTGAGATGTGCATGGGAAGCGTGGCTTCACAAGACATATCTCTCACTCTTTGTGGTTGAACTGATGTCATACTTTTCATTAAGCTAATAAGATATTTGTAAGATGTTTATTTCACATGGGTGTGGATATACATATATCTTCTTTTTATTCTCCATAGTTTCTCCTTAATGACATCATAAAATCACATGGCACCCCTCATTACATGTAATTTCATGGATTTAGACCCCATTTACTACTATTTTCCTTAGCTAAAGTTGAGGTCGATCTATATTGTGACCTACCCTGATGCTCACCTGATTAGAGGATTCCCCAAGGGTGATGAAGTCGATCATGTTGGTGTCATGTGCCAGTGTCTTAGGTCTCCACATAATGTCACAAATTTAGAGTATAAAACATATATATTTTTTATTCCTTAAAATATAAGCATTATGTTTTATTTATATTTATTTTTAAAATGATGGGGGGTTGCTGGATAATTTTAAAATATTAATGGGTATTAATTTTGTGTAAATGGGTTTCTTATTTGGCTCTTATTCTATAGAGAACTTAAAGAAATGGGTTTAAAAAAATTGATGTGGTTTCTAAATTCCCATATAGAAACTTTGCACAAAAATAAAAAGTTATATAACAAGGTAGACTATTTGACTTATAGTCAAAGAGACTAAGATGTGGTGGCACGAAGCACCGCCGCCAAGATATGTGGCATGCGTCCGCATTCTGATTATTTTCATGATGCATGACATACACATCATTATTGAGAGCATGGGAGCCTTTGATTTTTTCAAAGTCAACAAGATTGATGAATGCGGTGGAGTGATCCGATCAAAGACTATTATAGCCCAACCATGTTGTCTGAATAATTGGATCTATTCGTGGCGAGTCGTAGAGGTTGAATCAATTAACTTATGATGATACTTCAAATTTGAACTGTGTGGTCGAAATAAATCCGAACATAAACGATTCAATAACTACTGAGTCGTGGTGAATATTCACGAACAATAATTACTTTTTTTGTAAAAACTATTCCACACCTCTGTTTCTTCTAGCAAAAATTATTGTCTCCTCCTTTTTGTCTCCCCCCCCCCCCCCCCCCCCCCCCACCCCCCATAATTTGGCATTATCAGGCCGATATTTTAAAGTGTTGTGAGCTTGATCAAATCATATATAATTTGCATCAAATAAATAACATCACTAAAGTGCATTCTAAATGAAATTTAAAAAAAAAATCCATTATGTACTCACGGTTCATCTTTCGGAAGGAGGGAAATATGGCATAAAGACAATGTTCTTAGATAATGCCTTGTATTAACTTGGATTCATTTTATTTTCATTTTCCTTTTATCAATTTACAACGCGTGTATGTGTCTGGGAGAGAGAGAGAGAGAGAGAGAGAGAGAGAGAGAGAGCATTTTCAATGATGGTGTGGGTGTTGAGATAATTAAGTATTTGCCAAGAAAAAGTGATTACTAAGTAGGGGTGTTCAGAAAATGTAACATTAAAAGGGATAATTTTACAAAAATAATAATAAATGTCCTATTTGTATATAAAAAAATGTTAGGAGGTCCTTTCTAACTAGAACTCGTAGTTTTCACTCTACCCTATTTTCACTTAACAAAGGGTTACTTGTTAGACTATTTTATCAACCATTAGCAATTAATACGTGGACTAAAGGAACATTTTTCATCCTCTTGAAAGTTGAAAATCGTTAATACATTGATCCAAAGCATTTTCTCTAAAAAAAAGATCTCACTCACAATACTCAAAACTTTATCTCCCAACTTTTAAATAAATAAAACCCTATGTATTAAGGTTCCAACACAATTTACAGAATGAAATTTCAATTTTTTTAGAGGGAGTTATGCCCATTTTACTATAATATTTTTAGATATTTCTGCAGAAAAATAACAATGAAGTTTCAACATTAAAAAAACACTCAGACTAAACCAAAATATAATTTATGCTTATATTAAAATACATTATACCATATATGTAATCTAACATCGCTAAATAGAATCAATTTATTTGAGTAAAAATCCAAAGGTTTATGCCACCTTGAACACAACTAGGTCCAAAATAGAATATTACAGCATAACATAACACAATTAAGCATACTTAATCTATATTTAAGTTTTAATTCATGGGAACAAATACGTAACACGTGTAAACATATATACACATCACATACACAAATCTCATAAAACAAAACTCTCACAGGATGATGATTCATGTCTAGAATTTTTTAAGTTTCACCTTTATCCTCCTAGCATAATTTTTTATTTGTAGTGTCAAACTTCTCCTCTCTCCCTCTCTCTCTCTAAACATGACGGTCCTCGTTTAAATATTTTTCAAATTATAAATAAAAGTATGAAAATTGTAATACTTATTCATGTGACCAACTTTAACAAAAATTTAATTGCCTCACAAGCACTGCTTGAGTTATGATATTTTTTTCAAGAAATCCTTCCTTAACTCCTCTTTTCTCTCTCCTCAATCAATTTTCCCCTAATGTTTATGCTATGTAAGGAAGAAGATGGTAAATATCTGATTTCTAACAACACAAAACGTGGTCATGTGGTCATATTTAGTACGATGGTGTATGATTGGATGAAATAAATGTTTAATCAAAACATTTCAACTTATAACAGATTCGCCCCCTGTTCGTAAATCCACTGTAACTTACTATTTCGGCATCCGATTGAACTCCAGTGTACAGCTACTCATAGATAACTTAAATATGTATAACATGTTTATGTAATATTTTTCCAAAATCATAATTTTACTACGCCTAAACTGAGGAATGTAATAATTTGTCCAACGTTTCAAAAGTTAATCATTTGGCAACTATACCTCACCAAATTCGTAGAAAATCCCAATTTACTTTTATAAATGCATACAAAACATACTTTATAGTACATTTAATCACAAAACTAATTATATACTCTAAACATGTGACCAGTAATCATAAGCTTAGCTAGAATCTGATGCAACCAACATATATATCACGTGAGTATGCACTCTCTAAACATGATAATTAAAATATCTAATATCCGTCATCATCCTTATTAATCATAACTTATACTTGATCATGTAACTAACTTGTCTAATTTTCTATTAGAGCATTACAGTGTGTGTGTGTGTGTGTGTGTGTGTGTGTGTGTGTGTGAGAGAGAGAGAGCGAGAGAGAGAGGGACAGAGAGAGAACATTTTCAATAACGATGTGGGTGTTTTGATAATTAAGTGTCTGTGGAGCAAAAGTGAATAACGAGTAAGGGCGTTTGGACAATGTAACAATATAGGCGACAATTTTATAAAGATAATATTGAATGTCCTAATTATATATATGTAAGGACAAATTTCTAATCGAGTCATTTGTAATATTGTGTATATTCCATTGGAAAAAACAATTTTGGGTCATTCCTCATCAAGCATCATACAACAGTAAAGATTCGGGCATTGCATCCAAAGTTCACGCGACATAAATATGCACTTCATCTTCGCTCTTCTAAAAGGTATATGACCAAAAAAAAATTAAGTGTTGGAGTATTTTTCATAACAAGAAATTTTAGAATAAAGTAATGTTCATAAAAAGTCAATTTTCATAAAGAATCTTTTTTGAAATTAATTTCAACCTTTTCTATGAAAAAACTGTCAACTCGTTCGAAGTTTTCTCCAGGTCATTCGAACAATCTGGATCTAACAACATTCCCCAGGCCACACTGGAAACCCATTAGAATCTCGTTAGAAATGTCGTTCGAACGACCTCATTCGAACGAGATTTCTAACGACCTATCTAATTCTACACTGGAATGTCGTTCAATAACTCGTTCGAATAACAAGTTGTTCGAACGACCTCGTTCGAACGAGTTCTGCCAGATCTGAAATTTTTTAACTTATTTTTCAGCACTTATTTTACAAAAACTATTTTTGTCAACTACTTTTTGAGTTATATTATATGGACGAAAATCAGTTTCTTCAACTAAGGAAGGTTCATATCCTCTTGAGAGCATCTTTTCATAACTTCCCTCTTTTTGGTAAAATCAATCTCCAACACCATTTTCAACTTTTGAAAAAAAAAACCTTGTAATCAACTTGACATTCAACAAGAAAGTTTGCAGTGGATATTTGCATTCAAGCTTAGTGGAGACGGTGGTTTTGGGCTTCGGTGGATACCGCGACACGAGGAGTGTCGAGCAACGCATTGGAGCTTCGCGTACTACAAATTCGGAGGTCGATGACGGCATAAGCATTTCTTGAGTGAGTCAATGTTTGTAAGCCTTTTGAGTCTCTTGTAAAACCTATTGTGTAGTGGATTTTGTCTAGGCCTAGCCGTCCGAGATTTTTCCCATTTGGTTTTTCCTCATACATTGGCGCGTTGTGGTTGTGATTTCCGCAATTTACTTTATTAAATCACATAGATGTATGCCTAGGATAAAATTGGATAATTTTATTTCAATTAATCAAGTTACCAATCCCATCGCATTAACTGGAAATTGTTCATGGTAACTTTTAAATTTGGAAAAGGAATTTAAAATTTGAATATATCACTACTTGGCTAATTTTAATTAGGTTGTGTGTGTGTATTCTACGAAATAACCTAAGTACATATAACCTTACAACTTCACATTGGTATCATAGCAAGTCTCTATAAGTTATTTAGATGAATCTTGGAGGTTATATGGATAGTTTTTCGTCGAATAGACTACCTTTGTTTGATGGAACTAATTACACCTATTGGAAAGAACGTATGAAATCTACCCTTAAATCAATTGATGAACGTGTTTGGGTTATTGTTGAGAGAGGATGGTCCCCTCCTACTATTGTAGTTAATGATGAAATTATTTTGACTCCTGTAGAACAGTGGTGTGAGGAAGAACTAAAATGGTGTAACTTTAACTCTAAAGGTTTAAATGGCTTATTTGGTGTGGTGTCCCCTGATGAATTCCGTCGTATAATGATGTGCAAAATGTCAAAGGAAGCTTGGAATATTCTCCAAGTTACTCATAAAGGAATTAGTGTAGTTAAAGCTTCAAAACTTCAAAACTTAACAACTCAATTTGAAACGATCACCATAAAAGAAAGTGAAACATTTGATGAGTTTTATGCTCGTATATCTGATATTGTTAACTCTTGCTTTAACTTAGGAGAAAAAATACTTGAAGATCGTGTTTTTAATAAAATTCTTAGATGTCTTCCTAAACGATTCATTCCTAATGTCACTGTTCTTAACTCATTAGGAAATTTAAATACTTTGAAACTTGAAGAGCTTATTGGTGATCTTCAAACATATGAATTAGATATGTTTCCTAAAGATAACAAAAGCAAAGATAAAGGTGTTGCCTTGAAAGTTAAGAAAGTAGAAGTATCTGAATCTGATGAGTCTGATATAGATACTGATGATATAGCTTTATTTGCTAAAAAATTTAAAAAATTTCTCAAATTCAAAAAGCAAAACTCTAAGTTTGAAAAACCAAAATTTGAGAACAACAAAAATAAAGGAAATAGAAAATTCAATAATTAGGATCCTAAGAAGTTCAACAGAGACAACTTTAAAAAGGATGATTCAGAGAGATGCTTTGAGTGTGAGGGATGTGGTCATAGTGCTTTTGAGTGCCCTACTAAGCTTAAAAGATAAGGCAAAGAAAAGGCAGTTTACAATGCCACTCTAAGCGATAGTGATAATGAGTCTGAAGACTCTAATGACTCTAGACCATCTAGAAATAATTTCATTTCTTTTATGGCAAGCCATGCTAGTAATTCAAGTGTGTCATACCCTACTGTTGACAATTTTGAGCAAAATCTTGAGGATGCTTCTACTCACTCTACTAGTAGTGATGAAAAAGGAAGTGAAAGTGAAATAGATGGGAGTGAACTAAAATATGCTTATTCTGAACTTTACACTAAATCTCTTTCTATTCAAAAATTAAACAAAAGATTAACCTTTAAAGTCTTAACCTTAGAAAAAGAGTTGAAAGGCCTGAAGGAGAAGGAGGCTTTAGTTAGTCAACTCGAGGCAATCAAGATATCTCTTTCTGAGAAGCTTATCTTGGTAGGTAAAGAAAAATGTGACTTAATTATCTCCTTAGAAGGTGTCAACAAAGATCTTAATGAGTCTTTAGAGATTAAAAAATCTCTCGAAGCTAAAATTGCCCAACTTGAAAAAGATCTCGAATCCTCTCGTGATGTTAAAGTCACTATAGAGGATAATTCGGGAAGAATGGGAAAATTATTTCTAGGTCATGTTTTAGGATATAAGGAGAAAGGCTATCCAGAGAGAAAGGGTATAGGATATGAAGAAGGAGATTCATCCAAAGTCAAACTCAAACCCGTATCTAAGTTTGTTACCAAATCTAATGTTTCTAAAATAAGTCCTACTAAGCAACCTTTAAAAGCTAGTCTAAAACAACCCTATTTGTGCACTTATTGCCACAAACGGGGTCCACTTAAAGATTTTTTCTACAAACTTGGAAAGAACTCTCATTTCACATCTTCTAAACAACACTATAGCTCCTTAGCTAGTCTTAAGAGCCAAGTTGAGTATCTAGTCAATACTTTTAAAGGTCTAATGGACGAGTTTCTTAGGTTTTCTAAAGTCTAAGGAAATAATTCCAATTATAACACTAGATCCAACAAAGGAAAGAAAACAACTCAAGCTTGGGTTAAGAAAAATCACACCAATAAAGATTTTGTTGCTCATGTTGCACTTAAGGCTCAAAATACCTCACAATAGTACTTTAATAGTGGTTGTTCGAGACATATGACTGGTGATAAATCTCTATTTACCACTCTTGAAAATTATAAAGATGGTAAAGTCACTTTTGGGGATGGAAGCAAGTCTCGAATCATGGGTAGAGGATCTATTGAAATCTCCGGGTTTCCTAAACTTGAAAATGTCCTTTATGTTAATGGTCTCAAGGCTAATTCGATAAGTATTAGCAAATTATGTGATGAAAATCTTGATGTTAATTTTAGTCAAACGGAGTGCACCGTATATGATCAATCGGGTGAATATATTTTACAAGGTGTTAGAACTAGTGGCAATTGTTATGGAATATTTACTAATTCATCTTTAGTTTGCAATAGTGCAAAAGCCTCATCTGTCGATCCTTGGCATCAAAGGTTAGGCCATGTTAATTTTATAGATTTTGATCGATTAGTGAAAAAAGAGCTAGTTCGAGGTTTACCATCTCTAGGAAAGCCAGCCTCCACTATTTGCGGGCCGTGTCAATTAGGAAAGCAAATTAAAAGCCTTCATAAAAAGTTAAACTCTATAACTACCTCTCGTGTCTTAGAATTGATACACATGGACCTTATGGGTCCCACCCATACTGAGATCATAGGAGGAAAAAGATATATCTTAGTAATGGTGGATGATTTTTCTAGGTACTCTATTGTAGGTTTTTTAAGAGAAAAATCTGAGACAGTTGATTTTCTCACTGTTAAGTGTAGGATTCTTCAAAATCTACACGGTGTTAGCATAAACTGCTTTAGGAGTTATAATGGAACTGAATTCAAGGAATTCGGTGTAAATGCCTTTTGTGATGAAATACGAATTATACATGAATTATCAGTCGTTCAAACTCCACAACAAAAGGGTATAGTTGAAAGAAAAAATTGAACGATCCAAGAAATGGCAAGATCTATGCTCCTAGGAAGAAATCTGCCCCTTAGGTTTTGGGTCGAAGCGGTTAACACCTCATGTCACACCGTAAATAGGGTTTATTTGCGTCCTAATACTAACAAAACGCCATATGAATTGTGGATGGGCAAGAAACCTAATTTAACTTATTTTAGAGTTTTTGGTAGTCCTTGCTATATACTTCGAGATAGAGAACTTCTAGCTAAATTTGACTCAAGGAGCTTCGAGAGCCGATGTGGATGGTGGTGGTGGAGTGACGGGTGGTGGCGGTGGTTGAGGTGGACACAACTCGCTATGATCATGACTATATGGAGAATACTCAAAGGAAGTGTGTGTGGTGGGGCCAAGTTCATCATACACGAAAGGATCGCTTTCGTGATGGACAAATGGTTGCTACTCATGGGGTGCGTAGTGAGGAAACTGATCGTGAACGAGTGCACAAGGTTTCCATGACAACTGTTGGAACGTGTGAGGATCCAAAACATCGGGTTGGGATTCGTATTGCATGGAAGGGTGATCAAGCCTCCACGAATAACTCGGGGACTCACACAACTTGGGATTGGGTGTATCGGGATAGTAGGCCGAGGTGGGTTCCAGAACAGTGTCATATAAATACACATGTTACATGGTCGGTGCAGATGGATATGGAATGTAAGGGCACTCATGGGACATGTGATCGGCATAATAACAGTGGGTGCACAACAAAGGAGGAGACACGTCGACACTTGACACCGAGGGTGATGGAATAGGAGGTGCGTGAATAGACGGGTCAAGAGTACCAACGGTACTCGTGATATAGCCGAAACCATGAAAATCTCATAAAGAGACGACTCGAGATCACTCTCACACGTGTCGCGTGACAATGGAAAATGACCAAAGTAGTCACGTAAGGGACGTTCTTCGGCCATGTGGAGAGAAATATTTTTTGGAGTTTTTAAAAAAAAATCAAAAGGAAAGAAAATATTTTTGGATATTTCTAAAAAGGAAAGAAAGAAAATATTTTTGGATTTTTTATAAAAATAATAGAAGAAAATATTTTTGGATTTTTTGGAAGAAAAGGTGGGGGAAAATATGGACTCTTTGAATGGACGAACTAACTAAAATCGACCACCAAAAAATGGAATTGGACACACACACAAGTCAAGAAAACTCCAAACTAGCACATAGCCAATTTTATCATTAAATTTAGTGAAAGGGTAGTCAAATTTTAATTAAGTCCGTGGGCAGTAAAAATCACGAAATTTTTTGGGATCGCCTTTGCAAAAATATTCTCCTAGTGGGATACCTAGTTGATGGATTTTAAATTTATTGATGGCTAGGGTAGTACACAATGGTAAGCAAGTGAGTCGGGTGATGAAATCCCTTATCGTGAATGATCGGGTGTAGGTATTAGTAATTTAATTCATCACACCATTCAAAAAATAAATGCGAGAATAAAATCACACAAGAGCACATAAAAGAATTAACTCGCTGACAGGAGAGGCGCGAGGGTGTAAGAAATGTACCTCCCATGGTTTTTCGGCCGTGGGGTGCCAAAAAATTTGAGTCGACCGGGGGGAGATCACGCCTGTCTCAGTCATCCCCGGGAGTCCTACCGACCCAAGGTAGAGAGGCTTCTTTTCCTCGCCTTTGGATGCCCTCTCTCTACCTTTTCTGGTTTCCTTATCACGCTTGTCTTCGATTTTTTACAATTTTTAAAATGAAAAATAAAATAAAGGTGTCCTATGCACCGCAATACAAGCAAGGATAAAATAAACCTAATACAAGCCTTCTAAAAATATAAAAAATGGTACAAACAATAATAAAGGAAAAAAACAAATGAACTACAAGTTGAAATCCACTATGAGTGATTCACACTCCAAGAACGGCAACGGCGCCATTTGATAACTTTAACTTTTCATCTCCCCGGCAACGACACCATTTGATAGAAAGAACTTTTGAGTGTATTTTTGTCGTTGCTTGAAAAGTTCCTCAATTACCTACAAAAATATATAAAATCAAGTGTAGCGGTAAGTAAGGGTATCAATCCACTTCCAAGGGGGTACGCTAGAGACAAATTCAATTATAATTCACTTTTTATTTTCTTTTTGTGCTTCCAAGGTGTTACAAATCACAAATATTTATTATTGACAAAAAAGTAAAAAAAAATCACAAATTGCGAATCGGGAACGTTGTTAATAAACAATATACATAGAAACTTAAAAATATTATAAGCCTTAATAATTCACATACCAAAAAAAAATTGGACAGATTTTTCTCTATTTTCTGGACATTCCAGACCTGTTAATATAAAACTTATTTATTATAAAGACCATACAACCATAAAATTTAACAATCAAATTATAAAAGCCCGCGGTTGTAACACATAAAAAAATAATCTTGAATTTCAACAACATTATATAAACGATCTTCATGTTGTAAACCATTACCTCCTTCATTTGTTCCACATGCAAAAAAGCAAACGATACAATGTTATCATGCAAAAAATAAGATACAAAAACAAATGATATCACTAACCAAGTAGTTTTACAAAAATCTTATTCAAGATGAGAAATTGCATCTACGAGTTATAATTATCATCATATCAGTTCCTACGAGTTACATTGGTCGTGTGCGAAGTCAGTTCCTGTAAATTTTCAAATTATCTTCGTATTCTCAAATTGGGAGTCCCATGACCACGCGGTCAGTTCCTACGAGCTACATTGGTCTCGTGCGAGGTGTCGGTGCCTCTCACGAGGCCGTTGGGAGGCTATTTCGGGATTTCCTCCTTTAGCACCATGTTTTTAAGCCTTAGTCTAGAAATTTTCAAATTATTATCATATTCTGAAGTTGGGAGCCTCATGGCCACGCGGTCAGTTCCTACGAGTTATATTGGTCCCGTGCGAGGTGTCGGTGCCTCTCACGAGGCCGTTTGGGGGCTGTTTCGGGGTTCACCCCTCTAGTGCCATTTTTTAAGCCTAAGTCTAGAAATTTTCAAATTATCATCGTATTCTCAAATCGGAAGCCTTGTGATAATGCGGTCAGTTCCTACGAGTTACATTGGTCCCGTATGAGGTGTCTGTGCCTCTCACGGGGCCATTTGGGGGCTGTTTTGGGATTTCCCCTCCAGTGCCATGTTTTTAAGCCTAAGTCTAGAAGTTTTCAAATTATCATCGTATTCTCAAATCAAGAGTCTCGTGGCCACGCGGTCAGTTCCTACGAGTTACATTGGTCCCGTACGAGAGGTCGGTGCCTCTTACGGGGCCCTTTGGAGATTTTTTAGCATTTCCCCCTCTAGCGCCATGTTTTTAAGCCTATTTTTAGATATTTTCAAGTTATCATCGTATTATCAAACCAAGAGTCTCGTGGCCATGTGGTCAATTCCTATGAGTTACAATGGTCCTTGTGAGGTGTTGGTGACTCTCACGGGGCCATTTGGGAGCAGTTTCGGGGTTCACCCCTCTAGCTTCATTTTTTAAGCCTAAGTCTAAAAATCTTCAAATTATCATCATATTCTCAAACCGAGAGCCCCGTGACCACGATGTTAGTTCCTACGAGTTACATTGGTCCTATGCGAGGTGTCGGCACCTCTCACGGGATAGTTTGGGGGCTGTTTCGAGGTTCCCCCTCTAGCGCCATGTTTTTAAGCCTAAGTCTTGATATTTTTAAATTATCGTTGTATTGTCAAGCGGGGAGCCCCATGGCCATGCAGCTACGAGTTACATTGGTCCCGTGCGAGGTGTTGGTGCCTCTCATGGGACCGTTCGGGGGTTGTATATTAAGTTAACACTAACATGCATGGTCACGAGACCATTGATCTCATTAGTATTTCTCAAACCAAGGCCCCGTATATTAAGTTAACACTAACATTCCAACATATTCCTCATCTCTCAAACCACCGAATAAAATATGTAAATGTTTTCATCATGCATTTCGAGATCATGCAAATAGAGTCTAAATGAATGAAATAGTAAATTCAACTTAGATCTATGTAGGTGAAATTTATATATCCAACTTGTCTACATAAATAAAACTAAGTGAATCTATATATATTTCTTTTTGTGACTTCCTGTCAAGTAGGAAAATTTTATTGCAGTCACTTGAAGGTGATTTTGGTTTTCTATCTCGAGAAATTCATTTCTTTTCTTCATACCTAATAGATTAGAAATAATTAGTACAAACAATGCAATGCTCTTAAGCTTAATACCAAGGAAGATATTGAAGGATAAATAATGTTATTACAAAAGCCATTTCAATCAACAAACTCGTACTTTGCTCGAATGAAATTCTCAATCACAACTTTATCATAGTTACGAGGCAACTCAGCTTCCTAGTAGCTATTTGATTTCTCATTTCCCATGGCTGAAAGTAAACATAAATCAAATAGACTTTTAACCAACAAGCTCTTCTCTCATAAAACGATGTCTGACATGAATTACTGAAAGTAAGAAACTAAAGTTTGATGCTCACATTGAATAAATGCAACCTGATAAGGAAGTCAAGTGTCCATCATAGCAGATCTAACCTGCAACAGTAACATTAGGGAATGTTTTTCTCCTTGATCCGAGGAAACACATTTTCAATCTAAAACTGTGTTGGAGCATACATGGGAATGTTATTTTATTGTCCGTTTAGTATGCATAATATAAGATTTTTTAGAAATATAAATTGGAGTTGCAGTGCACTGATAGTAAAATGAGTCCCAACAAAATATGCAATTAGAACTTCCAATATAAGAATTATTCATAAATCCGGATAGGTTTATATAGCTGTCAACAATAAAAGAAAACTTGATAAGTTATCAAGTTTCATGAGTGTCTTTCAGACTATGGATGAATGGACACACAATGCGACTTGACATAATCACACAAGTTTAACTTTAGAACTATATATATTGAATACAATGGACTCCTAATTTTAAGTCAAGACATAAGGAGAGAGCATCAAACAAATAAAGCCACAACCTTCACTCACAAATAAACATATCAAAGTATCAAAGTTTACAAGAAAAAATGACCGTAACAACAAAAATTGGTAATCAGTGATAGACAAAGAAGTTTCATAATAGTTATATAAACTGTTATATAACAGTTTGTGTAAACTATTATATAAACTATCATATAACAGTTATGATACTTCTTTTAGCGGCTACAAATCCATCACCTCTTTATTTTTGTTGGAAATCATATTGAGCAGCTAATTTTTCAGAGAACTCCCATAGGTCTTGGGTTGTAGTGGAATTAATAGTGCAATCCATTTCTGATTCTGATACACTTAGAGATGCCTAGTCATTTTGACATCTTCAGAAGAAAATGACATTTTTCTAGGGGACAAATCAAGAATTTATGACACAATCTATTTTTGCCCATTGATTTTTAGGAGGAAAGGAAGTCATAATTATGGGAGTGGGAAAAAACAAAGCCAAACTACGTGCTTGCATATACAGTGCGAGTAGCCCAAACAATTTGTTAATCTGAGATGTTTGAGATAAAAATACAATGCAATACAATGCTTGGCTATCACATATTTGAGATAGAAATAATATGAAATGTTTCATAAATAGTTGAGTTGTAATCTTAGTCTGACTCGATATAGTCAACACAAAGTCACAAAGTTATAACCAATTTCCTCATTATAAGCCTATGCACAAGCTCAAAGGGAAATGCGTCCGAGTCTCACTATATCAAGTAAACACAAAGTCACAAAGTTGCAACCAGTTTCTTTATTACAATCTTATGCATAGGCTCCCCCACAAAAGTACCACAGTTTCTGTATTACAACCAATTTCTTTATTACAATATTATCATCCTATTCTCAAATTAGGAGTCCCGTGATCGTACGATCTGTTCCTAAGAGTTACATTGGTCCCGTGCGAGGTATTGTTGCCTCTAACGGGGCCGATCATGGGACGTTTCGGGTTTTCACCCCTAAGTCCATGTCTTTAATCCTAAGTCCTAATATATTAAAATTATCATCATATTCTCAAACCGAGAGTCCCGTGATCACGTGGTTAGTTCCAACGAGTTACATTGGTCCTGTGCGAGGTATTGGTGCCTCACACGGGGCGGTTCGGGAGCTATTTTGGTGTTTCATTTTTTGTGGCCATGTTTTTAAGACTAAGTCTAGATATTTTCAAAGTATCACCATATTATCAAAATGGGATTCTCGTGGCCACCCAATCAGTTCCTACGAGTTACATTGATCCCGTGCGAGGTGTCGGTGCCTCTCACGGGGTCATTTTGGGGTTGTTTCGAGGTTCACCCCTCTAGCACCATTTTTAAGCCTAAGTCTAGAAATTTTCAAATTATCGACGTATTCTCAAATCAGGATCCTCGTGACCATGTGGTCAACTCCTATAAGTTATATTGGTCCCGTGTGAGGTGTTGGTACCTCTCATGGGGCCGTTTGGGGGCTATTTTGGGATGTTCCCCTCTAGCGCCATCTTTTTAAGCCTAAGTCTGGATATTTTAAAATTATCATCCTATTATCAAACCGAGAGACCTGTGACCATGAAGTTAGTTCCTACGAGTTACATTGATCCCGTACGAGGTGTTGGTGCCTATCACGGGGCTATTTAGGGGTTGTTTCGGGATTTCCCCCTCTAGTGCCATGTTTTTAAGCCCAAGCCTAGATATTTTCAAATTATTGTCATATTATCAAATCAGGAGTCCCATGGTCAGGCAATCAGTTCCTACGAGTTAGGTTGGTCCTGTACAAGGTGTCAGTGCCTCTCACGGGGCCATTTGGGGGTCATTTTGATGTTCACCCCTATAATGCCATTTTTAAGCCAAAGTTTAGAAAATTTTAAATTATCTATGTATTCTCAAACCGAGAGCCCCGTGATCACACGGTCAGTTCCTATGAGTTATACATTGGTCCTGTGTGAGGTGTCGGCACCTCTCATGGGGTCGTTTAGAGGCTGTTTTGGGGTTCCCCCCTCTAGCACCATGTTTTTAAGCCTAAGTCTAGATATTTTCAAATTATCGTCGTACACTAAATAACTACTTTAGTTAAAGTAAAGAGTACCTGGTAGGATACAAATAATATTGGTAAGGATAAACATTCGTAAAAGTAACTAAACATTCATACATTAAAGTAAAGTGCTAATATAATGTCAATATCATAATAGGATACAAATAAGATTGATGAGGATAAAGTAATATTTTGATACTTAATCTTCTTCTAAATCAACTAAAAGATCCCTCAATTTAGGATTGTCATCAGGAACTGACTGAAACTCTATTGGAGGATTTAATGCATCTACTTGAGTAGTTATACCCTTGAGTGCATGAACAACAATAGACCAATTATCGTCATTTATACACTTTGAGTATAATACCGTCTTTACGTTCTGAAAGCCATAAATAAAAGGCTTGTCGACCATGCGATCTTTAGTCTTCATCTTTGATAAATCTGCCATAATAAGTTTGGAGTCAGGATCAACTTTGCAAGTATTTTTTGTATCCTCCACCTTTACCCAATCACAATAGAATACGGTTTCTGTGAAACCTAGGTAATCAAGTTCTAGGATTTGTTGAATTATCTCGTAATAGGTTAGCACCATATTTTGTGGATTTTTATCACTTTTGCTAGCGATATAGGTGGTCAAGGAAGAAATTAATATTCCACTGTTTTAAGTCCAAAACTTTTCCTCATATGGATATGAAATGAAATCAAAACCTTTGGTGCAGAATTCTTAAACTCTATCGCACAAAAATTAGGATCTTTTGCTATGCATGCAAGTCTGGAAGAGACATCATCTCTTTTTAGAAGATTCATTTATTAATGAATTTATATTAGGGCATATTTTTACCACACGTGAATAAATAACTGCACACATAAGATGTGAAAATTACCTCTTTTGACACCCATGCCCTAACATCAGTTGTCATGCAATTTCTCCTTTGATTTTGTGTAATTTCGTTCTCGTACTTCCTACCTGAAAATTGTAGAGTTTAGATCATAAAACATAAAATACATACAATCAAAGAAGAAGAATTCAATAGATACTCACTCTCTATAGTCTTCATCTTCATCTTGCGATTCAAAGACATAACGAGATGCTAGCTCGTATTGTAGATTTGTGAGTTTCACCTCTTTACGGTTCCCAAATAATGATTCTTCCTCAAACTCATCAGGTTCCTCTATCACTCATTCTCCATGAGGATTAAACTCCTCACCTCTTGTTCTGGCATATGTTCCCTTGCGTATAGCTATGATTCCACCGTTACATATTCTTCAACAATTGACCCTCCAATATACCATGTATTCATTACAAAATCTTTTAAGGTTTTCATCAAGTGCTCAAAAGGATACATCCAACGATACCTAACAGGACCACATAATAAAGATTCATCGCATAAATGCACAAGTAGGTGGATGTTGATATCGAAGAATGATGGAGGTAAATATTTCCCTAATACACAAACTGCCTCGGCTAAAGTTAATTTTGCGGCTTTAATGTGACTTTTGTTTACGACTTTTGCACAAAGTATGGTAAAACACAAACTGATTTGCATAATTGTCCGACGGAGATCTTTTTGTTCAGAGAAGCAATGTCAAAATAACAGAGGGATTAATTAGATGATTACATGCTAGTCGTGAGACTTGCACTGTTTCAAGTCATTTTCTTGGTAGCTTACTACCCTACGTAAATTATCAGAATAACCAGTTGGAGTCTTTAAGTTAAACAACGTGTCTAAGAGGATCTTCTTCTCACTAGTAGTCAAAGTGAAAGCAGTTGGGGGTAGATATTTTTCCTGTTGTAGGATCATTTTTTATCTATAATTTCTTCTTTATTTTCATATCCTGTAGATCTCGACGGGCCCGCTCTCCATCTTTGGAATGAGATCCGCCTAGACATGTTCCTATCAGATGTTCTGCAACATTCTTCTCTGTGTGCATCACATTAATTATATTCCTTACACGGTGATCTTTTCAATACGATAAATAAAAAAATATTGATCGCCTGGACCATGGCTTCACTTTATTAGGGTTGTTCGGATCCCCCCTAGCTTTACATTTTAGGTTAACAAACTGGGGGTTTTGCCTATGTACCTATTCCCCACTGTCACAGCCTCTTATCCTCAATTTGCTGACCAAAAAGTCGAGCAGGTGTCGTTCTGCGCTCATGACCGGCAGACAAAAAGTTAGACTCGTCATTCCTAAAAGGGTGACTGGTCGGCAGAAATCTACGATTACCCGTGCAACTCATCTTAACCAACATGCTTAAATTTCCTTTCCACATATGGGACATCCATAATAACCATGAGCATTACATCCGAACAAGCTCCCATAAGCTGGAAGGTCGTGGATCGCCCACATCACCATTACTTTAAGTGTGAACTCTTCACCCTTATGAGAGTCGAACGTCGTCACACCTTTATCCCACACTCTTTAAGTTCTTCGATTAATGGTGCTAAGAATATATTAATGTCATTACTGGGAGACTTTGGCTCGAGTATCAATAAATATAACAATGTGAACTCCTTTCTTATGCATAGTGTTAGAGGGAGACTTAAAGGCGCCATGAGAACTGGCCAATAACTTTGACTAGTACTTAAATTACCGAAAGGGTTAAACCCAACGGTTGATATTGTAAGACGAATAATGCACGATTCCTTTGAAAATTAATGGTGTTATGCATTTGAAATTTGCCAGATGGGTGAATCAACCAGATGATGCAAGAAATTCCCACCCACCTCGCATCGAGTGTGCCATGTCATGGCCTCCACTATCCACGGTATAGTAAAAAATCATTTTAATCGTGGCCCAAGTAGAAAATACATCAAAACCTTTTGTGGGACTTGTGAGCACTTGCGATTTTTTGCAGGTTTGTCATTTCCATTCTCACAAACCACATATCGAGGCTCACTTCATATAGGACATTTATCCTTCTCTTCGTGGTCGTTCTGATACAATATGCAATCGTACTTTCAAGCATGAATAGATTTTTATTTTAAGCCTAAACCCTTCAAACTCTTCTTCATGGTAGGATAATTTTCTGGTAACATGTTCTCTTTTGGGAGAATTTATTTAACCCACTTAAGAATTTCGGTTACGTTGTTCCCAGACAATCCAAATTGACTCTTCAAATTATGTAAACAAATCATTTCATATAATACCGAGTGATCTTCATCACAACCTTTATACAACAGTCTAGCCACATCGACTTTCAACGGTATGTATTCTCGATCTCCTTGTAGTTCAACATCAAATTGTTTATTTAATTGGTCATAATGTGCATTATCTATATCCATGGGTTAGTGGTTTTAATGGTTCTGGAGTCCGTAAGCATCATCAATTAAGACGGTCAATGGATGATGTGCGGGTGAATCATGTACCACTTCCACTCTTTGGGGTTCCGTTACGCGGTCGGTTACCGATAATTCTTTCGGAACATAAGGTATAACTTTTTCACCATGGTATGCACATATTTTATAGTCTTGACAGATTCCCCTCTTTATTAAATGCAACTCAACATCTTCCAATGACTTATATTTTCCATTCATAAAACGATTGCACGGACACGAAATCTTGTCACTTTTAAGATTATTGGAAGCGTATTTAAGAAATTCATAAACGCCTTTTACATGATTATTTGATATTTGGTTAGTCTCTCCCATCCACTCTTTGTATTGTGGAAAATCCATGTAATAATCTTCAAATTCCAGTCCTGTGGTAATAGGTTAAAAAATATTATTACAATTGAAACAAAAAGAATATTGTTACAACTAAAATAAAAAAAAATATCATTACAACTGAAACAAAACCAATATTCTTGCAACGGAAGAAAAACTAATATTCTTACAACTAAAAAAAAAATATTACAACTGAAACGAAAGAAAATAGTATTACATCTTAGCCAACAGATAAACTGACCAAGCAATAAAAGATTGTACATAACTCATCAATTCCATCCTTTCCCCACTGTTAACGTGCACAGGTACATCTCCGCAGTCGTTGGATATTTCTTTGACCATTATTTGAGCCTCACCATTATCTAAAGGTCGGCCGTGTACTGGAGTTTCGGGAAGTATGGAGATGAGTTTGTACATGCCAACAAACCTCGTATCACACCGGTCCCTGATATAGTACTCTTGGGCATAGTCACCTTGAGTTGTTGACGATGATCCAAGTTCCGTGACTAGCAGAGGCGCAGGGGAGGGGAATGTTGGAGGAGGAGGCATTTGGGAGAGTAATGTTGGAGGGGAAAGATATGTGAAACCTTGAGTAGGAGTAGGGTAAGGGTAACCTTGAGGAGGCATTGGGGCCTATGAATTTCAAAAAGGTTCACAAGTTTCCCAATTTGATTAGTCAATAATGCCAGGGTATTTTTAATCTCATGGACATCCCCATCGGTTTTGAACTGGTATTCCTTTTAAGATGAGATACAATTCTTTACCGAAGAAAGCTCGTCCATAATAGGTGCATTTGGCATATGTGAGCCAACACCTCTCATCCTCCCCTTTTTGTCCTTTTCAAAGGTCTGGGTCAGTGCATCATTTTCAAGGTCAAAGTCATCATTAGGGCTCGAATCGGATTCAATACTGATGGCATATATTGATTCCAGCATCTTATCCAAGTGCGACGGGAATTTATTATCTTTGTCCCGTGGAGCATGAATGAATAACTTGGACCGATTTGGGTTTTATCGGCATCTGGACCATCCTTTCTCCTACTCTCCCATTCATTCTTCAAATCCTCATATGATTTGGATCCCAGCCTGTGGATATCAATTTTTTTTTGCCCTACTTTTTTTGTTTTGCTCCCTCTGGACCAATATTTTCTCCTTTGCCTTATTCTCCAAAATATTATTCCACTGCTCCACCGGCATTTTAACATTGGGAGGTACTCTCTCTTTCAAAGCCAAAATATCGGAGCTTGCAGCCTCCATCGAGAAATGTTTCTTCCAAAAGTTTCTTCTGTATATCTTCAATACTTCGGCAAACCGAGATAGAACCATATTCTTGGAATGGCCAAGAAATGAGAAATGCTTGCAGAGTTGATCATAATGTATGTCATCTTTGACAGCTTGATCAACAAGGTTCCAATTGTCTGGTCCACCGACTACCATGTTCATTTTTCCGAGCGACAAACATCGGGCTTTAAAGTTTAGCACGTCATTCCTATCACCCGTCGGGTTATTCCCGAGGAGGGAGAACCCAATGGGCTTATTTTCATTTGAGCGGGAGGCATTGGGAGTGCTGGATGGGGGCGTTGGAGCAACGGGAGTGCTGGATTAGGGGCGTAGGAGCACTTGGAGTTAGACTTGGTGAGGAGTGAACCATTGGTGAAGTTATGAATTGCTCAGCCATTCGTGTTGAGAATTAGGGTTGGGCACGAGATGGTGAAACTCGTTGTGGTGTCATCTCGGCACTTGGTACCATTGGGTTATTTCCTCTCGACATTATCTATAAAAAAGAAAAACTATAAATGACTAAATAATTATAATAATATGAAATTATAACTAATTAATCAAGCTTATGACTATATATATATATATATATATATATATATATTCAGAGTACGACTTTAGAATATGTTCAATGTTTCTCATCTCCATCCATTCGGTATTAGTTTTTAAGAACCTATGAATTTTGTGCACGTGACCAACTAGGAGGAAGGGTATCTATGATTGATGTGTAGATATCCGTGACATGAACTCAGAATCCCATATTTCTCAACTTGTTGGAAAGATTCAATTTTACATGCATGTGGCCCGAGACATCACAGTCTATGCCAATGCTCTTTGTACGCAGTTGTATCCATAACATGTTGATTTTTTTCTGCCTTTTCCAACAACGTAACTAAGTTCAGGACTACATCGGGATTATGTGTGTGAAATATATCTTGTATAACGTCATCCCAGTTTTCTGGCAGAGAAAATAGAATACGATCGAACAAGTAATCTTGTCGAAGATCACCTCCACGATTTACAAGGTAGTTAAATTGTTCAATCTTTTTATTTCCATATCTATAAATAGGAGTACCCTCTATATAGCGCGTACTAATAAAAGAGTTATGTGTGCGGTCTAATTTCAACCTCTCCCACTCATATTGACAATGATTATCACCGCGCCTTATTTTTCCTGAAAAAAGTATACGAGGGCGTGAATACGAGTCCTACACTTAAGGACTCTAATTAATTAATAACTATTAATTCAATCATATGACGTATAAGAGTATATTAGTTTGATTAAGGTTTTGATTCATCACTATCCTTCTCTTAACCCCTTGCATTTTGGATCTCATCGATGTGAAATCCTAACAATAATCAGCCATAATTGTTTGTTACACATTTTGTTAGGGTTTATTATGAAAGAGTTTTAGTACATACACGTACAAACTCTAGTACACAAAATTTTGTGCCCCGCACACTATTTGACACAAACCAACGATATCTCACTATATTAATGTGCACACATGTTTGCCACTCATATTTAAAGTAGCGAAGTAAAGAATTAATAAAATAACACAACATTGTAGGAGTTATTTTTGAAAATAACGACGCGCATATAATCCCCAAAATAATGTAAAAAAATCATTTAATTATATTTTATTAGAAAAAAAATCATGACATACATATAACCCCCAATATAATATGATGGCATGCATATAAGCCCCTATAAATCACAACAAGATAGATGTAATTTTTTTACTTATTGAGAATCCATTTAATAATATTTTGTCAAAAAAATATAATGTCTAGGGTTTTGAATAATATTTTGTCAAAAAAATAACCCCAATACAATTTCTAGGGTTTATTGACATAAAATACAATTTTTTTCATAGCTACACACATAAACACACATGCACACATATATATACACATATAAACATAAATCTATACATACATACACACATATAAACAGATACATACACACACATACATATACACACACATATATACACACTAATATACGCACAAATAGAAATCTATACACACACACACACACATACATAGACAACTGCCAAAAATTAATAAATCGAAATTCACACACACATATACACACATACCTTTACACGAATCTTAGATGAAATCCACAAAAACCCCAAATTGCCGAAATCCCGAAATCGCTGAAATTGCCCAAAGCCTTAGCCTAAACCGGAAATGGCAGAATGAAAAATAGGTTTAAATTGAGTCGCATTTTTTTTATATGTTGAATTTAGTCATGGCCTAGAGCCGTGACCTAACATCTGTGACCAATTAGTTCTCCACTTGCCCGCCCAAGATGCTTCTCGAATGATTTCTTGTCACGGCTCTAGGTTGTGGCCCACCATGTGCGACCAAGAAAACCTCTTCGAATGATGGATTGTCAAGGCCCCAAGTCGTGGCCCACTTTAAAATTTTGTCTCGATCCACAGTCGTGACCCCAAATGTGTGTGTATTGTGCTTCGTAATGCCTATGGCCATGGCCCAAATCCGTGACCAAGCTTGGAGGGAATTTTGGCGCGAATATAGCACCAAGATGGTCACGACCCAAGTCCGTGACCACTTTCAGAGCATCCATAACTTAGTGTGGTAATGAATATGGTCACGCCAAAAAATGAGATGGTCACGGTCCAAGTCCGCGACCAGGTGGTCGTGGAATTGGGCTATGACTAGCTGGGCATGACCATTTGCAAGATTTGGTGTAGTGTTACTCTATATTTAAGTTTTAATTCATGGAAACAAATACCTAATATAAATAAACATATATACACATCACATACACAAATCTCATAAAATAAAACTCTCACAAGGTTATGATTCAAGTCTTGGATTTTCATGTTTTTCCTTTATCCTCCTAGCATAATGTTACAATAATAGTATTAAACACTTCTTCTTCTCTCTCTCTCTCTCTCTCTCTCTCTCTCACTCTCTCAGCATGATGGATCTTGTTAAAATATTTTCCAAATTAGAAATAAAAATATGAAAATTGTAAAACTCATTCATGTGACCGACTTTAACAAAAAAAACATATTTACCTCATAAGAACTCCTTCACTTATGATAATTTTTTCAAGAAAATATCCTTCCATAACTCCTATTTTCTCTCTTTTCGATCTTGTTTCTCTTAACGTTTATGATATGTAATGAAGAAGATGAATATCCGATTTCTAACCAAACAAACGTGGTCATGTGTCGTATTTAGCAAAACATTCCAACTTATAGCAAATTCGCCCAATGCTCTTAAATCCACTGTAACTTACTATTTCAGCATCCGATTAAGCTCCTGTTTGCGGCCGATAGTTGATAACTTAAAGATGTACAACTTTTTTATCTATTTTTTTAAAAATATGATTTTACTATGCCTAAATTGGCTCAAATTATGAACGTATTAATATGTCCAACATTTCAAAAGTTAAACATTTGGCAACCGAACCTCACCAAATTTGCTTAAAAATCCCCGTTTACTTTTATAAACACACCAATGCATAGAAAACATACTTTATAATGCATTGAACCAAATAAATAATTTTTTTTGATAAATAAATATTTAATAAATAATTGTATACTATAAACATGTTATCATCAATCATAAGTTTAATTAGAATCTAATGCAGCAAACATATATATCACCTGAGTATGCACTCTCTAAACATGATAATTAAAATGTTTAATACCCATAATCAACCTTATTAATCATAACTTATACTTAATCATGAAACAAACATGCCTAATTTGATTGGGAAATGCTTTGTGTCCCAAATGACTCCCCCAAATCCTCCCCCAAATAGCATTAAGTGTTATACCTTGTGGTATGGGTCCCGCCAGGACACAACTCATTAATGCCATTTGGGAGAGATTTGGGGGATTTGTTTGATACCCATAGCACCACTCAATTTGATTTTATGACATTAGTGTGTGTGTGTGTGTGTGTGTGTGTGTGTGTGTGTGTGTGTGTGAGAGAGAGAGAGAGAGAGAGCATTTTCAATAACGATGTGAGTGTTACGATGATGAAGTATTTACAGAGCAAAAGTGATTAACATGTAGGGTTGTTTAGACAATGTAACATTGGAGGGAACAATTTTATAAAAATAATATTGAATGTCCTATTTGTTATGTCTACTATATTGATAATCCAAAATTACAGGATTATAAATAATATTATAATTACAGAAATAAAATTGAATTACGGAAAGAAAAAACGAATTACATAAAATTTAATAACTTACTTGAATTTGCAGAAAAATAATATAACTAGAAAAAATTTGAGCCCTGTGTAACACAGTGTCCTTAAGACAATTTATTCCCTCCAATGTGCTATGAGATTGATGAATATTGTCTCCCAAGATAGAATGGATTTTTCAAATTAATTTGTAGCACGACAATAATTAATTTCGATGAGCACAATTTATGTGTTTTTACTCAACCAAACTATGATAAATGGTTATCAAATGAATGCAGGAGGGCAGAAATATGTTTCTGGAACTGACAAAAATTTTGGGTTGGAAGAAAATAGGAGAGAGAATTTTTCATTTGTTTAAAAACGAAGGGAAGCATTTATATTTATAGCAAAGTAAGTGACTGTTCAAAAATAACTGACAAAATAGTTAAATGAATTTAACTGTTGACTGTTGGCAATAACTGCCAACAGTTTATTAATTAATTTCGTAATCAATTAATAATTAAAGCCCAAAAAATGCAGGAGATTTTTATAAGCCTAAGCCGATCCGGACGGACGGATGCGCGTGTGGACATTGGACTGAAAGTCAACCCAATCATATCTTAGTTCATCTCCCCTTCATAGAATTGGAATACCCCAAGGCATCCAAGCCTTAGTCCATCATTTGGGTTTTATTAACTCATCATTTTCCTACTACTCTTCCAATGTGGGACAAGAGTTAAAACATACCCAATTCATTAAATTTCATTGCTGTGTGAGTCACTTTGGGGACATATTTATCATTCATAACTTATTAAAATTGGACATGTGAGACATGTGAGTATACTACGTTAATCTCCTTGTTAAGGAGACTGCCTTCGTATATGGTCCCACTATTATCGGGTTGTGAGTCCCACTTAAAATTGAGTTCAATGTTGCTCAAAAATCTGTTAAGAAAATCTGGACATCTTTATGTCCAATTTTTCTAACACTATTTCTATTTAAAATATGTTTGGAGGTCCTTTTTAACTAAAACCCCAAAGTTTTCACTGTACCTTATTTTCACTTAACAAACTATTACTTGTTGGAGTACTTTAACAACCATTAGCAATAAATACGCGGACTAAAGGAACATTTGTCATCCTCTTACAAGTTGGAGACATCCCTCAAAAAGAAGAGCATGCGTATGAATTTTAAAAAATAGATTATATAAATTTAGGACTTCAAATAATATTGATTATCGATGTAAGATAATAAATATTTCGTTTTCACTTTTAGTCCCTATTTTCAAATTAAAGGGACAAATGACATGCTGTGATTGGTTGACGTTTTATGAATATGGGTCCGCGCCAGCAGCTTTACGAAAAAATAGGGACTAAAACTATAAATAAAATATTTGTTATCCTATTTCAAAAATGCATATTATAATATGTCCTAAATTTACAAAGTTCCTTAAAAAATTCTCATAAATCATCTACAAACAACAAAAAAGTGTTAGTGTTTTTTACGGGATCAATATCATTATGTATAACACTTATGATTTGGAGAATTTTTTTTTTAGATCCACGGCATTTATCTGTTTTTTTAGAAAAGAGAAAAAAAATATCTTACGCTCGATTCTAAAAACCTCATATCTCCCAAATTTTTATATAAATAAAATCCACAATACTAATAACTGGAATGTTCGTTACTCAAAGCACAAGAAAACATAGACGTTTAACTCATTTGTTCGGTTAAACAAATATTTTAACTCATAATGTACTTGAAGAGTTACAAAAAAAAAATAATCTTCAATCCAGTTAAGCCACAATCCTAGATTAGAACCGGGGAACAAAAAGAAAAATAAATCAAATAAAACAAAAACTGGTGCCATGTGCACTAGACCAGACAGGGACAAATGATCCACATTCGTTGCCTTCGCATTCGACCAGCCCATGACATATTATCTCTTGCCTCCTTATTTAGGGTCCTTTTGTTGAGGTCCATCAATTGAGACTGCCACCTGTTCATCCAATCACCTTTGTGGAGACCCTGAGTCATCGCGCGATCATACAAATCCCTGCTATTAGGGTCAGATAATATGTGGTAAGCCTACTGTACCCGAATGAACCTCTGAGTATACTCCTCCATGCAATCAGGGGGTGATACATCGGGATGGTATTTCAACGCTAACCGTTTGTAGGCTTTCTTTATTTTTGAGAAGGTCACACTCTCTGGTATATCGAACAACTCGTACAAATGTTAATTAATACTGTTTTGTTAATCATGAATTCAAATATGAATCATAAGGTTGCATCATGAATAAGACATTTTTGACATGAATCCAGGATGTTTATCTTCATGCAATCACAGAACCGAAAATTCCTTATAACTACGATTTAAAACTGACATTTGTCCATCGTTGTTGAACGGATTAAAATGACTTGAATGCTCCTCTCTTGAACAACCCGAAATATGAGAAAAACGAATTTCGGATTTTCTCTCCCTCCTTAGAAACAATGTGTATTGAGATTACTCTAGATGGTGTAGAGGTATCCATTTATAAGGGGAAGAGGTCCGGAATCCTAGTGGTGGTGGGACTCTTTCTAAGTCTCCCACTAATGCCACTAACCATCATGTGACTAATGGATAAGGTTTACCCAAATCTTTTAATATATTTATTTATCACATTCCTAATTAATTATCTGACATTTATTAAAACCACATAAATGGGAAATTCGAAATTTAATACAATTGAAATTAAATAATTAATTTCTTCACTTAACATTAATTTCCAACAGTCTCCCACTTGGTCTTAATAATTCGTATAATTAAATTAGGTATCATAAGGTGCACAATTATTGATAAATTTTGCTAAATCAAATGATTCACGAATGCGAGTCATGACGGTTCCATGCTATTCAAGAGCATAGTCCCTTCCATGTACCACAACACCAATGTTTCATTCAACTAGCCTTTAATATTGGGTATCATAATGGCTTTATAATGTCCTTTTGAATAAGAACTATTTCTGTCAACAATAATTCATAATTATATGCATGCATTCACAAAAGACATAAATAATAGAAATCATAAACACTTTTATTAAATTCAAGTAATAGTGTCAAATAACTAAGCAAAATAGCAATCATAATCTAACTAATCGAGACCCATCTCTTTGACATGTTCCATAAAGGTCTTCGGAGATAGTCCTTTCGTAAGAGGATCTGCTATGTTATCACGCGTACTAATGTAATCAATTGACGCTCTTTGTTTTTGAACTTCTTCTTTAACCGATATGTATTTCATCTCAATATGCTTAGCATCCTTAGTATACATATCGTTCTTCGAGAAGAAGACTGCTGCGACATTATCACAATAAATTTTCAGCGGCTTAGATATTGACCCCATAATTCTAAGTCCGGAAATAAAGCTTCGCAGCCATAATCCATGATTTGTAGCTTCGAAGCAAGCTACGTACTCAGCCTCCATAGTAGATGATGCAAAGATGCTTTGTTTACCACTTTTCCATGAAACGGCTCCTCCAGCCATAAGGAAGACATAACCTGAAGTGCTCTTCCTACTGTCAAGGCATCCCCCAAAATCTGAGTCTGAATAACCAATCACCTTAAGGTGATCAGTATTCCGATATGTGAGCATGTAATCCTTGGTCCCTTGCAGGTACCTCAGTACTTTCTTTGCAGCTTTCCAATGGTGAATCCCCGAATTTCTTTGATATCTGCCTAGTATCCCAACGGTAAAACTGATATCCGATCTAGTGCATACTTGTGCATATAACAAGCTCCCTACGAGCGAAGCATAAGGCATGCCTTTCATGTGCTCCCTTTCTAAATCACTTCTGGGGCATTGACTTAAGCTGAACTTATCCCCTTTCTGAAGTGGAACATTAATGGGATTGCAACTTTGCATGCTAAATCTTTCTAAAACTTTGTCAATGTAAGCTTTTTAAGACAGTCATAACATTCCTCGTGATCTATCCTGAGATATTTCTATCCCGATCACAAAAGATGCCTCGCCTAAATCTTTCATTTCAAAGTTTTTGGAAAAGTACTTCTTGGTTTCACTTAATAACCCAAGATCACTGCTGGCGATAAGTAAGTCAGCCACATATAGTACTAAAAACACAAACTTACTCCCACTGATCTTCAGGTATATACACCGATCAACAGTGTTTTCCTTAAACCCAAAGGATGTAATGGTACATGGAACTTAATGTACCATTGACGAGAAGCTTGCTTTAGACCATATATTGACTTCTTTAACATACAGACCATGTCTTCCTTTTCTTCCTTTATGAAGCCTTGTGGATGTGCCATGTAGACTTCTTCTTCTAAACTCCCCTTCAGAAAAGCTATTTTTACGTCCATTTGGTGCAACTCCAAATCGTAATGAGCCACCAACGCTAATATAATTCTCAATGAGTCCTTCTTTGAAATTGGAGAGAAGGTCTCATTATAATCAATGCCTTCTCGTTGATTAAAACCTTTTGCAATAATTCTAGCTTTATGTCGTTCGATATTACCTTTTGAGTCAAGTTTGGTCTTAAAGATCCACTTGCATCCAACTCGGTTTTGTCCTTCTGGCAGTTCGACCAACTTCCAAACTTTATTGTCATTCATAGATTTTATTTCTTCATTCATGGTATCAATCCATTTATCAAAATCATCACCATTTACAGCTTTTTCATAAGAAACTGGATCATTAATGTTCCTTATGTTAAATTCGATCTCTTGAAGGTATACCACATAATCATCCGGAATTGTCGATCTCCTTTGTCTTTGAGATCTTCTTAATGGCACTTCCTGTGGTGCTTCAAAAATTTCATCGGTTATAGTCTCATTACGTGGTTGTTCAGTTGGTTGATCATTCACTTGCTATTCATTGTTATTGATTCGGTCAATGACCGGTTCAACAACTACATTAGGAACAACAGGTATGTTATGAACTCTGGGTATAGGAATTTGTACCCTGACTTCTTGAATGATTACCTCCCTTTCTTTTACACTCCCACTTACTTCACCTTCTTCAATGAATTTAGCATTTCCAGTTTCTATTATTCTAGTTGTATGATTTGGACAATAGAATCTATATCCCTTCGACTTTTCTGGATACCCGATGAAATGACAAGATAATGTCCTCAGATCCGATTTCTTTTCATGAGGGTTATAGATTCTAGCTTCCGCTGGGCAGCCCCACACACGTAAATACCTTAAATCGGGGTTCCATCCTTTCCAAAGTTCAAAAGGGAGTTTTGAAACTGACTTACTAGGAATCCTATTTAAGATGTGTACAGTGGTTTTTAATGCATGGGTCCACAAAAATGTAAGTAATTGGGTCCTACTTATCATACTTCATACCATTTCTATAAGGGTACGATTACGCCTTTTAGCTACACCATTCTGCCAAGGTGATCCTGGCATTGTGTATTGCGCGCAAATACCTAATTTTTCAAGGAGTTTAGCAAATGGCCCAGGGCGTTGCCCTGACTCGTCATATCTACCATAATATTCGCCACCTCTATCAGACCTAATAATTTTCACCTTTTTGCCTAGTTCCCTCTCAACCTCATTAATGTATATTTCAACGACGTTCACAGACTCAGATTTATCATGCAACATGTATAAAATGCAATAACGTGAAAAATCATCTATAAAGGTGATGAAGTATTTTTCTCCACCAATGGATGAATATCAAAAGGTCCACATATGTTTGTATGTATTATTTCAAGTAGCTGGGTTCTTCTTGTGGCTCCTTTCTTTGTATGTTTGGTCTGTTTTCCTTTAATACAGTCCACATATACATCATAATTGGCCCAATTCAGGTTATGGAGTATTCCATCTTTAATGATCCTTTCAATTCTCGGCCTGGATATGTGCCCTAATCTTTTATGCCACAAATAAGCATATTTTTCATCATTAAGTGTACTTTTTGTACCAACATTAGGATGCAGGGTCACAAGGGTTTCAGAAAAATTCTTTTCAAGATTCAATCGATATAAACCATCTAATAAAAATCCAGAACCAACATTATTAGAATTTTTAATCAAACCACAACCACTTTTCTTAAATTCAATTGCAAAACTATCTAAAGTGAGTTTAGAAACAGAAATTAAATTTCTAGAAACTGTGGGAACATAAAAATTTTCTTGCAAATCTAAAATAGATCAAGTGCTTAAAATCAGGCGAAAGACTCCAACAACTTCTATTTTAGCCTTTGCCTTATTGCCCATGTAGAGAAAATGCTCATTTGGATTTGTTTTGCGGATCGAAATGAAGCGCTGCATCGAATTAGAAACATGACACATAGAACCAGAATCAATCCACCAAGTGATAGAAGTAGCGTTAATAAAGTTTGATTCGAAACAAACATAAATAAAGGGCTTACCCTTTTTCTCGAACCAGACGTTTCGTTTATGAAAATCCCTCTGGAAATGGCCCTTCTTTTTACATAAGTGACACTTGTCGTTCTTTTCCTTCTTCACAGCAGCAGTTGATGGTTCAGCTTGATGAGACGACCCAGGACCTTTCTTAATTCCCTTGCCGAACTTCTTCTTAAAATAGATCCTTTGATTGTAAGGTTTGCCACCTGTCCCTTAGTCTCATGGTCATTCTGTTGCTTGAGCCTTCCTTCCTCCTGTACCAACATGCTTTGCAAATCATTTACATTCCACTTATCTTTTATAGTGTTGTAATTGATTTGGAAAGGCCCATACTCAGGAGGTAGGGAGTTTAGGACGAATTGGACGAGAAAAGACTCATCCATTGTCATGCCCAAAACTCTAAGTCTAGCAGCCAGATTGGTCATTTCTATAATGTGCTCATTCATGGTTCGAGTACCATCAAACCTTATAGTGGTCAGGTCAGCCATTAGTTTCTCAGCAAGGGATTTATCAGCAGTGCGAAAGCGTTCCTTAATGTTGTTCACGTACTCTTTCGCTTTCATAGTTTCAGGTAGGGAGGTCTTAATGTTAGCAGCAACACACATTCGAATAAACATTAGGGCCAACCTATTGGATCGAGACCATGCTTCATGGACAACAATTTCATCCTCGCTACTGGTATCAGTAATAGCAGCGGGTTCATCACACATAATTGCCATGTCCAGGTCAAGAACCCCTAGGCTGAACTCAATTTGCTCATTCCATTCAGAAAAATTAGTTCCATCAAATTTGGAATAGGAGTGAGCTTGCGAATATAGGTTAAGGGGAACTGCAATTAATAACAATGTTCACAAATTAAATTTTCACCCACAACAAAAATTGCAAGGGTCGAATATTGAATTGTTGACTAAAGATTTTGGCATATTTCATTTACAATCTGAATATCACGTAATCTGTGTTAATCATCACATAATGTTCAGATTTGTAAAGATATATTACCCTATAATTCGTTTATCATGGTCCCATAATTTTGGCATCTGTGTTTGTTGCCTAAACATTTAATACCATGATTAATGGACTTAATGTCAACTATTCTGTTTTTACAAAAACTAGTTCTAATGTTGTTAAATTCAGATATTAGCATGTATTGCGCCTCAATCTAATTTTATAACTGACATTAGAATAAGTCTTTAATGAATGTAAGTAGATTACTCGTACATGCAGTCTCAACCTGTGTTTGGCCTATGACTTAACTCAAATGAATAATTGTTTACATATCTCAACTTAAATAAAGTTAATCATGCCTTAATATTAACTATAATATGTAATCTATCAATAATTACAAAGATACCAATAGTAGTTTAAATGCCTCAAAAACAGAATTGCCCAGGTATAGAAAAAACACAAAATACATGAATTTTGCCAAAAATGGCAAAAATGAGTTTTCACCATAGAATCGAAGTAAAACATGCCAAAAAACCAAAACTTTTTACGGAACGTTAATATCAATTTTCTCCAAAGATTTATAAGCCCCGAGATTATTTCCTAAAATGGCAAAAACGGGGTTTTGAGGGCCTTAACGGACTCGGATTGTCGAAAAACACATTACATCACGGCCATAGGCCGTGTAATTCGATCGTTGGCCCGTTTTCAGTCAGCCTACCGAGTTTCAAGTCAATAGGACATCAAAAATTTCGAAAAACACTATTCACTGCAAAAAAAAAATATCCCAGAATCTGTTTTGCGCCAAATCGCAGTTTTCTCTTAATTAATCTTAAAAACAGATTCGTTTTCTTATCATGATTAATAAACGTACTTTCCAGAATATGGTGAAATAATAAAATCATGTTAACGGCATATTAGGGTTCTTATAACACGAAAATGGGTTGAACAATAATGGGACAATTTTCACAAGATAAGGACTGTAGCAGCAATTTCGTTCTTAATATCATAACACAAATTCGAATTACCATATATACGATTATCATATTGCTTAAAAATTCCAGATTTCCAGAAAAACAAAATTTTCAGATTTCTAGAAAAAATAAAAATTTCCAGGAAAAAAAAAATTCCAGATTTACCAAAAATTCCAGATTTTCAGATTTACCAAAAATTCCAGATTTTTAAAAGATCATAAATCAGAATTGTTATAAAGGAGTTTTCATTAACGGAAAACATGAAATTATAAACCGCAAGCGCTGATACCACATGTTAATTAATATTGTTTTGTTAATCATAAATTCGAATATGAATCATAAGGTTGCATCATGAATAAAACAGTTTTGACATGAATCCAGGATGTTTATCTTCATGCAATCACAGAACCGAAAATTCCTTATAATTACGATTTAAAACTCACATTTGTCCATCGTTGTTGAATGGATTAAAATGACTTGAATAGTCCTTTCTTGAACAGCCCGTAATATGAGAAAAACGAATTTCGGATTTTCTCTCCCTCCTTAGAAACAGTGTGTATCGAGATGACTCTAGATGGTGTAGAGATCTCTATTTATAAGGGGAAGAGGGCCGGAATCCTAGTGGTGATGGGACTCTTTCCAAGTCTCTCACTAATGCTACTAACCATCATGTGACTAACGGGTAAAGTTTACCCAAATCTTTTAATATCTTTATTTATCACATTCCTAATTAATTATCTGATATTTATTAAAATCACATAAATGAAAAATTCGAAATTTAATACAATTGAAATAAAATAATTAATTTCCTCACTTAACATTAATTTTCAACAACAAATTCTCTCTGGTATCGGTTCTTGTGTACATGTTGTTGATTGTGGCCTTCGTTCTTGTTCTGTATGATCCAACTGATATTTTCATCGAAATAGTTGGTTTTGTGAAATGTGTATTCAAAGAAATATGATGATGATAAACATGAAGCTTTGACTTTATGCTGATTGGTTTGCTTCATGGCTAAGAGAGAAGCCTACTTCGGTTCCTAAGATTAATTTTGAGCTCCTTTCTTAATTGCTTACTGCTAGTATTCAGTTATATGACGTTATGACTTTTGGATGTAAATGGGAAAAGAGCTTAGTTGCATTTAGTAAATGACCTAACTATAGCGGCAACGATTTTGGTAGGTTGAACTTGAAAAACCTTGACTCATTTGTTACCAATGACTGTGACACGTGTATGCTCCAGAACGAATGACTATGACCTTTAAGCTTCTCTCGACTTTAGGATCCGCTGAGTCAGAAGTTATTTTAGACAACGGTAGGCGGCCCTCTAAAGCAACAGTATTTTATACTTTTAGAAACAATTGATGGCTAGCAATTATTAAGAAGATGAGCGTTTTTGTGTAAAGAGTTGATATCAATAAATATTCCAACTGCCACCGAACAAACTTGCTGTGAAAGAATTCAATGGGCTACTTTTTGAATTGAATGGATCTCACAATTGAGAGTAGTAGCGGCAAAATGTGGCGAAAACAATTTATATTAGTCCACTCATTTAAATATGGGGCCCATATTTAAAAGTTATTAATTAAATATGGTCCCATATTTCAAAGCTATGAGATAAATATGGGCGCATATTTCAAAGCTAAGAATCAAATATAGAGCCTAATTTTAAAAGATACAAATCAAATATATTACTCATTTTTAAAAGTTGTGAGTAAAATATGAGTTTTTTTATATATACCTCGAATTATAATACTTACTTTAGTAAAAAAACAATGGATTGACCTAACCCATATTTGGTCCGTCCATATTTGGCCCGACCCACATTTAACCCAACCCATATTTGGCCCAACCCACATTTAGCCCAATCCATATTTGACCCGCCCAAATTAGGCCCAACCCATAATTTTGCCAGTGCCAATTGAGAGTATAAATTGAGAGTTCAACTCTTTAATGGATTTTAGGTAAGTGAAAAGTCGGTGCTTAGATATTTTCTCACAAGTAGAATATACAACGGATATACAGCGTGTGTGTGTGTGTTTTTGTATGTATACAACACTTAATGCTCCTGTTTCGTGATTGTGTGAAAAGAAGTATTGAGTTCTATGACGCTATGACTTTTGGATATAAATGTGAATAGATCTTAGTCGTTGTTTAGTGAATGACCTCACTATTACGGCAATGGTTATCGTCGGTGTTGTATGCTCCAGAACGAATTTAAGCTCAGTCAGAAATTATTTTAGGCATAGGCGGCCCTCAAAAGGAACAATATTTTATACTTTTAGAAACAAGTGATGGCGATCAATTATTAAGAAGATGAGCGTTTTTGTGTAAGACATGATATCTATAAATATTCCAACTGCCGCCCAACATACTTGGCGCGAAAGAATCCAACGGGCTACTTTTTGAATTCAATGGATGCCACAATTGAGAGTATAATTGAGAGTTCAACTCATTAATGGATTTTAAGTAAAAAGTAGGTGCTTAAATATTTTCTCACAAAAAGGATATGCTTGTCACAGCTCTTTTCTCCCCAACATTTTAGGTGGTTTCGAAATTCGGACTTTAACGCACGACTCTGTGCCCTAGGATTGTAGGTAACCATCGGGGGTTAGTCCCTTTGGTTTTTCTTGTTGTTTATCACATTTAATCATTTTTTTAATTTAATACATTATTAATTATGAATTTTAGATTTAAATACATTTTATTTTTCAAATTGTTAAAATGTTCGTTAAAGTGATTCAAAAACTTCAATATATATATATATATAGAAAATAAATTTTAAATATAAATAATAAAAAAACTCAAAAAAATATTTAAATAAAAAACAAAAAACTCAAAAAAGTTGTCTCACAATAACTCATTTTGCCTTGTTGGTAGGGGTTCAACCCCCACCATCATGGTTGTTGTCGACCCAATTTCTTAATTTTTTTTCTTTAAAATGTTTCTTCTTCTTCAAAGTAGTTTGTAAGATAAACTTGCTTTAATTCTCTTTATATTTTATGAAAAGTTCATTTGCCTTTATATTAAAACTGTTTTTACTTTTCTTAGTGTAAACTTGTTTTACATTCCTTAGTGTAAATTATTTTATTTTATGTTTATTTAACTTATTCACTGTTTTATTTAGTTTGAACCTTCTTTTTATCTGTATTTCTACACTTCATATCTTTTTTCATATATTCTAGTTGATCAGTTTTATTTAACATTTACTATAAAGTCTCCTCATAGTGGAGTACAAGTTTCCTTAATTGAAGCATTGAATAGTACTCTATCACCTGATTATCACAAGGCTTAGATAATCAACTGGTTTGCAAGATCACAACCTTGCCTATTGCGCTCGCACACAATTAAATCACACAAACAAACCAAGCCAGCAAAACCTATTTTTGGCATGTCTGGTGGGATAATAGTGCTATATATGTATTTATTGTGGCTAGAATAAGAAGGCGCGGTGATGGTACATGGAATGTTGGTGAAACAGGTTCAACTAGCCAATATATCATCCCCACAAACCAAACAATAGTTGAAATTGGTCAAGAAATGAGACCAAATGTGCAAAACCAAGACGTGAATGTCAAAATGGACCCAAGGTCCGAAAATTCGAGTGAAACACTTGTTATAGGTGTGTATTCAAATTCACAAGAGCAATTAATACATTAATTAAACCCTGTGCTTGAAAACCTTATGTATATATTTTAAAATACTTGTACAATAATCACAATCGTAACTAATAGGTTGTCTCCTCATGTTGTTAGAGTATCTAACGGTCAAGTCTACGCATCACAAATTGTGTAAACATGACCTCACAACCCAATCCTTTTTACCCTATGCATTATAGGCCTAAAAACGGAAAAACAAAATTTGAAACAAATCTAAGGGTGGGAAATTAAACTACTGGTTTAGGTGTGAATAGCCCCTAAAGGGTTTCGGAACATCTAACACTAACTAACATATGGGTTATAACAACCCAATAGGGAGAATGCATGTCCCAGAAATAAGAAGGACTAAGCCATATTCCAATTTCGATTTTTCAAACTATGGAGCATTCACTAATTCTATGTTCCAATATTAATTAGAAATTGGGAAACAACAGGAGATTTTGTAGCGACCGCTCTAGATGGCACATAATCAGATTTCTCGCACATCTTAACCAAGAACTTTCCAAACACAATAAAATGATGTTCGGTGTCTATCACAACAAATGCCAGTCGGCATGGAAATCACTACAAAAAAAAGCTAATTGGTAATCATTTATTAGGGGCGACCATTTAAAATCGTCCTTAAAAATTATTATTTAGAAATGGGGACGGCTAAGCTCACCCATCCCATATAACACATAAGGAAGGGTACTATATAGGATATTTATTTTGGTGTTCCTAAAAAATGGCCATTGACGGGGTAATTTTCATTTGTCCTAAACTATACATGTTCCCACCCATTCCCAAATTTCATTTCACCCTCAATAACCACAATTATCCCCATTCTCTCTCTCTCTCTCTCTCTCTCTCTCTCTCTCTCTCTCTCTCTCTACCTATCTATTTATCGATCTATCTATTTATCTATCTATCTATCTATCTATCTATCTATCTATCTATCTATCTCATCATGTCGACATCATAATAATTAACATTGGATGTCCTATTTGTATATGCAAAATGTTAGGAGGTCCTTTTTCACAAAAATCCTTGTGTTTTTTCGTACTCGAACATTGTCAGTCTACCCTATTTTCACTTAGCAAGCGATAGTTGTTGGACTATTATAGCAACCATTTAGCAATTGTGATGGAACATTTTTCATCCCTAAAAAAGTTGGCAAATGATTAAAGTTGAAGGGAAAATAGTATCATGTGTGGAGGGCATCAATTTTTCGTACTCAACACAAATAAGAACATGACTAGTATGCAATACGTATCCTACATATTTCCTGTTATACAGATAAGATTTTTATATGAGCATACGTATCGTATTATTATTATTTGTTTTGGACACGTACAAGTGGTGCCCCACACATGGTATTATTTCTAATAGGGCTGTGTTTCGGCCGGATCGGATCGGAAAATGACCTTTCGGAAAAAATTCCAATTTTTTCGAAAATAAAATATTTGTTCCAATTTCCTATCCAATTTTTTGGGAAAATCAAAAAAGTTTCCGAATTCGGAAATATCGGAAAATCGGAAAAAAAATTCGGAAATTATAAATATGGTATTTTTTTCTGTTCTGCCGCATGAAGACAGTATGAGAAATTAGAAATTAGTTTTTTTCTGTTCTGCCGCAGCCATCAATATAACAAACCGATGTAAACAAATCTGTAAACCTATAAACCGATCAATATAACAAACCTATTAAACCTATAAATCGATCCCAACAGATGTATTAGATGAAATAAAAAAGATGTAAACAGATGTAAATAAGATGTAAACCGATCTTATAAACAGAAGTAAACAAGATGTAAACAGAGCCTATAAACCGATGTAAACAGATCTGTAAATAAGTAGAAATAAAAAAAATAAACAGATAAAAATAAACTAGAAAAGGCTTACCTATGTTCGAGACTATAAGGGTCGGACGATGTAAACAAATATGCGCCGCCGAAAGTAGAAGAAAGGGGTTGGACGACCGTATAGAGATTGGGTCGAGAGAGAGAGGTGAGAGATATGCACCGCCGAGGAGAAAGGGGCGAGACGAGAGAGAGAGAGAGAGAGAGAGATGTGAGAGATATTTTAATAAGAATATCATACAACCCTAGTTGCTCTCTACTAACAGCATATATAAATATATGGGGTAAGGTAAAAAATAAAGGAAATCTAAATTGTACACATTCTTATTACATAAGGATATAACTTATAAGGTAAAAAAATATATATAGAAAATATTCGGAAAAAATATTCGAAATATTAATCGGAAGATATATTCGGAATATTAATCGGAAAAAAGATTCGAAAATTATATCGGAAAAATCGGAAATCGGAAAATCGAAAATCGGAAACCTTATATATGTTCCAAAATCGAAAAATATCGGATCGGACATCGGAAAAATCGGAATGTTCGGAAAAAAAACACAGCCCTAATTTCTAAAGTTGAAGTCATGCTTCTTCCCTTATAAGAAGTTATCCTACGATCAATAGGGGCTTTGTAAATTTAGGACCTATTGTAATATGTATTTTGGAAATAGGACAACAAACATTTTATTTATAGTTTTAGTCTCTATTTTTTAATAAAGTCGCTAACGTGGACCCATATTCATAAAACGTTAATCAATCACAACATGCCACGTGTCCTTTTAATTTGAAAATAGGTACTAAAAATGGAAACAAAATATTTATTGTCCTATATCCATAATCAATATTATTTGAAGTCCTAAAAGTATATAATTTACGTTCAATAAGGGGAAATGGGAGCCACCCTACCCATTGAGTGATCTACCTCGGGCCATCCACATCATACCCTCTACTGAAATAGATTTTGCGGAAAATCAGTTATATCCGATCTTGGTTGACCTTTCACCCCTAGTCACAAGTCATCCCCGTATTTTACCACATACGTGGGTTCGGTCCTCCAATGCCTGTTAGAGCTCTCCCCAACTTTTATTAAATAAAACCCACAATGATTTGATAAAGAAGTTTATTTATAAAATTACAAAAAGGGAATTGAGCAAGAAAACATTGACGTTTAAGCAACTTGTCCGGTTAAAAAAATCCCCTAACTCATAATGTACTTGAAGAGTTTCAAAAATTAATCTTCAATCCACATAACCCACAATCCCATAATAGAACAGAAAAAAAAAGATAAAAATAAATAAGACACTGGTGCATTATACACTAGACCAAGCATAATGAACTCCATGGACAAATGATTCACTTTCTTTGCCTGCGCATTCTATCACCCCATGACATATCACCTCTTGCCTCCTTATTTACGGTCCTTTTATTGAGGTCCATCAATTGAAACTGCCACCTGTTCATCCAATCACCTCTGTGGATACCCTGAGTCATCCCACGATCATACAAAGCCCTGCTATTAGGGTAAGATAATATGTTGTAAGCCTCTTGTAACCGAATGAACCTCTGAGTATACTCCTCCATGCAATCAGGCGGTGATACATCGGGATGGTATTTCAACGCCAACCGTTTGTAGGCTTGCTTTATTTCTGAGATGGTCACACTCTCTGGTATACCCAACAACTCGTACAGATTATCTCTGGTATCGGTTCTTGTGTACATGTTGTTGATTGTGGCATTCGTTCTTGTTTTGTATGACCCAGCTGAGATTTTCATCGAAATAGTTGATTTTCTAAAATGTGTATTCAAGGAAATATGAGGATGATAGACTTCAAGCTTTGACTTTAGGAGTGATTCGTTTGCTTCATGGCTAAGAGATAAGCGTGCTTTGGTTCCTAGGAATAATTTTGAGCTCATTTCTTAATTTGCTTCCTTTGCCGTTTATCTCTCAATCTACCATCTACGAGTACATGATATGTAGCAGGGGGGGTGTTTATATTGTTAGAAAAAATGGTATTTGACGGCAAAATTTGAGCGACTTTGAGCTCAAATTAAGGTGGGACCCACACCACGAAAATTGTGGGACCATATACGAACGCGTTCTCCTTAGCAAGGAGATTAACATAGTATATTCATATGTCCAAATCCATTAAGTTATGAATGATATATGTGTCTTCAAAGTGACTCATAAATCAATGAAAGTTAATGTATTGGGTATGTTTTAACTCTTGTCCCACATTAGAAGAGTAGTGAAAAAATGATGAGTTAATAAAACCCAATTGATGTACTAAGGCTTCGATGCCTTTGAGGTATCCCAACTCTTTGAAGGGGAAATGACCTAAGCTATGCTTGGGTTGACTTTCGGTCAAAAATCCACGCGCGCGCGTCCGTCCGTCCGTCTCGTCTCGGCTCGGCTCGGTTCGGGCTCGGAGCAACCTGAAGGGTTCAAAGCTCCCGGACAAAAAAGAAAATTATGTAAGCTTGTTAAATCACTATATGGATTAAAACAAGCACCTAAACAATAGCATGCAAAATTTGATAATGCAATGTTATCAAATGGTTTCAAAATTAATGAATGCGATAAATGTGTTTACTTTAAATACATTCAAAATGGATATGTCATTGTATACCTCTATGTTGATGATATGCTTATCATGGGTAGTAACTTGGAAATTGTCAAAACTATAAAATAAATGTTGAGTAGTAGATTTGACATTAAAGATTTGGGAATCGCCGATGTTATATTAGGAATTAAAATTTCTAGAACATCGGATGGACTTATATTATCTCAATCTCATTACATAGAGAAAGTACTTGAAAAATTCAAGAAGTATGATATTAGTCCTACCAAGACCCCTGTAGATGTAAATTTACATCTAGCAAGAAATAATGGTGAAAGAATATCTCAACTAGAATATTCACCTATTATCGACAGTTTAATGTATATCATGAACTCTACGCGATCGGACATAGCATACTCAATAAGTAAGCTAAGTCGATTTACGAGTAATCCAGAAAGAGATCACTACACCAAATCTGCCCATTTGTCAAGGTCATTGACCTTGACAAATCCAACTTGTCAAGGTCAATGACCGTGACATTTCGAGGCGAGACAACTTTTTTTGTCACTCTCGTGTCACGGTCATTGACCTTGACACAAAACTCGCGTTTTGTGTCACGGTCGTGTCAAGGTCAATGACCGTGACACGTTTGTCACGGTTTATAACCGTGACAAAGTCGTGACCCTTCTGGCCCAGAATTGTCACGGTCAATGACCGTGACAATTCTGGGCAGAATTTAAAAAAAATCTGCTGGGCAGTATGGCCACTGCCACTGCCCAGCAGTATATTTGTACATGTTATAGCAACGTTGTACCTGTTCCAAACATCATATATCCAACACAAACTAAAGATAATGCAAATATATATTCATGACGATATAATCCAAATATTCAAAGTAAAAATAATATACATGACGATATAATCCAAATATAATTAAAATGGACAAACTTAAAAATAACGTTACTACATGTCTTGGATAAAACTGAGGAGGTGAGTAGGCCACACGACATACGAATTGATGCGCCCACTAATATACATCGTGCCGCATTGTTCGCGCAACCACAATAGGGAGTTCTCCTTCCCGGGTATGACATGCGTGACGAGCACCCTGGACTCCATCTCTTGAAGCACACGTCCATGGACTATTCCACCCTCGACGATATTCGGGTCCCTCAACCCCCGCCCTATCCGCTGGCCATCAAATACGTCCAATATGAACACGCTCGGCCAACCAAGTGTCGACAATGGTCTGTTGAAGGGAGCCAAATAGGGAAGTGGATCGTCGAAGTACGAACGTGTCGGTGATGAAGCAGCGAAGTCCACATCCTCGTCATCCTGCGCCTCGTCCTCCCGCACCTCCTCCTCCACCGCCTTCTCCTTCTCCTTCCCTTTCCCTTTCCCTTTACGGTCTCCACCCAACGTACGCTTCATGAATGCGTACATATCTTGGACCGTCGCCTCCAAACGGGACAGCTTCGCGTCGTGTGAATCCACCGTTCGAGCCAATCCGGTGTCGCTCGTCTCCAATCCGATGATCCTAGATTTGGCCACCCGCGAGCTCACTCCCCTTGTCCTGCCCTTGCGATCAGAGCCAAGCACTTGGCTGAGTGCGTCTGTGGACAAAGATGCCTTGTCGGCATCAGACTGCGACTCATGCACTTCCTTAAGCTTTGCCTGAAACGACAAAAAGCACATGATTAGTAAAATAAGTAAACTAAAAAATTATAACGTAATTAACAATAATTAAACTGTCGGATTACTTACAATCGTGGTCGCGACGCTCGGGGACACCTCCTTGTCCTTTCCCTTCTTCGTCCGAAGAGCCACATAAGTATCGAGCCTATGTGGCTTACCCCCTGGCCCACTCCCTACCCCCTGAAATAAAATAAAGTAAAGTAAAATTAGTATCGGCCCCGCAAAGTAAAATAATATCCAATAATATATTTCTGTAGTTATAGATAAATTAAATCTTACCTGCATCCTATGCTCCACCTCAGCGTAAGAGGTCCGGCCGGAGTAGTGCACGTCCGTCTTTTTAGCCCGATTTTCCCTCCCCGATTGACGAGATGCCAATTGTCGATCCTCGATCTCATTGTCAATGAACTTTTGCCATTGTGCCAATGAGATCGGCTCCTTGGGCGGGACGGATCCGCGCCATTGTAAAATGAACTCTCGTATTTTTCCAAAGTACCGTGTCCGCATATTTTTCTTCCACGTCTTGTGTTGCTCCCTCAACTGCTCCAAGACGGAATCGCGTAGCTTTGGATCCAAGTTGAATTGTTCCTGTCCAACAAATACAATGTTAGTTGCGAATAAATATAAATATAAATATAAATATAAATATGAAATTGAAATTGAAATTGAAATTGAAATATTCATATAAATATTACCTGTAGTGCCGCCCAAACAGCTAACTTGAGCTCATATGGCACCTCCTTCCAACTCATAAACCCCGGGTCGATGACCGTCTTTAGCAGCTCGAGGGATCTCGCTAATAGCTCCGACTTGTTCTCGACGGTAATCCCAAATTTTCCATATTTGGGGAGCCTAGGGGCGGAGGAGCCCTCGTCGCCTCCGCTACGACCGAACCCAGACGACATCATCATAAACAGCATCATCATCTTCTCCTTAACATCTGAAGGAGACATTTTTGCTGTAAAAAAAATGTTATTAGTACAGATAAAAAAAATATGTTAATAGTACACATTTCGTTTTACCTAATTGAATTAATTGAATTAATAGTACAGATAAAAAAATGTTCCGTCCATATTATAACGTATGTGTAAGTTCCGTCAATACCATTTCGTTTCAATTTTTTAATATTATGTTTTTTTCAAATATTTTAAAAGTTATTAAATGGGTGCCCCACCCCCACCCCCACTCCCTGCCCCCCTCCCCCCGCCACACACACACGCACACCTACGCACCTACGCACACACACACACACCCCACCCCCACCCCCTCCCCCCACCACGACCGTGACAACTACATATATCGTTTATCAATAAAATTATGACATGAGATAATTATAATTGGAGCATAAATTTCATTATCATAAAGGGATAAATCCAACCAAGTACAGAGATTCTACAAATTAAAGTGAGAATTAAATTTAAGACTTTCTAACAACATGCATGTATATGGATTCTAACTAATGATATTCCTAAAAACATACAATTGACAACATTTGGTGAATTTACTAAACTTTATATAATATTATCAAATTCTGTTAAAAAATTATCTAGGGTTTTACCTAATTGAATTAATTTCATGAATAAAATTATTATCAATTTAAATGAAAATATCAATTATTATCCAATATTTTTGAATGAAATATTTATTTTGAATGAAAATATCAATTATTATCCAATTATTATCCAACTATTATCAATTATTTATTATGAATGTATATAATATCCAAACAAATAAATGTAAATAATATTCAAAACCCCACCCACCCCCACCCCCTCCCGATGTTTATTATCCAACTATTATCAATTATTTATAAAATTGATGTTTACTTTTAGTGTTGTGTATATATGTTAGTTGATGCCATTATATTTTTAGTCTAATTAGATTCTAAGGTTATCTCAATTTATATTTTTCTTTTTCTATCTAATAATTTTCAACGTAAGAGCACAGTACATAACGTATGTGTAAGTTCCGTCAATACCATTTCGTTTCAATTTTATAATATTATGTTTTTTCCAAATATTTTAAAAGTTATTAAATGGGTGCCCCACCCCCACCCCCACCCCCTCCCCCCGCCACACACACACGCACACCTACGCACACACACACACACCACCCCCACCCACCCCACCCCCACCCCCTCCCCCCACCACGACCGTGACAACTACATATATTGTTTATCAATAAAATTATGACATGAGATAATTATAATTGGAGCATAAATTTCATTATCATAAAGGGATAAATCCAACCAAGTACAGAGATTCTACAAATTAAAGTGAAAATTAAATTTAAGACTTTCTAACAACATGCATGTATATGGATTCTAACTAATGATATTCCTAAAAACATACAATTGGCAACATTTTGTGAATTTACTAAACTTTATATAATATTATCAAATTCTGTTAAAAAATTATCTAGGGTTTTACCTAATTGAATTAATTTCATGAATAAAATTATTATCAATTTAAATGAAAATATCAATTATTATCCAATATTTTTGAATGAAATATTTATTTTGAATGAAAATATCAATTATTATCCAATAATTATCCAACTATTATCAATTATTTATTTTGGATGTATATAATATCCAAAAAAATAATATTCAAAATCCCACCCACCCCCACCCCCACCCCCTCCCGATGTTTATTATCCAATTATTATCCAACTATTATCAATTATTTATAAAATTGATGTCTACTTTTAGTGTTGTGTATATATGTTAGTTGATGCCATTATATTTTTAGCCTAATTAGATTCTAAGGTTATCTCAATTTATATTTTTCTTTTTCTATCTAATAATTTTCAACGTAAGAGCACAGTACATAACGTATGTGTAAGTTCCGTCAATACCATTTCGTTTCAATTTTGTAATATTATGTTTTTTCCAAATATTTTAAAAGCTATTAAATGGGTGCCCCACCCCCACCCCCACCCCCTGCCCCCCTCCCCCCGCCACACACACACGCACACCTACGCACCTACGCTCACACACACACACACACACACACACACCCCACCCCACCCCCTGCCCCCCTCCACCACCCCCTCCCCCACCACACACCACCACACACACACACACACCACACCACACCACCCCCTGCCCCCCTCCACCACCCCCTCCCCCACCACACACACACACACACACACCCCACCCCACCCCACTCCCTGCCCCCCTCCACCACCCCCTCCCCCACCACACACCACCACACACACACACACACACCACCCCACCCCCTGCCCCCCTCCACTACCCCCTCCCCCACCACACACCACCACACACACATATACACACACATATACACATACATACACATACATATACACACGCACACACCCCGCTCTGCCCCCACCCTGCCCCACCCCGCCCCACCCCCTACCCCCACCCTGCCCCACCCCCCACACACGCACACACATATATATATACACATACACACATAAATATACACACCAATATATATATAAATGGAAGAGAGAGAGAGAGAGAGAAAATCGACCTAAAAGTAGAGAGAGAGAGAGAGAGAGAGAGAGAGAGAGAGAGAGAGCAGCGTCGAGAGAGAGAGAGAGGGAGGGAACGGCGGTAGGGAAAAAAGAAGGGGGTAGGGTTTTAGCTGCAAATATTGTCACGGTCGTGTCAAGTATTTAAATTATTGTCACGGTCATTGACCGTGACAAGTAAATTTGTCACGGTCTTGTCACGGTCAATGACCGTGACAATTAGTTGTCACGGTCGTGTCAATGTCAATGACCGTGACATAAAACGCGTGTTTTTTGTCATGGTCAATGACCTTGACAAGGCTGACCGGCTGAAAGGTGACAATTTGTCCATTTTGGTGTAGTGGATCACTAGAAAGCAATATTGAGAGTTTTGGGTTATTTAAAGTATACTCAAAACTATGGACTGCACTACTCAAAATATCGAGTTGTTCTTGAAGGACATTGCGATGCAAATTGGATATCCGATACAAAAGACTCTAAGTCTACGAGTGGGTGTGTGTTTACCCTCGGAGGTGTAGCCGTATCGTGGAAATCCTCAAAACAAACGTGCATTGCTAGATCGACAATGGAATCTGAATTCATTGCACTAGACAAAGCTGGAGAAGAAGCTGAATGGCTTCGAAATTTCTTAGAGGATGTTCCAAATTGGTCTAAACATGTTCCCGCAATATGTATACATTGCGATAGTCAATCAGCGATTGGAAGGGCACAAAATCACATGTATAACGGAAAGTCACGACATATTCGTCGAAGAGATAATACCGTTAGACAACTTCTCTCAAACGGAATTATCTCAATTGACTATGTAAAGTCAAAAGATAATATAGCGGATCCACTAACGAAAGGTTTAAACCGAGAGCAAGTTGAAAGATCATCGAGAGGAATGGGTCTAAAGCCTATAAATAAATAAGAATCAATATAGTTGCAACCCAACCTAGATGACTGGAGATCCCAAGATCTAGGTTCAATGGGCAAATCGAACTACATTGTATTCAGTAAGCACTGGAGGATATTTAATCTTATCCACTCCAAAGATGAAACAGTGCACATCTGCCGCGATATAAGGATAAGTTATGCTTTTAATGACATCCATATCTTAGTATGTCTAAGTGGAGTATTGCAGGATACTCTTTATGGAAGTGACCTACGTGAGTAAGAAGGGGGCCACTTCTATGAGAATAATGAAAGGCATATTCTCTAAAATACTCACGGAATCAAGTGGTGTTCACGACCAAAATGAACACAAACGTGAGAACCAACTGTGTTGAGGAGTTATTGTATGAATACTATTGTCTAGGTTTACAAAAACGGTTGACGGTTCAAGGACATATAATCTACTGATTAATCAAGTAAATCCGATAGTATATCACTAAGGATGACGCGCTGACTTTTGGATGTAAATGGTTGTGTTAAAAAACGGTTGACTTTTTACAAAAACGGTTGTGTTCATATATATATAATTGAGTAGAAGTGGATTCGGGTCATTCCCATATTTAACAAATGATTTGGATTCGGGAATGTGGGTTCGCTCCAGCGGCACTAATTAATCGCGATATTTTTTAATAAAATATCGCGATTAATTAGTGCCGCTGGCGCGGACCCACATTCAACAAATGATTTGATCCGGGAATGTGGGTCCACGCCAGCGACACTTGGCAACTAACTAGTGTCGCTGGCGCGGACCTACATTTCCGGACCCAAATCATTTGTTGAATGTGGGTCCGCACCAGCGGCACTTATTAATCGCGATATTTTTTCATAAAAAAATATTGCGATTAATAAGTGCCGCTGGCGCGGACTTACATTCAACAAATGATTTGGGTCCGGAAATGATACACTAATTAATCGCGATATTTTTATTGAAAAAAAATCATTTTATTGTTTTTTTATTAATAAACATAATTTTCTTTATTTATGAAAAAAATATAATTTTTAATTTTAATTAAAAGTTGTTTACTTTAATAAAAAATTAAATTTTTTTATATTAATAGGAAAACTGTTTTTTTTTAAAATATAAAAACAGTTTTTTTTTAATTATAATAATAGTTTTTTTTTCATATAAAAAACTGTTTTTATAGGAACAAAAGAATAAAAAGCTTTAAAAAAAAGAAGATATTTTTTCAATAAAATATCGTGATTAATTAGTGACGTTGGCGCGAACCCACATTCAATAAATGATGTAGCGTCGGGAATGTGTGTTCGTGTCAACGACACTAATTAATCGCCATATTTTTAATTAATCACGATATTTTATTGAAAAAATATCGCGATTAATTAGTGTCGCTGGCGCGGACCCACATTAAACAAATGATGTTTATTTGGGAATGTGGGTCCGCGCCAGCTGCACTAATTAATCGCGATATTTTATGAAAAAAATATCGCGATTAATTAGTGCCGCTGGCGCTTACCCACATCAAATGATGTGGGTGCGGGAATGTGCGTTTGCACCATCGACACTAATTAATCGCAATATTTTATTAAAAAAATATCGCGATTAATTAGTGTCGCTGGCGCGGACCCACATTCAACAAATGATGTGGGTCCGGGAATGTGCGTCCGCACCATCGACACTAATTAATCGCAATATTTTATTGAAAAAATATCGCGATTAATTAGTGTCGCTGGCGCGGACCCACATTCAACAAATGATGTGGTTCCGGGAATGTGCGTCCGCACCATCGATACTAATTAATCGAGATATTTTTACAAGCAACACTAATTAATCACAATATTACGAAAATGTATTTTTTATTTTTAATTTTAATAAAAAATTGTTTGATTTTAATTAAAAATATGTTTTTTTATAGTAATTGTAAAAACTGTTTTTTTTATATATATAAAAAAAAAAAAGAAGGCGATCGGTCGGTGGGACAACAGGCGGGCATATAGATTTACTCTTTGGAAAGTTTGGTCTGTCACGGCAGTAATTTTGGTCTGTCGAAGATGAACAACCTTCACACATTTGTTATCAGAATTATTGTCAAACAGCAAGCCTTTGACACGTGTATGCTCCAAGAATGAATGATTGTGAATCTTGACTTTTAGGATGCGCTCTGAAGTTATTTTAGACACAGGAGGCCGCCAAGAGGAACAGTACTTTATTTTCCAAATAATGACTTTTAGAAGCAAGTGATGGCTACCAATTACTAAGAAGATGAGCGTTTTTGTGCGAGAGTTGATACCAATAAATATTCCAACTTCTACCCAACATTCTTGGTGTGAAAGAATCGAATGGGCTACTTTTTGAATTCAATGAATCCGACAATGGAGAGTATAATTGAGAGTTCAACTCTCTAATGGAATAGCTTTTAAAAACTTATAATTTTTTAAATAAATTCACTTGATAGAAAATATATGAAGAACGTCAAATTAATTGTCATTTTTATGTTTTGCAAAAAATTTTAAAATTATTCTTGCACATTTCAAATATAAAAACATATAGAAAGTGTAATTAAATGAGAAGGATGCGTATTGTAATTCATTTTCCATCACATGATAAGTTCCTTAAATTCGAACGCTTACATTTCACGCGAGCAACCATTGTGTATTTAGAAAAAAAAAGTAGAGGACGTTAAAAATAAATCTAGAGAAGAAACTCATGGCATTGTAAGAATATCGGGGTAAATGCATTAGAACAGTTAATTGTAAGAACTACCTACAAATGGTATAAGACTGGGAACAACCTACAAACATGTCAAAGTACTATTGATAGATGAACAAAAGAGAGAAAAAAATATTATTTTTACCTACCAATTCACTTGAAAAGAAAAAATAATTTATAAATATTATTTCTGTTTGTTGTACAAAAAAATAAAATAAAAAATTAGTTGTTCCATTTAAGGAAAAATAAAAATCTAAAGTCTGATACCCTTACCAACCATAGCCAACAGATATTTGTGGGTGTTGACCACAACCACTTGCCCAATTTGATCGATTCATCCCAAACATTGTACACATTTCAAGAAAGCAAATTCATTGTTATAGAGAATCATATCAATCGTATAAAATTAAAATAAAAGAAGACTTTAAAACATCAAAAGATCTTACAAATTTAGCCAATATAACCCCTCTTATTCTCGATCTGTCCATTAACTCAGAACAAAAAGAACTGATTATTTCTTTCCCTTTTCGATGGCCAAGATGCTATGTTGGATAAATTTCAATATAATATAATATTTTAATTATATTATTGATGTTTTATTTTTAATTGTTAATATTTTATTATATTATTGGTGCTTTAATTTAAACATAGTTTCGGTTTATTTTAGAAGGTAGAAATATGAGCAAATGGGTGTGAAAGATATGGGAGTGCTCAAAATTTCATATTGTCCCACATTGGAATAATACTACAAAATGTTGTGGTATATCAATTAAAGGACAACTAAAATTCTTAGTTGAGAAGTCAAATAAGAGGCTATGATCATACGCATTGCGGTGGTGCTTAAGCACCACCAATCGCGACACGCGGTGCGCGAAAGTACGATTGGGCCACTTATGGCGCAAGCACGCTTTGACGAGGTAAAACAGATCAACGATTGTGATTAAACGATCCGATCAAAGGGTTTAAAATCTGAAACGACTTGATTTGAGCCGTTAAAAGAACTCGTAACGTTTCGTGTAGGGGATGTCCATTCGCTTACGATGGGACGCCCAATCTGAACCGTTAGATCGAAGTTGTTCCAAACAGGCACGATCCAACAGCTGCTGAGTCACTACATGAAAGTTGTGACTGTTGAAGAACAGTCACAGAAAATGACTATAAAAAGAGTTTTAGGCTCTGTTTTGGACACCGAAAGTTGCTAATTTCTCCTCTCTTCGTCCTCTACCTCTTGGCATTATCAAGTTTAGACCTGTCAACGGGTCGGTTTGGGTCGTGTACTGGTTACGGGTCAAAACAGCCTAACCCATACACGACCCGTTAACCCTAACGGGTCTAATAACAATACCCAAACACGACCCGTTAATATTAACGGGTACACGACCCAAACCGTTAACACCCGTTAATATTAACAAATCATTTTGGGTCGAACTGGGTAACGGGTTGGGTGACCCTATAATACCCGTTAGTCTTTAATGCTTTAATAATAATGAGTTTTAATTGTAATTTTTATTGGGTATAGATTGGGTGACCCTATAACACCCGTTAGTCTTTAAAGATTTAGAAATAATGGGTTTTAATGGTTATTGTTATTGGGTACGGGTTGGGTGACCCTATAGTACTCGTTAGTGTTAACGGGTGTTAACGGGTAGAAACGGGTTAAAACGGGTACAGGTAAATTTCCAAACCCGAACCGTTAGTGTTAACGGGTCTACCGCGTCAACCCGTTAATGACCCAAACCCAATAAGGGTAAACCCATTAACTTATAATTTCGTGTCGGGTCGTGTCGTGTTAACGGGTTATCGTGTATTTTGACAGGTCTAATCAAGTTACAAATTTAGAGTGTTCTCGATTTGATCAAACAGTATATAGTTTGAATCAAACAAACTGTCCATACACTGCATGGTATCCTGAAGGCAGATTCTATAAAACCCATTGTGTACTCGCGGTTCCGTTTCAACCAGATTGAAAGAAATATTACCTAAAAAAAAAGTCTAAAAACGTACCTTGTAAAAATTAATTAATATATTTTATTCTTTCCATTACAAAACTCCAACATGTTCCTCATACTTTTAACTTGGCGAAGATAGGTTGATTGATTTGCTTCATGGCTAAGAGAGAAGCCTGCTTCGGTACCTAAGAATAATTTTGAGCGCATTTCTTAATTTCTTACTGCTACTATTTCGTGATGGTCTGAAAAGAAATTTCCAGTTCTATGACGTTATGACTTTTGGATGTAAATGGTTAGTGATATTCCACTCCTCCAAAGTCTTCTAACACTTCATTTTTTTTTCAAAAGACCCAAATACTCTTTTATTAATTCCTCCATCCTTCTATCTCATTTATACACATAAATAAAGAATAAAGTCTACTATTAACTTGAGGCATAAAAAAAATTGTTTATATTAAATATTTTTTTTATAAAAAAAAGTTTTATTAAAAAAAGTGTTTTTTATTAAAAATAAAAATATAAAACTTTTTGTAATTCCTTCCAACATAATCATTTTTTGCATCAAAACATTGATAAAAATGACAATTTTTAATTTTTTTTATTTTTCATTAAAACTGTTTTTTTAGTATTTTCTTTATTTTTCGTGAAAAATATTTATTTTTGGCCAAAAATTGTTTTTTTTAAGAAAACTAGTTTTAAAAAATATATACCAAACCAAATAGTCATTCCAACATTTTTTAATACACGTTTAGTGCAAGACTTTTTAGAATAAAATAAAAAGGTTTGAATGAAATGTGTATTAAAAAATGTTTCGGGGACTTTTTGATAATTGATCCAAAACAAAATATTTTTTTAACAAAAAATAGTTTTTAGTAAAAAATATATTTCAACACAAACATGACATGACAAGAGTCATAGTTTTAACTAGTGCAGACACAACACGATTCTTAATTATAGCACGCGCATGGAACAACGCGAGTAACGATTTTAAGGAGAACTATACGACACAAAATATATTTTGTATTGAAAATAAATATAAACATAAGGATTTAAATTTTATTTTTTAAAATGTAAAATGAAAAGTTAATATTGTTTCCGAATAAAATATACATTTTGACTTTTTTTAAAACAAATTTTGTAACCCCTTTTTATAGTAAAGCACTTTATTTTAACAAAACAATTTTTATTTTTATTTTCAATAAAAAATGTTTATTTTAACAAAACTGTTTCTTTTATTTAAAAAATAGTTAATACTAAATTATTTTTTGGTGTTTTAAGTTAATACTAGACTTTATTTTTTTATTTATGTGTATAAGTGAAATAGAAAGATGGAAGAATTAATATAAAAATATATGGGTCTTTTAGTAAGAAAATAGAGTGTTAAAAGAATCCGTAGGAGTTGAAATACCCTACCTATATTTCAACTGCCACTGAAGAAACTTGGTGTGAAAGAATTCAATGGGCTACTTTTTGAATTGAATGGATCCCACAATTGAGAGTATAATTGAGAGTTCAACTCTTTAATGGATTTAGGTCATTGAAAAGTCGGTGCTTAGATATTTTCTCCCAAACAGAATATGCTTGTCATAGCTTTTTTTCTCCGCAACATTTTGAGTTATTTCAAAAGTGGTGTTTTATTTCTAACATTTTAAATTTGTTTCATGTTGTCTGTCCAATTTAATCATTTTCTTAATTTAATATATGACTAATTTTGAATTTTAGATTTAAATACATTTTATTTTTCAAATGGTTAAAAAGTTCGTTAAAGTGCTTTAAAAACTTTAAGAAAAATATATTTAAATAGGAAATAAATTTTAAATATCAATAATTCAAAAATCTCAATAAAATGTTTAAATCAAAAACAAAAAACCCAAAAAGCTTGCATCATGACAACCCATTTGCCTTGTTGAACCCCCACCGTAATGGTTGTTTTCGACGCATTTTCCTTTTTTTTTTCTTTTCTTTTTTTTTTCTTTACAATGTTTATTCTTCTTTAAAGTAGTTTGTAAGGTAGATTTACTATAATTTCTTTATATTTATGAGAAGTTCTTTTACCTTTACATTAAAACTGTCTTTACTTTTCTTAGTGTAACTTGTTTTACATTTCTTAGTGTAAATTCATTGTTATAAGAAAGCAAATTCAAAGAAATTTTTAAACATTTAGACAAAATCTTACACTAATAAGAAAGCAAATTCATTGTTATAGAGAATCATATCAATCGTATAAAATTAAAATTAAAGAAGATTTTAAAACATCAAAAGATCTTACAAATTTAGCCAATATAACCCCTCTTATTCTCTGTCCATTAACTCAGAATTAAAAAAAAAAAAAAGACTATTTCCTTCCCTTCCCGATGGCCAAGATGTTCCTCGTACTTTTACTAATCATCATCAGTTGTTTTAATTTGGCGAAGATAGGTTGATTGATTTGCTTCACGGCTAAGAGAGAAGCCTGCTTCGGTTCCTAAGAATAATTTTGATCTCATTTCTTAATTGCTTACTGCTACTATTTCGTGATGGTGTGAAAAAAAATATCCAGTTGTATGACGTTATGACTTTTGGATGTAAATGGGAAAAGAGCTTAGGGTCCATTTGATAGAAAACTGGAAAAATGCAAATGATTTCAGGACATTTGATTCCAGGCAAACAATTCCAAGGCAAGTGAATATTTTTCAACTTGTGTCTATTTGATACAAGTTGGAAAATCATCAATTTTCCACATTTTCTATCAAACGCAAAAGCTGGAAAATAGATATAAGTGTGGAAAATTTGTTTACGGAATATATATATATATAATAAATATATATTATTAAATATACAAAATATATGAATATATATTATATTATTTGCGGAATATATATATTCCATATATACAAAATATATGAATATATATTATATTATTTGTGGAATATATATATTCTGAAAATTAATATAATTTGAGGAATATATATATTCCGTAAATTATTATTAATTTTCGGAATATTCATATATTTTGTACATTTTTCCCAAAATTAATAATAATTTATGAAATATATATATTCCGCAAATAATATAATATATATTCATATATTCATATATTAAATATAATAATATATTTAATATATGAATATATTCCGTAAATAATATATTATATTTTCATAGATTTTGTAGATTTAATAGATTTTTTACATTTAATAATATAAAAATTTCTATTATATTTAATAATATAATTTTTATATTATTAAATGTACAAAATCTATTAAATGTACAAAATCTATGAAAATATAATATATTATTTACGAAATATATGAATATATATTATATTATATTATATACTGAATATACTAAATATATATTATTTACAGAATATATACATATATATAGAATATATATTTACATATATACAGAATATTATATTCTGTATATATGTAAATTATATATATACTGAATATATGTAAATTATATATATATATATATATATATATATATATTATTTACAGAATATATACATACATATTATGTATTTATGAATATATACATATATATAATATACATGTGTATATCTGTATATATACAGAATATAATATATAATATACATATGTATACAATATGTATAATATATATTATATTCTATATAATATACATATGTATATTGTATACATATGTATATTATATATTATATTCTGTATATATACAGATATACATATGTATATTATATATATGTATATATATTACATATATGTATATATACAGAATATATATACATATATAATATATATACATATATATAACATACATAATATATATGTATATAATATACATATGTATATTTTATATATGTAGATATATAGAATATAATATACATATAATATACATATGTATATTACATATACATATATATTATGTATATTATATATATGTATATATACAGAATATAATATACATATATATTATATATATGTATATATTTTGTAAATAATATATATTAAATATAAGGAATATATGAAATATACAAAATTTACGAAATATAAATATATATTAAAATATATGAATTATATAAATTATATAAATGTATGAAATATATAAATATATGAAATATATATAAATATACGAAATATACGCAATATACATATATGTGCTAAAATATACGAATATATATTAAAATATACAAAATATATATATTTATATATTTATTAACAATATATATTTATATATATATGAAATATATAGAGTTATAAAAAAAATTTGGTTTCAAGTGATTTGCCACCTAAAGGTGGCAAACAAAAACCTGACCCCCCCAAAGAATTGAATTCCACCCTAGGGTGGCAAATTGTGCTTAAAGGGTGTTGTACATAGAAAACAAATTCCAGGACAAATTAAGGCTATCAAACAGCCTAAAAGCTGAAAAATATCAGAATTTTTCAACTTTTGAGAATTTGCCTTTAAATTTTTGTGCTATCAAACGGACCCTTAGATGCATTTAGTAAATGACCTCACTATAGCGGCAATGAAGGTCACTCATTTGTTACCTGTGACACGTGTATGCTCCCAAACGAATGACTATGACCTTTAAGCTTCTCTTGACTTTTAGGATGCGCTAAGTTATAGGTAGGCGACCCTCTAAAGCAATAGTATTTGATACTTTTAGAAACAATTGAGAGGAACAACTAATCAATTAACTAAAAACAACAGTATTTCAAAACTAGTGTTTTATTCTAACATTTTAAATATGTTTCTTGTTGTTTATCGAATTTAATAATTTTTTAATTTAATATATGACTAATTTTGAATTTTAGATTTAAATACATTTTATTTTTCAAATTGTTAAAAAGTTTGTTAAAGTGATTTAAAAACTTCAAAAAATATATATATAAATATGAAATAAATTTTAAATATCAATAATTCAAAATTCTCAATAAAATGTTTAAATAAAAAACCAAAAACCCAATAAACTTGCATCGTGACAACCCATTTGCCTTGTTGAACCCCCACCGTAATGGTTTTTTTCGACCCATTTTCCTTTTTTTTCTTTTATTTTCTTTACAATATTTCTTCTTTTTTGAAGCAGTTTGTAAGGTAGATTTACTATAATTTCTTTATATTTTATGTAAAGTTCATTTACCTTTACATTAAAACTGTCTTTACATTTCTTAGTGTAACTTGTTTTACATTCCTTAGTGTAAATTGCTTTATTTTAAGTTTATTTACCTTATTCACTATTCTATTTAGTTCAGACATTCTTTTTGTCTTTATTTCTGCATTTCATGCATTTTTCCATATACTCTAGTTGATCAAACTTACTTAATATTAATAGTAAAGTCTCCTAATAGTGGAGCACGAGTCTTTTTACTTGACGCGTCGAATAGTACACAATCCCCTGATTATCGCATGGCTTAGATAATCAACTAGTTTGCAAGATCATAACCTTGCCTGTCGCGCTCGTACATAATTAAAACACACAAACAAATCAAGCCAACAAAATCTATTTTTGTCATGCCCGGTGGGACAATAGTGTTATATATGTGTTTATCATGGCTTAAATAAGAAGGCACGATGATGGTACACAGAATATTGGTGAAATTGGTTCAACAAGCCAATATATCACCACCACAAATCAAACAATGGTTGAAATTGGTCAAGCAATGAAACCAAACTTGCAAAAGGAAGACTTGAATGTGAAAATGGATCCAAGGGCCGGAAATTCGATTGCAACACTTGTTATAAGTGTGTCTTTAAATTCCCAAAAGAAATTAATACATTAATTAAACCCGATTATTTAAAACCTTATGGATATATTATAGAATATTTGTGCAATGATCACAACCGTAACTGTAGGTTCTCCTCATGTTGTTAGAGTATTTAATAATCAAGGCTATCCATCACAAATTGTGTAAACATGACGTCACCACCCAATCCATTTTACCTTATGTATTATATGCCCAATAACGAAAAAACAAATTTTGAAACAAACCTAAGGGTGGGAAATTACACTACTGGTTTAGGTGTGAATAACCCCTAGAGGGTTTAGGAACATCTTGCACTTACTAACCGATGGGTTATAACAACCCAATAGGGAGAATGCATATCCCAGAACTAGGAATGAGTAGGCCATACTAGAATGAGCCCAATTTAGGTTTATCAGGAACTTATAACAATGGAGTAGCCACCAATCCTATGTCCAAATATGAATTAGGGATTGGGAAACAATGGGAGATTGGGTAACAAGCCCCTCCAAATGGAAGATAACCAGCTCCTCATGTATCTTAACCAAGGCCTTTCCAAATACAACGTAATTCTCCTCCTCAAGTCCCACCTTCATTAGTACAACCAATGTCAAGGATACACTAAGCAGTTTCCAAACAAAATAGAAAGTTACCTGGGGGTGGGGGGTGGGGGGAATGAAATTTTCGATCTCATACATGAAATTTGTGGACTAATGGTTTAGGGGATATAGACTCCAATCATTGAAAAACACAGTGTGAATGGGTTGATAAGATTGAACTTCCAAAGGGCTTTAAGTTCCCAACTTTCTCTCTTTACTTAGGAAATGGGAGTCAATCCACAGTGGAACATATAGCAAGATTCATTAGTCAATGCTCGGATGCAAGAACTAATTAATACCCCAAACTACCTTTGTTATCTAATTCCCTCATGGATGCACCCTTATCTTGGTTCATACTCCTTCCACCAAACACCATTCAAACTTAGCAGCAAAAAGAAAGATATGTTTCACGTCTAGTTCTTCCATACTGAACTTGAAGTGTATATGGATAACTTGGCTAGATTAAGCCAAGAGCCACACAAAAAGTAACTAGCTTCATGAATAGGTTTAAAAAAGACACAAACAAATTCAAGATAGTGTCACTCGAGCCTCAGTTCATCAAATTTTCCTGAAATGGGTCTGAATTTCGACTTCGAAAGAAGCTTGATGCTACTTAATTTAGTGATTTATTAGAATCAACCCCTAAAGTATCTAGATATGAGGCTCTTCTAAAGGAAGAGCATGAGAGTAACACTTTTTCTTTCGAAATATATTTTAAGGACTTAAGTCTTGAAATAGATTCTACTAAAATGATTGGAATTGAATATATAGTATATGAATCCTTAGTTCGAAAGAACACATTAGCAGAGTCCTATTCATCAAAATCAAAATGGATGATTAAGAAATATTCCTTTTACATGCATAAGGCGAAAGAAATCTTTGATGATCTTATATGAATTAAAATAATAAAACTACCTGATGATGTGAAAATGCATAGAATAAATCAAATGAGAGGGAAAGATTATTATTATTCTTTATAACCCTGAAACTCCATATGAACGAGACCTTTGTAATCTCCCCATGCGAGATAAACATGGGGGTGTGTGTCAGAGCCACCCTAACACACGTCCCGCTTAAAGTCAAGTATCCGTGGGGGATTTCAAACTCGAGACCTCTGGCCTAACCGAGCCGCCCTTACCACAGGAACAACCCAAGGTGGATGGAAAATATTATTATAAATGGCCTAATTTTTATTCCCACTTTACTAATGTTTGTTCAATTTTTCATAACAAGGTGCAAGTGTTGATTAGAAAAGGGAAAATAATAGGGATTGATGAAAACACATATTCCAATGTAAAAGAAATGGGAACCAATATGTTGTCCACATAATTACCAAGGAATAAAGGGCATGTTAAATTCAAAATAAAGACAAAGGTTAATTTCAAGGTTTCAATGTCTGATGTAGATGTCGAACCAAACAAAAAGATATTTAAACACATGTGTATTAGGTGTGGGGGAAGTATGCTAAGATATGTCAATTTGATAATACAAAAGGAAAGCAATAATCAAAAGCCCAAGAGAAATGGAAATGGTGATTATTCTGCCAAGACCCAACATGATTTCTAGGGAGTCGACCCAACATAAATGAGTATATTCAATGACCCATATCATCCTCCAGGAAATAACAAAATACCAAGGAACTACCAATACATCATATCAGTTTTCAATAAGGAAAAGTATCATCAATGCTTACGAGCTCCAGGGCCAATGAGTGTTACAAAATCAGCTCCTATGGTGAAGGGAGTAGCAAATTGGGTCATGGCTTAAGACCCAAAGGTTACCAATAATTGAATAAGATGCCTAGGAGGCTAAATGGTGTAAAGCCTCAAAAAGTAGCCCTCGGGGCGTGGCATTTTGTGCATCCACCAAAATCAAAGAAAGAGAGTCATAAATTATGATCCCTCGAACTCAACAAAGGTGGATTCAAATAAAATAAAAGGTCTGACAAGAGGCCTCCGAGATTGTGTGTCTAAGTGGATATATAGGTATCACGTCTTCATCTTCAAAGGAAAATCCAAAATTCCACAAAAAGAAAAAAGGGAGGCAATCTTCTTCGGACATGTTCTCAAGAAGATTAAATGATTTACTAGGCTATAAGTGTGGATGAAGATAGCACATTTGAAGATATTTCCTTTGGTGAAGAGGAAAAAGAGGATGTGATGGTTATGGATACAACAGGACCTGCACACGGGACTATTAAATAATAACTCATCCAATTTAGGTGTCTACCATTGCAAATGCTAGCCAATATAGAAATCACTACAAAAAATAGCTAATTGGGACTCATATATTAGGGACGACCATTTAAAACCATCCCTAAAACTTCTTATTTGGAAATAGGGACAATTAAGCTCACTCATCCCATAAAACAAATTTGGAAGGGTACTATATGTGATAATTATTTTGGTGTTCCTAAAAAATGGACCTTAGAACTTTTAAAGGATGGAGTCATTTTCATTTGTCCTAAACTATACATTTTTCCTCCCATTCCCCAATTTATTTCCCCCTCAATAACCACGACTATCCCCATTCTCTCTCTCTCTCTCTCTCTCTCTCTCTTTTGGAGGAATTTATCATACCGAGGTGATACGAATGGATATATATATATATATATATATATATATATATATATATATACTAGGGTATGCCCGTGCCTAAAGGCACGACGCAAATTTTGAAAAGTGTACATCGTTAGTTGGACTACACGACGTATAGAGTTCGGAACAATAATATAGTCCATCTTGGACCTCGTGTAAACATCATAAGTTGAGTGAAAAAAATTACTACACAACTAAGTGTAAATAATGAATATTTTGTATATTATAAGCATAAATTTTCAAAGTATTGAATCGTGTAAATTTAATTTGTAGCTTATGTGAAGAATTTAAAAAATTTGGGAAAAATTTCCTTTGATTATAGGATTATACACTATGTTTAGAAATAATAACAACAATAGTAATAGTCCGTCTTAGACCTTACATATTATCAATTTAACTCAATTTGTTGAAATACAATGAATAAATCAATCAATCAATAAAATTTAGGCAAAGTTGCCTTTGTATAAAGGATTATCCACCATGTTTAAGAAATAAAAAAAATACTCTAACATTACTATTACATCAGTAATCAATTACACCATGCTGCTCGTATCGCCCACGTCACGTTTATCTCATTCATCGTCATAAAATGATTATACCAAAAATAAATCTCCATTTGACCTAAAATATGAGAAACTTTTACATCAAATTATATATAAATGACAACCATGGTTCTATGAAAGTATATCTTGAATAAATACTGATACAGAGATGGATTCGATAGCTGCGTAGTCAGACCATATAGAGCTTTAGCAAAGAGCCTCTTGAAAAACAATCATCAGGATGTACAGCTACGTGGAGTTTATGTATGAAGAGAGGATGTTTTGGGGAATATTGAACATGCAAGAAAGGTTTTTGATATGACATTGTAATCTATTGAAGGGATTCATTTGAATCCGCAGTAGAATGCATCTGTTTTATTTTTATGGTATGCTGAAGTGGAGCTTGTCAATAGTGCTAGTAATGGTTCAGAATTATCAATATGTGCAATGCATATTCTATATTTCTTAGGAATTATGGTAAAATTCAGTCCCTAAGTGCAAACCATCAAGTGTACAACAACTGAGATTACGTCAAGGGTTTAAGGAACGAAGAAGAATGGTACGAGCAATACGGGCACGTGGTGTAACAGAAGATAATTGGATGGGTTGTTGTTCTTGAAATTTTTACACAACATACAAAACGAATGAAAAAATTAGAGACATCAGATTAGTACTTGAAAAAACAAAACGAATGCAAAAATAAGTCCTAAACAAAAAAATGGAACCAAAGAAATTGTTAATATCTCATATCACTTAGAGATCCCGAATCCCCAATTCAATTATGTGGGAATCTCATCCCATTAGAATCCTTCATTATCGAAGGCCATTTCAATTCAAGTCTGATTGGTTAAAGAACATGAAGCTTAAAACCAAGTACATAGAATCTGTTGTCCACATTTTAAAGAAAAACAAAAAATTGAATAGGCACCATATTTTCAGCTCACCTATCTCTTCCCAAATCTTAGCAATATTTGTAGACATTCCTTCTATCTTTGGCTCTCGACTCTGTTGTAGTGACACTAAGTTTGCTTAACATTTTTTTATAGTAGACTTGATCATAATTCTCGCCGAGGGACTACTACATTGCCTGAAATTCAAAGATACAATTTTCTAAATCATTGATAAGATCATGAATTATATAATAGCATTCCCAATACTCCTTCATGTTGGCCACTACTAGCTCGGACATAATTAAGAAAAGTGGTGTTTTTAACTCTTGAAAACCATTTTTTTAAAACTCTCTCCCTTCTAAGTTCAGGTTTCCCATTTGTCATATTTCCTTGGGATCTGCTACTCCTCTACATTTATGTCAATCTCCATGATATAGGCTTCCATCTGTAGCTCAATTATTCAATTAATAGTCAGAAATTTCCCGAACAGCTAAATCTTATTTCTAACCCAAATGGAGCAGTCTTTTTTATGCTCTCAATATCTGTCTGACTATCCTTCCATAGTTGCTAGACAAATAGAAGCTAATTGTATTCAACCGAAACTTGGGATTTGTGCAACGAACATAAATGACAGGTAAATTGAATTGAGCAAATCTATGAAGCATTGCAATAGAACACCAAGCAACCACAATAATTAAATATTGATCCGATAGGGTTACATTGCACGACTTGAATTGTTGAAAACAAAATGCTGGCTTACTATATATGACAAGTAAATTGATTCATTCATAAGTATATACTCACATTCATATATATGAAATGGATTAGATATACGCATATAACAAAATGTCTTACTGTTTTGAATACCCATAAAATATCAATATATCAATATCAGTAGAATATCAATATCAATATCAGTAGCATATCAATACCAATATCAGTAGCATATCAACAATCACTGAGCAAGTATCAAGTAGTACATCAGTAGCATATCAATTTTGATATACCAATGAGCAAGTAACAGATCAGTAGTATATCAATAAGCACAGGACAGACTTAACCTATTGAATGCAGAGGAGAGATTTCCAACTCGTAGATCTTAAAAAATGCAGGGGGAAATTACATTTTCTTAACTCTTGTAAAAAACATGCATTCAATATGTAAAAAAGCAGGGCATAGATTTCAAACTTCTTGTGAAAGAAACATGCCTCGGTCATCTTTTCAGACACTCAAACGTAGTTTCACGAATATTAGAAGCTACCTTATTATCCTGCTTATGATTCCCATAATCCAATGCACAGTCTTGAAATATGTGAGCTATATGAATATCTAAGTCCCGCTTCCCATCCCCCCCATCGACTATTCAATGGCCATCTTCAGCCTAAAAAAACTCTTCAAATAAAGGTGAAGCACTCCTAGATCATAAATTCACTTTCCAACTCATAGATCTAAAAAAAGTAGGGGAGAAATTACGTGTCGAGAAAGTGATCAGTTGCAATATCCATGAATAGCTAAAAAGAAATGATAATCGCAATTTAGTTCAGCGAACATCTTCAGCGAAATTTACTTGATTGAGTCAACAATACTAAATGAAAAAAAATATAAATATACAAATAAAAACCATAAAGTTAAAAATGTGCATATTTCACTTCAGCGAAATAGATACCTAATCGTTTCCATAAAGTTAAAACCATAAAGGTAAATAAATTGAGCCTGCTGGATTAACACTAAGCTCGCTAACAAAATAATAGACCCCTGAAATCCTGAGAACTTGAAGATCTTAACTATTCAAATAAAGAATTTGGAAGTTATACTGACTGGACTCTCAAGCAAATGTTGTCTTTTCCTAATATGAGAAATTAGCAATGCTTTATTCTATAGTGGCCATTCTCATACTAACTAAATTCCATTATATCACATAAATGTCCATAGCCCTTCATTTTATTTTTTATAGAAAACAAACACATAGAATTCAATAGAGTAGTTCACAACACAATACTCATGAAACTAAGGAATGAAAATAAAGTAATGAATCTGGTGAATTCGAGTAACGACTTGGATTTCTCACTACCAAAATCAACTCAACTTCGGTTCTGATTCCGAATTTATCTTGAACCATGTATCATTTCCATAATTGATGTGCTGTTTATTCACTAATGTGAACCAACAAACCAAATATTAAATCAAATTTAGCCTAAAAAGCTCCTAGGTGGGTGAGGTTAAGGCATCAAAAGAAAACCTTCCCCATGAAAACCTTCCCCATGAAACAATAGGTGAATCATACAAAAAACAAAGGATATTCTAAGTACCATATTTGTAGGTCATACAACAATTGAAATATCAAAACTAAATTAATTGAAATATCATTATATAAGTCATATTTGAAAAAATGAGATAATTTTGGTACCATATATTTAGGTCTCTCCTCCATCATGTTCTTTGATTTTTCACTTTGAAAGGATAGTAGATGGGAGTGTTAACATGGCTCATGTTTCCAAATTCAAACATATGTATCAAAGTTCATAAATGTTCAAAACAAAGCAACAAAAACATCTAGAAGCATATAAGCATGGTTTTAGTGTGAGCTTTATAAAGGCAAGTCAGCTAAGCTTTTGATGTTAGTGTACTACGGGAAAAAAAAATTCTAATTATGCACATCTATAAAGCATTCATGAACTCTAGTTAAACTTTCAAAAAAGGAGCACATAAAATCAAAAAAATATTATAGTAAAAGTATCAATATAATATGGTATGAGGCATCCCTGTTGTTTAGTGCCCTACAACACCTCCAAGTTTGTGACCGAATGCAAGATTTTCCCAATAGGCATTTAGTTGAAAAATAAAGAAATAATAACTACAACAAAATCAGAAAATCAGATTGAGCATAAAATATATAAAAAATAATAATACAAGTATTCCGATTACCTCACACCTTGTGCCTGCATATGCACCAAAGGCCGTAGGTGCTCCTCAAAATTCGAAATGAGGGTTTTACCTTAGGTGCTCCTCAAAATGCCTCGTGTACCTTGAGTATTCTCTATATAAAAATCAACAAAAATTATGCATAAAAAACGAAATCTAGAATAAAAAAACCTAAATGGGACATTTTGGTGTATAAAAGTGACTATTTTTGAGCATGTATATCCTTACATTTCTACGACTCTAAAAATAATTTCAAACTACATTTATGAACCAAATCATCCTTAGCTTCTATGGGATGAAAACCAAATCATCAACTTTTCAGAAACAGATATTTGTCGAATACAAACTGCCTTAGTTACCTTAATATGTGGTTGAATTCAAGGCATACTTTACATAGTAAAGGAATACGAAATGTCTACTTAATAATCCACATAACTCCACTCACCACTTTCATTTAAGTCCATCTTTCTTCAATATCCTGCAAAAAAATTAAAAGATAAACTTTTTTAAATTAATCTCATAAACTCATAACCCAGACTTAATGAATTTTAAAAGTCACATAGAATTGTGAATGAAAGATTTAAGACCATGAATGTCAATGACAATTATATCTAAGAATATTGAATACAAATATGAATTCAAAGATAAATTCACAATTACCATAAATAAAAAACCCAAAATAAGTTCAAGATATATTTATACGAAAACACCCAAAAGTTTTACGGATTTACAATTATGAAAAAAAATTAGGTACAGAGTGAGGGAGGACCTGACAATAACTTACCTAAAGCACTCATGAAAAATACCATCGAATCTCTATATAGTTAAAGAAAATAATAACGAATTAGGGAAAAATGAATCAATAACAAACTTAGAGTGCCTCAACTCTGATGGGTGAAAAAATAAGAGAAATGATAACATGGGGTAGAAAGACAAATGAAAAAGAACAAATGTTCCTCAAATGGATAGAATATGGAAAAAAAAATTCATCGTCTTTCCCTGATTCATTCTTGTAGAAGAATAAAAGAAAATTGTGAATGTGCGTGTGAAATCATGTATAGACGAAGGCAGGGAAATGGAAATGAAAATAAACAGACGGGTTTATTTCAGATAAAAAAGGACAAAGTCAGAGATTTTACCTTTTGTTTTTTCTTTTGATGTGATTTCGGGGTAGATTCATTTCTTATTGTTCAGATGTTCTTTTGATGAGTTTTTCGTCTGTTTTTACCTTCGTTTACAGCTGTGGCTTCTCCTTTGCACTTTCTTTATCCGAACATCGTTATTAAATTAGAGTCTGTCAAAGGAGGGAGGAACGGGGGTAAAGTGTGAGAATGGGTACAAATACTATTTTACCCTTATTTTTGAATTTTGAAGAAAGGAGGGAAACAATATATAGTGAATAAAAATAGGGGGAATTCAAAATTTTCAAGGGTAAAATAGCTAGTACATAAACTAATATATCTCACGACATCATAGTTGTATCTTATGACATACATAAGTTATTTTGTACTAGTAAATACATGTTTTAAAAAGAGACTTGGAACATAGGGACTATGACAGGAAAAGGGATGGAGTTAGTAGATACCATGATAAGAAGAAAAGTTAACATAGCTTGTTTACAAGAAACTAAATGGGTCGGTGAGAAAGCTAGAGAAATAGAAAATACAAGATTTAAATTATATTATACAATAAAACATAGAAATAAGAACGGAGTTGGAATAATAGTAGATAAAAACTTTAAGGACGATATCGTAACCGTTATTAGGAAAGGTGATAGACTTATACTTGTTAAATTGGTATTAGGTGAAAACATAATTAATATTGTTAGTGCTTATGCACCTCAAGTAGGATTAGATGAGCACACTAAAGTACAATTTTGGGAACAAATGGATGAGCTAATTCAAGAAATACCCCTAGGTGAGAAAATCTATATAGGTGGAGATTTTAAAGTCCATGTAGGAGAAGATCGTGTAGGATATGAGATAGTGCATGGAGGACATAGTTTTGGAGATAGGAACGACGGGGAAGAGTCTATCTTAGATTTTGCGATGGCTTATGATTTTGTACTAGTAAATACATGTTTTAAAAAGAGGCTTGAACACTTAATAACTTATAAAAGTGGAACACATAAGAGCCAAATAGATTTTTTCATTACTAGGAAAGGAGACCGATTAACGTGTAAAGATTGTAAGGTTATCCCGGGAGAGAGCTTAAACTCACAACATAGGATAATGGTGTTGGATATAAATATTAAAAATCAATCACGAGTGCGAAAAGTGAAGATTAACCCACGAACTAGGTGGTGGAATTTAAAAGGAGAGAAATTAGAACTATTTAAAGATAAAGTATTAAATAAAGCATCATGGAATTGTGAAAAAGAAACTAACATAATGTGGAATAAGATGGCCACATGCATTAGGAGAATATCAAAAGAAATTCTGGGAGAATCAAAAGGCAAAGGGCCACAGTCTAAAGAAACTTGGTGGTGGAATGAAGAAGTACAGAATATAGTAAAAATTAAAAGGAAGTGCTTTAAAACATGGCAAACAAATAAAAATGAAGAGAATTTTGAGAAATATAAATGGGCTAAAAAGGAAGTTAAGAAAGTGGTAAGAGATGCTAAGTTAAAAGCGTATGATGATCTTTATACAAAATTAGGAACACAAGAAGGGTAAAAAAGTATTTATAAGCTTGCTAAACTTCGGGATAGGAAAACAAAAGATTTTAATAGCGTTAAGTGCATCAAAAGTGATGATTCGAGAGTCCTAGTCAAAGATGATGAAATTATGGAAAGATGGAAAAACTACTTTGAGAGGTTATTAAATGGAGATAATGGGAGTAGATTAGATATAGAGGAACTTATGGAGACTCGAGAAGATATATTTTTTCGTAGAATTAGGACAACAGAGGTCAGGATTGCTCTAAAAAAGATGAAAACAGGGAAGGCTTTAGGACAAGATGGTATCCCTATTGAGGTTTGGAAGTGCTTAGGGGAGGATGGAGTATCATGGCTTACAAAATTATTTAATAGAATTTTAATGACTAATAGGATGCTCGATGAATGGAGAAAAAGTATTTTAGTACCTATTTATAAAAATAAAGGGGACATACAAAGTTGTTCAAATTATCGTGGTATTAAGTTAATGAGTCATACAATGAAACTTTGGGAGAGAGTGATTGAATATAGATTGAGATTGAAGACAACAATATCTGAGAATCAATTTGGATTTATGCTTGGGAGGTCAACAATGGAAGCAATCTATTTATTAAGGAGATTAATGGAGAGGTATAGAGAGAAAAAGAAGAATCTTCATATGATTTTTATAGATTTGGAGAAGGCGTATGATAGGATACCCAGAGATATAATATGGTGGGTTCTACATAAAAGAGGAGTGACTCGCAGATATATTGACGTGATCAAGGATATGTATGATGGTGCGATGACTACAATAAGAACATCAGCTGGAGAAAGTAGTGAATTTTCAATTACGATAGGGCTACACCAAGGTTCAGCATTAAGTCCTTATCTCTTTGCTCTTGTTATGGATGAGTTGACTGGACAAATAAAAGATGAGGTGCCATGGTGTATGCTATTTGCAGATGATATTATTTTAGTCGATGAGACTAAGATGGGGATAAATGCTAGGTTAGAATTGTGGAGAGAAACTTTAGAAACAAGAGGATTTAAAATGAGCAGAACTAAAACATAATATGTGGAGTGTAATTTTAGTAGTAATAGGAGGACAAATAGAGATGTGGTGAAATTGGAGGGTCAAGAAACACATAGAAATGATCATTTTCGTTATTTAGGATCGATTATACAAAAAGATGGATATATTAGTGATGATGTTACGCATAGGATTAGAGCAGGTTGGGTTAAGTGGAGAAGTGCGACCGGCGTTCTGTGTGATAGGCGTATACCTTTGAAGTTAAAAGGAAAATTTTATAGGACGGCCATTAGACCCGCCATGTTATATGGGACAGAGTGTTGGGCAACCAAGAAACAAAATATGCAGAAAATGAGTGTGGCGGAGATGCGAATGCTAAGATGGATTTGTGGTAAAACTCGAAAGGATAAAATTAAAAATGAACAAATTCGTGAAACGGTAAAAGTAGCTCCTATAGAAGATAAATTGAGAGAAAATCAACTTAGATGGTTTGGACACGTCAAGCGTAGACCAATGGATGCTCATGTAAGGAAGAGTGATTTAGTTAGTATTGATGGTAACCCAAGGGGTAGAGGTAGGCCTAAATTAACTTGGTGGGATATTATAAAAAAGGACATGATATCATGTGGTTTAACCGAAGATATTGCACTGGACAGAATAGAATGGAAAAATAGGATTCATGTAGCCGACCCCAAATAATTGGGAAAAGGCTTTGTTGAGTTGAGTTGAGTATATAGATAGTCACATTTATTAAGGTCTTAGGATTTTAGGTTTGTAATTCTATCTTTTTTACGTTTGTAATCTATCGCTCCGTCTATCAATTTGAGTTTTTGGACATAAACGTCAAGAAGTTGTTAGAGCAGATCCCTTATGCAAAACATAAAGAGGATTCCAAGAAGTTTATAACCCAAAAAGGGTAACCCAAAATTTCCCTTCATTTTAGGTTGAGAAAGTGGGCAAATTTAAGCTAAGATTAGGGAAATAATTGAGAAAGATAGCTCTTTTATGCATCTCATAGTTAAATATCTTTATATTTAAGGTGATTTCCTTTTTGGTTTTCTCTCTCTCTCTCTCTCTCTCTCTATATATATATATATATATATATATATATATATATATATATATACATAATAAGTTACAAAACTTATGTATGTCATAAGATCAAAAGATGATGTCATAAGATAGTTTTTTCCTGCAATGCCTCTTTTGGCCCTCACATATTTGGTTTTCCTCTCTTTTTCTACTTACCAAAATTACACTTTAAAATTTGGGGTATTTTGGTCACAACCACTTCATTCTCAACTTTTCTCTCGCTTACACCCTCTCCCATTTCTCTCGCAAACATAACATTTCTCTATTTCTCTACTTTATTCATGTTCTCTATTCAACAAACTCTAATACCCCGCATTTTTATCGATATTTATTTATGGGATTAATTAAATTAAATGTGAATTAATTGAGAATTAATCCGGATAAAATATTAACGAGATGTGAGTTAGTATTTGGTTATAATGTGTATATATGGCGATATATGAATATTGAATTATGAAATTTGTCGTGAGATTGAAATACGGCAATTTGAAAATTTTGTTGGGACGCATGTGACAGTCGCGTCAGGAATATAATTATTTGAACTAAAAAATGAATTTTATTTTTATTAACCGTATGGTCGTTTTGAGTGCGCCAACGCGTCCGGAAGGGTCGAAATAGTAAGAAAACACTAGCCGGGGGTTTGGTTTGGGTCCCGGGGCATTTTTAGGCCATACCGGCAACGTAAAAGGGTAGTTTGGTAATTTTGGAATTTTGGGAATTAAAACCCACGAAAATTAGGAATTAAAAATCTGATTTGGACCTTACCCACTAAACCCACTAACTACACCTTATGACTTAATGGGCTACGGGGGTTATTGGAATGAGTTTTGAAAGACCTTCCTAGGGCAACCTTAACCACCATTATCATCCTTAGAGAAAAGCTGGTAGAGAGAGAAAGAAAGGAAAATTCTGCAGAGAGAGAGAGAGAGAACAAATCAACCTTCATCAATCCAACACCAAATTCAGAGAAAGATTAGATGCAAGTGGTTTAATTTCATTATGTGCAAAGAATGTTTCTTCCATGCGTAGGAAATTATGAAATTGTATTATTTTGGGAGTTTGATAAAAACCCATTGAATTGGAAGTAGAAATTTATATTTTGATGAAAAGATTTCATGTAGAATTGTATTAGGATGATTATTTTGATAGAAGTACATCTTGTATATAACAAAAACGGAACCATTGGTGATTTTAAAATTTTAGGGTTCATGTTCATGGGATTTGGGGAAAAACTGAGGGGATTTGATGATTTGATGATGTTTAGGAAGATTTGGCCCTATTTAAATGTTTAATTATGACCTACGAATGTTTAGTGTGTATTAGAAACCTTAAAATGCTGTTGGGACGAATTGTATATGGGATTAGAGGTGAAGAAAGTTGGAAAAACGAAAAAAGGAAATTCTGGGCTCGAAACTGGCCTCTCGTTAGAAGACCTGCCCAGGTCGTTCGAACGAGCTCGTTCGAACGAGCTTCTAACGAGCTGACAGTTTGCCTTCTAACGAGGGGGAAATTCGTTCGATGCCTTTCGTTCGAACGAACCCTCGTTTGATGCCCACTTCGTTCGAACGAACTCTCGTTCGAACCAGCCTCGTTCGAACGAGACTTCTAACGAGCTGACAGTTTAGGCTTTTTGTCCTGTTTTGACTTCGTGTGTACCGTAACCTTGTTTAATTGTAGAGATAACATTCCCTTGATGATAAATTGTTATAGTTGGGATATTTGGGATATATTGAGGAGTAAACATAGAAGAGTGATTTGAATTGAATGGAAATTGTGGAATAGGACGTGAGTGACTATTACGATGTGAGAGTTATTGACAGCTTAAATAATTGAATTAACCGGGAACATATGAATATAGCTAAGATGTGTGCATGCTTAGTGTATATAATTTTATGTGTATGACATACCTACCATGCTTGCTATCACGGGAGGTTTACGTTCGCTTAGGGCCCTCTAATCCTTGTGTTGCCCGGATTTAGATTGGTACCTCAAGAACATAGGCCAGAGAAGGACTTATTGGGAAGTTAATAAGTCTGCTGATCGTGGGAGCGTACGTATGTGCGTGACCCATGTGATGTGACTGTGTTCGCCTCCATTGTTTTGTGATTTGCTATTATTTGAGTACGATTCCTGAGAGATTCGGAATGCGTGATCCTTATGTACGTGATGTACCGGGATGGATAGCAGAGTATGTGTGCACCGCAGCTAGTCTCGGGGTGCTTGTATTGTATATTTATGACGTGAATAATATACACTTAAATAATGAGAGCTTTCATATTTGTATTGTGAGTATAACTATAGTAATGTTTTGAGAAGATATAACGGGATAACCGGTAGTGAATTGAAATGCTAATAATTGAGAATCCGAGTTGATGTAAAGCCCTCTATTTAGTTGATAACGCTAGAATGCATAATGAGAATCGAGTAGTAAGGGGTAGAACTTATTACGTTTTGGTTAGAAATGTATGTCACTTAGATGGGTACGGTACGTTAGGAGTGCACAATTAGTCGAGAGGTAAGTATTTCATGTGAGTGCACGTCCTAACATGTATTTTGCATTCATTGTTTTAATGTTATTAAAGCACTTGCATTTTTTTTAAAATACTCTCCACTTTCGGGCTCTGACCCGTTTGCTTTCAAATCTATTTTTGTAAAAACCATTTTAGGTTTTTAGCCACAAGGACACCATGCTTAGGATCCTCATTCAGGTGACGAGCTGTAGCTGTTTGTGGAAGTTACAGGACTTTGCTAGTAGACGCTTCATCTATCTTGACTCTATATTCAGTTTCATCAGTTGTAGGGCATGTCGCCCATTTCTATTAGAAACATTTCTTATTTCAGATTTTCAAACTTTTGGCATGTAATTAATTCAGGATACATGGTTTTACTTATTTCAGTTGTGGGATTGTTGTGAGGAGTTTTCCTCCGGATTTATTATTATTTTGTTGGTTATTCTATTGCTTCGTTATGGTTAATGGTTGTTATTCTTTCATTATCCTTTTCCTGTATGTTAATCAGACATAAATTAAAATTTGACAACTTACTTTTTAAATACTAGGTGGTTAGTAACCATTAAAAATGTTTTCGACAGTGATGCTATTAACTGAACCAACTTGGCATTTTGTATTGATTTAATAAAGGAGTAGCTACCCGGTATTTAATTAGTCGGGGTGTCACAGGTGGTATCAGAGCATCAGGTTCTAGTGTCCTTTAGGATCTGTACGGCTTATTATGTTTCCGCTGAGCTTTCTTTGATGTAGAGCCCTATATTTTAGGACTGTTGTATTCTCTTGTATATGCTACGTTCTTCAGCTATTTTGAGTTTATAACTGCGAACTTATAAACTTTATTCTTGTTTCAGATGCCTCCATGACGTGCACAACGGTTTCCCAGGGATGCAACGCCATAACCACAGCCCGCACCAGTTCAGGGCACGATGAATGCCGCCGAGGTTGCAGCCATTGTGGCCCAGGCGGTAAATGCCGCACTAGCCGTAGTTCAGCAGGCACCACCTCAGGCGCCAGTAGCCGTGCCAGTTCAGGTACATGCATTCCCGTCTGCTTGGGAACGTGTACGTGATGCTTTTCAGAAAGCACACCCACCGGAGTTCGCAAGTAGCTCCGATGTTGTGGTTTCGAGTCAGTGGAGGAAAGACATTCAGCGGCACTTGAGGATGTATGAGTGCACCGATGTCCAGAAGCAGATACTAGCTACCTTTAAGTAGTGGGATCTGCACTGCAGTGGTGGGAGTCTATTACCACCGTGGAGGAGAGAGATACACTCACAATACAGGAGTTTTGGGTGCGGTTCGACCGCAAGTACTTTCCGTCAGCTGTTCACACGGAAATGAGAAGGAAGTTGATGAGCCTTAGACAGGAGGGTAAGACTGTGGCCGAGTATGAGGCCGAATTCACAAATCTGTTGAATATTGTTCCGGATGAGATACCGACAGAAGAGAAGAAGATACAGAAGTTTACAGACGGGTTGACTTGGAGAATCCGTCAGGGGAACCTATCGTTGGCCACTTACTCTGATGTGGTTAACGCTTCTCTGTTACACTGCCAGGATCATCGCTTTCACATGGCTGAAGGCAAGAGGTCAGGAGAGTCCAGCCATCAGGGCAAGACTGGGGGAAATGGTGCCAGTGGGGCACATTCTGTTCAGGGGCAGAGGCAGGGTGATCAGGGTTCCCAGCAGGGGGATCATAAGAGGTTCAGATCGGGGAACTTCAGGCACGGACAAGGAGGTTTTCGGCAGGGCCGTCAGGGTTCGAACGGCCATCAGGGCCAGCAGGGTCATAATGGTCAACAGCAGCAGTTTCATCAGGGCCAGTAGGGCCAGGGGAGGAACGGTAACTGCCACCAGGGCCGGGGGCAGCAGGGACAGAGAGGGGGAAACTTCTCGGGGAAGTGTTACGTTTGTGGCAAGACTGGCCATAAATGCCAGGACTGTCCTGATAGGAGCAGGGCCCCGCAGCAGCAGCAGGGTGCTCGACAGGAGCCGCAGAGACCTATGTTTCCCGCTGCCCTCCCAACGCCACCACAGATGGCAGCATTACCACCCATTCCAGCGGTCCCAGTTCAGCAGGGGCAGCTGCAGTATGGGAGAGTATATCAGCTTCAGCAGGTCGCAGCCCCACTGGATCCACCAGCCATTGAGGGTATGTTCTCTATTCAGGGAACTATGGGGCGTATTTTGTTTGACATGGGGGCTACACACTGTTTTATTGCTATGAGATTTGCACGCACCATTGGGTTATTAGACACTGCCGAGAGTACGGTTACCTGTGTAGATTCTCCGTTGAGTAGGGGTTCCGTGATTTCACGTGTTTGTAGAGGTGTGGGTATAGAGATCGGGAGGTTTACTTTACCCGCGGATATGTTAGTGTTAAAGATGCACGAGTATGATGCCATTATTGGTATGGATTGGCTTGTTGCGTACCGAGCCATGATTGATTGTTTTAGTAGATGTATTATCTTTGCCATTCCCGGGCAGGAGATGTTTTTAGTGGCGATGCCTCGTCCTGAAGGAGGATCGTCCACTCATCTGTACTATATAGAGGAGAAGACCTCTAAGTAAGTGGTGATTTTGGTGTTTGCACTATACACTATTTTTAGTGTGATCTTCTTCTATACAGGATTTCTACACGTATGTGCTATCTCAGGTAACCCATATGCTGAATTGTACTCTATCTTATTTGATTTTATGTTTTTATTAGGTTCCATGATAATTTATTTGCACATTTTTTTTTCTACAGAATTGGTCTGCAATATTCTCCATGACACGGTATATCATTTTATCTATACTCTGAGACTAGAATCTCCATGGTTTGGTAACTTCAACTATATGATATTCCCACATTATTTCTAATTTTTATTTATTTTCCAATTTCAGGTTATTCAGGTTTCAGAAATCCGTTGCGATTCGTGGGTCGGTATTTCTAATTATACATATAAAATAAACATTGGGTCATGTTTATTTTCCTTTTCATTAGGTCCATGGAGAGGTGAGCCTTGAGGTGTACGAAATTCTTTTATTAAGGCACAATAATTACTTTTGTACATTTATTTAAAGGTATAAATTGAATCTATAGGCTCTTGATATCATATGCAGACCCTAAATTATACAACTAAAAATGTTCTTTGGTGAGGTGCATCTCTAAGGACTGAATATGGAACTCTTGATGTTAAGTTTATTTTTTCTTCAATCCATGAATACGTAGTTAAAATTATGCAACTTGAGAAAAATATGTATTTAATCGGAGCATTAGTAAGATACTTTTCATACACTATACATTTTTACCGCTCTTCAGACCTTCTATAGTAGTACACCGTATGTTTATTGTGGACTTACCTCGATTTTAAATTCATATGCATTGTAATAATGGCATAGTGTTTGGTGTGCTAATCCTAAGAGACTTTTTCTTCAATAAGGGATTATACTAATAATTCTTTTTCTTATTGGCATCCTAGATGCTTGACAAAATGCCAAAGTGAGCAATTTTAGTTATTTTTGCAACCTCTACCAGTAGATCCAAAATTCCTTTTTATTTTTATTATTTTTGCGACACCATATGATAATAGTGAAAATATAGTTGATGAAGAGAATGATGTTGGAGTAACTAATCAAGTGTTAGAGAACTTGGAGATCAAAAGCCAAGCTATATTTATTATAACCAAACTATAAGCCAAACTATATAGATAAAGTTCATGTCTGAACTTTGAATTTATAACAGAACATACTATCTTCCTCAATTGAATGATCCATGTACTGATTTTCATGAAGTTATATTTTTTTAAAATATAACTAGATTGTGCTTTTACCTATTCAAGTAGTTGAACCTTACTTTTTCTAGTATTTTTCTAATATTTAAACTTTCAAATTGAGAAGAAGGTAAATTAGTTATTAGTGTTGCATTCGTTCTATTTTTTCGTCTAAGGCTTATTTTTGCGTTCTTTTTTTTTCAGGTGCTAATCCGATGTCTATAATTTGTTATTGGCTTGGCTTATTGGTTATCTAAAGTATAACCTCTACAATTTTGTAAATTTTGTTAATCTCCAAACTATATTGATAATGTTCATGAATGAATTTTGAATTTGTAACAGAACATACTTCTTCCTGAATTGAATCATAGTTCATGAAGATGAGAGATTTCAGGGGTTTTCTTTACCCGGAGTTTGAAGTCTGAAATTTGGGATCTATATCTGAATAGTTTGTTTATTTTCTATTTGAATGAAATACAAATGTTTTTTGAATTAGTATACCTATTAGTTATATTTTGAGGCCACATTGCAGTTTGTACTATTTTTATACTCCGAGGTTTATTTATTTTTTAACATGTCATGGATGTTGGGTCTTCTTAGAAAAGTTGGGATAGTGTCCAAATTGATGTGTGTCCTGATAAATATATTCAGTATTGAGTCCACACAAGTTTTCGAGAATTTTGTCGTTTCATAAAGGGGATGAAATTATTCAATGGTTTGTGTTTTCTTTTAATCAAAGTTTAAATGATACAACTCGTCACATTTCAAGGACACTATAAGTCATGTATCTTTGTTGAATTTATATGCCAACAATTGATAAGATTTCTTTTATGGTTCGCGGACATACTACTCAGTTTATATAAAGCATCGCATCTTTGTTAATTCATTGTGATTTCAATTTTGATCTTGGTCAGGAAGATCACAAATTTTTATGAGACTAAATATTTGGATGTACAACGTTTTAGCATGAATTTTACCTTAGACCATAAATAACATTTCGATTAGTGTCGAACATGATTGTGAAATTGATGTCCGGGTGTCTGTTTTTGTATAGGAATTTTTAAGCACTTTTTTGTACATTAGTTTTAGCTCTGTTCTTGATGTTCCAGGAATTTTTGAAGTGTTTCACATCAATCTACCACTTTTGCAGCACCATGACTACCTCTCAAGGTATTTTTTGGTCCCTCGCTCAACTTCCATTATTCTAGAGTTTTTAAACCCAGATATGCATTTTCTAATGTCACTATTTAATTTTATTACCTATTATTGTGTCATGAATTTACTTGGTTAAATTTGCCGTGTTATAGCTACATTTTATTCTGTTCACATGATGGAAATACAAAATAATGGTTCATTTTTCTTGATAATTTGTTCTAGGGATGTCATTATAACAAGTTATAATGATAATCTTGCTCACATAATGTTATGTTTTCAGTACAAGCAGAGCTAGGCTAGAGGATCCTGGTGATGTTGTTAGAGCAGTTGATGAAAATGCATTAATACCCACAACATATGTTATTTTCTCTCTGAAGGGTCAAACATTGAATTCAATTATCTTGCTACTATGGGATATTTTTCTTAACCTGGATGATTTAAGTCCATCCACTAGTAGTGGAATGAATCTGCTAGAAGAAATATATTCTCAAGATCAGATGATGCCTAAGATGTTTAGGGACCCGACTTCAGAAAAATATGAATTTTATCTTAATGAAATTGTTTATGGAGATGATCTTGGAGAAGGAACGAGTTGTCAAGAAATTCCCTACATGTTGGCAACATTGGCGCCACGGTTATGGCCATTTTTGAGACATAATATCACATATGTCCTCTATTAAGCTATTTGCACTTTGGAATGATAGCTTGAATTTGGATACAAAAGGAACATTTTTTAGTCCTCTGGATAGTTTTGGCCTTCAATTATTTTAGGATATACCCTTAGGACTATTTTCCATAATTTGCTGCTAAAATCAAATGAGGAAATTTTGCAGTGTTAGAGAGGGTTTGGAGGCTTCTTCTATAGGTAATCTTTAAGTAATTAAATAAAAAGGTACAAGTAGAGGCAACATACATCAAATGTATCAACAGTGGATACAAAAATCAATGAAGTAGAGGCATCAATGAGAAAAAGGGGGTCTGTTGAGTCGACCACTGATTAATTACCTGTTGTAAAACCACGATACTATTTTAATGAATTTTTTTAAAGATTGTTGTAAATAAGTGAATTCCCCTATTCCCCAAGCAATTCAAGCTGGGAATAGTTTTATGGGTTTTAGTCTTTCGAATGGAATCAATGAAGGGGAATACTTTTCTAATAGCTCACTTATGGCTTTGCAGTTTTAATTTATATCAGTTCAGTCTTGAATTCTCTTAGATTACCAAACTGCATTATACAAATTTTTTATTCTAAGGTTTTTGGTCCTTTCATCAAATTAAGTGTAACGACTTCTCCATTTCCAATAATCAAACGTTTTTTTTGGAAATATTTTGAAGAGACTCGACTTGGTGATACGATTGAGATCACTAGAGATGTCGTCAAGCGTATTTTCAATTTTATGATTTAGGATTCTTCGTATTTATTTTTACTGATTTTTTATTTGTATTGTTTGTATGTTTTTGTGTTAGTCGTCCTATGTTGCTATTATAGAGTAGAATAATTAGGTGTGTATTATGTTCACAGTTAGAGAATGAAAGCCCCGTTCCTTGTCATTTCCAAGTGTGTTTTTTAATCATAATTAAAGACCATTCTTTTCATAACAGATGTTTGTATATTGTTGAATCCTTTCAGGCACTTGGAGGGTAGGTGTGTTAGCGATGTCACATGCATTTGGAAATCGCATTATAGAATAATGTCGTGGAAAAATCTTGAATTCAGGTAATCCTTAAAACCAATACCTAATTTTTCCTATCTCTTCGAACCCAATCACTTTCCTATGCCTCGGTTGAGTATTTTTTTTTACTATTTGTTGGCATATATCTCAGTAGTTATCTATGTCCTTATTTTCTGTTTGAAAAAGAGCTTTAATATTATTTTCATAGTTTTTAGCATATATTGAGTTTATATTAGTTTTGGGCCAGTTTATTGGTCAACGTGTTAGTTTCGCTCAAATTCAATTTCTTTAGAACATGGTACTGTTGTACTTAATTAACACTTGCCTAATATATGGTCGGATTGACATATGCAGTGCATGAGATTGTATTGTTATAACATATGCGCTGCATAGATAACTACTGTAATGCGTAGACAATGTTAGCTAAATGTATGAATGTATATGACATTGTCTATCAAATTGTATATCAAATTGTACTACTATATGACATTGTACTGCATAGACAATGTTAGCTAAATGTATCAATGTACATGGCCTTGTACTGCATATGACAGTGTTATAACCAACTTGAGCCAAACATATGCATTGTTATAACATCGTGTTAACATATGAAGTGCACAAGATTGTTCTGCTATAACCAACTTCAGTTTGACTCTTCTTGAAATTCAAAATGTTAAGGTACAATTTTTGTGATTATTTTCCAATGTTGAAAATTTAAAGCTGGCCAACGCCACCACCAGATTTAAGTTTTTGTTTTGAAATTGTGTTTCTATTTTTTCCATCTATGTTTTTATTACGACAACGATTATGAGATACATCATATGAAACAATGTTTGTTCATCTGAAATGGTTAGCCAAGTATCAGTTATGACCTCTAAAGCTTCTCGAGTAGTCACCAAAATCTCCATTATGGACAACACCTGCTCACTGCCCGATGGCCTCTTTAGCAACTGATTGCTGTGGACCGAAGCTCCCCTTCGTCAAATCCCATCAGTCATGGCGTTCCTCTCCTCTGCAGTCTTTTAATAGTGATGCCAGACTCGTGAGCTTCCAACTCTTAGTGGTTTTCACGTCAGCCAACCCTCAGCCTTCCAACTTCCACTATTCGAGACCTATCTCGGGAGCTCCACGCTGTGTTTTTTAGTCTACCCGTTAACCCTCCCATGCTAGGCCACCTGTTGTTTAGGTTTTTTTTTCATGATATATTTTTTAAAGAAATTTAATTCTAAAAATAAGAAATTTTGCACTAATTATATTTTACTTAATGTTATATCCTTAATTTTTAATTAGCACATGATGTATTCACTCTACATCTAACGAATCAAATTTGTTTAAAATATGTCCAGCTGTTCCTCGAGCCCATAAAACTGCTGCCACCTTGCTCTCTAAGAAGATCGCCATTAATGAACTCAAAGATGAAAAATAAGGTTTTCTCCTTTTTAAACTTTTTTTGTTGCATTTTCTATTTTCTCTTCTCATGAACAGGTCATGGGATATTCATTACTATTTTTCTTATGAAAATGTACACATGCATGTATGTAAGTAGCAGCAACAAGTAAGTTGCAGTGTATAGTAGTGTATATGGTTGTGTATGTAAGTAGCAGCAGTAGGTAATCTGTTCATATGTACTTACAAAGAGACCAACTGATCACCAAACAATCTATTTAACAATGTGGTGTCCCATTATAACTAGAGTAGTTTTTATAATATAAATGTAATTAAAAGATATTAAATGGCCTTTATTCATGCTTTTTTTTAGTTTGTCATAGTATTTTGTTACAAAATTTTTGTTTAATAATAAGTAGTTATACATTTAGTTATACTCTGTTTTGCCTTCGATGTAAGTAGTACTGATATTATTATGTGCATGGTATAATAATGGGAGGGAAAAGAGTTGTTCAACTATGTATAAAATAGAATTTAATTGAGGGTGGTAACATAATTTTTTAAATATTTATTAGAGAAAAAGTTTATTAGCAAGGGTCATATGAAGTTTCTATATCCACTGTGTTTAGTACACTTCATTTATTCAAACATCTTTAATGGGTTGTTTGTAGTTGATGAAGCATTGGTACACTGAATTATCTAAAGTAATTACTTTTCTCTTATATCTTTTATTATGACTCACTGATGTAATATGGAAATCATGTGTTCTTTCATAATCTCCTATTTGTCCATTCAATTATGTTTTGACAATATTGTTAAATCCTATTTGTCCTTAGACTCATATTATTGACAACATTGGATAAATATTAGTCTACTTGATAATGTTAAATCTTAAGGCTTTAAGTGCACCAAGCAATGCACTTTATACTCGTGGGATGAGAATCATTTGGGGCACTTGCGCTTTGTAGCCTTTCATTGGTGAATTTTCAAATTTAGTGATGAAAGATATGCTAGTGCAGACTGGTGAACTCTCATGGTATGTCAACTGGTCATCTGTTTTAACAGCCATTAACTACATTGTGTAGATGAGCAACGATGTTTTTATAGCATCCCATAGGAGAACAAAGGCTGTTGAAATGAATTTCAAGGAGGTTATGACATCTTACGAGGCCATCAAGTTGGAAAGAAAGAACAAGTGATGCAAATTTCAAGTTATGTACTCTAACCGCTATACTTATGTAGAAATTACTTTGGGATTTAATCTATAATTCATTAAAATACACTATGTCGAAAAGGGGTTTGTTCATCTAAAACTTTCAAGTTTCAACTGTTTATATGAAGTAAGTTGCATCCAATCTTTGTCAATGTTAAGTTTCTTCAGTTATTAATATTGCATTTTCTATAATACCAGTTCTAAACAATAAAATATTTTGTCGAACACTTTAATTTATTGCAAAAAAATTGTCAAATACCTAATAATTGGTGGCAGTGGAAAATGTCGACAAAGAGATATTTGAAAAATGATCAAATACCTAATAATTGATATTTGAAAAATGATCAAATATCAAAAATATTATTAGTTTGATTTAGTTTGAAGAAGATTTTTTAAATATTTAATAGTAGTTTGAAAATGTCAACAAACGCAAAAATATATGTGTGTTTCAATTCCCAGGTTCTGATTGACAAACCATAAGTTAACTTCTTAATCTGAGAAGTATTATCAACATTAGGCCATCAAGATAGCAATTTCTAAGAATTGTTGAATTGGGTATATTCTTTACAAATTACAATACCATTGGGTAAAAGTATCTTATCGTGGTATTCAATTTATTTTGATTACTAGTTTGTTTTGTTATTTTTGGTACCATCTTTGTTAACATATCTAATATAAATTCTTATTTTATATTTGAACTAGTGAATTATTGTTGTTGCCGAAGATCCTTAGACAATGGTGGACATTGTAATATTTGATGTGCAAGATGTTTATTCTCCTCTCCAAACATATATAATCATTTTATTGTTTAATCTTAGCAATATTTTTAGTTTTTAGTTATTTGGGGAAGATTGATATGTTTTCATATATGTAATTTGATTCTTAATTCATTGTTTTTTAACTCGCACGTTTGAAATACTGTTAAATAGGTACATAGTTTATAAAAGGTCCTTGAGTTTTTTTTTTGTCGTTAAAGTGTTTTTTATACCCTAAACAGGTGGATAGTCCTATAAATAAAGGAAAAACTCTACAATTTTTTTTAAAAATTTAACCTTTTGTACTGAAATTACATCGGGTCGATTGTTACTTTGTTGCAATTGTGTAAGCCTCCTCAATATTATCGTGCCTTCAGGCACAGGCATGCCCTAGTGTGTGTGTGGGTGTGTATCTAGCTTAGATTTTAGGTTTCGTTTATTTGGACTGAATGATTTTAATTTTTTAGTTTAAGTTTGACTTCATAAATGATTTTGGTACTATTGATATCTTCATGTTTAAGTGCAAATTCTTTCTGAACTATATATATTTCGATATGTCAAAAATTAGCAAGTATTATGGTACTCCAAAATATGAAAATATATTATTGTGTGTGTGTCATTTTGTCATAGGTGAATATAATAATTGGAATTGTCCTTGATCTTTGACTCATTTGGATTTGTTAAAGATTCTAATGTTAATATCTTATTGTTTAGGTAGTGTGTGTGAGAGAGATTATTGTTGGTGAATACTGTCATGCCTTGCCTCAAAGGAATCGAAATTGGAATGTTTTATATCTTTGAAAATTTTGGCTTTGTTGGAGATTTAGTAATGTTGAAATCTTCGTGCTTAGGATCCGTTTCTTTCTAATAGTTTTAGAGTTTTAATATGAGATATGTTGAAAATTAGTGAGTATTGCATGTGTGGGTTTGTTGATTACGTGGAGTGGGTGGCAAAACTTTGTTAATTTCTTCTACACGGATATTATGTTGGATTTAAATTTGATTTTGGTGAAATGTGTAGTGATTATCATAGAATGACGGAAGCTGATCAGTATGAGCATGTGTGATTAGATTAGTCTCTCGGGGATAAGAGAGATTCGGATCAGATTATGGTTGATCAAAGGGACGTTGAGATTGAGCTCAATACCAGAAATGGTAACTGAGAATTCGAATCCTATGGATTTATTCATATCTTAGGCCAAACACACAAAAATTCAAATTTTAATAAATTTTATCTTGATTTGTAAAGGTAAATTTTCCATCATCACCCCTACCCTCTAGGAGTTATCCATAGAGTCTAGTTTACATTGAGTATTGTGTATACCATTACCTTGAGTATGGATTTTGTTTGGTTTTTCATGGATTTTTTACTAAGTGTTGGGATATTTTTCTAAACTGATCTTTATAAAAACAAGGCATTTTCAAGTAGTTTTTCGAACAATGTTTTAAACATAAAATTATTTTGCACCTGCAGTCGTTAGAATGACTTGGCCTTGTTGTTGGAACGACTTGTTCATGTCATTTGATGGCCTACATCTAATGTGGGTCAAAGGAAGGCGTACTATTTTAATTTTTGAAGGTCGTTTGATGGGTGGTTAGATGGTCATTCTAACGAGATAGACATGTCATTCGAACGACGTCATGATCTTGTTTTAATGACTTTATATCGCCTCGAAATTTGTATCCGGCTATAAATACATGTTTTGTGAATATTTTTCTTTAAGACTTTTCATTTATGAAACCGCAAACTTACTGAAAATAGTCTCCACTTTCTATTAGGGAAAAACACCTTTTGATTCATACATTCATTCCCAAATACTTTTGTGATTCATCTTTGAAATCCCAAGCACTTTTGTATTGAAGTCACTCTTGTAGAGAAGGAGTCTTAACTGTTTCTCTTATAGTTCTTGCGGGAACCATTACTAACGACTGCAATCATTGTAGGTTCTCGAGAGAATTAATTACTGAATGAAGATTGCGATCTTTGTGGTTCTCGAGGGAATCACTGTTGTATTTCTCTACTGTGTTATAAGTTGCGATTTGAAAACTTGAGTAAAATAAAGGTTTTGCCCGGTGGCTATCTTTCCTGAAATTGTGATTTCTTTACATGGTTACTTTGACTCACATATTTTCATGTTCTATGGTTATTAAAAATTGGAATTTGTTTGAGGATTGACATCCAATTAAATAAGTTTAATCCATCAGAAGATAACGCGCACTCTCAAATTGGTATAAGAGCTTCCCTATGTTTACAAATTAGTGTCAGAGCTTGTTGCACAAAATTACTGTGTGATACTTTTTTCGCAAAATATTTTTCTGAGATATCAATCGTTCTGAAAATTGATTTTGAAAATCACAAATTTGTTGATGGAGAACTTATATAATAAGATGCCATTTTTTTATGGATTGAACTATGCCTATTAGAAAGCCAGTATGAGATCCACTTTAAAGGCAATTGATAAAAGAGTCTAGCTTGCATGTGAAAGAGGATTGACTCCTCTCATTTCCACTATGAATAATGTCACGAATCCCAAGCTCATTTCTAATTGGAGTGATAATGAGATTCAGTGGAGTACCTATAACGTGGACTTAGTGTTATTTCTAGAGCCATCACCCCTGACTAGTTTCGTCGCATCATGGCGTGCACTTTGTCTAAGGAGGAATGGGATATCCTCCAGTTGACACATGAGGGTACCAACGCTGTCAAGGTGTCTAAGCTTCAAAATTTGACCACCCAGTTTGAGACTATCATTATGTTAGAGTCTAAGAGTTTCCATGAGTTTTATACTAGGTTGTCAAACATTGTTAACACGAGTTTTAATTTGGGTGAGAAGATTGATGATTCGAGAGATGTGAAAAATATTTGGAGGTCACTCCCATCCTGATTATTTCATGAGGTCACTATGCTTAACTCTTTAGGGGTCTTAGACTCTCTCAGGTTAGAAGAACCCATAGGATAGCTTCAAACTTGTGAGATTGATATGTTTCCCAAAGCCAGTAATCCAAAGGATCGAGGGATAGCTTTAAAGACTCAATTTAAGAAAAAGAAAAAGAAAAAAGTGTTTGAGTCTGAATCTTAGGGTGAGGTTGATTCGATGACTTGGCCTTGTTTGCGAATTTTTTTAAAAAGTTTTTTCAAAATTTCAAAAAAATAATTCTTCCAATAAAAAGATTTTTAAGAAAAATAAAAAGAAAGATGAGATCAAGGATAGCGGTAAGAAAGAGGAAGATATAATATGTTTTGAGTGAAAGGGAAAAGGGAATAAATATTTTGAGTGTCCCACTATGCTAAAGAGAAAGGGCAAAGCGATTGCTAATAAGCCCGCTCTTAGCGATAGTGACATCGAGTTGGATGATTCAGGGGGAGAATCACCACATGAAAAGTGTATTTCTTTCATGTCTAGTCATGTGATAACATTTAGTTTGTCCCATGACGATGAGGATACTTATAAACATGAGAGCCTCAATGAAGTTTTGAGCCATTCAAGTGAGTGTGAGGATAAGATTGCAAGTGAGGGAGAAGGGGATCTCCAAAAATCTTTTAGTGATTTATACACTAGGACTTGGAAGACGAAAAAGATGAATAAAGGTTTAAGTATTAGGGTGGAATATTTGGAGAGGGAGATAGAAGTTTTGAGGGTGTATGAGGCGTCAGCAAGTCAACTCGAGAAGGTGAGGGTTTTCTTTCTGTGAGTAGTTGATCGTCTTAGGTCGGGGAAATAGTGAATTAACCAACACCATAGCTAGTCTTTTGGAAGATATTCAATCTTCATTGGAGACTCTTGAGAAACTTGAAGCCCGTGTATCCCTACTCGAGAGAGATATGAATGTTCACGGGAGGTCAAAGTCGCTTTCTAATCTAAGAAGGTTGGAAAGATTCTCATCGATCCCACTTTGGGCAATGTTGAGAGACTAGGTATAGGTTATGACGATTCATCCACTTCCCATCTTACACACGATCTGGCTTTTGAGTTTATGATAGATCCATTTGGCTCTCAACCTAACCCACCTAGGCATCTGTTTCCCCATAGGAGAGAGTGTCCTCGACGATTTGAGAGAGGTGTTCCTAAACCCATTTATGTTTGTTCCCATTTCTAGAAAAGAGGACACCTTAGGAAATTTTGCTTTAGCCTGGGTAGTGTGTCTCATAGGTATTTACCTCATTATGCTAATACACATTCCCACACACACTCCCACACATGTTACTTTGCACGCTCCCGAACATCACATGAGAGATTTTGAGCATTTTCGAGAGCAAGTTGAGTATTTGGTCAAAAATTCACATGATTTGATGGATGTTTTTCATGGTTATATCATTCATGCATGTTACTAGTATGTACTACCATTGTATTTATCCTTTTCCATTTTGATATATTTTTCAAAAAATCCAAAAAGAGTGTTTTTTTCTTAAAAAAATTTGGAATAATACAAAAAGATTTTCGATTTCTATTTTTTTTTTAAATTGAAAAAGCCAAAAATATTTTATTTTTGATATTTTTTTTTAAAAACACTAAAAGATTTTTGTATTTCCTTTTACACTATATATGGATGGATATTTAGGATGACTAAGTCACGATATCATTCCATTATCCAAGTGACTTTTTGATAATGTTTTGAGACACAATATCATTTCATCCATGTGCTTTATAATGTTTGGAGTCATTGAGATGTGATTAGGGATTACTTTCTACATGTTTGACTATTTGTCTTATTTAATGCACATATGCATGAATTTATTTGAGTATTTTACTTTTTTATGATATGTTGGTCAAAATGTTTTCATCTTAATCCTGTTTTTAAAATGAACCGAATGCGATAAAACAAGAGAATGAAAGTAGTGCTTGTAAGAACCATTGCCTAGATTGGAAAAATTGAAATTTATATCTCTGGTAAATGTGTTAATTTAGAAGCAAGGCTAGGGCTACGAAAGTATAAAGGTCTTTGCATGATTAGACACCATTTGCAAAAAGAAAAGAGCCAAAAGATTAAAAGCACTAAAAAAATACAAAGTTCTAGGACAAATTCAAAAGAACATCGATGCTTCACTCATATGAGCATGGATTTCTTCAAAACAAAAGAGTTAAGTGAAATATTCTTTATGTGAGTTTTTAGGGGAGTTTAAGTCAAAGATCAATCGGTTTGCACATCCTGAAAAAGTCTCGTAAAATCATGACATAGTTTTGGACGTTAATCATTTCAGATTTTGATTTGTTGATTAGATTGAGTCGATATCATATGAATACAACAATTTAACACTTAAGGACAATTTTGAGTTCATTCGTTAGGAGTATCAAAAAATTCATCGTGCACATATATTGTGATAGTTTAAGTTAATTTTCATATCGAATTGGTTGACACCCATTCATTATGTTTCCATGAGTTGGTTATCTTAATGTTAGTTCATAATGTGTATTATCTTGTATTTCTTTCTTGTAAATATTTGAAAAATCAAAAATAGTTTGTGAAGTATTTTGAGATCATACTTGAATGAGCTTATTTGATATATGTTTTATGATGATTTACTATGCTTGTTGTGACACTCCGATTTATTATTTTATTTTTTTCTTGTCTATTTTGGACAAGTAAAAAGAAGGAGAACGAATTATGAATTATGGGGGAGTGAGAATTTGATTTATGGGGAAGAGTTGATTAAATTATTTGAGTTATGAGATTTATCTTATTTCAAACTCGATGCGTCACAAAGATATTTTCTCTGTCTATTGTGTGTAGGAACACGTTGATGAGCATATGAAAAGCACACATTTGACAAAGATCCCAAAAGAAAATCAAGAGATGCAAGGAGATCTGAAGATTTAAAAGTTAAAGATTTTGAAGACGTACATGTTTTGTATCTTTCCATATTTGGGTTTCTGGAAGGGTATTAGATTTGTATAGGATTTGTTGGATAATTGGAATTATTTATTTTGTACCGGAAGAGCCATAAGGGGAGATTTGTAAGGGAAATTTTCCATCAATGCCCCTAGCTTCTAGGACTTGTCCATAGAGTTTAGTTTACATTGAGTATAGTGTATCCCATTAAATCCATCAAGGCAATTCAAGTTCAAAAGTTCAAGAATATGGATCCGATTATCAAGCAACTTCAACATACTCCACGACTTGACGTATATTTGGTACGGATTTTGTTCGTTGTTTCGTTAATTTTTTAGTAAGTATTGGAATATTTTTCTAAACTATTTTTTATCAAAACGAGGCATTTTCAAACAAAATTTTAAACTTTAAAATTATTTTTCGTCCATAGTAGTTTGAACGACATGTTCTTATCGTTCGAATGACTTGTTCATGTCATTTGATATGTCTTTTGATGGTCTACATCTAATATGGGTCAAACGAAAGTGTACTATTTTAATTCTTGAAGGTCGTTTGATGGGTCGTTAGATGGTCGCTTCTAATGAGATAGACATCTCGTTCGAATGACCTGATGATCTGGTTATAATGAATTTTTGCCGCCTCAAATTTTTTTTCGTCCTATAAATACCTATTTTATTAAGATTTTTCTTTACAGAAAATGCAAACCTGCTATAAATAGTCTTTACTTTTTATTTGGGAAAAACACTTTTTAATTCACACAATCAATCCTAAATACTTTTGTGAATCATCTTTGAAACCCAATGCACTTTTGTATTGAAGTCACTTTTGTAGATAAGGAGTCTGTACTGCTGCTCTTGTGGTTCTTCTGAGAACCATTGCTGAGAACTGCGGTCGTTGTGTGTTCTCGAGGGAATTCATTGCTGAAGGAAGATTGCATTCTTTATGGTTCTCGAGAGAATCATTGTTGTATTTTTGTACTATCTTGTAAGTTGTGATTCGCAAACTTTAGTGAAATAAAAGGTTTTTCCCTATGGGAATTTTTCTTGAAATTTTGATTTCTTTACTTGTTTATTTTGAATTACACAATTTCATGTTCTAGGGTTAATAAAAATTAGAATTTGTTTGAGGATTAACATCTAATTCTATAAGTTTAAGTCATCAGAAGATAACATGTACTCTCAAATTGGTATCAAAGCTTCCCTGTGCTTACAAATTGGTATTAGAGAATGGAGGAAGATGATCAATATGAGTCTATGTGATTAGATGAGTCTTTCCCGGATGAGAGAGATCTGGATCAGATTATGGTTGATCGAAGGGCTGCTGATATTGAGCTCGATACCAGAGATGGAAACTGAGAATGTGGATTCTAGGGATTTATTCGTATATTAGGGCAAACATATACAAATTCAAATTTTAACAAATTTTATCTTAATTTAATTTAGTGTGCATGTAATGTAGAAGTCCAAATTAAATAAGGCAAATCACATAAACAATCCAAGCATGTGAAGAAGTAAGGAATAATCCCTTTCGTGCAAAACCTTTTAATTTTCAATACTGTATAAAATTGATAGACACTAGAAGACTTACTGACTACTTAGAATACAAAGTACAACTTTCAGTTATTCAAGTCTTCTATAGATACGACACAGTCCAGCACCATCCATAAGAGGCGATCTTCTCTCAGTATCCACCGATTAATGTTCTTCTTCAGTAATAGGGCATCGGTTTCACAAATCAATAGTAGAGAAATTCCATACATGAGTCTTTTAATAAGGAATTTATTTTTATTGATTTGGTAAAGTAATATCTAAAGTTTGAAGGGGTTTGGATGAAAATATGATAGAGTTTGGTCACCAAAAGATCTCTTAAATGGATCAGAAAAGAGTCTAATCCAGTATCTCTATATATAGGGAAGTTTGTTTCAAAGAAATGGGCATTAGATATTTGGATCAAATTTGTTTAAATAATAAAAACTCGCGCACTCATTCGAATGATCTGGTACCTCATTCGAATGACGTACCCTTTTTCATTCGAACATGTTTCCAATGAAACTTCGAACGACATACTAGAGCTAACCAAATAGGCGTCACTTTAGATTTCAGTCGAATGTGGGAAAATCATTCTAATGATGTACCAAATCTTGTTTAAACGACATCCAACGAATTGTCGAACGATATTCTAGAGCTGATAAAATGCATCTTTCTGGATTTATTTTGAACGAAGGATTATCGTTCTAATGACACTATGTAAACTCATTCGTGCGACATGTCAATCTCATTCTAAGGAGTTAACAACATTTCAAAAAATTATTTTAAAATAATATTTCAAAATTCAAACCCCTAGAAAATTTAGTGATGATGCTGAGATTTAGCACCACCGGATAAGTGATGATGAGCTCAAACAATAGTAACTATGGCAGCCATAGAGATGTAAGTATATAAGTGTGTAGAAGGATATGAGTATAAGAGGAATAAGACAATGATGTATAGTGGTTCAACCAATCTGGCCTACATCCACTGTGAGTGTGTGATCCACTAAGTATGGGCACTAATGGCCTTGGATACAATACTCATAAGCTCACTTTATCTCTCTACTATGTGTACCAGCAGAGTTTTAGCTAGGGTTACAATTATCGATCGATCCCCCGTAGGGTTGTAGGTGACAAGTATATTTATAGGTCTTGGGGGGTGCAGTGTACCCCCCAAGTATGCATGGTGCATGTGTATGATGATCTAGACAATCCCCTGTCGACACATGTAGATGCCAAATGATGACATAATATTCCCTCACGTGAGGGTGTGATTTTGTTATAACGGTTTCCCATGTGCCATGTGAGCCTCACGCGCACTGTTCCATGCGTCTCCCAAACCATGAGCTGAGATGATGTCACCCTCGGCCTTTGATATGAGGCCGAGGGAAAAGTTCCTTCCGGTGATGAGTCTAGCCTAATTTGGGCCTCGTACTGTCGTACCCTCGGGGGGTCGTCCGGAGCCTGATGAAGGGTTGGCCCCCTGAGGGGTCGTCCGGAGCCTGATGAAGGGTCGGCCCCCTAAGGGGTCGTCCGGAGCCTGATGAAGGGTCGGCTCCTGAGGGGGCGGCATGGCCGAGGGTATATACGGGTATATCAATTACCCCCAGCCCTTAGCCATAGATGATGCTGAGATGGCTGAGGGATAATGTTGCTTTTGAGATGAGTGTATGAGATGAATGACACCTGTCAAGCTGATGTTTCCAAGGCGTGGCGGCTGCACACTTGGCCTGGGACTTTGTGCCCTAATGATGCCCTCCTCGTGGGTTGTGCTCTGCCTTGGGTAATGGGCCCACTCATTACTAAGGTATTTAAATGATTTTTGAGGTTTTATTCCACTTCTTCTTCTTCGCGCCTGAACTCTCTCTTTCTAGCTTCCAGCCTTCTTTCCATTTCTGTAGTTTTTGAACCTTCAAGCTTAGCAGCTTCGCCATTCCTCCTCAGGTAACACCTCGACCCTAGTGCCCTACTTATCTTTATTTCTATTTTCTTTCCTATTTTAAGCTCATAGGGCTAGATTTTCTTAGGCTGTTCCATAGATTTTCCGGTGTAACCTCCGGTAAGCTGTTCTTGAATTGTTCTTGATAGAAAACCCTTCAATTCTTAGGTTTTGATCGAAAAGACCACCCTGGTCAATTGTGAGATTTGTTTGTAGTTAGGTTACCCAAATTCTTCTAAGTGTAGGGTCTCCCCCTTAATGCTTAGGAGGCTTTATAATTTAGCCGATGAGTTCCCATCCTTGCAAGAGAAGCTTTTCATAGAGATTAGGCGAATAGAGGAAGAGGAGGAGAGGAGACGAGGGGCCAACCCTAATTGGGTACGACCCATTTTTCCCATTCCTCTTGCCACAATAAATCCATTTGAGCCATCTGAGTCTTGTGGGTCGTCTTGTCATCCAGCCGAGAGTTATTCAGGAGAGATGGATGAGAGAGCGTCGTCGCCCAGTGACGCTGGACCTTCTGGGAGAGGAGAGGCATTTGACCTAAGCCCAGGCCTAGGGTATGGTTGCTTTTGAGGCTGTCCCTGTGACTACTCTATCTCCACATGCCTTCCAGACGGCTTTTCCCCAGAGGTCTCTGGCAGGTGATGAGGCCGAGGGAGAGAGGACAGAGGACGAGGGTGAGGACTCAAATGATGACCAGGTTGACACCTCCCATGTCTCGTCCTATATCTCCTCAGTTAGGGATCGTGACCTCTTGCTGTGGAGGCATGCCTATGGAGTGTCCCCAAATATAACTATGAGGGTTACCTCTGAGTCTGAGAGGGTCTTCGAGGGTGAAGAGGGAGAGGTTGCTGTATGCGAACAAATGTTCAAGGTTGGTGTCAGATTCCCTCCGCATCCTGCTGTCGTAGATATCCTGTCAGCCCTCAGCGTTGCCCCCTCTTAGCTTCCTACCAACTCATGGAGGACGATCCTTGGCTAAATCTCCTTGTGTAAGAATGCTTTCACTGATGAGCCATCGGCCGACGTATTTTTGGCCTGTTACAATATCACCTCCTCGTCCAAACAGCCTGGGTACTACCACCTGGGGGCGAGGAGGTCTGACAAAAAACTTCTCCACATGGAACAGACCTCCAACAACGATTGGAAGAAGAGATTTTTCTTCGTTTCTGGGGAGTGGGAATTTTCCGTCGAGTCTCAATATTTGGACGATAGTCCGAGGGTTCCCAGAAGATGGTCAAACCCCTCGATGAAGGCCAGGTCTGATCCCGGACTTAGTCTGGATGAGAAAGACATAGTTGAGTATCTGAGGGAATGAGGGAGAGGGGGTGAGATTGCAAAATTTGAAGATCTGATGACCCCCAAGTTCCTCAAAGAAGCTGGTCTGAGGGTCGGTCCCCTGACAGAGCTATGTGAGTTACATTATTTTTTGCTCATTCTTTACTTTTTTCAAGTGTTTCATCTTTGCCTCTGCATTTTTCTAACGTATCGTCCTCCTTTCAGGCCGTCCCTCTGGTATATCTGATCAACTCTGGGAAATGACTGCCCCAAGTTTGCTATCTGGCTTAGTCAAGAAGAAGGGCAAGGAGCCTCAGCAGGCTCCGAGGAAGACAAAGGCCGTGGGGCCGAAATGTATTGAACCGACAGCTGACGGTCATAAAAGAAAAGAGCCTGAAGTCCCTGCTGACCCTCGGTCGGATTCTAGGACGAGGGCGAGGGTGGAGTCATCCGAGGGGACTGGTTCCTCTTCTATCATGGGGGCCTTCTGGTCCCAAAACTTGACATCACTGAAGGCCGAGCCATTTTCCCTGATCGCGAACCTAAGGGCAGCCAAGGCGTCCATGTTTTCTGCCCCCTCCGCTGCTGATTATGAATTTCTGTCAAAGATGCCTCCAGCAAAAGTGTATGACTATGGTCTGCATGCTCTAGCTCAGGTATTCCCTTAGTTGCATTCTTTCACTAACTGTTTTCTCGACCTCTTGACAACTGTTTATTATTTCTGTGCAGTCTGTATGCGCTTTCACCTTGGCTACTAAATGGATGGCTGAGAACCAACAAAAATTCCATGAAGCCGAGAGAGCCATCTAACACGAGGCTGATTTGCAGACGGAGCTGGAGACTGCAAGGGATGAGCTAGAGAGTGCCAGAATTGAACACGCAAGGGTTCTGGACGAGCTGACAAGGTAGCATGATGTAGACATGGCGGCCAAGGACTTGCTTATTAAGGAGAGGGACGAGGCTTTGACCAACATGGGGTCTCAGCACAAGACTGAGCTATCTGAGGAGGTGAAGAAGGCAGAGGCCGATGCTGTGGAGGCCTACAAATTCTCAGACGAGTTCCAAGGCTTCGGTCTTGAGTACTTAGAGATGGGGATTAGGACGGCCTGTCGGTGGGTCGTCCTTAAGTTTGCTGACGCAGTGTCGTCTGTTCGCCCCTCTCTTGAGGCAGTTCAACTAGATGACCCACTTATTGCTGAAGCCCTAGCCCAAGTGGAATCTCAGCATGCGGAAGGCACAGGCATGTCAGAGGCTCGGCCTGTCATGGTCGTTGAGGAGACCTCTCTCATTGACGTTGAGGCCCTGCCCTCTGATGCTGCTCAATAGGGTGGTTGTCTGTAGCCCACACCCTCTTAGTGTAATCAATATTTTTGTACTCTATTTTTGTAAAACGAGCATCATTTTGTAATATAATCTCTTGTTGTCTTCCATACTCGTCTCTTATGTGATTTGTGTTGTGGATTTTTTGTACTAACAATATCACTAACCCAACAATATCACTAACCCAACAATATCACTAACCCCTCCCTCGTCTTTCTTGAGGTCAATGGTGGGGTCGTCCCCTCCCTTGACCCTCATTATAGGTCGAGGGTTATAATAACCAAATTAATGGTTTTTAATTAAGTATTCCATCATCTTTCTTGAGGGCAATGGTGGGGTCGTCCCCTCCATTGACCCTCAGTATAGCCGAGGGTTCAAATAACCAAACTAATGGTTTTTAATTAAGTTTTCCCTTGCCTTTCTTGAGGACAATGGTGGGGTCGTCCCCTCCATTGACCCTCATTATAGCCGAGGGTTCCAATAACCAAACTAATGGTTTTTAATTAAGTATTCCCTCGTCTTTCTTGAGGGCAATGGTGGGGTCATCCCCTCCATTGACCCTCATTATAGCCGAGGGTTCAAATAACCAAACTAATGGTTTTTAATTAAGTATTCCCTCGCCTTTCTTGAGGACAATGGTGGGGTCGTCCCCTCCATTGACCCTCATTATAGCCGAGGGTTCCAATAACCAAACTAATGGTTTTTAATTAAGTATTCCCTCGTCCTTCTTAAGGGCAATGGTGGGTCGTCCCCTCCATTGACCCTCATTATAGCCGAGGGTTCAAATAACCAAACTAATGGTTTTTAATTAAGTATTCCCTCGGCTTTCTTGAAGACAATGGTGGAGTCGTCCCCTGTATTGACCCTCATTATAACCGAGGGTTCCAATAACCAAACTAATGGTTTTTAATTAAGTATTCCCTCGTCCTTCTTGAGGACAATGGTGGGGTCGTCCCCTCCATTGAGCGTCATTATAGCCGAGGGTTCCAATAACCAAAGTAATGGTTTTTAATTAAGTATTCCCTCGTCTTTCTTGAGGGAAATGGTGGGGTCTTCCCCTCCATTGACCCTCATTATAGCCGAGGGTTCAAATAACCAAACTAATGGTTTTTAATTAAGTATTCCCTCGTCCTTCTTGAAGATAATGGTGGGGTCGTCCCCTCCATTGACCCTCATTATAGCCGAGGGTTCCAATAACCAAACTAATGGTTTTTAATTAAGTATTCCCTCGTCTTTCTTGAGGACAATGGTGGGGTCGTCCCCTCCATTGACCCTCATTATAGCCGAGGGCCATTCTATGAAAATGTTTTCATGCGTACTAGAACTGATAAACACAGGATGAGGGGAAACACTGATATTTCTCATTAATTTTCCAAGTGTTCTGTTGGAGCAACTCCTATTACAATTATGGTCTATCAAGACCTTAAAACACTACTGATAGTATTTTTCAAATGATCTGCATTCCAGGGGTTGGAAAAGGGTTCCCCCTCTAGGTTTTCTTGTCTATAGGTCCCAGGGACGACTTCATCGATGACCCTATACGGTCCATGCCAATTAGGATGGAGCTTGTTGGGCTTTTGCCAAGTCTTTTTGAGGACCAAGTACCCCACTACGATTGGCCTCTGTTTCACCCTCTGATTGTAAAACCTTGCGGTCCTCTGCTGGTAGGCGGCCTGCCTTATCTCGGCGTCTTCCCTCCTTTCCTCAATCAGGTCTAAGTCGAGTCTTCTCTCTTCTGTATTTCTCTGGGGGTCATACATTTGGACCCTATGAGTAGGAAACCCAATCTCGATGGGGACGACGTCTTCTTAGCCATAAGATAGCATGAATGGGGTCTCTCTGGTAGAGGTCCTCACTGTCGTCCTGTATGCCCACAGCACGTCATATAACTCATCGACCCATCTTCCTTTTGCCTCCTCAAGCCTTTTCCTGATTCCATCTAGGATTGTCCTATTTGTAACTTCTGTTTACCCATTGGCCTGAGTTCGTCCTGGGGTGGAGAAAAATTATTTGATACTCACCCTTTCATAGTACTTATGTAGAGAGGTATTCTTGAACTGAGTCCCGTAATTCGAGATGAGGGTGTTGGGGAGACCATATCTGCATATAACATTTTTCTAGATGAACTGGAAGGTTTTCTGCTCTGTAATTATGACCATCGGTTCGGCCTCCACCCAATTTGAGAAATAGTCAATAGCTACGATGAGGAATCGATAGTTATTGACTGCTCTTGGTAAGGGTCCTACGAGGTCGATCCCCCGCACTGCAAATGGCCATGGGGATGTAATGGAGGTAAGAGGCTGATGGGGTTGTTAAGGAATGGTGGCAAATCTCTGGTATTTATCACACTTTTTTACATATGCCGCGGCGTCTTTCCCCAAGGTCGGCCACCAGTACCCTTGGGTGATCACCCTCTTCGCTAAGGATATGCCCCCAATGTGGCTTGAGCATGATCCTACGTGCACGTCTTGCAAAAGGGATGGGACCTCAGATGGGTGCACACACCTAAGTAAGGGGAGTAAAAATCCCTTTTTGTACAAGGTGTCCCCAATGACAGTGAACTTTGCAGCCCTGTATCTCAACTTCTTCCTTTTTTGCCTTGCTTCTGGCATCTCCCCCTCTTTAATGTACCTGATCAGAGGGTCCATCCACGAAGCTTCCTGAGAAACATTTAGGCAATTGCTAAGTGTTCCCTCAGCGTCTTCAATAGTTGGCCGAAGCAAAATTTCTACTGGGACCGTCCTCCTGATGTTTGTCCTAGTTGCCGAGGCCAACCTCGCAAGGGCATCAGCACGGCCATTGTCGAGCCTAGGTATCCTCTTTAATTTCACTTCTCTGAAGCCCTTCAGTAATGACCTCACCTTCTCAAGGTACCTAGCCATCCTCTCGTCCTTGGCCTCGTAGGCTCCTAGTATCTGATTCACTACTAGCCTAGAATCACTATGAACCAAAATCTGGACAATACTAAGAGATCTGGCCAAGGAGAGGCCTGCTATCAAGGCCTCATATTCGGCCTCATTGTTGGAGGCCTTAAAGTTGAACCTCAGGGCGTACTCAATGTCTGTACCGTCGGGTGCTGATACTATTAATCCAGCTCCGCTCCTGCTTTCGCAAGAGGACCCGTCGACGAAGAGACTCCACGCGGTGTGTTCTTTTGAGAAACCTCCCTCGGTGAGTGACCCCTATCTAAAGAGATATCTCCCCTCTTCGTTTTCAACCACTTTCCTTCTAGCGGTGCTCATCTCAGCCTTATCTGTAGGTGTGTCGGGGAGCTCACCCTGTCGAGTATCTATCTTCCCGAGGCTCTCACCCTCGGCTTCATCATCTTCCCAAGTAAGCTCAACCATGAAGTATGCCAATGCTTGCCCCTTAATGGCCGTCTTAGGCTGATACACTATGTCAAACTCCCCCAGCTCTATAGCCCAGGCCATTAACCTCCCTGATTTTTCAGGCTTGTGCAAAACTTGCCTAAGGGGAGAGTCAGTGAGGATGACCATCATATGGGACTGGAAGTATGGCTTCATCTTTCTCGATGCATGGATCAAGGCGTAGGATAACTTCTCTATCCTTGGATATCTTTGCTCTGCCCCTGGAGTGCCTTGCTGTTAAAATACACAGGCTTTTGTACTCCATCTTCGTCTCTCATAATGGCTGCACTGATGGCTGACTCTGAGACGGCGAGGTACACATAAAGTCGTTCACCCTGCACGGGCCGTGACAACAACAAGGGAGACCCCATGTATGATTTTAACTCCTTGAAGGCCTCATCGAACTCTTCACTCCATTCGAAGGCTTTTCAGAGAATTTTGAAGAATGGTAGACACCTGTCTGTGGCCCTAGACATGAACCTATTCGAGGCAACAACTCTCCCTGTGAGTCTCTGAACGTCTTTAATGGACTTGGGGGTCTTCATCTCAACAAGGGCCTTTATCTTTTCAGAATTGGCCTCGATGCCTCTTTGATTGACAATGAACCCTAAGAACTTCCCTGCTCCGACCCCGAAGACACACTTGGCCGGGTTAAGATTCATCTGGTATTTATCCATCATATTAAAGGTCCTCTCCAGATCTGTCACATGATCCGCTGCCTTCAAACTCTTAGTCAGCATGTCATCTACATAGACCTCCATAGACTTTCTAATTTGGTCTTCGAACATTTTATTTACGAGGCGTTGGTACGTTGCCTCCGCATTTTTTAGGCCAAAGGGCATGACCCTATAATAGTATGTCCCCTTATCAGTAATGAAGGCTATCTTCTTCGAGTCCTCAGGGTTCATAAAGATCTGGTTGTACCCTGAATAGGCATCCATAAAGCTCATGAGCTCATGGCCTGCAATAGCGTCTACCATCTGGTCAATGCGGGGGAGAGGGAAGCTGTCTTTGGGACAGTGCTTGTTGAGGTTGATGAAGTCCACACACATTCTCCACTTCCCGTTGCCCTTTGGGACAATGACTGCATTGGACAGCCATTCAGGGTAGATGACCTCTCTGATAAACTCAGCGTCTTCTAATTTCTTGACCTCATCCCTAATGACCTCATACTTTTATCTAGAGTAAATTCTCCTCTTCTTCTTTACCGGCTTCACTCCCTCTACCACATTGAGCTTGTGGCACATGATTTCAGGGTCAATCCCTGGCGTATCTACATGACTCCACGTGAAGACGCTTCGTCTTCTCCTCAACAGTTTAATGAGGTCTTCCTTGACATTGGGATTCAGAGACTTGCCGACTTGGACGGTTTTTTTCGGGTCATCCTCATCGAGGATGATGGATTCTACCTCTTCCGCGGCCTCTCCTTTCTTTAGCTTCGCCTCGTCTCTAGGTTCTAGGGTATCAATATTGTAAGTGGTTGTAGCCTTCTTATGTGCCTCTCTTTCTTCAACGGAGTTGTAGTAACATTCTCGCGCTGTTGTCTGGTCTCCCTGAACTTCCCCCACCCCGTAAGGGGTAGGAAATTTAATCATCTGATGGACCGTAGACGGAACAGCTTCAAACCCCTTGAGGGCCACACGCCATAGTATGATGTTGTAGGCCGAAAACACATGTTCATCCATCACAAAGAAGCTGACCTTCTTGGTAAGCCATCTCGGCCACTCGTCCCCCATCCTGACATCGGCCTCATACACTCCAAGGGGATGAACCTTTTCCCCACTGAACCCAATCAATGGATGATGGTATGGGATGAGTCTAGCACGGCTGAGACCTAAGGCTTTGCAGCATGGCCAAAACATTACATCTGCAGAACTGCCCCCGTCGACCAATATCCTCGGCACCTCACACCCATGCACCCTAGTTGTGATGACGAGTGGGTCGTCGTGTGGGGCTAGGAGGCCTTTAAAGTCCATTCTCGAAAATCCCGCTATCAAGAGTGTCCATGTCGACCTTCTTCCTCTTTTCTGACTTGACCTCCAGAGAGGTCGAGTGTACCGTCTTCGTCACTGCCTTGGCCTCAGCCATGTGGGCCTTCCTGTCAGGGACCTCAGACCCTCCTCCTGCTAGACCCCCGGGGATCATTCCCACTCCGAGCAAGATTATATTAAGCCTCTTCACAGGGCCTTGGTCATCTCTCGGAGGGAGGTCAGGGTCGTCCTCATCGTCAGAAGGGTCGTCTCCTCTTTTTTGAGGACCTTCTCTACATGCATCGCCTCGCTTTTTCCTGGGGTCGTCCCCTCGGCCCCTCTTGGAGGCACCTTTGTCGACGTACTTTCTGAGCTTCCCTTCTTTCAGCATCTTCTCAATCTCATCTTTCAGAGCAAAGCATTTTTTTGTTATGTGGCCGTGGTCTTGGTGGAATTCGCACCACAGGTTCTTCTTTCTCTTGTTGGGGGATGCCCTCAATTTCTCAGGCCACTTCAGGGATCGGTCAGTCTTTATTTCATTGAGAATATGTTCAAAGCTGACCGTTAAGGGGGTGTAACCAGCAAACTTGTCTCCCGTAGACCTCTTCATCCCCTTTTTGTTCTTCTTAGGGTATTTACCCCCACTAGCGCCTCCTTTTTTGTCTTCGTATTTTGCGGCCATCGCCTCTTCGGCGTTCATCACCTTTCCTGCTATTGACAGTAATTCATCTATCGTCGTAGGGGGGTCTTCAGCAAGCTTCCATAACAGCTTCCCCTTTTGGAGTCCTCCAATCAGGGTTGTCATAGCTATGCTCTCCTCATAGTCTTCACCTCCAGCTTCTATTTATTGAATCTGGCTATGTAGTCCCTTAGACTCTCATTCTTCCTATGCTTAACATAAAGCAGGTGGGTGGTCTTCTTCTGTGGCCTCACCCCAAAGAAAAAGTTGTGTATGAACCGGTCTGCCAACTACTTAAAGTTTTCAATGGAATTTTTTGGAAGAGACGTGTACCAGACATGTGCAGCCCCAGTCAGGGTACCAGAAAAGGCACGACACCTCATCTCATCTGAGATAGAGTATATGTCTGCTGCTGATTGATACATCTCAACATGGTGGACAGGGTTGGTGCTCCCGTCGTATCTTGGGGTGACCACAGGTGGCTTGAACCTTGATGGCGTAGGGAAGTTGACTATCTTCGCCATAAAGGGTCAGCCTATGGTGTATCCCTTCTGAAGAGGGTCCCGGCTCTTTAGTATATCACCGATCTTATCCTCTAGTCACTGTATCGAGTCATTCCAAGGCCTCGCAGGGTCGGCTTGGCCGATGTTATCCCCTGCCGCCTCTTTAAGGTGGACGGAGGGTTCTGCTGCGGCAGGCCTGTGTCGGCTGTTTACTTCCCTTTGACCGTCATCCCATCCTTAGGGTCGGCCATCTACTTCCTCCCTCCTGGACCTTGCAGCACTTCTTGACCTGGACAATTTTTCCCGCAGGTCATTTACTGGGCCCAGCCTCTCAAAGGCTGACCCCCTGCTCAAGTGATCAAAAGCAGAGCCTCTCGGGCGATCATCAGGATTTGGTCTCCCGCACTTTCCTCTACTTTCCTGGAGAGGTCGTACAGTATTTTTGGAGACCTCATATGGTTCCCAGCATTCTATAGGGGCATCCTCTCCCTCCAGGTCGTCATACCTGTCCTCAGGGCAAGGGTTTCCTTGCCTCCCCAGGCGTAGACGCCGCGGGTCAGCAACATCCCTATGCCGCTGAGGGAGTGGAAGGTCTTTACGTGGTGCCTGGGGTGGTCCCCTGGCTTCATGCTGTCCTGGAGCTGCTGCCGGAGTAATCATCTCAGGTGAAACCCATGGTGGTCTTAGTATGTTTTGTCTTAGAGCTGTGAACTGCTCATGCATCATCCGCTGGCTTGCTGCCAGAGACTTTAAGGCCGTCGCCACATCAGCCATCTCAGACTGAGGTGGTAGTTGGCTGGAACTGGGTCCTCCCCCATCATCTGGCGGGGGAAGTGGTGGTGGTGGCATCTCAGGTGCCATGTGTCTGAGCTATGAAAAGCTGAACTGAAGAAAAGACTGGTGAGCTTGATAACCTTAGTGGGTCTCTTTCAATGGTGAAATATCTCCTCTCAGGGGGAGAGCTGGCTCACCACCAGAGTGCCTAGTGAGGTCAAGCTATAAAAAGGAAGAGATGTCTTCTCGTTTCCCACAGACGGTGCCAAACTGATGATGCTGAGATTTAGCACCACCGAATAAGTGATGATGAGCTCAAACAATAGTAACTATGGCAGCCATAGAGATGTAAGTATATAAGTGTGTAGAAGGAGATGAGTATAAGAGGAATAAGACAATGATGTATAGTGGTTCAGCTAATCTGGCCTACATCCACTGTGAGTGTGTGATCCACTAAGTATGGACACTAATGGCCTTGGATACAATGCTCATAAGCTCACTTTCTCTCTCTACTGTGTGTACCAACAGAGTTTTATCTAGGGTTACAATTATCGATCGATCCCCCGTAGGGTTGTAGGTGACAAGTATATTTATAGGTCTTGGGGGGTGCAATGTACCCCCCAAGTATGCATGGTGCATGTGTATGATGATCTAGCCATCCCCTGTCGACACCTGTAGATGCCAAATGATGACATAATATTCCCTCACGTGAGGGTGTTATTTTGTTATAACGGTCTCCCATGTGCCATGTGAGCCTCACGCGCACTGTTCCACGCATCTCCCAAACCACGCGCTGAGATGATGTCACCGTCGGCCTTTGATATGAGGCCGAGGGAAAAGTTCCTTCTGGTGATGAGTCTGGCCTAATTTGTCCCCCTGAGGGGTCGTCCGGAGCCTGATGAAGGGTCGGCCCCCTGAGGGGTCGTCCGGAGCCTGATGAAGGGTCGACCCCTGAGGGGTCGTCTGGGCCTGATGAGGCGCAGGGCGCCCTCAGCATGGCCGAGGGTATATACGGGTATATCATTTAGTCTTTACCAAACTACCTCATAACTCTTATCGGGTAAAGTTGTGACGAACTATCTTCAATCTTGCAAATGTCATCAACTTCTTGTCTTTGAATACATGACAGCGGTTATGAAGGTGGGATGGTGTGTAACGGGTTAAACCAAATAAAAATCTAAACGAAGTAATTATAAAACTTTCTCTTATAAATCTCCTTCTTTAGCTAATATGATATAAAACACGAACCGAAGCCAAATTGACCCCTAATACTAATACACTTAATGCCCTCCCAAATCAAGAAACTAAAATGCATAAATGTATAAGTCTTCGACTAAAAACTCTTCATCGTGTGGGGTCAAGTAAATCATCATCAAGGTAGGATGACCTACACACATGAGACAAAAGAAATAGCATGGTGCGTACGAGTTTTAAAAATAATAAACTCCCCCTCAGTTTTTCCCCCTTTTTTGTTCATAAAAGACAAAGGCATGGAATCTAAACACGAATAATAAGCATAACATAAAGAAGAAAATATATCATCACAAAAATAATCAATAGGAATAAGTAATAATAATTCAAAAGGCATTATGTGTTCTCCCATTATCAAACAACTATTTTTGAATTTTTTGAATTTTTCAAGTATAAGGTATACAAAGTACATATAGGTATAGGAACACATAGTCACCATGAAATTACACTAAATTATTTGAATCGTGAAAATAAAATGTAATTGTGTTCATATTTTCCATAGGAAAATCAACATAAGCATTCATAACAGAGGTGCATGAAGTCACGAGACAATTTATAAGAAAAAACTCAATTTCTACCTTAGGTGAAAAATGTTGAATTTAAATGAAATTGACTCAACTTATGCAATATGACATGAATTTTAATGATTCTTAAAATAATAACATCAAAATATTTAATTCTTTTCAGGAGATTCTATTGTGCAAATCCACTGATCTTCAAATTCATAACTCCCTCCCAATCTCACGTATATAAGAATCCATTCTCAAATATTTTGAAGAATTCGTAATGCTCGTGTGTAGTTAAGCATCAATAAATATAAACTAAAAGGCCTTGGCACTTCTATTTTTGTGTGTCTTTAATCTTTTAGGCTCTTTTTGCAATTTGTGGCTTTTAATCCAAAGAACATTTTTCTCTTTCGCATCCCTTTTCCATTGCTTAATATATTTATATACATCAATATTTTTTGGGAAACGAAATTTGAGCAATGATTATTACAAGCACAACTTATCTCTTTTTACATTTGGTTTATTATTAAACAGGATTGAGATGAAAAAATCATATTCGACACATGATAAGCAAGTACAATGTTCAAAACGTTGATGTATGTGCACAATAAAGGTGACAAAGAGTCTAACATGTAGAAAGTAATCAACAATGATCAACGAAATGTTATCCACACAATATTAAGTACAGTAACGAAACAAATCCATGTCTCAAAGTACTATGAAAAAGTCATGTGAATGGATGGAATGTAGGGGTGATCCGAATATCTTAAATGTGCATCTATATGTGGTGAAAAAAGAAAATACAAAAATCTTTTTTTCTTTTTCAAAAATTTTATTGAACATAAATTATTTTTCCAATTTTTAAAAATAAAAATATTTTTGAATTCTTCTAAATATATCAAAAAGAAAAAAATATGAATACAATAGGAATACAATCTAGCAAGATGGGTATAAGATATAATCATGATAATCACCCTATTCTAGAAACACGTCTCAACCTCAATAATTAGTCCCAGAGGAGTTCTCAAAAGGAGAATCCAACCTATATAATCCCTCCATCAAACCTTGCGAATTCGTGGCGAAAAAGACCGCTTGCTCTTGAAAACTAGGAAAATCTAATTGGTCATGTGCAGGAGCATTTGGAGTAACACGTGTGGGAGTGCGTGTGGGAATATGTGTTGGAACTCGTATGGAGCATACCGAGGAACACGAATGTGAGAAACTCTCCATACCTTAAAATAAAACTCTCTAATGTGACCTCTTTGTTTGAAATGGGAACAAACATATATGGGTTTGGGTCTACGCTGCTAAAAATGCCTAAGATTCACTCTCCTTGGTGCTTTTGATCTCCTAGATGGTTTAGGACGAGGGGCATAAGGATCCATCACAAACTCGGGAACCATCTCGAGTGAGACATTGGAAGTGGATGAACCGTTATAAGCTTTTCCTTGCCTCTTAATGTTACTTAACACAGGATTGAAGAGAATCTTTCCAACCTTCTTAGATGTGTCATGTAAAGTGACCTTGACCTCTCGGGCATGTTCAAGATCAATCACGAGTTGGGATAATAGGGCTTTAAATTTCTCACAAATCTACAATAAAGCTTTAAGATCCCTCGTAAGACTAGCCACTATGTTGGTCAAATCAGTCTTCTCCCTATCTACAACGTTCAATTTCTCACTCAAAGAAACTTTCACCTTCTCGAGTTGACTCACTGATGCCTCACACTCTATCAAAACATTCACCCCTTATCTAAATCACACACCTTAACGGATAAATATTAATGAAGGTTTTTCATTTTTAACTTCTCGGTGTAAAGATCACGTCAAGATTTTGGGAATCCACCTTATGCCTCACTCAAATTTTCTTCATCACTCTCACTTTATCCATAATTATTCGAAACATAGTTAAGGCACTCACATTTTACCTCGTCAGTGTGGGATAAACTAGAAGTACTCATGTGACTAGCCATGAATGTAATATATGGTTCATGCAGTGATTCATCCTCAAAATTCACCGACTCGACATCATTATCGCTAAGAGGGGCTTTATGTGCAACTTTGCCTTTGCCTTGTCTCTTTATCCTAGTGGGAGGATAATGTCCCTTGTGCCTTTTTCCCTCACATTCATCATATCTCACTTAATCTTTCTCATAAACATTCTTTTCCTTCTCCTCATTTTTATTTTTCTCAAAAATCTTTTCTATGGAAGAATTTTCTTTGTTAAATTTGAGGAAAATTTTGAATCTTTTTTGCAAAAAGGGGTAAATCATCCATATCAAAATCAAATTCAGATTTTGAATCACAAACTTTTTCTTTTTGGATTGAGATTTTTAAGTAATCCTTATTTCCTTTTTCTTTAAAGTTTTGGGAAAATGTCAATTTAATAATTTTGAAGGTCTCCTACAAGTTCTTCTACCCCAAGAATATTTAATATTCCCAATGAATTTTATACCCTCACTTTAGTCATAAATCGGGCTAGTAGGGATATCAAAATAATTTTCATAACTCTCGTCTCAGGAGTTTTTTCACCCAAATTAAAACTAGAATTGACAATGTCCTACAAATGTGCATAAAAATCATCAAAAGTGTCAGACACATTCATGGTGATGGTCTCAAATTAAGTGGTGAGATTTTTAAGCTTAGAAGTTTTCAGTGCATTTGTACCCTCGTGAGTGAGTTTAAGGATATCCCATGTTTTCTTAGACGAAGTCGACTTCAGGATGCAACAAAACTCGTTAGGGGTGACGGCTCTAGGAATATCACTTAAGACACGAAAGTTGTAAATACTCTATTTAAATTCATCATCATTCTAAGAAGTGGCATTGAACGATGTCTTTGGTCATAATTATTTGTGTCCACCCTCTTTCACATGCAAGCCAGACAAGCTCGTCAATTTCTTTGAAAGCCGACCTCATTCGATCTTTCTAATATGCATTATTATACCCATCGAAAATAGGAAGCCTATTATACAAATTATTCATAAAACTCAAATTTTTAAGATCACACAAAAATTTAACACCAATTTGAAATATTGATATCGTGAATTTTTTTTAGTAAAAATGATCACACAATATTTTAGTGCAACCCGCTCTTATACCAATTTGAGAATGCGAATTCTATGAATTTATTCGTATCTTAGTCCAAACACATATAAATTCAAATTTTAATAAATTTTATCTTGATTTAATATAGTGTGCATGTAATGATGAAGTCCAAATTAAATACGCCAAATCAAATAAACAATGCAAGTATGCGAAGAAGTAAAGAAAAATTTTGTTCAGTCAAAATCTTTTGATTTCCAGCACTGCATAGAATTGATAGACACTAGATGACTTATAGACTACTTAGAACACTAAGTATAATGGGCAGTTATTCAAGTCTTCTACAAATATGGCACAGTCCAATGTCATCCACAGGACGCGATCTTCCCTCGATATCCACCAATCAACCTTCTTTTTTGATAGTAGATCCTCGGTTCCACAAATTAGCAGCAGAGACACTCTCTAAAAGAGTCTTTTCATAAGGAATTTGTTTTTATTAATTTGGTAAAGTGATCTCTAATGTTCCAAGGGGTTTGGATGAAAATTTGATAGAGTTTAATCACGAGAAGATCTCTAAAATGCCTAGAAAAGAGTCTAATATCGTATCTTTATTTATAGGGAAGTTTGTTCCAAAGAGATATGCATTAGATATTTGGATAAAATTTGTTTAAAAAATAAAAAGTCTCACGATCGTTCGAACGATCTGGTATCTCATTCGAACGGTGTACCTTTTTTCATCCGAACATGTTTCCAACGAAACTTCGAATGACATTCTAGAGATAACAAAATATACGCCCCTTCATATCCCGTTCAAATGTGGAAAAGTCGTTCTAACAATGTATCCAGTCTTATTTGAATGACACTCAACGAAACTTCGAATGACATTATAGAACTGACCAAATGGAGTCATTCGAGATTTTGTTCAAACAAGGGAGTCTCGTTCTAACGACACGGTGTAAACTCATTTGAGTGACATGTCAATATCGTTCTAATGAGTTAGTGAGATTTCAAAAATAAAACATTTCAAAACATTGAAAACATTTTAAAATTCAAACCCTTGGAAAATAAAAGTTTTTACCATACTACCTCAACTTGGGTAAAGTTGTGATGAATAATACTTAATCTTGGAAATGTCATCAACTTCTTGTCCGTGAATACATGGAAGTAGCCATGAAGGGGAAATGGTGTGTAACGGGATAAGCCAAATAAAAATCTAAATTGAGTAATTATAAAACTTTAGTTTAGATTAACGTCTCCTAGCACTAGATTCTATAGCTTCTCCATGACCAATGTTAGGCTTGGACTATATATTTATCAATTATTCTATCTTTTTAACTTTGGTTTTAGGTCATGTTCATCTTACTTTAATATTTTGTATAGGCAATTACTAGTAATCATATATGATACTTAATATGAAAATGGAGGTACCACCTAAAAATCCTTTACGGTTCATACTCAATTCCCATTTTCAATATTCTCTCACATTAAAATTAAACCTAATGTATTCATCTTCAATAAGGCAACTTATTTCATATTTTAACTCTTTCATGTTCTTATTTCTCACTTACTAGTCCTAACCCTTTGGATTCTTCCACGGGGCTTTTCCACTTCTCCACTCTCTTTAATTTGTTTTAAATTTTTCGTTTACAAAATACAAATATAAACCACACGATGTTATTCATTGACTCATCGCCAATAATGAACAATCTACACATTAGTAATTTACTTTCTCTAGTAGTAGTTTATATTCAGGTTAGTTACAATGCTCATGGAGATGATTTGAGTTGTTAAGGCAAAATACAAACAATCAACTAGTTTTTAACAGTAATGGTCTCTCAAAATAGCACGTATACATTATTTGCTTCAACAATAGTAAACATGTTGAACATAGAAGTTATTGAAACTTATTGTTTGAAATATTTTTCTCAGTGGTATTTGTATTATACACAATAGTTTAGGTATATGCAAACTAAGTTTTTGATAAATTTTCTCTATAGTTTTTTTATTTAATTTTCAACTGAGAGGGGGAGATGAATGTTTAGATTTCTATGCCTCTTGTTTTCCTTTTAAACAATAGTTTATTATGATGCATAGATGACAAATACCAATCGATGGATAAAGTGTTCAACAATTTAATAAGGAGGATGTTGGATATCTAAAAAAAATGAAGATTTACTTTTCCCTTTTCAGATATGCTTGCTACCTTATTTAATTAGCTATAGTAGTGACCTGTATTTTTGTATGGTTTCCACTAATTAATCATAGCAGTGTCACATTTATTATTCATCGACAATACATAAGGTTGAAGAATGACAATGTTTTAACTATGGGGCATTTGATATCTAGGATTTGTGTATGTGTAGTTGTGTTATTACTGGTTTTACATTGTTTCAATAACTGTGTATTCTTAATTTCTCACATTGTGTTTAGTATTGTGATTGTTATGCGAAATATAAAATAAAACACTGAGTCTTTAGTTGAATGTTAAGGTCGAACACATAGAATGTAGTAATATTAGTGGTCCATGACCTATGTATTAACTTTTTTGTTATTGATCAATCAATTGAATTTCATTGCGATATGTTCTTAAATTATCTTTAACTTACTGAATGCCTATTGATTAAAGCATATTGTAGTTTTTTAGTGTTGGTAGTTATGTTTCCACCAATATTCAGAACAAACTCACTTTTATCTTCAATAGTTATGAATTTAAGCGGTTTATCATAGTTTGTTTGCTTGTTCACTATTTTTTTTATTTACGTAGAACCTCAGTTCCTGAACTAGAAATTAGTGGAAGAAAAGAAAATAGTTAGATGCATAAAATACATAGGGTTTGTAGGATGGATTTATAGGGCTATTTCTCATATATTAAATTTAATTTTCTATGATGGATTTGTAGGGTTATTTTTTCATTTTTGTTTATCATTAGATTTTCCCATGAATCAGGTATTTCAACCATTGGTATTTTCTTTGGAAAATATGTGACGTGCTATTAGATTCTCTAATTTCCTCACTTGTGGGAGATGTAATGGCGTGGGTAAGAAGTTACACTTGGGTGAAAGCATCAAACCTACATCCCCATCCCAATCCACTGAGTTCCATACCCTAATTTTAAAATGGGATGGTCTATAACTTTTCATTGTCAATATTTACCTCTATTAATTATTTTCAAAAAACCGGGATGCTTGGATGATTGTTTCACTTAACTATAGGCTGCCATATCTTTATTGTTTGGCTTTACAAAACTTTAACAAATAGTTAATATCATTAACATGTTTGATAAAATATGGAGAAAGAGATTCTTTAATGTTTGAAATGATTACAAATGAGTGTAATTATTTTATGTCACGATTACATGAGTGAATATTGCAAATATCCATGTATTTTTCTCTTAAAAAATTATAAACACGGTCTAACCCATGGAATGTCTTGTTGGTACGGGTGGGTTATGGATATGATACGTGTGTAAGGAACAAGGTATGTTTTGCATTTAACTTTCACCATAATTTTTTATGTCAATTCATATTTGCAATGCCATTTTATAAAATAAATATTTTAATATATATCTCACTCTTTGATTCACTCTACCATATTTATTATTCACATTTCTTTATAACATGAGGACATATCGTACTACTGGATGTTAAATATTGGTAAGAATAAGATACCTCTTTTTGGCTCAATAAACGTTATTTTCATCTATTTTAAAATGAGGCAACATTATTCCCATGTATTATTTTCATGTTTAAAGGGTTGTTGTAACATCCCATATTTTTTAGGATATAGAATTTAATTAATTTGGTGGTAAAGGATTTAAATTATCTCGAGGATTTAATAAAACTACTGAATTTAGATTTAATTAATTCATGTTATTTTTAAAATTCACGTGTTGTAATTTGAGTTCAAGGTTGGAAAATTTAGTCAAGTGACTCGGATGGTAATTCTGAGTGCACAGTTGATTCCGAATAAGTTGATATAGTTGGAAAAGAGTATCCGAGGATAGCAATTGAGTCTTGGGGCATTTTTAGGCATAGCCGGGGTCACACAGGGGTGTTCGGGTCATTTGGGCTTGGTCCATAGGCTAAATTTCGGGATTAGTGATATAAAACTTACATTAGAGAGTTTTTGACAGACACAACTCAATAAGAAAATCATAGTTTTGTAGAGAATAAAAGAGGGAGAAATCGGAAGAGCATTTGGGAGCCAAACCAAGAAGAGGGGTGCATTCTTTGTCAAATCTTCGTTTAAAACAAAGGAAATCAGACCCTACAAATTTATTTAGGCAAGTAGTTAAAATTGCTTTCAATTTAAATTGAGTCATTGCGATTCATATCATGGTGGGTGTAATAAAAAGTTTGTTTTTGGGTGGGTTCTCGCATTAAAAATGGGTATTTTTCGAATTGGACCATTTATGTAGATTATAGGTTCGATTGATGTTGGAATATAATTCAGAATCATAGAAAAGTGATTTATATGAGGAACCTAGTGGTTGATGTTGTTTAGCTCAAATTTTAATATTTTAATTTGTCAGAGACAATCGTATGAAACTATGAAACCCAATTCGGGAATTGGACAAAATTTGTTGTTAATCCATGTTGTTATAGTCTATTATGATGAATAAAATACATCTTAAAAGTATGTTTGAGATTAGCTTTGGTTGGGTTGAGACTAGGAAGAAGCCCATAAACTTAGTTGAGTGTTAATGGCAGAAACTAGCGTCATGGGGAAGATGGAGAAGTGGCTGAGCGCATAAGGTCGTTTGGACGACACTGGAAGTCATCCAAACAATATTAGTATCTCGTTCGAAGGACATTCTTACCTCGTTTAAACAACCCTAGGTTTTAGACATGGAGATAGATATCTTCGTTAGGAACGCGTGGCCACCAGTTTCGTATTTTTCTGGTTTTTTTGGATTAGTTATGAATTTATTACGGAATGGTGTCTGGAACCAAAATTCTTTCTGAGAAATAAAATTTGGATTATTTAAGGATGTCCGTAAATGAGTGTAGGACTCTGAAAAATATTAAGGATCATTATTTTTCACTTGGAATTGGATGGGAATGAGTTCAGGTTATGGATTTAGAGTGTTTAGGGTGAACAACACTCGAAAATATGTGAACGGATTCGAATGGAAATTTCGAATGAAATTAGAATACGGGGTGGATTGACATGTTCTTAGTATCTTGAATAAAAATATGAACATAAGTTAATACTTATGGAATTAAGAGCCAGGGTTGTGACTCCAATATTTTTAGGCAGAGTGCTGCGGGAGTTAGGCACGAGGTAGCCGATTTAATTTATTATAGAATTATATAATAAATTAATGCATATTGAATTTAATGAGAAATATTAAACTAAATAGTGGGATTATGTGTGACAAATTCTAAAAGATGAAGTTACGGACCCAATGAACGAATCTGGGTATTTTAGTTGGGTAACACAACTAGAATGAAAATAATTAATGTCTGATTAATTAAATTACAAGTCGGGATATAGACTAGGGTATTTTTGGCTAGTGCTACTGGTGTTAGGCACGGGTAAGCCGAACTTTATTAAATATATGTATACAATTATGTGTAATAGGATATATATATTTTGTGCCTTATAGATATTGGCATGAATGATATTTATAGGAATACATACCCATCTTGTGCTATCATAGGAGATTGCGCGATGTGGGTGAATCCTCTGGCTTGAGGAACAGGGAGAGTATAGTCCCTAGGTCATATCGTCCATGATTTTTATTGTGTGATTAATTTTCGAGGTAAGACGTCTTGGGTATGATTCGGTCTCACTCTCAGAGAAATATGATCGCATCCACTATGTTTGCGACATTTTACCTAAGCTCGGTGTGAGTTACTTCGACTTATGGTAACGAGGTTAAAGTGAGCATGCCTGGGATGATAGCATTTTAGATAAAGCATCTGCTGAGTTATTACTCGAAAATGGATGATTATTATATGCGACATGTGTGTGAATGTTGTAGTAAATTAGTATGGATATAATATGAGTATATAATTATATATGGGGTTAATACATAAGTGTGAATGTATTTCTTATATAACTAGTGTGAAAGTTATATGATTTAATAAGGTTATTTGTTATATAACTAGGGTGAAAGTTATATGATTTAAAAAGGTGTTCCCTACATAACTCGTGTAAATGTTATATTATTTAATATAGTTGAACAAATTAATAAGTTAATGAGAAGATAACTTAATAATCAAAGTAAGAATAATGGGGTTAGAGTAGTGTGGTAGAAAGAGGTGTGACAAGGCTACTTATGTGGGGTATCTTAACTAGGGAGGTTAGAAGGCAAGCATTATGTGTGTATATTAGATGAGGGGGAGTTAGACCTCAAGAGAATGCGACACTAGCTTAAATATGATGAGTGTGCATGCATATTTAATTATTACAATTTAACTGCTTGCTAAATATTTTTCAAAATATTTCACCTAGGCTCAGACCCGTGTCAAAATCTTTTCCAAAACCTTTTAGGTGTCCATCCACGGGGACGCCCAGTTTGAGGATTCTATCCAGGGATGCATAGTTGCTTCTCATGTGGAAGTTGTAGGACCTTACTATATACACTTCATTCATTCCTTCCTAGTGTAGGGACTTTACTTCAAGATGCATTTGGGCATGTCCTCCTTTGATTTAGTATTCAGTTATTTATTTAACCTTGTGTATCCAGGTTATTGTTTCAATTTACAGTTGTATTTTATTGTGGAACCAATAGTTGATTCAGTTATCTTTATTTGTATTATTCATCCGTGATGGATTTAATTATTACTGTGTTGATGGTTTAATTATTATTTATTTTTGCATGTTTTTAATTAATGAAAGATAAAATTTGGCACCGGTCTAATTAAATTACTAGGTGGCTAGTAAATTTAAAAAGGTTTTCGATAGTGATTGTAAGACTGAGCGATATATGACCAACGTTTTATTTTCATCATGGGTTGGCCACCCGGTATTTTAGTAAGTGGGGTGTCACAGATGGTATCAGAGCATCAGGTTCTAGAGTCCTTAGAATCTGTGCAGCTTATTACATTTCAGCGTAGCATTCTTTGATATAGAGCCTTATTTTATGATTGTTATATTCCTTTAGGTATGCAACTTATGTCCTCTTGCTATTAAATATAGTTGATGCGATTCATATATGAGTTCGATTGGGCTTCGTACACCGAACAATTTTGGACGACTAACAAGTGACATTAGAAGGACTGCAGGGGGAGAGGCTCAACAGAAGCCATGGAATATTTGGAGAAAGTTTATCACAATAATAGTCACCATAGTCATTGATATCGTGAGAAGGGAACCAAAAGAGTTGGAGAACCTAACCGAAGGGCAAGACTGGATTTAACAGTGCTAGGGGGCACCATAGGAGGGTATACCCAGTAGAGAATCCATTTTAAGAATTAAGATCAATAAAATTTATACCAAGTGATGATGTATTCAATCAGGGCTGTCAAGGCCAGAAACGAGTCCTATAGGTCCAACAGATCCAAAGAGACAACGGGGGTAGCAATCACGGTCAAGTCTACTAAGTTTGTGAGAAAGATAGCCCTGATAAGGCCAATGGGGCCAGAGGAAGGGGAATAACACAGAGTGGTGTATTATGTGTAAAGAGTAGGGGCACATGTGTGGATCTGTCCGGAGTGAATTAGGGGACAAGGACGGGATGCTCATTAGGGGAAATAGTTGTAAGAAGTTTTAGTTGGGTTGGGTCGAGGATGTCATGTCCAGAAACGATTTGAGCAGCAAATGCTATTGGCAATTGAAAGTATGAGTTTTATCCCGGGGAAATTGGTGTTTGTTTTGTGTGACACGGGCAAGTCATAGTGATTTGTTAGTGTTAGATTCGCATGTGAAACAGGTTTAGTAGAGGTATTGTTAATATCAATATAGTGTGTGTATATTTACCGTGGAGTGGCGGGGGGCTCTTCAGTTCCATCAGTAAGGGATCGGGTGTGAACAATGAGAGGATATATATTTTATGAGGTTAGATCATTTTTAGAGGTTATATTCGAGATATGGTTTTATCTTGGGTATAGACTTTTAAGCAATGGTGGGCGGTTACACTAAGACTATTGTGTTCGCGGTTCCGGGGCAGGATTTAGATTTTTACGATGTCTCACTTGAAAGATCGTCGAGATCGCGATGATATATTAGTAAGTAGACTTCAAAGAGTATAGTTATCTAGTTATATTGGATCCCAGTGCGTAGGGACTTTTACTGATGTGATTCAAGGTATATCAAATATACCGTTGAGAGGAAAGATTTAGCTCATTGTTGTTTACGTGATGAGAACTTAGTGATAGTGAGAAAACCGTATCATTTAACGCCTTAATAGATATGGGCATGGACGATTAGATTTATGTGTTAGGCGACAGACTATGTGATATCTTAGTTAGGTGCTTTGGAACCACGAATTTCGATTATCGACATTGCTAGGGAGTAGTGCATTGGGGAAAGTTCTTTTGAGCTTCGTTTCAGGATGTTACACGCATGGACCTTAATAAATATTGGGAGTAGTGAGACGTTGTTGGATGCTACTGCATCGATTTTAAATGTTAAATTATTAAACGTGTGGAGGAAATAATTTAAGCTGAGAGATATTACTATATAGGGATAATGGAGCCTAGGAGTGCTATGAAGGAAGCACCATGAAAACTTATGTACCATGAGTTAATGGGTGGGGAAATATCGAGGAGAATTAAATTGCAATTTGTGGGGTAATCGAGAATACCTCTATGATATAGCCACGCCGAGAGTAAGGAGATGATCTTGAAAAAAGTATGTTACGTACGAGACGTTAGTGATATTTATGCTGGACATTTGGGCTATAGTATATAGTATGGTGAGACTGTGTGTTCGTTGTTCCGAGATATGATTTACTTGTGCTAGTTATCACTTGATAGGGTCTAGTCTATATGTACGTGTATATATGTTTTATCGCGTGTTGCATAATATACTTATAAGAAAATATTCATATTGTTGCATTTTTTCCCGGGGAGTAGGGATGGTCACTAATGGGGTTCAAGGGGAATTTGTTTATTATCAAGAGGGGAGATATAGCTCGTGATTGGTTCGCCCTAAGAAACTACTGATAGTAAGGGCATTGTATTGTGTGATGTCTTTTGTAACATGAAATTTGATGAGTATACTTTTATGTCAGGAGACAAAAATTTGGGGGTATGTGATATGGACTGAGGGTCTAACGGATCTCAACGATCGATAATGTGTAACACCCCGCCTAATTAAATACCGGGTGGCCAGTCCCATACCAAATTAAAATAGAATATACAGTTGGCTCATTCTTAGCATCACTGTCGAAAACATTTACAACTCACCCAATACCCAATTAAGCTGGTGTTAAAAATTTTCCAAATTTAAATTTCAACAAAACCATTTTTAGTTTTAGGAATAACACAACACATTTTATTCTACAACACTGATCACCAAATAGATAACACAAAATAATTAAAATGCAATTGGAATAAACATTCCCAATTAATATTAATTCATTACAGTAATCCCATCAATAACAACTGTATTAAAAAGACCCGAATACAATAGTATTTGACCTCGATAGAAAAGATAACTGAAATCCTTTAGGCGACATGCCCTACCTAAGAATACTGTGAATCAAATGAAGATAGGCGTTTAAGCAAAACTCCATAGCTCCATAGCTCGTCACAATCAACTATGGTTGGCGTCCCTGTTGCTGGACACCTGATATAGAAGATACAATAGAAGAGAAAATATGCAAGGAAACGGGTCAGAGCCCGAATGTGTAGATTATTTTTAAAACAGCAAGTATTTAACAAGTGCAATAAAGCATTTATTATGTACATGTTAGATCCAACTCTCACTTGCAATTCTCACCTCTCAACTAGAGTGCACACTTAACGTTTCCAATTAACCTCCTAGTTAATGGTTCCTCTTTTCTAGTCTCCGTATTATAATTCCATTCCCATATCATAATCCCCGTATGTCCCATACCATACGTCACATTATTATCCATTTACATTTCTCCTTTATATGATTAGTTTCTCATTAACATGAATCATTACTCATTAATATGAATCGTTTCTCATTAACATGAGTTAAGCTTTTCAATTCTATAAGCATAAACAATCATTAACTTAATTCCATTATCTTTCACTATTCACCGTTATCTACAATTATCACCGTAGATAAATTTAACCACAATATATCCATTCAATCATTTAATCCATTATATATATATATTCATATATAATACGGCACCCCGAGTCACAGCTGTGGTGCAATGCATTACTCTGCTATCATGTCCCATCATCGCAGGTCGCCGAATAGGGGACTAAAGGTTCGGTAAGATTCCACGAACCACAAACCACAACAAACAAATTGGAGGCGAACATAGTTCTCGTATCCATGGGTCACGCACATACCTACATACCCACAGTCAGCGGACTTATCAACTCCCCGATAAGTCTTTCTTAGACCTATGTTCTCGAGCGACAAATCAAAGATCCCATGGATTCATCAGGATATGACTGCCCTCACGCGCAAACCTCCCACCGATAGCAAGTAAGCTAGGTATGTCATACACATAAATCATCAATCAATCAAATAGGTATTATCATACCTATAACATAATATCAATAAAGTAATTATCACTACCCTAAGATATTTCCTTTACGTAGCATTATATCTCTTTTAAATTCCACATATTGAAATATCATAACTTTACTTCATAATTTAATTATCCTCGCATCCTATAAAATCTCTCCACTCCCAACGTCGTTAAGGTTCATGCGTGGAGCGTCTCACAAAGCGAAATCCAAACAAGGAACCCCTCCAATACACTACTACTTAACTTTGTCGATTGAGGAGGTCCGACAAATTCAACTATGCGATCGGGATAACCTCATACCTTCTTTCAACCAAATGTGTTCTAAACTCCCATCTCTATCTAGGAGACACACCACTACGCTCTTGTATTACACTCCATCCTTGCGAAATCAATATTGAGCTTAAACTCAGTCCTTGATGTTCAAATTGTAACTCTAAGGCTACCCTCACGCAATACACAATATTTAAATAGGTTTTTCCTCAACATATATTCAGTAAGAATTCACTAATATCCTACTGGTCCATAACATCATTTCTCCCGAATTACTACGAGTTTAGTTCTCCTTTTAATTAAGGTTAAAACCGATAGTTTCAAATCTCTTATAAACACATCTTCTTTCACTTTGGATTAAACCGTCTGGTAAACATAAGGATACCCAGGTGTTATATTCAATCACCCCTACTAGTCCTATCTTTAATCCTCATACATCTCCATTTAGAATTTAACAAATGAATCTAGCAACTGAAATTCCATTCGATATAATTTTCAACATTTTAATCACTTGAATCCAAATCAAATTAATTCAAATCTTATTAAGGGTTTACTGATATTTTCTAAGTCCCATAATATCCCAATAATAATCACCAAAGATCCAAAAGAGGTTTGGGATAAGAATCAACATTTAAAAAGAAATAACTTTACATATTCTGGGGAGGTCGATCGATCGAAGGCAGGGGTCGATCGATCGATCACTCAGGTCCAAGCCTGGTTTTCTGCATTTTCTGCAACTACGGGTTTCACCATTTTTACTCATTCAAACCTTCATATTAACCTCCAAAATGAGTTATAATTATTTCTACATGATATATCAACATATATAAACGATTTCTTATACTCTAAACATCCTAGAATCATCAAGGGATTGGATTAAAAGCATGTTTCTCTCCTTATTTTCAGAAAATCATCAACATATTAACTTCAAGAACACTTCAATGGTTTTTCAGATTTTTCTTCAACACACTCATGATCATTTCGTGGATTAATATCATCCTACAATATAAGTTTACTTCCTATATTAGTTTAGTTTCTATAAATCCATATAACAACTCCATTATGTCTTCCAAACAAGAAAATCATCTCTTTTCATAATTATTCTAACATGGACAATATACGAACTTAAGTTGCAATTATCAAACACTTGCCTTTACTGTAGGTCTTATCCTTTGGTGTAGTATATCTCAGTTGGTTGTCCCTTCTCCGGTCAAACTCCGGTGGTGGTTGGTGGTGGTGAACCTTCGTTCTTGTTCTTCTCCTTCCCAAGTGGGCTTTTCCCTTCCCAAGCACTCTTACACTCTCTCTAGGAAGATGGCTTCTCTAATTTGTGAAGAGGAGATGAATAACCCCCATACACTTAATCTACCAATACTTATAATAGTACTAAATCCGAAATCACTATTCATCCCCCCTAGAAAAATGACCAAAATGCCCTTCCGGGTTGTCTATTCATTTCCAAATGACCCGAGACTCAAAATTAACATCCAAATAGACTTTTCTGACTATTTCGAACCTTCCGGACGCAACTATGCTGTAGAAATGACTATAAGGTCGATATAAAATAAATTTCCTTTTTAATTTAATAAACTAGTCCCCGACACGTCCCATACCGCGTCTGACTAAAAATATAAATTATCGAATTTATATCATACAGTCATATCAATGACATCACATTCATATATTACCTATATATATTTAAGTAATATTCATAATCATCCATTTTAATCATCAAGGGATTGGATTAAAAGCATGTTTCTCTCCTTATTTCCAGAAAATCATCAACATATTAACTTCAAGAACACTTCAATGGTTTTTCAAATTTTTCTTCAACACACTCATGATCATTTCGTGGATTAATATCATCCTACAATATAAGTTTACTTCCTATATTATTTCAGTTTCTATAAATCCATATAACAACTCCATTATGTCTTCCAAACAAGAAAATCATCTCTTTTCATAATTATTCTAACATGGACAATATACGTACTTAAGTTGCAATTATCAAACACTTGCCTTTACTGTAGGTCTGATCCTTTGGTGTAGTATATCTCAGTTGGTTGTCCCTTCTCTGGTCAAACTCCGGTGGTGGTTGGTGGTGGTGAACCTTGGTTCTTGTTCTTCTCCTTCCCAAGTGGGCTTTTCCCTTCCCAAGCCCTCTTACACTCTCTCTAGGAAGATGGCTTCTCTAATTTGTGAAGAGGAGATGAATAACCCCCATACACTTAATCTACCAATACTTATAATAGTACCAAATCCGAAATCACTATTCACCCCCCCTAGAAAAATGACCAAAATGCCCTTTCGGGTTGTCTATTCATTTCCAAATGACCCGAGACTCAAAATTAACATCCAAATAGACTTTTCTGACTATTTCGAACCTTCCGGATGCAACTACGCAGTCGAAATGACTATAAGGTTGATATAAAATAAATTTCCTTTTTAATTTAACAAACTAGTCCCGACACGTCCCATACCGCGTCTGACTAAAAATATAAATTACCGAATTTATATCATACAGTCATATCAATGACATCACATTCATATATTACCTAAATATCTTTAAGTAATATTCAGAACCATCCATTTTAATATCCACCATCCGGATAAAACCCGAATGAATTAATTAATAATAAAATCCAATTAATCCATTAATTTAAAATATAACCCATTTTAAAAGTCATTTAAAATTACGGGGTATTACATACTCCCCCCCTTATAACAGAATTTTGTCCCGAAATTCAGGAATATAAGTCATACCGGTAAGGTCAACTCCAAGTATAAATCTCACATCGCAAAAATTCAAAGATGTACCGCCCATACAGTACATTAACAAAATCCCTATCGATGTTATATGCCAAGCCTCACCATATAGTTTCAACTGAATCAAAATTTAGACTTTACCTAATCTTCCCTATACCGTCCTCGTGACAAACTTTGGGAAAAATGATCCTCTCGTAGCGAACAAATAAATCCTGAAGTCTCAATTTACTTACCTTTTTCACAATTATGAAAAATACTACAAGCCAATCATCCAGGACGCCCATACACCCTCTCGTACCGCTTTCAATATTAAAAGTTTTCTTAAAGGTTATAAACTCGTTTCCCAAAGACCTAACTTATTTCGACTCCCAATGATTATTAGTTTCATGCGTGGGGTGTCTCGCAAGAGAAATCCAAACAAGGAACCACCCCGATACACTACTTCCTAAAGTAGTCGGTCATCGAAACTCCTAAGGTCCTTAGTCAATAATATATAAAAAAAAATTTGATTTAAAAAATATCAGGTTTATCGATTTAAAACAAAAATTTGTTTTTTTTTTATTTCAAATAGAGTCTACGCATCTACTCTCTTATAGAAGACAAGATGCAGACATATGCTCTCATATACCACAAGTCAATGCATGCCGATAGTCACATCACGCTCGGACATGCCCAAGGTAAGTAATCCCATAAAAATCAAACCCACGTGATAACATTGAATATAAAGGTGTCCTACACCCCTCAGTGAGTCTACGTAAATAACGATGCTATAGGCTAAGTTTAGCAACCCTTTTGCCCACACAACATTTATCGTAACAAAATCAATATACGCTTTATACTTCCTTAGATAGGAAACATACCCTCATTTGTGGGTGATGGTTGTTGAATCCCAATATTATAACTTTTCTCTGATGAGTCAAGAAAAATTTTACCCCAAATTTTCAGTTCTAGTTAACCACACTCCACTATATACCCAAGCCTTTCAATATATTGCCTTCGTTAGGGAACATACACAATTCACGCATTTCAATAACTTCTACTGATGACTCTCCTCAATTTTTTTTTATAATAGGGGTGACCTCGACTACGGTCATCATACTCGAACATACTTCATAACCTCCTAAGTATGATCTCCGCTATCCGTTCAATGGCCCTCATCTGCCATATGTACGTAATGAAAGATTCCCCAATAAATGTTGGCGAATTTTATAGTTCAACCCATCAGTGAACATTAGGACTCTTCTCTCCTCAGTAGGTACTTCAGCTGGTACCAAATTAGTTAATCGCGTAAACTCTTCCTCATATTTCGCCACAGTTTTCTCTCCCTGTTTCAAATCAAGTAGCTTCCGCCTCATCTCTGTCTGGATGGCGAAAGGAAAATACTTCCCATCAAACCGTATCCAAAAGTCTTGGATAGTCATTGTTGATGTAAAAAATTAGATCGCTCTAATTATTCAATCACAGATAAATAAAATGAACAAAGATTTTTAAAGTGGTTCAGCCTTATAAGAATGGCCTACGTCCACTGTTATGTTATTGATGAGTGTTTGGGAATTCTCGATTATCAGTTCAATCCAGAAATTCCGGTCCCTTTGAATGAGGGTGATACAAGGTATTTATAGCCCTTAGGCTGTACATGAATGGGTTGATATACATATGAAAGGGTAATACATTTAATGCAGCGTGTACGTCAAGATGATAAATATTCAATGAATAGTTGAACTGTTGACATTCTGGCAATTAATACTACGGCCGAGATGCAGCTCGGACCGCCTTAGTTGCTCGTTGATCAGGAGTTGCTCGGAGCGCTAGAGTACCTCGGAGTGTTGCAGTTCCTCGGTATATCCTCGTTGCTCGGGGAGAACATGAGTTGGTCGAGGAAATGAACTTCCTCGTTGTTATTGCACCACGTAGATTGACAAGTGTCTTCGTATGATTCGTCCACATCAGCATATTAATTTTGGTATCAACAGAAGCCCCCAATGTTTCATATTTCGAACTTTGAGGAGTATGGAACATTCTTTCTTGGTTTATGGTAATATTGAATGATCTTCTTGGGTTTTAGGAGCATCGTATTTGAATTTATTTCCAAATTCAAAGAATTCGCCTTTTTTTTAACTTTTAAGAGCGCTTCGATCTTAGTGCCCTTTTTGTCCTTTTAGCCGCCGGAAGTTCAATAGTTTCTTTTTTGTAATCATTTCATTCGCCGCTTCCCAAGGCAAAGTATTTAAACTTCTTAGGTAACCATACCGTCTTCTTCTTTTTCCAATTTCCTGCATTCAAGCTTTCTATTCTCTCCTTCTCTCTTGTGCGTTCATCCTAGTTTTCGTTCATTGTCAACATACCTCCTTTCTTCCTGTAAGATCTTCTTCCTTTCTTCTGTATCTCTTTTATTCAGTATGGTTTATATTGTGGAGTCTGTTGAGAAATTTCGTTCCGATTTTTCCATTCCTTCTTGGGTAACTCTGGAGGTTCTTTCTGAGCCTTTAGATTATTTTCGATTGGCTGAGGGGCATTGGTTCCCCAGTCTATTCATAGCTGAATGTGGATTTTATTTTCCACCAAACCCATTGTGTCTTGAGTTTTGTCAGTATTTTGATCTTGTCCCTGCAAAAATAGCCCCCAATTCATGGAGAATAATTAATGGGGTGCACAAATTAAATCTAACTCACGGGACTCGTATAGGGATCCCTGAAATTATGTATTGTTATAAATGGGCCACTCTAGATAATATTTATTACTTAAAAACTAGGTTTCTGAATAGGGCTCTTGTAGTTAACCTCCCTGACTCAAATAGAGATTATTTTGAACATGGGTTGGTTATTAAAAATTGGCAATATGCCCCTTTAGTTGGAGATGGAGTATACAACGGTCCCAGATGCCCCCCATATGGCAATGGGATAGGTTTATTTTTCATTTTATTTTACTTATGAAGTTATGCTTTTATCATGTTTGACAAAATGTATGACTGATATTTCATTATGTGTTTGTTTGCAGTTGATAGTAAAAGAAAAACTCCAAAAGAATCAGAGGTTAATATTAAGCATCTGAAACTTATCTGGGGTTTGCATAAGAATGTTGCAGACGAGCACATCACGTCTGCATCATATCTGCTACAGTATAAGAGTTACACAACCTCTTATACTGCTCGCCCTGTTGAACCAGCTTCAACTCCAAAGGATTCTTCTTCAGATTCTCATCTTCCTTTAAGTCAAAGAATGGGCAAGAAAAGAGCTCCTCCTGCTCTTTTTGATGACATTACTTCTGCTGTTGGGGCTAAGAAAAGCAAAACTGATGTCCCAGAGGGGACTAAGAAGGTGGACGCTGCACCCTCCAAAGCTGTCGAGAAGCCCCCAGTGGATCCGAGCAAGAAAGTTGCTCCTATGGAAGTGATTACTATCTCTTCGACCAAGAGTTCTTCCTTGGTTGAAGCTGCTGAAGTCCCTTTGAGAAGATTGAGGAAATCATCCTCAGTCAATTTGGCTGAAACTGTCCCTTCTTTACCTGCTGGTGGTGTTGGTATTCCAACCATCATTCCTCCGACCTCTGCAATGAGCTCGGTAAAAACTTGGATCATACCCGAGGTCCAAGGAATTGATGAAAAAATTTCTAGGGATATGCTGACATCCCTAGCTACTCGTCATCTTGCTTCGATAAATTTCTCACATTCTGAATTTTCTTTCTTTCTCTGAATGCTTGCATTTTGTATTGACTTTACTGTTTTTCTCACCTTTCAGCTGGTGAACTGTTTCAATAATATCGTGAAGAAAGATGAAGCTATTAAATCTTCAAGCTCCTCGTCAGGTGTAGAGGATGCTATGCTGGGTTTGACCCAATCCTTGAAGGAATCTCGCCAACAGTATAGTGAGGACAAGGCTATTTGGGAGAAAAAGTTGTCTGCAGTTGAGGCCGAGAAGGTGAAGATGGCTGAGATCTCCAAGAATTTGGAGGATAAAGTAAAAGGTTTAGAGGTCGAACATCAGAAGTATGATGTCAAGCTCAAGAACTTTGGAGAGCTTGAGGATAAGTTGAAGAAGGCAGAGGAAGAGTTGTCCGCCCTGTGAGATATCAAGGTCCAAAAGGAAAAATTGGATGCAAAGCTCTCCTTGGAGAAATTGAGAAGAAAGCTCGCAGTTAAAAAATCCTTCAGCTCTGGCTGGGAAAAAGGATGGGATAAGGGGATTGTTGCGATGACATCCCAAGTTCAATATGGGAAGTTGAAATACTTCCGAGATGGCTGGGTAGCTGCCCTACAGGAATTGAAGATCGAGGATGATTCCGATCTATTCCAGTTGCACCTCCCTGGTCCTCCTCCACCAATTGTGGAAGAAGAAGAAGATGAGCCTGCCTCTGATGAATCTTCTATGGCTATAGGTGATCAAGTCCCTGCCTCTCTTCCTGCTGCCGACGATGACATTTCTTCCATGCCTCCTCCTTCTGAGAAAATTTCAACTCTTGCTGTTCAAGCTGCTATCACCTCCGAGCAACCAAGCTCCTCGTCCCAGCCTCCCGAGAAAATCTTGGGAGACAAGGAAAAGGTGTGAAGTTGTTCGGTATCATTTCTATCTTTTATTATCACTTGTAATCAAACAATGTAATATTTTGATGATCTAATAAAATACATTTTTGTTCATCTCTGTTGTTGATGATTTGTTTTTGTTGATTGTTGTCTTTTTCTCATCCTTAGTTTGTTGCTAGAATGGAACTGATATCTGCACATGATACCAAGCTGATGCAGCAATGTCACGAATATTATAAGGCTGGTCATACAGACCTTAGTACATCAGAAATAGCTGACATCCTTGGTCATGATGCCTCAGAACAAGCAATTGAGGCTTATCGGTACTTGAAAGATTTACTCGACCGAGCTGTGGCCAACAGTGTGGCTTACTATGAATTGATCGAGGAACTTCATTGTACCTTAGAAGATCTTCAGAATCAACACAATGAATCAACTGCTTTGCTGCACAAAGAGTATGAAAATAGATATCAGCAGCTTTCTTCTGAAACAGGCCATAAAAAGATCCTTGTTGGATACGATGTTAGAGAAAGAACTTTAAAAGGTGAAGTTGAGGCCTGCAAGCAGATTGCTGAGTTACTGGAATAGGAGAACAATAATTTGTAGAAAAAGCTAGCACAGTATGAATCTGCAGCGTCATCTTCCACTGCTTTAGTACAAGTTACCGATGAAGGTTTCTCGTTCTTAGAGGTTGAGAATGCCAAATTAAGGCAAGAACAGGATAACTTAAGAAGATTTGCCATTCCTGTGACTGCTCGGGGACGAGGAAGAGGTTCTCGTGGATGAGGAAGAGCTGTTCAAAATGTTGCCGAGGAGCAAAGTTCTCCAGTCGCTGCTCGGAGTCGATCAAGAGTTCTTAGCCGCAATGTTGAAGAAGCTCGTACTCAGTCGACGTTAGAAACTCAGGTATTCCAATTGAACGCAAAAGACCGGGCTCTGTCTGAAATGTCCAAGAAAAACCTATCCTTGGAGGATCAACTTACTACAATGAAGTCTGCTTTGAATGATAAAGATGTTTTTGCCAGGAGCCTTCACGAACAATTGGATAGATTAACCTTCCAATTCCATAAACAGCCCAGGGAATTTTGGATGGCAGGATACAATGAAGCCCTTGTTCATTTAGATGCTCAGATTGAACATTCCAATAATGAAGGTTATAAGCAGGGGTGGTTGAACGCCTTGGGTGTACTGAAATTGGAGCAAGGGCATTTTTTATGGGATTATCATGCTCCAGGGTTACTAGATTTGCCTGTGCCACCTTTCAAATTGGACATGGAATGGATCCCAGCTCGTTCCATTCCTCGGAGTTTAATTTCAAAATATCTTGGCGATTATAGTCTTCATTCTCAGACTGAATTATCTCGTCCAGAGCATCTCTTGGATACACCTTCTGTGATGAACGTCAGAATGCTCAGAGATATTAATTTCATCAATTCTCCTCTTTGCTTAGAAGATCCTCCTGCCAGCGAGGAACCTGTTTCAAAAGCTAAAGGAAAGAAACCAATAGAATAGGGTTTTCAGTGTAATAATTAGCACATATGTATAGCTTGTAATACATTTTTATCTTAATGAAAGAATTTCATTTTCTGTTTGCAAATTTGTATTGCGATTATCTTGTGTTTATCAAACATTTTTACATTTGTGTATATGTATCTGTTAAAAAGATAACAATATGATGTTGTTCATCAACCAACTTAGTAATTATAAGTATCAATGCTGTTCAATCACTTAATAATAAAGTAATGAGTATAAAATGTTTAAACTGTTTTTTAACAACCAAGGTTGTTAAATTGTGCTTGTCGACCAACTACAGTTGATGGGTTTTTATCCCCGACCAACCATACTTGGCAAACTTTTTCCTAAAATGTATCCGACCAACCATGGTCGATAATTTATCCTCGTCGACCAAGTATAGTTGATCACCGACCAACTATACTTGGTTCAGTTTGGAATTCTTTGTATTTTCTGGAATGGTTTTACCTTCCAACCAACTTGTTGGCTTATTTTCAAATCAAATGATATTGTTATTCTCTCAACCGTAGTTGATTATTGAATTATCAGGTTCTTTCGAACTATCTTGTCCATTAGTTATCTTACCAACCTTAGTTGGTCACGCTAGTGTACGCCTCCTAACCAAAGGAGTATATTTTTTGGTTCTTTCGAACTTTTTGTCCACTAGTTATCTTACCAACCTTAGTTGGTCACGCTAGTGTACGCCTCCTAACCAAAGGAGTATATTTTTTTGTTCTTTCGAACTTTTTGTCCACTAGTTATCTTACTAACCTTAGTTGGTCACGCTAGTGTACGCCTCCTAACCAAAGGAGTATATTTTTTGGTTCTTTCGAACTTTTTGTCCACTAGTTATCTTACCAACCTTAGTTGGTCACGCTAGTGTACGCCTCCTAACCAAAGGAGTATATTTTTTGGTTCTTTCGAACTTTTGTCTTCTTTTTGCTGTCGAGCAGCGTAGTGTACAACACTAGTATTCCCCGAAAAACTTTCAAACAAAGGAGAGGAAAATGGTGAAAACATCATCGTTTTATTCATATTGTTAAACCCGTTGTACATTTTACATCATTGATAATACTTGCGAAGGTGTTCAGCATTCCAAGCATTCTTGAATTCTTCTCCTTCTAAAGTTGCTATTCGGTAAGTTCCTGGTCGAACAACTTCGGTAACTCGGTAAGGCCCATGCCAGTTTGCCTCCAATTTATTATGTTTCTGAATTACCTTCTTTAGCACATAATCTCCTTCTTTTAAATCGCATTTCCTCACCCTTTTGTTGTAGAAAAGAGCTGTTCGTTGTTGATAAGCAGCATTCCTAATGGCTGCCTCTTCTCTGACTTCCTCGAGCATATCCAAATCCAGTCTTCTCATCAAATCGCTGACTGGGGAATTGAAGTTCAGCACTCTGTGTGTTGGGAGACCTAACTCGGCAGGTATTACAGCCTCACTTCCAAATGCCAGCATATACGGTGATTCTCCAGTCGCTGCTCGGGGAGTTATTCGGTAAGCCCACAATACTGATTGTAGCTCGTTAATCCAGTTAGCTTTAGCTTCACTTAGCCTTTTCTTCAAACCATTTAGTAGTGTTCTATTCGTCACTTCAGTCTGTCCATTGCTTTGAGGATGGCCTGGTGCTGAATGGACCTTCAAAATGTTCGACTGATGACAATAAGCAGCAAATTCCTCGTTATCAAATTGGGTTCCATGGTCTGTGATGAAGGCATGAGGGAGACCATATCGACAGATGATATTCTTCCAAACGAACTGGTATACCTTCTCGTATGTCATGTCGATGAGGGGTTCAGCTTCTACCCACTTAGTAAAATAGTCTACTGCGACGACGAGGTACTTGAATCTTCCTCGGGTGGTCGGCAATGGTCCCACCAAATCAATTCCCCACATAGCGAATGGCCAAGGGGAAGTTATGGGTGTCAACAATGCTTGTGGAGTTCGTCGGATAGAGGAAAAACGTTGGCACTTGTCACATTTCTTAGCATAGGCTATACAATCAGCCCTCATCATTGGCCAGTAGTATCCTTGAGTCATTACTCTTTGTAAAAGTGTTCGACCTGCTACATGAGCTCCACAAGACCCCTCATGGATTTCTTCAATCAATTCCTTCACCTCGGAGGGATGTACACATCTCTGCAAGCCTGCCATAATTCCTCGTCTATATAAAATACCATTAGTTAATGCATACCGAGCAACTTTATACTTCAATTTTTTTGCAGCGAGCTTATCCTCTGGTAATCCTCCCTCTTCAATATATATCCTGATGGGATCCATCCAAGATGGTCCTAAATCAAGGGTAATAACATTCATCGTCAAGTTTTCGTCTATGCTCCGACTTTCCAATACTTCAATTGGTATCGTTCTTCGCAGCTCGGTACGAGTAGCTGATGCTAGTCGGGTCAGTGCATCTGCTTGTACATTCTCCATCCTCGGTATTCTCTCCAATTGAATGGCATCAAATTCTGTCAACAACTTCATCACCTTTGCGTGATATTTGATCATTAACTCTCCTTTAACCGCATATATTCCCATCATCTGATTCACAATTAATTGAGAATCACTGAATACCATCACTTGGTGTGCTTCCATAATCTTTGCCAAATTAAAACCTGCTATCATGGCCTCATACTCCGCTTCATTATTAGAGGCTTTGAATTGGAATCGTAAAGCATATTCCATGTCAATCTCGTCTGGGGTGCTCAAAATAATTCCTGCGCCGCAACCTGCTGTGCAAGATGAGCCATCTACATATAACCTCCATATGGGTAACCCGTCTTCAAATTTATTATCTGATAGAGTTCCTCGGTGAAATAGTTGTTGCTTCTTTTCACCCTCTTCTGACATTTTCTGCTCCTCGTCGACCATCTCTTCTCTCTCTTTTACCAACCGGAGCTGGTTTGAGTTCGAAGATGATGATCTTTCTTCATTCACAAGCCCTTTTACCAACCGGAGTTGGTCTGAACTTATGTCTGTTGATCCTGTAACATCCACAGGTTGGTCACCGAGCAGTTTTTGTTCCTCGGGGATATCAGGATACGTAAATTCTGCTATAAAATCTTCTACAGCTTGTCCTTTCAATGATGCTCTGGGCTCATACACAATATCATATTCACCGAGTTCTATCGCCCAGTACATCAGTCTTCCTGATTTTTCTAGCTTGTGAAGGGCTTGTCTCAATGGCATGTCGGTATACACAATGATGGTATGGGCCTGGAAATATGGCCTCATTCTTCTACTTGCTTCAATTAATGCTAATGCCAATTTTTCTAACTTTGGGTACCTGATTTCTGCACCTCGGAAAGCCTTACTTGTGTAATAAATTGGTTTCTGGACTCCATTCTCCAATCTGATCAATGCCGAGCTAACTGCATTCTCTGATACCGCTAGATATAAGTACAACTTCTCTCCTGTTATTGGCCTGGACAACAATGGAGGTGTTCCCAAATACTTTTTCAAGTCTTGAAAGGCCTTCTCACATTCATCAGTCCACTCAAAAGTTTTTCGAAGTGTTTTGAAGAATGGGAGGCATTTGTCAGTTGCTCGGGATACAAATCTGTTGAGCGCTGCAACTCGTCCTGTAAGACTCTGCACTTCTTTCTTTGTTGTTGGAGATTGCAACCCTAAAAGAGCTTTGATTTTATCTGGATTTTCTTCAATGCCTCGCTGATTGACAATGTATCCGAGAAACATTCCTTCTCGTACTCCAAATGTGCACTTCGTCGGGTTGAGCTTCATCTGGTATTTATCCAGTTGATCAAATGTCTGAGCTAAGTCAACTAGATGATCTGCAGCTTTCTTGATTTTTGTTAGCATATCATCGACATAGACTTCCATGTTGCAACTGATTTGTTCGGTGAAAACCTTATTCATCAGCCGCTGGTATGTTGCTCCTGAATTTTTCAAACCAAAAGGCATAACATTATAGCAATAAGTTCCCCTAGGGGTAATAAAAGAAGTACTTTCCTTGTCTTCAGGTTTCATTTTGATCTGGTTGTAGCCAGAGTAAGCATCCATGAAGCTGAGCAGCTCATGTCCCGAGGTATAATCCACTAGTTGGTCAATTCCGGGCAATGGAAAATGATCTTTTGGGCATGCCTTGTTGAGATCAGTGAAATCAACACACATTCTACATTTATTGTTCTTCTTCTTTACCATCACCACATTTGCCAGCCAGTCTGGATATTTCACATCTTCAATGAATTGGGCTTTCTGGAGCTTCTCGACCTCCTCTTGTATGGATTGATTCTTCTCGGGACTAAATACCCTTCTTCTCTACTTCACAGGCTTGATCTCCTTATTCACATTGAGTTCATGACATAAGAAGTTTGGATCTATTCCTGGCATGTCCTCATGACTCCATGCGAAAGTTTTCTTCCTGTTTCTCAAGAACATTATCAACTCTTGTTTTATTGAAGCATCCAACGACGAACCTATCTGGGTTACTCGTTCAGGGTGCTCCTCGTCCAGAATAACATTTTCTGTAGATTCTACCACCTGTCCTTTTACAAGTTGGGATTCATCCCTGGGATCAAGAGTTTCAATTTCTGTACCTTCCTCCACCTGGTAGGTAATAGTCTTTTTCCTTGATTCTTCAGGCTCCTCTTGCTCGGCAGATGAATAATAGCATTCCCGAGCTATTTTTTGATCACCTTTCACAACTCCTACTTCGAAGTTTGTTGGGAATTTTAAGCATTGATGCACTGTAGATGGAACTGCTTCGAACTTCTTCAAACCAACTCTTCCCATGATGATGTTGTAGGCTGACTGCACATTCTTATCCATTACGAAGAAACGTATTCTTTCTGTTCGACAAGCGGGCCAAGTTCCAATGAATATGTCCAACTTGATCGTCCCAAGTGGAAAAACTTTCTCGCCAGCAAAACCCAGAAGGGGTCTGTGATAAGGTTCCAATTGAGATAATTTCAAATTCAAGCTATCAAAACATGAATAGTACATGATGTCTGCCGAACTACCATTGTCCACCAACACCCTTGAAATCACCACATCTTTCATCCTCATTTTGATCACCAAGGGATCATCGTGAGGGTAAAGAACACCTGCCAAATCGTTTTTTGAAAAACCAATAACCATCTTCTCTTTATTTACCTTCCTCGGACGATCTTCCTCGACAAGATTTATTCGTTGAATATATGAGCAGGCTTGGGCCTCTCCGAGATAGGCCTTTCTTTCTGCAGTAAGGTCTCCCCCTCCAGCATCTCCTCCTGTTATAACATTACAATCAATTGACCCAAAACGTATGGAAAATACCTCTCGTTCAGGCTGTCTTGGCTTCTTTGGAAGATCGGGGTCTTCATCTGGATCATCTTCATGATTTCTTTTCTTTTTCTCCTCCGTCCGACGAGGAGATCTAGAACGATCTCTCGTTCTATCATCATTCTTCCTTTCACCTCTGCGATCTACATACTTTGACAACTTTCCTCTTCGGATGAGCGTTTCAATCTCGTTCTGAAGAGCTATGCAATTTTTGGTCGTATGGCCATGATCTTTATGGAACTCGCAATATTTAGCCCTATTCCTCAGATCAGGATTGGTCCTCAGTTTATCTGGCCACTTGATTTCTTCGTTATTCTTGATTTCTTCTAAAACATGATTAATACCCATCTTCAATGGAGTATAATTATCATATTTCTTCAGGACTTCCCATGACGTCCTATTATTCTTGGAGTGCTAGTCACCACCATTACCTTTTTGCTCTTTCTTCTTAGATTTGTCAACCTCCACCTTGGTTTCTTTATCCATATTCTTCTTCGCAGCCATAGCCTCCTCGGCATTCATGATTTTGGCCGCTTTTGCCATCAACTCCGACATAGTTTTAGGTGGATCTTTGGACAAAGTATAATATAACTTGTTAGGCAGCAATCCACTCATCAAAGCAGTGATCGCTGTCTTTTCTTCGTAATCTATGAATTCCAACTTCTCGTTATTGAAACGAGTTATATAATCTCTAGTACTCTCACCTGATTTTTGTCTAACACTTAACAAGTGCGCTACTTGTTTTACTGGCTTTGCTCTAAAACAGAAATTTCCAATAAACAACTCGGCTAACTGAATAAAAGTCGAAATCTTACCCCGAGGAAGATTATTGTACCATATCTGTGCAGATCCGGTAAGAGTTCCCGAAAACGCTCTACACCTCATCTCATCGGGGACAGCATATATGTCGGCAACAGCTTGGTATTGCTCTATATGAAGAACATGATCTGTCTTTCCATCATATTTAGGTGTCACTACAGGTGCTTTAAATTTCGATGGTGTAGGAAAATTCACAATGGCCTGCACAAAAGGTGTCCCTTGAACAAAAGTTCTCTGTAAGGGATTCCTTTCTTTAACCATTTCTCCAAGTCTATCCTCCAATCGTTGAATGGAACCCTTCCATGCTTCATTTCCTTCCTCGGGCTGCTTAGTCCGAGCAATTGATTGTTCTGACGTAGCTTCCTGAGATCTATCTTGATGAGTAATTGGTCTTGATTGCGCTGATCCTTCTCTCAGACCTGATGGTGGTCGAAAGCTTCTCGATGGGGCTCTAGGTGGACTCATATTTCTCCTTGGTCCTAACCGAATGAAAGGAGATGCCCTGCTTAATCTTTCCAGGGCGCTAGTTCTCTCCGGAGAGAGGGTGATATGTTGTTCTGTATCCGTAGCCCGTATCGATGAAGTTCGCCCAGGTTGATAAGAAGAATCATTAGATTCTTCATTACGATATGACCCAGTACGCCTGGATCGCGATTGCCTATGATCACTCCTTTGCCTTGAATGGGTAGGTGCACCGCCTTGAAGAGTTTGAATGAGTTGCCTCATTGTTTCTTGCATGGCGGTTTGTCCTTCAGCCAGATTCGTCATAATTCCAGCCAGATCTGGAGGTGCAGATGGATTCGGAGGATTTCCAACATTTCCAACATTTCGATTACTGGATTCTGGATTATCTGCCATCGATGATAAATAATTTTTGGTGAAAAACGATAGCAACTGTCGTTCCCACAGACGGCGCCAATCTGTTGATGTAAAAAATTAGATCGCTCTAATTATTCAATCACAGATAAATAAAATGAACAAAGATTTTTAAAGTGGTTCAGCCTTATAAGAATGGCCTACGTCCACTGTTATGTTATTGATGAGTGTTTGGGAATTCTCGATTATCAGTTCAATCCAGAAATTCCGGTCCCTTTGAATGAGGGTGATACAAGGTATTTATAGCCCTTAGGCTGTACATGAATGGGTTGATATACATATGAAAGGGTAATACATTTAATGCAGCGTGTGCGTCAAGATGATAAATATTCAATGAATAGTTGAACTGTTGACATTCTGGCAATTAATACTACGGCCGAGATGCAGCTCGGACCGCCTTAGTTGCTCGTTGATCAGGAGTTGCTCGGAGCGCTAGAGTACCTCGGAGTGTTGCAGTTCCTCGGTATATCCTCGTTGCTCGGGGAGAACATGAGTTGGTCGAGGAAATGAACTTCCTCATTGTTATTGCGCCACGTAGATTGACAAGTGTCTTTGTATGATTCGTCCACATCAGCATATTAATTTTGGTATCAACAGTCATTATGTCCCTCTCCTCCATAGTAGTCGTAGCTTCCCTCCATTGCAAAGATGCCCCTACTAGCCGGAATGTTGCTAGTATTTGACGTTGAACCTCAGTTCATTCGATCATTCCCAAGTGCCGTTGGATACATTTCTTCCATTGGCTAGCAGTCACAACATTTGATCCTACCTGAAACTCAGGTGGGTGCGCTTTCTGAAAGGCATCCCTCGCTCGTTCCCATGCAGTAGGAAACACTTGCCCTTGTGCGGGTGGCACAACCGGTGCCGGTACGGGAGCCTGCTGAACAGCAGCTACAGCAGCATTGACTGCCTGAGCGACAATTACAGCAACTTCGGCCGCAGTCATCGCACCTTTGTAGGCGTAAATAGAAAAGAAATAATCCTACTCATAGGGCTCTACATCAAAGAACGCTAAGCTGAAAACACAGTAAGCCGTATAGATCCTAAAGGACACTAGAACCTGATGCTCTGATACCACCTATAACACCCCGCCTAATTAAATACCGGGTGGCCAGTCCCATACCAAATTAAAACAGAATATACAGTTGGCTCATTCTTAGCATCACTGTCGAAAACATTTACAACTCACCCAATACCCAATTAAGCTGGTGTTAAAAACTTTCCAAATTTAAATTGCAACAAAACCATTTTTAGTTTTAGGAATAACACAACACATTTTATTCTACAACACTGATCACCAAATAGATAACACAAAAGAATTTAAATGCAATTGGAATAAACATTCCCAAATAATATTAATTCATTACAGTAATCCCATCAATAAGAACTGTATTAAAAAGACCCGAATACAATAGTATTTGACCTCGATAGAAAAGATAACTGAAATCCTTTGGGCGACAGGCCCTAACTAAGAATACTGTGAATCAAATGAAGATAGGCGTCTAAGCAAAACTCCATAGCTCCATAGCTTATCACAATCAACTATGGTTGGCGTCCCTGTTGCTGGACACCTGATATAGAAGATACAATAGAAGAGAAAATATGCAAGGAAGCGGGTCAGAGCCCGAATGTGTAGATTATTTTTAAAACAGCAAGTATTTAACAAGTGCAATAAAGCATTTATTATGTACATGTTAGATCCAACTCTCACTTGCAATTCTCACCTCTCAACTAGAGTGTACACTTAACGTTTCCTATTAACCTCCTAGTTAATGGTTCCTCTTTTCTAGTCTCCGTATTATAATTCCATTCCCATATCAGAATCCCTGTATGTCCCATACCATACGTCACATTATTATTCATTTACATTTCTCCTCTATATGATTAGTTTCTCATTAACATGAATCATTACTCATTAATATGAATCATTTCTCATTAACATGAGTTAAGCTTTTCAATTCTATAAGCATAAACAATCATTAACTTAATTCCATTATCTTTCTCTATTCACCGTTATCTACAATTATCACCGTAGATAAATTTAACCACAATATATCCATTCAATCATTTTATCCATTATATATATATTCATATATAATACGGCACCCCGAGTTACAGCTGTGGTGCAATGCATTACTCTGCTATCATGTCCCATCATCGCAGGTCACCGAATAGGGGACTAAAGGTTCGGTAAGATTCCATGAACCACACACCACAACAAATAAATTGGAGGTGAACATAGTTCTCGTATCCATGGGTCACGCACATACCTACGTACCCACAGTCAGCGGACTTATCAACTCCCCGATAAGTCTTTCTTAGACCTATGTTCTCGAGCGACAAATCAAAGATCCCATGGATTCATCAGGATATGACTGCCCTCACGCGCAAACCTCCCACCGATAGCAAGTAAGCTAGGTATGTCATACACATAAATCATCAATCAATCAAATAGGTATTATCATACCTATAACATAATATCAATAAGGTAATTATCACTACCCTAAGATATTTCCCTTACGTAGCATTATATCTCTTTTAAATTCCACGTATTAAAATATCATAACTTTACTTCATAATTTAATTATCCCCGCATCCTATAACATCTCTCCACTCCCGACGTCTTTAAGGTTCATGCGCGGAGCGTCTCGCAAAGCGAAATCCAAACAAGGAACCCCTCCAATACACTACTACTTAACTTTGTCGATCGAGGAGGTCCGACAACTTCAACTATGCGATCGGGATAACCTCATACCTTATTTCAACCAAATGTGTTCTAAACTCCCATCTCTATCTAGGAGACACACCACTACGCACTTGTATTACACTCCATCCTTACGAAATCAATATTGAGCTTAAACTCAGTCCTTGATCTTCAAATTGTAACCCTAAGGCTACCCTCACGCAATACACAATATTTAAATAGGTTTTTCCTCAACATATATTCAGTAAGAATTCACTAATATCCTACTGGACCATAACATCATTTCTCCCGAATTACTACGAGTTTAGTTCTCCTTTTAATTAAGGTTAAAACCGATAGTTTCAAATCTCTTATAAACACATCTTCTTTCACTTTGGATTAAACCCTCTTGTAAACATAAGGATACCCAGGTGTTATATTCAATCACCCCTACTGGTCCTATCTTTAATCCTCATACATCTCCATTTAGAATTTAACAAATGAATCTAGCAACCGAAATTCCATTCGATATAATTTTCAACATTTTAATCACTTAAATCCAAATCAAATTAATTCAAATCTTATCAAGGGTTTACTGATATTTTCTAAGTCCCATAATATCCAAATAATAATCACCAAAGATCCACAAAAGGTTTGGGATAAGAATCAACATTTAAAAAGAAATAACTTTACATATTCTGGGGAGGTCGATCGATCGAAGGCAGGGGTCGATCGATCGATCACTCAGGTCCAAGCCTGGTTTTCTGCATTTTCTGCAACTACGGGTTTCACCATTTTTACTCATTCAAACCTTCATATTAACCTCCAAAATGAGTTATAATTATTTCTACATGATATATCAACATATATGAACGATTTCCAATACTCTAAACATCCTAGAATCATCAAGGGATTGGATTAAAAGCATGTTTCTCTCCTTATTTCCAGAAAATCATCAACATATTAACTTCAAGAACACTTCAATGGTTTTTCAGATTTTTCTTCAACACACTCATGCTCATTTCGTGGATTAATATCATCCTACAATATAAGTTTACCACCTATATTATTTCAGTTTCTATAAATCCATATAACAACTCCATTATGTCTTCCAAACAAGAAAATCATATCTTTTCATAATTATTCTAACATGGACAATATACGAACTTAAGTTGCAATTATCAAACACTTGCCTTTACTGTTGGTCTGATCCTTTGGTGTAGTATATCTCAGTTGGTTGTCCCTTCTCCGGTCAAACTCCGGTGGTGGTTGGTGGTGGTGAACCTTGGTTCTTGTTCTTCTCCTTCCCAAGTGGGCTTTTCCCTTCCCAAGCACTCTTACACTCTCTCTAGGAAGAAGGCTTCTCTAATTTGTGAAGAGGAGATGAATAACCCCCATACACTTAATCTACCAATACTTATAATAGTACCAAATCCGAAATCACTATTCACCCCCCCTAGAAAAATGACCAAAATGCCCTTCCGGGTTGTCTTTTCATTTCCAAATGACCCGAGACTCAAAATTAACATCCAAATAGACTTTTCTGACTATTTCGAACCTTCCGGATGCAACTACGCAGTCGAAATGACTATAAGGTCGATATAAAATAAATTTCCTTTTTAATTTAATAAACTAGTCCCGACACGTCCCATACCGCGTCTGACTAAAAATATAAATTACCGAATTTATATCATACAGTCATATCAATGACATCACATTCATATATTACCTAAATATATTTAAGTAATATTCAGAATGATCCATTTTAATATCCACCGTCCGGATAAAACCCGAATGAATTAATTAATAATAAAATCCAATTAATCCATTAATTTAAAATATAACCCATTTTAAAAGTCATTTAAAATTACGGGGTATTACATAATGTTAGGTTGTAATGTATGGGGGGGGTTATTATTTGGATTTTACTTTACGAGACATACCACACATGAAACTTATCATAACGTTGGCAGTGGGGAGATGTGTGGTCATTAGGACATGGGTTGGTATCTCGGTTATATTACATATATGTAGTTATAACTGTGAGTTGAAAGTTATATTACGATTTAAGGCTAGTGGAGCCAGATAAAATCGTTGCGGATAAGCCCGTGTACAGGGTGTACGGGCGCCCTGGGTAATTAATTTAATTTTTATATCATTCACGATTAAAAGGGGTAGAGATACGTGTAGCAATATTAGAGGTATGTGAATATGTAAGTATTCCAGGATAGAGCACTAGACTTATCTCAATTTTGAGGACAAAATTCCTTTGTTAGGGAGGAGTATGTAACACCTTGAGGATATAGAATTTATTTAATTTGGTGATAAAGAATTTAAATTTTGTGGACGATTTAATTAAATTGGTTAATTTAGATTTAATTAATTTCTAGTTATTTTTAAAATTCACATGTGTCGTAGTTTGAGGTCAAGGTTGGAAATTTTAGTTAAGTGACTCGGATACCGATTCTGAGTGGAAAGTTGATTACGAATAAGTTGAGATAGTCGAAAAGGAGTACCCCATGGTAGTAATTGGGTCTTGGGGATTTTTAGGCATAATCGGGCTCACACGAGGGTGTTCGGATCATTTGGGCTTGGCCCATAAGCTTAATTTCGAGATTAGTGATTTAAAACCTACATTAGGGAGTTTGTGCCAGACACAACTCAAAGAGAAACCCTAGTTTTGGAGAGAATAAAATAGGGAGTAATTGGGAGAGCTTTTTGGAGCGAAACCAATAAAAGGGGTGTGTTCTTCTTCAAATCTTCATCTATAATAAAGGAAATCATGCTCTACAAATTTATTTAGACAAGTAATTAAACTTTCTTTCAGTTTAAATAGCAGTATTACTATTCATATCATAGTGTGTGTAATGGAAAATTTGTTTTTGGGTGGGTTCTCACATAAAAAATGGGTATTTTCAAATTGATCCATTTATATAGATTAGAGCTTCGATTGATGTTGGAATATAAATCAAACTCGTAAAAAAGTGATTTATATGAGGAACCGAGTGGTTGATGTTGGTTAGTTTGAATTTTAAGATTTTAATTTTTGAGAGACAATCGTATTGAACTGTGAAACCCAATTCGGGAATTGGACAAAATTTGATGTTAATCTATGATATTATAGTCTATTATGATGAATAAACCCCATATGAAAAGTATGTTTAAGATTAGCTTCGGTTGGGTTAAGACTGGGAAGAATTCCAAAAACATAGTTGAGTGTTGATGGTAGAAACGAGCGTCGTGGGGAAGAAGGAGAAGTGGCTGAGTGAAGAGACGACACTGGAAGTCCTTCCAATGAGATTAGTATCCCATTCGAAAGAGATTATTATCTCATTCAAATGACCCTAGGTTTTGGACATGGGGATATATCTTTTCGTTACGAACGCGTGGCCGCCAGTTTCGTATTTTTGTGATTTTTTTAATTAGCTATGAATTTATTATGGAATGGTTTCTCAAATCGAAATCCTTTGTGAGAAATCAAATTTGGATTATTTAGGGATGTCCGTAGATGAGTGTAGGACTATAAAAATATCCAAGAACATTATTTTTACCTTAGAATTGGATGGGAATGCATTTGGGGTATGGATTTAGAGTGTTTAGGATGAACAACACTTGAAAATATATGAACGGGTTCAAATGGAAATTTCAGATGAAATAAGATATGGCCTGGATTGAGATTAGCTTAATATCTTGAATAAAAAGTTGTATGTAAGTTAATACTTATGGAATTAAGAGTCGAGGTTATGACTCAGATATTTTTAGGCGAAATGCTACAAGAGTTAGGCACGGGGTAGCCGATTTAATTTATTATAGAGTTATATAATAAATGAGTGAATATTAAATTTAACGAGAAGTGTTAAACTAAATAGTGAGATTGTTTGTAAAAAATTTCTAAGAGATGAAGTTACGGACCGAAGGAGCGAGTCTAGGTATTATAGTTGGGTGACATAACTGGTTTATTAAATTACAAGTCAAGATATAGACTTGGGTATTTTGGGCTAGTGCTATGAGTTTTAGTCACGGGTTAGCCAAACTTTATCATATATATATATATATATATATATATATATATATATATATATATATATATATATATATATAGAGAGAGAGAGAGAGAGAGGGCCTCTCTTGTAAGGACTCCTTATGGTGCAGACCCCGGTACATACCAATTTTTTAAAAATAGTAAAAAAATGAATTTTTTGCTGAAACTTCATGGATATGATCTCCATGGTGGGAAGATCATCTCTAATTTTTTTCATCAAAAAATTCCAGAAAAAAGCCTTTGAGATGAGATGATATGTAAAAACATAGAATAAATATGCATTTTTGACGCCTCCTTTTTTATTGAATTTTTTTATGTAACTTCATGGATATGATATCGATAGTGAGAAGATCATATACATGAAGATTAATAAAAAAATCAATCAATAAAGGGGCTGGCGCCGACCCAACATTTCAATGGTTGAAAATGCATATTTAAACCATTTTTTTACATATCACCTCATCTCAACGATTTTTTTATTGAATTTTTTGACGAAAAAATAGGAGATGATCTTCTCAACATGGGGATCATATCCATGAAGTTTCATCAAAAAGTTCATTTTTTTACTATTTTAAAAAAATGGTATGTACCGAGGTATGTACCACAAGGAGTCCTTATAGGAGACTTTCTGTATATATATATATATATATATATATACGGTTATGTGTGATAGTATATCTATATTTGTGTTCTTTATAGATATCTGCATGATTGATATTTATAGGAATACATACCCCTCTAGTGATATCATAGGAGGTTGCGCGATGTGGGTGAATCCCCTGGCTTGAGGAGCAGGGAGAGTATAGGCCCAGGGTCATATCGTCTAGGATTTTATTGTGTGATTTATTTTCGAGGTGAGACGTCTCGGGTATGATTCGGTCTCACTCCCGGGGAAATATGACCGCCTCCACTACGTACGAGATATTTTACCTAAGCTCGGTGTGAGTTAGTCCGACTTATGGTAACCGGATTAGAGTGAGCATGCCTTGGATGATAACATTTTAGAGAAAGCATTCGATGAGTTATTAATTGCAAATGGATGGTTATTATATGCGACATGTGTGTGAATGTTGTAGTATACTAGTACGTATATAATATGAGTACATAATTATATACGGTATTAATACATAAGTGTGAGTGCATTTCTTATATAGCTAGGGTGAAAGCTATATGATTTAATAAGGTGATTTCTTATATAACTAGGGTGAAAGTTATATGATTTCAAAAGTTGTTGACTATATAACTTGTGTAAATGTTATATGATTTAATATAGGTAAACCGATTAATAAGTTAATCACTACACCAAAAACAGAAATCTGGCACGGTTTAAAACTGTGCCGGATCAAATCTGGCATGGTTTTGAACTGTGCCAGAATCAAGTGTTCCAAAATGGCATTTTTTTTCTGGCACGGCTCAAAAGTGTGCCAGATTTGGCCAAACAGGAACACTTCTGGCACACTTTTAAACCGTGCTAGAATTTGATATTTCTGGCACACTTTTGGCACAGTTTTTAACTGTGCCAGATTTGGCCAAACAGGAATACTTCTGGCACACTTTTAAACCGTGCCAGAATTTGATATTTATGGCACACTTTTGGCACAGTTTTTAACTGTGCCAGATTCAGCCAAACAGGAACACTTCTGACACACTTTTAAACCATGCAAGAATTTGATATTTCTAGCACACATTTGGCACGGTTTTGAACTGTGACAAATTTTTTATAAAAAAAAAAATTAATTATTTGAAATCACAAAAATCACAAATTAATAATATTGCACATTGTTAATAAACTAATGTACATACAAACTTCAAAATATTACAAGTCTTTAACAGTTCACAGGTGCAAAAAAAATTGGGCAGAGTTTTCTCTATTTTCTGGACATTCCAAAACGTGTTAATACAAAATCTGCCTAACATAAAGCCCGCACGCCCACAAAATATAACAATTAACTTACAAAAGCCCGCACGGCCATAAAAGTCAACAATAAAATAACAAAAGACCGCTCGGCCATGACACAAAAAAATGGAATCATGAATAAATCCCTTGTTGTAAACCATTGAGTTCTCTGTGTGTTCCACGAGAATAAATGCCAACGATAAACTGTTATCCTGCAAAAAAATAGGATACAAAAAAGATACGATATTAGTATCCCAATAATTTTCAAAAAAAATTACTCAAACTAAAAAATTACATATATGAGTGGAAATTACAGTCATATTCTCAAACAGGGAGACCCGGGACTACGCGGTCAGTTCCTACAAGTTACATTGGTCCCGTGCGATGTGTTCGTGCCTCCTACGGGGTCGTTTGGGGCAGGTTTGGGTTTTCACCCTTTAACGACTTGTTTTTAAGTCTAAGTGTGATTTTTTCAAATTATCGTCATACTCTCAAACCGAGAGACCCGGGACTACGCGATCAGTTCCTACAAGTTGCATTGGTCCCGTGCAAGGTGTTCGTGCCTCCTACGGGGTCGTTTGGGGATGGTTTGGGTTTTCACCCTTTAACGGTTTGTTTTTAAGTCTAAGTGTATTTTTGCAAATTATCGTCTTACTCTTAAACCAGGAGACCCGGGACTACGTGATCAGTTCCTACAAGTTGCATTGGTCCCGTGCGAGGTGTTCGTGCCTCCTACGAGGTCGTTTGGGGCTAGTTTGGGTTTTCACCCTTTAACGGTTTGTTTTTAAGTCTAAGTGTGATTTTTGCAAATTATCATCATACTCTCAAATCGGGAGTCTCGGGACTATACGGTCAGTTCCTATAAGTTGCATTGATCCCGTACGAGGTGTTCGTGCCTCCTACGGGGCCGTTTGGGGTTGGTTTGGGTTTTCACCCTTTGACGGCTTGATTTTAAGTCTAAGTGTGATTTTTGCAAATTATCATCATACTCTCAAACCGGGAGACCCGGGACTACGTGATCAGTTCCTACAAGCTGCATTGGTCCCGTGCGAGGTGTTCGTGCCTCCTATGGGGTCTTTTGGTAGCTAGCTTGGGTTTTCACCCTTTAACGACTTGTTTTTAAGTCTAAGTGTGATTTTTACAAATTATCGTCATACTCTCAAACCGGAAGACCCGGGACTACGCGATCAGTTCCTACAAGTTGCATTGGTCCTGTGCGAGGTGTTCGTGCCTCCTATAGGGTCGTTTGGGGGCTGGTTTGGCTTTTCGCCCATTAACGGCTTGTTTTCAATTCTATGTGTGATTTTTGCAAATGATTGACATACTCTCAAATCGGGAGACCCGGGACTACGCGGTCAGCTCCTACAAGTTGCATTGGTCCTGTAGGAGGTGTTCGTGCCTCCTACGAGGTCGTTTGGGGGTTGGTTTGTGTTTTCACCCTGTAGCGCCTTGTTTTTAAGTCTAAGTGGTGATTTTTGTAAATTATCATCATACTCTCAAACCGGGAGACCCGGGACTACGCGATCAGTTCCTATTAGTTGTAATGGTCCCGTCCGAGGTGTTCGTGCCTCCTACGGTGTCGTTTGGGGCCTGGTTTGGGTTTTCGCCCTTTAACGGCTTATTTTTAAGTCTAGGTGTGATTTTTGCAAATTATCTTCATACTCTCAAACCGGGAGACCCAGGACTACACGATCAGTACCTACAAGTTGTATTGATCCCGTGCATGGTGTTCGTGCCTCCTACGGGATCATTTGGGGGTGGTTTAGGTTTTCACCCTTTAACGCCTTATTTTTAAGTCTAAGTGGTTATTTTTGCAAATTATCATCATACTCTCAAATCGAGAGACCCGGGACTACGCGATCAGTTCCTACAAGTTGAATTGGTCCCGTGCAAGGTGTTCGTGCCTCTTACGGGGTCGTTTGGGGCCTAGTTCGGGTTTTCACCCTTTAACGGCTTATTTTTAAGTCTAAGTGTTATTTCTGCAAATTATCGTCATACTCTCAAACCGGGAGACCCGGGACTACGCGGTCAGTTCCTACAAGTTGCATTGGTCCCGTGCGAGGTGTTCGTGCCTCCTACGGGGTCATTTAGGGGTTGGTTTATGTTTTCACCCTTTAACACCTTATTTTTAAGTCTAAGTGGTGATTTTTGTAAATTATCACCATACTCTCAAACCGGGAGACCCGGGACTACGCGGTCAGTTCCTACAAGTTGCAATGGTCCCGTGAGAGCTGTTCGTGCCTCCTACGGGGTCTTTTAGGGCCTGGTTTGGGTTTTCACACTTTAATGACTTGCTTTTAAGTCTCAGTGTGATTTTTGGAAATTATCGTCATACTCTCGAACCGGGAGACCCGAGATTATGCGGTCAGTTGCTACAAGTTGCATTGGTCCCGTGTGAGGTGTTCGTTCCTCCTACGGGGTCGTTTGGGGGCTAGTTTGGGTTTTCACCCTTTAATGCCTTATTTTTAAGACTAAGTGGTGATTTTTGTAAATTATCATCATACTCTCAAACCGGGAGACCCGGGACTACGCGGTCAGTTCCTACAAGTTGCATTGGTCACGTGCAAGCTGTTCGTGCCTCCTACGGGGTCGTTTGGGGGCCTGGTTTGGGTTTTCACCCATTAATGACTTGTTTTTAAGTCTCAGTGTGATTTTTGCAAATTATTGACAAATTTCAAACCGGGAGACCCGAGATTATGCAGCAAGTTCCTACAAGTTGTATTGGTCCCGTGCGAGGTGTTCGTGCCTCCTATGGGGTCGTTTGGGGGCTAGTATGGGTTTTCACCCTTTAACGCCTTGTTTTTAAGTCTAAGTGGTTATTTTTGCAAATTAGCGTCATACTCTCAAACCGGGAGACGCGGAACTAAGCGGTCAGTTCCTACAAGTTGCATTGGTCTCGTGCGAGGTGTTCGTGCCTCCTACGGGGCCGTTTGGGGGTTGGTTTGGGTTTTCACGCTTTAACGGCTTATTTTTAAGTCTAAGTGTTATTTTTGCAAATTATCATCATACTCTCAAATCGGGAGACCCGGGACTACGCGGTCAGTTCCTACAAGTTGCATTGGTCCCGTTCGAGGTGTTCATGCCTCCTACGGGGTCGTTTGGGGGTTGGTTTGTATTTTCACCCTTTAACACCTTATTTTTAAGTTTAAGTGGTGATTTTTGTAAATTACCATCATACTCTCAAATCGGGAGACCCGGGACTACGTGATCAGTTCCTACAAGTTGCATTGGTCCCGTGCGAGCTGTCGGTGCCTCCTACGGGGTGGTTTGGGGCCTGGTTTGGGTTTTCACCCTTTAATGACTTGTTTTTAAGTCTCAGTGTGATTTTTACAAATTATCGTCATACTCTTAAATCGGGAGACCCGGGACTATGCGGTCAGTTCCTAGAAGTTGCATTGGTCCCGTGCGAGGTGTTCGTGCCTCCTACGGGGTCGTTTGGAGGCTAGTTTGGGTTTTCACCCTTTAACGCCTTATTTTTAAGTCTAAGTGGTGATTTTTATAATTTATCGTCATACTCTCAAATCGGGAGACCTGGGACTACGCGGTCATTTCCTACAAGTTGCATTGGTCCCGTGCGAGGTGTTCGTGCCTCCTACGGGGCCGTTTGGGGGTTGGTTTGGGTTTTCACCCTTTAACGCTTATTTTTAAGTCTAAGTGTATTTTTGCAAATTATCATCATACTCTCGAATCGGGAGACCCGGGACTACGCGGTCAATTCCTATAAGCTGCATTGATCCCGTGTAAGGTGTTCGTGCCTCCTACGGGGTCGTTTGGGGGCTGGTTTGGGTTTTCACCCTCTAACGGGTTTTTTTAAGTCTAAGTGTGATTTTTGCAAATTATAGTCTTACTCTCAAACCGGGAGACCCGGAACTACGCGGTCAGTTCCTACAGGTTGCATTGGTCCCATGTGAGGTGTTCGTGCCTCCTACGGGGTCGTTTGGTGGCTAGTTTGGGTTTTCACCCGTTATTGGCTTGTTTTCAAGTCTAAATGTGATTTTTGCAAATGATCGTTATACTCTCAAATCGGGAGACCCGGGAATACGCAATCAGTTCCTACAAGTTGCATTGATCCCGTGCGAGGTGTTCGTGCCTCCTACGGGGTCGTTTGGGGGTTGGTTTGTGTTTCCACCCTTTAACACCTTATTTTTAAGTCTAAGTGGTGATTTTTATAAATTATCATCATAATCTCAAACCGAGAGACCCGTGACTACGCGATCAGTTCTTACAAGTTGCATTGGTCCCGTGCGAGCTGTCGGTGCCTCCTACGGGGTCGTTTGGGGCCTGGTTTGGGTTTTCACCCTTTAATGACTTGTTTTTAAGTCTCAGTGTGATTTTTACAAATTATCATCATACTCTCAAACCGGGAGACCCGGGACTATGCGGTCAGTTCCTAGAAGTTGCATTAGTCCCGTGCGAGGTGTTCGTGCCTCCTACGGGGTTGTTTGGAGGCTAGTTTGGGTTTTCACCCTTTAACGCCTTGTTTTTGAGTCTAAGTGGTGATTTTTGCAAATTATCGTCATACTCTCATACCGGGAGACCCGGGACTAGGCGGTCAGTTCCTATAAGTTGCATTGGTCCCGTGTGAGGTGTTCGTGCTTTCTACGGGGCCGTTTGGGGGTTGGTTTGGGTTTTCACCCTTTAACGGCTTGTTTTTAAGTCTAAGTGTGATTTTTGCAAATTATCATCGTACTCTCAAATAGGGAGAACCGGGACTACGCGGTCAATTCCTACAAGTTGCATTGGTCCCGTGCGAGGTGTTCGTACCTCCTACGGGGTCGTTTGGGGGCTGGTTTGGATTTTCACCCTTTACCGCCTTTTTTTAAGTCTACGTATAATTTTTACAAATTATCATCATACTCTCAAACCGGGAGACGCGGGACTACGCGGTCAGTTCCTACAAGTTGCATTGGTCCCGTGCGAGGTGTTCGTGCCTCCTATGGGGTCGTTTGGTGGCTGGTTTGGGTTTTCACTCGTTAACGGCTTGTTTTCAAGTCTAAGTGTGATTTTTGCAAATGCTCATCATACTCTCAAATCGGGAGAGTCGGGACTACGCGGTCAGTTCCTACAAGTTGCATTGGTCTCGTGTGAGGTGTTTGTGCCTCCTACGGGGTCGTTTGGAGCCTGGTTTGGGTTTTCACCCTTTAATGACTTGTTTTTAAGTCTCAGTGTGATTTTTACAAATTATCGTCATACTCTCAAACCGGGAGACCCGGGACTATGCGGTCAGTTCCTATAAGTTGCATTGGTCCCGTGCGAGGTGTTCGTGCCTCCTACGGGGTCATTTGGGGGCTAGTTTGGGTTTTCACCCCTTAACGCCTTATTTTTAAGTCTAAGTGGTGATTTTTGTAATTTATCATCATACTCTCAAATCGGGAGACCCGGGACTACCCGGTCAGTTCCTATAAATGGCATTGGTCCCGTGCGAGGTGTTCGTGCCTCCCACGGGGCCGTTTGGGGGCTGGTTTGGGTTTTCACCTTTTAACGGCTTATTTTTAAGTCTAAGTGTTATTTTTGCAAATTATCGTCATACTATCAAACCGGGAGACCCGGGATTATGCGATCATCTCCTACAAGTTGCATTGGTCCCGTGCGAGGTGTTCGTGCCTCTTACGGTGTCGTTTGGGGGCTGGTTTGGGTTTTCACCCTTTTACGGCTTGTTTTTAAGTCTAAGTGTGATTTTTGCAAATTATCGTCATACTCTCAAACCGGGAGACCCGGGACTACGCGGTCAGTTCCTACAAGTTACATTGGGTTTTTATCCTATAACGATATGTTTTTAATCAATTTAGAACGTTTATTGATTTTAGAAAATTTTGACATAGTTTCATTTGTTTATTCGTAAAATCCAACATGTGTTAACATTTAAAAAAAAAACTCAACAGCAACAGCAAATTCCAAAACCAAACTACCAGCAAATCCCTTCCATCAATTTAACTAAATAAGCTCATAAAGTAAGCCATTTTACGTTTGGCTACTTGTCACCGCTATTTCAGGTTATTTTTTTATTTAATGCTTCAACATTCAAAGAGAATTTAAGACTAACGATATTTCATTTGAATTCTGATAGCCACCCGATGAAATCTTAGCGCCATAACTTTTCGAAAGTATCCCATTTGGTCCAATAATGTCTACAAATTCTGAATCTTCCGCTGACAAGGAAAATACAATATAGATAAAGAAAAGATGTAATTACGACCAGAAAATTTTACATGTTGCGTCTTCATTTATAAATTTATAAATGCCTTCTTTGAATGAGATAAGGAGTTGGTAAATATCATTACTTGTAACAAAACAAGGATACAACTTGCATGTCATTGATACTCCATGAAAATCCATAATGTTCAGCAGTACTATGCTTTTAAATAGAGGACAATATAACATCTTAACAGGGTAGATAAGCCTTATGTAAACAATTAAATATAAGAGAGGTACCATAGATTGTTATACCCGGGAGGGGGGGGGGGGGGGAGTGGGGGGGACTCAAAAGTGGATATCAATGACAAGATTTTTTTTCCGTTTAGGGGGATTAGGTACTGGATTATCGCATGAACAAGTAATAATTAGCTGCAGTATCAAAAATTGGGACGGTTAACTTGGTGAGTAAAACAACAAAGTGGGATGGGTGAGTGGTGGATAAAAGTTGGGACGGTTGACTGTCACTAGTTTGAACTATCCAACCTGGGATGGTTGACAGTCATCTACTTGAACATCTTAATATCAGGACGATTGTGTGTATTCTGGGTTCATTTATTATCTATCTTATCCTCCACCATTGTGCTGTTGCGACAGGGATATGACAAATTTAAGCTATCTCGTTCCGTCTGTTTGGAAAACCATTATGAATGCTCTAACAAGACACAAATAACACACATATGATATATATACCCGATCTCCTGATTTCTTATAAATTTCAAGTGCTCTAACGGCATCATGGTGCTGCATCTCAAAAAACTGTTACAGGACACAAAGTGAATGCTATTTTTATAAGATGATACGAATGAGACCAATTTGATTGTGTCAATTAGATAAAATCAAAGGTTACCTTGTCAACCAAATTGAGAGTTCCTTCGGTAATTGCTGCATACATTTTAACACTTTCAGCTGCAATCTAAAGTAGATAAAAAGATGAGGGGTAAATGTATAATCAAACCTAAATAAATTAATTACTTACAATTGAAAAGGCATACTGAATCAGGTAATTAAATCTAGCCATTCCCTATGGCTGGAAAAACACATATGGTCAATGTTACTCAAGAATAAGAATACATGTACTCTAGTAGTTGAACTGAAATGATTATATAAATAAATATACTGGAATATGGTTTTTTTGTACAGAAGAAGAAAAGTCGACACTGCCGTTGTACTCCCCCACGCTCCTCAAACCCCCGAAAGTGGTCCTACTCGAGATGGAGAAACCTACCTGAGACAGAGGACGATGTAATGGTGAGCTTTACCTGCCGGAGCTAAGGGCTGACCAACACCCTTAAGGTGGACCTTGGCGCTACTGCGCTTGAGGTTAGAGGAAACGGAGAGGTTGCGTCAAAAGAGGGTAGGGCTTGTGTGTATATTACCATTGCCTAACACATAGACACTAACACCTCGTACCCTCCAAAACAACTCAAATTAAGCAAAGAAGCCTTATCATCCTACACACAAGAATCCACAAAAATCAACCATGATCATAATTTAAATTCCATGCCATGGATGAAAAATATTCAGTCCAAGTTTAAAAATTTACCAATTCCGATTCCAATTCCAAAGCACGGTATTGGGTTTCCCAAACACACCCTAAGTACTCCCTCTGTCCCAAATTAAGAGTCCTTATCCTTTTTTCGCATAGATTAAGGATACTCTAAATCAATTGTCAAGGTCAACATTCGTTCACTACGATGAAATTTGGTTCGTTAATTATATCCAAAAAGGAAAAGTGGAGTACGAACCAAAAGAGAATAGTGGTCTGACTCTTAATTTGGGACTGAGAGAGTAATAAACATGTATGGTCTAAACACCACAACAAAAATTCAAAACCAACTAAACCAAAACCCTAAATTAAAACTCACCATCAACTCAGCAGCCGAGTACTCCGCGAATCACCACTCTAAACAATGAGTCGACCGACGGGGAGGGGGCGCGGTCATCGGTGGTGAGACCGAAGATGGCGATGGCGACGCCGATGTGATCGTCGACCACGTGCGACTTCGAAGAATGGGAGGAGTAATGTCAAAACAAAGATGTGTAAAACTTTTTTGGAGAGTTACGACAAGTTTAAATGAGAGAAGGAATGTTTTTTTTGGAGAGTTGCGACAGTTTAAATGTTTAGAAGCCTACAAATAAGTTGATTGAATTTTCTTGTGCATTTTGAATTTCTGTATTTTCAGAATTTGTGCACATTATTTTTGTAACAAAAACTAGTAAAATTTAAGTAGCATCATGTACAGTCCCAGTGGAGGTGGGTAAAATATGAAGTAACTCTTTATCAAGTGAGTTAGACGATAGAGTTTTAAAACGAAAAAATGAGGCGACATTCTGAAAAGCGGCAAATATGGTATCTTAGCAACATTGCGATTGATATTTTTTACAGCGTTGGAGAGAAATTCGTTCTCTTTCAACAACCTCTCCTAGGCTTAAAAAACAACAACCAATATTATGTCTGTTAGTGTGTGAGAGAGAGAGGGAGGGTATTGGGATGAACCTTTTTGCGGTCGGCTTGAGCGAGATTATCAGTGGTGCCGGAGAGAAATGAGTCGAGGGAGTGAAGATGGGATTGAAAGTCGGCGATTAGAGCGTCCTTGTCGGTGAGCTGATCTCGGAGAGAGAGGGTAGGGATTTTGGTCGAGAGAGAGAGGGGGAGCGGGGGAGAAGACGAGGGAGGAGAGAGAAGAGGGAAACTAAAGTGTGTCAAAATTTTAAGGCATTTTATATTCTAGTCAAGTGTTCTTAATTTTGGCACACTTCAAAACAGTGCCAAAATTTGGCACTGTTTTAAAGTGTGCCAAATTGTCATTAAACCGTGCCAAAATCTGGCACAGTTTTAAACTGTGCCAGATTTTTAATACCAGGGTGTGTCAAAATGCTGTTTTTGGTGTAGTGAATGAGAATATAACATAATAGACAAAATAAGAATACTCGGGTTGGAGTAGTGAGGTAGAAATAGGTGTGTTATGGCTAGTTAGGTGGGGTATCTGAACTAGGAAGATTAGTGGGCAAGCGTTAGGTGTCCATATTAGATGGGGGGTGAGTTATACCTCAAGATAGTGCGACACTAGCTTAAATATGAAGAGTGTGTATGCATATTTAATTATTTCAATTTAACTGCTTGCTAAATATTTTTCAAAATGTTTTACTTGGTCTCTGACCCATGTCAAAATAGTTTCCAAAACCTTTTAGGTGTCTAGCCATAGGGAGGCCCAGTTTGAGGATTCTATCCAGGGGTACACAACTGCAGCTCATGTGGAACTTGCAGGACCTTGTTATAGACACTTCATTCATTCATTCATTCCTAGTGTAGGGACTTTACTTCAGTACTCATTTGGGCGAGTCACCCTCAGATTTAGTATTTAGTTATTTATTTGAACTTATGTATCTAGGTTATTATTTTAGTTTACTGTTGTATTTTATTGTTTAGCCAGTAGTTAATTCGGTTATCTTTACTTATATTATTCATCTGTGTTGGATTCAGTTATTACTGTGTTGATGGTTTAATTATTATTTATTTCTTCTTGTTTTTAATTAATGAAAGATAAAATTTGGCACCAGTATAATTAAATTACTAGGTGGTAAGTAATTTTAAAAAGGTTTTCAACAGTGATTCTAAGAATGAGCCATATGAGACCAATATTTTATTTTGATCACGGGGTGCCCATCTGGTATTTTAGTATGCGGGGAGTCACCGTTGCATTAAGATGTTAGACTTTTTTGGGCACTATTTTTCATTGAGTTTTCATTTTCTTCTTTAGTTGCTGCTTATAGTCTACATTTGATCCATATTTGTGTTTTCATTTACCAATATTGAAGCCAATAATATTTTACCATGGTTTGTGTTGTGTGTTAAGGACATTATGTATTTATGTGCATCAAATGAAGAATTCTAATTAACCATCTTCCACTTCCATTTGCAAGAAGATGGTAAATTTTCAACTATAAAATACTATTTTCCTCGCATAATTAATTACACATAAAACTTTACCCATACACTTGATCGTTATCATGTTGGGTCTTATTGTAACTTCGCACGATCAATTATAAAACAAGTACACAATGACACAAAATGTGGATCACCTTAGATTAATAAAAACAAATTTCAGCTGGAGACAAGAAAAAAGGTTTATTGTGCACACGTTGAGGCATAAGGATTGATAGGTTAGAATTTAGAAAGAAAAATGGATGCAATGATGTATGTTATGGTGTTTATATTTTTTCACTGTTATAGACATCTTTAATGTTAAACAATGTTGATAATATCCTAACTTTTTGTTTCTATAGGGAGGGAATGGGAGTTGTTTCATTCCTACGATTAAGTAGAATAAGCTTCATGTAATAGTCATTCCAACTTTGTATAACTTATTTTGTTGTCAATATTTATATAACTTATTTTTTTGAGCTTTTTTAGTATGATTTTTCAAACTTCCACGCATCGCACGGGGTTGAAATCTATTTTGTATTTTTTTATTCTATGATGTTAATTAGTATTCTGAAACAAGAATTTTAAATTTATTTTCTTATAATAGTTCACATCTAGACTATTTTGTAGATTATTAAACTACCTAACCTATTTTTTTTATTTTCATTAAGTATTGGAAACTTTTGTGTATATGTTTAATCTAGCAATAATTTTCATGGGAACATAAATGTGTGTATGTAAATTGATTACAAAATGTATAGTGGTTTAATAATCCTCTTGAATCAGTTGGAAATTCTTTTGTTGGGTTCTTTAAACAAAGATGAAATTGTGTTTCTTATTTTGGAATTGGTATATTATCAACTCAAACATCTATAAGGTTAAACTAAAAGTGTTACAATTCCAATGTTGTATGAACTAATATTGATCTTGTTGTTATAACACGTAATGTATGCAGTAATTATTTCTTTTTCCATTTCCAAATGCAATTCTTTAGGTATTCTCGCAAACAAGTATATTTGGGTAAGAAAATAAGATTATTGTCCTTTATATTTAACTAAACCTGCATTACTCATTCCATTCATTTAAAACATGCTTAATTTTAAAGTCGGGTTATTCGTGAGCTGTGTATACTTAATTTTATTTGGGGATTCAACACTGCGCTTGCGGTAGCTAGGTAGTAATCTTTCAATTGAAGATACATTTGGAGTTTTCATGTGAAACAAATATTTTAAACTTGTTATAAGGTATCAAGGACATATGATCGAGTTGCAATTAAGTTCGTGGACTTGACAAATCATCAATTCAACATCAAATATTATGATGAAGATCTCAATGAGGTCCATTATAGTTGATAAATAGAGTCATTAGATTAAATCAGCTAGACTTATTTGGGTGTAATCAATGTTAGTTGTTATACCGATGAGGAAATTAACTAATGAAGAATTTGTACATATACTTCATCATCAAAGCACCGGATTCTGTAGAGGAAGTTCTAAATTCAGGGGAGTTACACTGCATAAATTCATAAATGGGAAGCTTGAATGGGATAATTTATTGATAAGAAGTAATATCTCACTAAATTGATCTTTCTAATTATGAATTTGGTAATGGACCTCGTTAGTTTTTACTTATTTCACTTTCTTGTAGTATGCCTTTGACCCTGAAAAGTGTCAAAAAAAATCTCGTGACACTATTTCATGACTTTTAATGACCCCTTTAGAGATAGGGGTGACATTTTTAAAAACGACACAAAAACACAAAACAATATTAATCCAAAATTGAAACGTTGTGTCATGTTCATGTCAGTTCCTTTTGACAGGAAGTTGTGTTGTGTTAATGTCAAAATTATGAGTCACGTTAGTCGTGTTGTCATGTCTTTTCGTATTAATTATGTTTTTATTGGTTTACCGTGTCTATATATGTTAATTCATTGTAAAATTTATGAAATCATTTTAGTCGAACTGTGTCATGTTCTATGCGAGTCATGTTCGTGTGAGATAAAAAATGAAGTCATGTCATGTGTTCGTGCCAAAAATCCCTTGTTGTGGTGTCATGTCCACCCATTACCAAATCCAAAATAAGGAATTGCTACCCCTTGTCAAAAGTATATTATTCAAGATTTGTCAATCAATGTGAGATATGAAAAAACAAATGGGGCCGATGGACAAATTATATTGTGATAATTGACTAATTGTGGTTCACCAAATCTCTGTTTTAGGATATTTATAAACTAATAGAATTAGCATATGCTTGATTTTCTAAAAGTATATATATCGTGGGTTGTTTGATAGTGAGATATAGGTTGAATGGTTTTATTGATCATAATTCCATTCTTCCTTAGTTAATGTTATATTATGTTTACCTCTAAACCTCCAATGTATTTCAATTTACTTAAATTTATATTATATGTTAATTAGTTCTTATGACAAAGATGCTATAAAATGCAATTGACTAATAAGCATATATACTAGGGAACATGAAATTCTCAATGAAGATCATGTTCAGTACGAGGTTCGTGCCGAGACAGATGACAAAATCAATAAGAATGAAGAGTTGTTTTCTCAATTTGATGAAGCAAGACGACTTCCCCGTACCAAATGATGCATTTTCTTAAGTACTTTCTTAGCAATTATAATTATTTTACGGATAATTTGAGGATAATCTAGGCCCTGTGAGTCGGTGAATATTTATGTTGATTAGATTAATTTATGTTCTTATTTGTGAATTGTGTTTTTTTATTGAGTTTCATTGTTAAAACAAGTTCTTTCACGAATAAACAAACGAAACTTTGACAAAATTTTCTAAAAATAAGAAGTGATTTAAAAATAGTTAACGTGATAATATACAAATTACTATAGTTGAATATTATACTAAATTATATTTATTTTCTTTTCTAAGAGCCTGGACAACATTTGGTTCAATATGGATATAATTTGGAATAGGTTTTGGTCGGATATATAACTTTATTAACAAATGCCACCACTTCTATTTTGCCCCTTTATAAGTTAGGTGGTTATTTTTTGGGTTTATAATATTTTTGAAGAAGTTATTTGATATTTGGGGATGATTGTAGTCTGAATCATATATCTTATGTTCTAGGTTGGTTATTTTATTTTTTGTAGATGTTATGTTGGGAACCTTGAAAATGAATGAATGAATTTTCAGAGCTTTGTTGATATTTTGTTTAAGATATTTATTTATCATAACTTATACATTTGTTGATACTAAGACTGATATTCAACGAACTTTGGAAAATCATATTTAAACATGGAATCCACATAATGGGCTAGCTTTAAAATATGGACATACACAAGTATAAACATTTTTATCACTGCCCATATCTTTTGGGGCATCTAGAACCATCCCTAAAATGCAATACCATAATAAAAAAAATGGGAGAAATTTTGGTGTCGAAATTTAAGGGACTATTAATACCATCCCAAATAATAGTATTTGTGGAGGCCAAACTCCCGCCGTTAAAAACTTAACCTTTGGTAAATGTCCTATAACATTATTAGGGACGACTAAAAATTGTCCCTAATACATTTGGGACTCCTATCAAATGTATCAAAAATTCAAATTGATTTCTTTATCATTGATGGTAAACCAAACTTTAATGCTTTACTTGATAGATATTGGATCCATTCTAATAAATTTATCCCTTCTTCCATTCATCAAAAACCATTGTTAATGAAGGAAGATGAGAATGTGGAGGAGGTGGAACCCTTTTTCATTCCACACCATCTCTAATTGTGTTAAAGTTGAACTCTACCAAGAAAATATGGGGTCTATTAATCTGGACGCATTAAAACCCTAGGCCTCAGAAGGAGAAGTCTCATATAAAGTTTGGGAAGAACTAGCCTTTGGTAGTCCGGGACCAAACGAAACAAAAAATAGTTGATTAATAGGTATAACACCTATTGATTTAGAAAAGGATAATGAAAAATTGGCCATTGTGTTATATAAACTTGGGGATCTAGATCTGAATACCAAAATCGATGAAGAAAGGACCATAAATTGGGCTGGCTATGTATTCGAAGAAGATAGAGATGATGAAACACCTCAAGACGATGGAAATCTAACAATTTCACCACTAGAATATGAAAAGATCATGTAAACCAACCAAGTCCTTTCTTGGAGTTGAATTGAGGAACCAAATAAAATAAAACGGTGACACAGATTATTACAAACCTGAGCACATGAGACAAACAATGGGTTGTGGAACTTTTATATCAGTATAAGACTGTTTTTCTTTGGAATATGATGATTGGCCTAGTTTACATATGAAATTTTTGGACCATAGACTGCCAATCAATAAAGGATATATGCCTATTAAACAACTGCACCATAGATGGCTCCAGAAGTTGTACTAAAAATAAAGAAGAAAATTAAACGGCTATTGGAGCATAGATTCATTACAACTACCAAGTATGTTGAATGAATATTTAATATAGTTCCAATTAACAAGAAAAATGGTAGGCTAAGAGAGTACATTGACTTTAGAAACTTAAATGCAATCTTTTCAAAAGATGAATCTCCAATGCTAGTGGTAGACCTATTGATTGATAGATCTGCTGGTCACGATATCATGTCAGTGATGGATGGCCACTCAGGATTCAACCAGATATGCATAGGTGAGGAAAAAGTGAATAACACTGCTTTTAGGTAACCTAGTAATTTGGGGGCCTTTGAATGAATTAAAATACCATTTGGATTAATGAATGTAGGGGAGACTAACTAAAGGGGAATGTATACCATTTTCCATAGCATAGTTGGCATTTTTTTGGTCTATTATATTAATGAAATAATTATCAATTCAAAATTAATGATTGATCATATAATACACATGCAAAAGTCCTTTAAATGGATAAGATTTATCAACTTCAAATGAATCCTTTGAAATGTGCTTTAGAGTTTCTACAAGGAATTTCCTGTTGGGATTTTATTCTTAAAATTATATATTATGTTCAATTTTAAGTAAATGTGTGTCAGTTATATTTTAAATAAGAATCATGGTTAAGAGAATACCTTATAATTGGTTTAAATATATTATAGACATACCGATCAATAGAGCTCAGTAGGAATTATAGTGACTAGGATTCGGGTTGATCATAAGGGGAAAAGAATTTTAGTCCTAGCCCTATTTAAATGTTCACAATCAAAATATGGAGTTGACATACTATCGTAACAATTTCGATACAATCCTCGTAGTTTATCTTAAGCTAAGAGAGTATGTAATGGTTCGCTAACTTGTATGATAGTATAATAGAGGATTATGATCGGTACATTCCAGGAATGTATTGAACATGGCCACTAGTGAGATTTGATAATAAGGGTTTTCTTGATTAGACTAAGGCAATCTTACACCATTTACAAAAGGTGCATATTAATACCTATAATTAGAGGATTGGGATACTTTCACAAATGTCACTATGATTGCTATGGGTGCGACTTAATTTTATGTCAAGTCCAATTATCCTCGTACATTGGGTGACAGTTGTGTGAGTAGGTCTTAGTTTATAATTTAGAGGAATCCGCATATAAGGGATATCTTGGACTGTGATACCACTTTGATAGACATATATGCTTTGTTTTCGCCAACTAAAGTCCATTCGGTGGATTATTTTATAATCATGGTGGAGTAGCAAATAAGTTGAGTCTGAGAATCAAGGAATTGATTAAATTTCGTCGAAATCGATTAGCGTCAAATTGATTTGACCAAGTGGATATCGGACACTTAACATGGGGAATCATATTATGTACCATAATAAACTTGGCAAACAAGAGCTCTTTATTCTGTGTGAGGTATACATAATTAAATTGGAGTGCAGTCGTGATTATTTAGTGAATCTAATTGCGATTAAATAAAGAAATGAAATAATTATGGTAATTGTAATTGAAATTGAAATTTTCGAGTATTTATTTGAAAGTCAATTTAATTATTTGTCTTGGGTCCCTAGTATAGTCTATTGCCCAAGTAGTAGGTCTAAAACTCTATAAAAGCCCAGTTTGACTAAATCCCATAGCCCATACCTATATATATTGTTGTAATCTAGGGTTTTAGGTTAAGGATCCATTATGGAGGGTTATTGAGGGAGAGAAAAAAAATACTATTCACATTTTTATGAATGAGCGAGGCGAGATAAGGTCAATTCTCTCAAATTTCACTTAATTGTTTGAATGTTAAAAATTAGCATAAACTACTTGCAAAGGACAAAATAAAATCACAATCGAATAGTAAATAAAACTAATGACATAAACTACTTTCAAAGGACTTGAATTAATAAACACAAACAAACATATCAATAATTGTAACTAACGTTCACACAAACAAGTATGCAAACATTATCATAAATTAATCTTAAAACTATACTACAACAACCAATTGACAATCCGGGTTGTCACTTTGCTCACCCTTAATCTCATATCACCGCTACTAATCAATCCAACAAAAAAACTAAAGATATTAAGCAGTAACTAAGAATTAAAATTACCTTTTATCTGCATCAATCAAAATATTGAAACTTTGCTCCATATATAATCTTTTATGTTGGATCCTCCTATACAATCTTCCAACCAATTAAATTAAAAATATAAACCCTTTAACATGCAACAATGGAATAAAGGATAATAAAAATAGTCATAAAAATATGAATGACTCGATATTGCCAACTTAACCAGATGTTAGGGCAAGGGCGGCGAGGGTTAGGGCTAACGTCTAGGGCGTGCGGCGAAGGGCTTGTGCATGGACTTTTTTTTTCCATTGAAGAATAAATGTTGTGGGAGGGTATATGGTTGTGATTTACTTTCCTTTTTCTTATTTTCTTAGACTAATAGAAAAAGAGGGGAAAAAGCGGGAGCGATAAAATGAGAAATGAGGGAATCCAATTTGGTATTAGTTGTCTTATTAGTTATATCTTTTGAGATGACTATTAACATGCGGTGTCATAAGGTATATCTTTTGGTACAAATAAAATTAGCGATCTCATAAGGTATATCTTTTGGGACAGGTAAAATTAGCCATCTTAAAAATTAATAGTTTTTAAGAACATAAATTTTAGCCATCTCAAAAAGTGAGTTTTAGGACTCAAATTTTAGCCGTCTCAAAAGTCCAGTTTAAAAAAATACTTTTTTTTAGTGTTATTAACTCGTCATAAGATAGTTAATTGGTGAATATATATGTATCAATGATTATTTAACTTTATATAAGGAAATGGTTTTCAACTTATTGTCCACATTTGATGAGATCACATTAAACTATGTTTCGTGATTTTTAAACGAAAAGAATAATAAAATAGCTCAAAACCTTCAGGTTTTAAGACTAATGATAGCTTCAAAGAAAACCTAAAATTAAATTCCATTATTGAACTCTTACTAATACTTCACAACATATGGCTTTGGTTGAAATTAAAAACATAGATTTTCATGAGGATTAGAGGAAACCATTAATTGAATATATAAGAAACCCAAATAAAAAAATTGATAGGGATGTTATATTAAAAGCAAGAAATTGTGTTGCGTAAGTGGAAAAGCTATTCAAAAGAGGTGTTAATGGAATGATCTTAGAGTACCTAAGTAAAGAGGAAGGTTTAACAGTCATAGCCCAACTCCATGAAGGTATATGTGGGTCTCATTAAGTTGGTCCTAAGATGAGAAAGTTACTAAGAAGGCATGGTTTTTATTGTACTTCCATTCTAAAAGATTGCATAGATTTTTCTAAACGATGTCAAAAAAGCAAATGACATGGCCCTTTAAAGCAGCTGCCTATTATTGATTTGCAATATGGAAGCTATAATACAAACGTGAAAAAGAAGAACTCTAATGGATGAGATTTGGTTTGGAAAATCATTTTACCTTTAGGATCAAAGGTTCCAGCCAATTGAAAATGGTGTTCAAAGTGAGAAGGTGTTAAAGTAGTAGACTAAATCATGTTTTACGCAATAGTTTTAGTTACGGATTTATTATTGAAATAAAATCAGTTTTTTCTGCATTAATAAGAATCATGTATGAACATAATGTTTACATTATTTTATATATTTCTGGTGTCTTTCATTCTCCTCATCAAGTGTTCTAGTGCGTAGAGTACGACTAACGCACAGAGGATCAGATCCCAAGTTCTTGTAGAATATAAATTTTACTGTTCACATTCTTAAATGGAATTGGACACACCATCAGTAGGGTTGTAGCACAATAATTTAGTAGATCTATCTTGATTACGGAAAATGATATAGTTTTAACTTACTCTGCTAATACACTTTATGGGTATCAAACGGTACCACTTTGGGGTCATTGTCTTTATACTAATTCTATAAGACAATGTACACTGCATGATTATTAGGTTTACTTCTGGATCTTAATCCGAATATGATTGATGGACACATGCACTAGTTATTTATTGCTTTGACCCATCGGCTGAGATTCATTATTGGATCAGTAATCTTGTTAGAATGGGTAATGGTGGTTAATGTATGGTGAAAGCCATTTATGGATGGAATCCACACCTCGATATAAGGACTGATAATACCCCCTTGAGATGCTTATAAGTTATGTATGTGTTAAACCCTATAGGTGGATTATTTTGATCCCACGCCATAAATAAGTTAAAATGGACCGCTCAAGGACTTAAAGAAGTTAATAAAATAAATTATCAGTAATTTATTTTATTAACGCGTATCTACAACCTTAACGTGGGAGAATTAAGTAATTAAGAATAAGGAGCTCCAAATATAATCTAGAGTGATGGAGTGGAGTTGCAATTATAATTATATAGTGGTACTAATTATAATTAATGGATTAGGATTAGAATTCTGGTTGGATTAGGTTTTTTTAGGCCCATTTGGAGCCAGATCATTATCTCTCCTTAGGGTTCCAACTGTTGCCTATATATATGCACATAAGGCTCCTTTTTACCAAAAAAATCCAAACATCAGTCTTTGAGATTCAAAAACCCTAATTCGTACTTATGAGAAAGAGAGGCAGTAGAGAGCAAAAGTGATAAGAGAAGGTGGTCACGAAGGAAGATCACATAATCTTCTCGTGATTGTTCATATCAGGAATACAGTAGAAGATCGTAAGGGGCATTGAGCCTGCGTTCTAGATCAATCATCATCACGTACGATTTGTGCTGAGACGAAATCAAACCAGACAAATCTCGAAGGTAATCCCTAATTCCGTCATGTAGGGTTTTACGTATATTAATTTTTTTTATAGTTTGATTTATACGCATAATCAACAGACCCTGAGACATCCTCTCCAACATAAGGACCACTACATATTTACAGAGTATTCAAAGGTGGATCATATTATTTGAGGTATATGAATGGTCACATAAACACGAGAAAACAAATGCCAGATTCTTATAGGCGTATTATTCAACCATATGGGAGGCAAGACAGTAAGGGTACAAAATCAAAATATGATATATTGGCATCTTTGTTGTGCTATAATGTCTGAATAAAAAACGACCTAAAATTGGTCCAGAAACTTTGATACATGGATAGTTTGGTTTTAATTTGGATTAGTTTTTCCTTAAAAAATGCTTCATTTCTAGTACACACCTTTATTTCACCAGGAAAGTTGTTTAGTCTTAATTCGAAGTAAACCTCCATAGTGGTAAACACTTCCATCTCATCATTAACTAGAGCCAACGTCCTTTCTACTACTTCCTTCTATGCAATATGAGAAGCCCTCCTAGCCTGGACAGTCCTTAGATCCTGTAGGCATCTAGATGCCTCAATTTTCTATTAAGAATATTGGGCTTGGTAAGGATATAAATCATTTTCTTTTGCATCCACCTAGACTATCATGCAAGGAAATATTGAGAGAGATGAGAAAAATATTAAGAGAGATGAGAAAAAAATTAAGAGAGACAAGACATTAGTTATCAGGTCGACTAGAACATCTTTCGCGAGACCACAAATTAGGAAAGATAAGAACAAACTATATTTATCCGACTAAAGAAGGAGAAGTCAGTAAATATTCAAAAGGTGCCCTATCAAAGTTTCAAAAAAGATTCAAATCTTGAGAGATCTTTAAGTGCCAAAAAAAGGGAGTTAAATGATCTTAGATAGGGTGCTGAAATTGTTGTTCAACACTAGAGGAAGAAACATCAAATGTTGGAACAGAGTCTTGAGACATCAGTTGTTGAATCTCTTCTTGGAAAGCATTAACTTTATCAGGGGAAAAATACCATGGAATACCCATAGTTATTTAACAACCTCAACTAGTGGAGAAGTTTCCTTAAAAGGTGAAACCCTTTGTTCTGGAGCAACCTTAGGAGAATTGGAAATAGCAGGTGACTTGAGAGAGGACTCAACAGGGTTATTCTATTTATTTGTCTACTCTATCACAAAACCTACACGACCAGTAACCTTATCTTGTAGGGATGGTAATAGAGTCAAGAGAATCAACATTTATTGGAATGGATGCCACTCCAATAATTGGGTTCGTGGCTGGAATAAATCCCTGAACAGCGATATCAACTGACACAATTATTAGAGACGGAGGAGGAGGAGATTTAGGGTCACTGGCTGACAAAGTCTCCCTTACCCCAGCTGAAGTTTCAAACGAATCTAAAAAAATAGAAAAAACAGTTTGAAGTTAAAATTATTAGTATGACAATACCAAAACATGGAAGACTTCATCATAGAAAAAGACATTGGCATACCTGCCACATTGACCTTATGGAAAAAAAATTTACCCATGGACTTCATTCTTCTCCTATTTGAAACATTGAACATAACCGTTAGAGGAGATTCAGTCGACTCAATGGTAGTTGATGAAGTACCATTGAGAATCTCATAAGGAATTTTCTTCCTTAATTGTCAAATAAGTGGTACAACATCCTCCTCTTTCAATTCTTTTTATTCATTTTCTCCATGAATGAGTTTCCTCTTTCGAGAAGAAACGTAAGCAATAATTGGGGAACCTACAACACAAAATGGATAAACAAAATATAAGGGCTAAAGATAGATTTTGAAAAATTGAAAAAAGCATTACCAAAAGAATAAGGCACTGAAGGGTCTGTGGTTGGGTGTTTTGGGTTTAAGTGAAGCTCGATGTAAAATAGCCACCACTTTTCAAAGGCCTCAGTCACTCCAATATTTAACCCAACACCAACTATACTAAACATTCTTTGAACTATATTATAACTTTTAAGCCCTAGCATAACCAATGCCTCGAGGATATAAGAAGATCTGGCAAAACATACAATAATTAGTACCACTGCTCCTAGGAATTGGAATGGCTTGGTACAAGACAAATTGCCTTGAAAACTAAATCAAAAAATAAAGCTACTAATAAGATTTCGAATTGGAATCCTTAGGGGGTGATGTGACATAAAACAAGTCTCTATGGTTTAAAAATCTCTCTCCCCTCCTCAACTAAACTCTATTACCTCAATGGGAGAGGCTTTATTCAAAGTTTAAATAAGCTAATGAAGGGATAGATAAACCTTTAGTAAGGGTTGAATAATGAACCTCGGTTGATCAGGTTTTAGATCTTTGAATATTGTAATAAGAGCTTTGAAGCTATTGTCACCAGATTTGGAGTCATAAAAATCATGGAGATAGCTAAACTTAGACCTACCTTTGGCATTCCATATCTTAGAAATATAGGCATCTAGCCACATTTGGAGGACTTACATTGGCCCACTTTGAATGGAATCAAAAGGATCACTTTGAAGCTCATAACAACTTCTATAAAGAGAGAACAACAAACAAAGGGATATTGTTATATCTATTCCCTCCATGAGATGGTCACTAAAATAGAGTACTCTAATAACACATGTTAAGATTTGACACAGAATACATGCCTTGATAGCAAAGGCATGAGAAAATAGTAGTAATCTCTATTATTTACAACTCCTTTACTCTTCATATGCTTATTCATAAAATTTTAATATGACGGAATAAAATTCTCATTCTTTAGAGATGCAAGACATTTGAGGGACGAAATTTGAGGATAAACATCCTCCCCAATGGATTTAAAGCCAAACAATGGGCAAATAATTCGAAGAAATTGAATGAAAAATTCTAAAATTGAATGGCACTAAAAATGATGAACGAATCATACTTTATATTCGTTAAGATGAGTCTGACAGTGATAAGAATGCTAATTTTCTCCATTTCTCTTGACTTAGCTATGAGCATTCAATTCACTCATTGGGTCCACTTTTCATTTTCTAATGTCTTAGGCCAAACTCTAAACATACAGGTATGAGGTGATTTAATGTAGGTAAAATCTTGAATGGGAAGATTTTTCACCCCAAACATGAGATAGATGACATAGATCTTTAAAGGAAGTTGATCTTGGACAAGTGGGACCACGGTAAAATAAGGAGACCCATATTTCTACTGAATAGGGTAGACATATCCCTAATGACAACATATTTATCATTTAATAATTCCTCAATGGCTCTTTCAAATTGGGTGTAAGTATATGAGGTTTCTAAGCTAGAAGCCATTTATGGCAAAAGAGTTGGGAGAAGAGAGCAATTAGAATAGAGAATGGAAAAGATGTTTGGATGGAGTGGAAAAGGGAAGAATAACCTAAAAGTTGAGCTTAAATAGCTCAAATGGATCTGTTGATACCAAATTTATTCTACTGATATGGACCGATTATTTGAAGACGCGTGTCATCCTAGGTGGCAACCGTAAATGTTTATACCGAGCTACTCAATCCCCCGAGGAACTACTATACTCCAAATAACTTAAGATCACCGAGCAACTAAAAATCCACGAAGAACCCAGGGGCCCCGAGCAGCTCAAGCATGTCGAGCTACTAAGTCGGTCCGAGCAACTTATATACTTGTGGCGTACGCGTCAAGGAAAACTAAAAAATACCTGCGCATTAAATGCATAGTTATTATCGTACAGATGTATACGCCTACTAGACAGCTATGCATTATTCTTTCACATGTACTGCCTCAAGGCTATAAATACATTGTAATCTCCCCATTAGAGGGACACGCTGAATCTCTTCGTAAAATCGTTTATCGAGAATCCAGGCAAAACAATCAGTAATACAAAAACAGTGGATGTAGGCCATTCTCTTAAGGTTGAACCACTTTAAAAATCTATTGTCTTATTTCATTACTCATTTTTATCTGTGATTAAAATAGTTAGGTCAAATCTAATTTTTTACATCAACAGATTGGCGCCGTCTGTGGGAATACGATTGTAATTAGCATTTTTCACCAAAAGAACTCATTATCAATGGCTGATAATTCAAAATCCAATAATCGAAACAGTGGGATTCCCCCAAATCCTTCTACTCCCCCAAGTTTTTCAGATTTGGTTGGTATTATGGCCAATTTAGCCCAAGGGAAAACGGTCATGCAAGAAATCATGCGTCAACTCATACAAACCGTTCAAGGCGAAGTGCCAGCCCAATCAGGACAACGAAGTGTTCAAAGAAATATTCGTTTGTTCTCTTCGCCAACTAGCGACTCATATCGTACTGAGAGATCTAATGATCCTTCTTATCAGCCTAGACGGACTTCCTCGGTACGAGCTACAGACACTCAACAAAACATCACTCTATCTCCAGAGAGGACCAGTGCTCTTGAAAGGTTGAGTAGGGTCTCTCCTTTTGATCGTCTGGGTCCTAAAAGGAATAGAAGTCCCCCTAGCATTGTATCGAGGAACTCTCAACGACCATTTGATTTTAAGGAAGGCTCTACCCAGTCACGACCTGCTGCTCATCATGAAAGATCCCAAGAGGCTAATTCTACACGATCAGTTGCTCAAACCATTAGGATCGAGGAAGGAAATGATGCATGGATAGGCTCAATTTAAAGGTTGGAGGATAGATTAGGGGAAATGGTTAAGGCCAAGAATCCTCTACAAAGAACTTTTGTCCAAGGGACACCATTCGTACAAGCGATCGTGGATTTTACTACACCATCAAAATTCAAAACTCCTGTGGTGACGCCTAAATATGATGGGAAAACTGACCCTGTCCTTCATATAGAACAATACCAAGTTGCTGCTGATATCTATGCAGTTCCAGATGAGATGAGATGCAGGGCATTTTCATGAACTCTTACCGGATCTGCTCAAATATAATATAACGATCTTCCTCGGGGGAAGATTGCAACTTTCTTTTAACTGGCCGAGCTCTTTATTGGAAATTTCTGTCTTGGAGCAAAACCTGTTAAACGAGTAGCACACTTGTTGAGTGTTAGACAAAAGGAAGGTGAAAGCACCAGGGATTACATTACTCGTTTCAATAACGAGAAACTGGAAGTAATTGATTATGAGGAGAAAACTGCGATTAGTGCTTTGATGAGTGGACTGTTGCCCAATAAATTGTACTATACTTTGGCCAAAGATCCGCCCAGGACCATGGCAGAACTGATGGCAAAGGCAACCAAAATCATGAATGCCGAGGAAGCTATGGCTGCGAAGAAGAACCTAGACACTAAGGAGGCCAAAGTTGAGGCCGATAAGGTTGAGAAGAAGGAGCAAAAAAACAATAGTGGAAACAAGTAATTAAAAGCAAAGCAAGCATTGGAACAATTGAAGAAATTTGGAAATTATACTCCTTTGAAGGTAGATATAAACCACATTCTGGAGGAGATCAAGAACAGCGAGGAACTAAATTGGCCTGAAAAAAATGAAGGCAGATCCTGACAAGAGAAATAAGTCCAAATATTGCAAATTCCATAAGGACCATGGTCACACGACCAAAAACTGCATAGCTCTCCAGAATGAAATTGAAGCACTCATTAGACGGAGAAAATTGACCAAGTATGTTGATCGTCAAAACGGTGGTCGAACTAGAGAACGAGGAAGACAGAGGTCTAAATCTCCTCTTCAAGCAAAAGAAGATAAGAAAAGATATCATAAAGATGATCCAGAAGATGACATCGATCTCCCCAAGAGACCAAAATAGCCAGAACGTGAGGAATTTTCAATTCGTTTTGGATCATTTGATTGCAATGTTATTACAGGTGGAGATACAAGAGGTGGAGACCTTACTACAGAGAGGAAAGATTACCTCAATGAGGCTCAATCTTGTTTATACATTCAAAGAATAAATCTAGCTGAAGATGATCGCCAGAGGAAGGTGAACAAAGATAAACTGGTCATCGGTTTCTCTAAAAATGACCTCGCAGGCGTGCTATATCCTCATGATGACCCATTGGTGATCAAAATGAGGATGAAGGAAGTAGTGATTTTATGAGTATTAGTGGATAATGGCAGCTCGACAGATATTATGTTCTACCCATGTTTTGATAGTTTGAACCTAAAGCTATCCCAGTTGGAGCCATATCATCGGCCCCTCCTCGGTTTTACTGGCGAGAAAGTTTTTCCACTTGGGACGATCAAGTTGGATATGTTCATCAGTACATGGCCTGCTTGTCGAACAGAAAGAGTGCACTTTTTTGTGATGGATAAAAATTTCCAATCAGCTTACAATATCATCATGGGAAGGGTAGGTTTGAAAAAGTTCGAAGCAGTTCCATCTACGGTACATCAATGTTTAAAATTCCCAACCAACTTTGGAGTAAGAGTGGTGAAGGGTGACCAAAAAGTAGATCGAGAATGCTACTATTCATCTGCCGAGCAATTAGAGCGTGAAGAATCCAGGAAGAAGACTACTACTTATCAGGTAGATAAGATAGAAGATGCGGAGATTGAGACTTTAGACCCAAGAGACGAGTCTCAGCTCGTTAAGGGCTAGGTCATGGAGGCTACTGAAAATATCATTCTGGACGACGAGCATCCAGAATGAGCAACTCAAATTGGTGCGTCACTAGATGTGTCAATAAAATAAGAGCTGATAGCATTTCTAAAAAGCAGAAAACAAACTTTTACATGGAGCCACGAGGACATGTCGGGAATAGACCCAACCTTCCTATGTCATGAGCATAATGTGAATAAGGAGATCAAGCCAGTAAAATAAAGAAGAAGAGTGTTCAGCCCCGAAAAGAACCAAGCTATACAAGAAGAGGTCGAGAAGCTCCAAAAAGCCTGTTTTATTGAGGATGTCAAATATCCTGATTGGCTAGCTAATGTGGTGATGGTAAAGAAGAAGAACAACAAGTGGAGGATGTGTGTGGACTTCACTGATCTTAATAAAGCTTGCCCAAAAGATCATTTCCCTCTCCCTCAAATCGATCAATTGGTGGATGCCACCTCGGGACACGAACTATTGAGTTTCATGGATGCTTATTCTGGTTACAACCAGATTAAAATGAAGCCTGAAGACAGGGAGAGTACCTCTTTTATCACCCTAAGGGGAACTTATTATTATAATGTTATGCCTTTTGGACTTAAAAATGCAGGTGCAACATATCAGCGGTTGATGAACAAGGTGTTTACAGAGCAAATCAGTCACAATATGGAAGTTTATGTTGATGATATGCTGACGAAGAGCAACAAAGCTGCTGATCATCTAATTGACCTAGGTCAGACCTTTGATCAACTAGATAAATATCAAATGAAGTTGAACCCTACCAAATGTATATTCGGAGTAAGAGAAGGCATGTTTCTCGGGTATATTATCAACCAACAAGGTATTGAAGCGAACCTTAAAAAAATCAAGGCTCTATTAGGGCTACGATCTCCAACGACGAAGAAGGAAGTGCAAAGTCTCACAGGGAGAGTTGCAGCACTTAATAGATTTGTGTCACGAGCAACTGATATATGTCACCCATTCTCCCAAACACTCCGAAAAATATTTAAATGGAATGATGAATGCGACAAGACCTTTCAATAGTTGAAGAAATACCTGGGAGTACCTCCATTGTTGTCCAGACTAGTGATGGGAGAAAAATTATACTTGTACCTAGCAGTTTCAGAAAACGCAGTGAGCTCAACGTTAATAAGAATGGAGGATGGAGTGCAAAAACCAATCTATTACACTAGCAAGGCCTTTCGAGGAGCAGAGATCAAATATCCAAGACTAGAAAAGTTAGCGCTAGCGTTGATCGAAGCGAGTAGAAGAATGAGGTCATATTTCCAAGCTCATACAATAGTCGTGCATACTGATATGCCCTTAAGGCAAGCTCTGCATAAACCAACAAAATCAGGGAGATTGATGTACTGGGAAGTGGAACTTGGTGAATATGACATAGTTTATGAGCCTAGATCGTCGTTTAATGGGCAGGCAGTGGCAGATTTTATCACAGAGTTCACCTATCCTGACACCTCCGAAGAGCAGAAATTAAATACCGACTAGCCCGTGGATGTTACAGGATCATCAAATTTAAACCAGGACCAACTTAAGTTGGTAGACAAGCAAGAGACGATGGTTGACGAGAAGCAAGAAGTGCTAGAGGAGGATATAAAGAAGCAAAAATTATTCCACCGAGGAACTTTGTCCAATCAAAAGTTTGAGGATGAGGTACCTATATGGAGTCTATATGTGGATGGCTCATTGTGCACTGCAGGCAGTGGAGCAGGGATTGTCTTGAAAAGTACAGATGAGGTCGATATGGAGTATGCTCTGCGCTTTCAATTTAAATCTTCTAATAATAAGGCCGAATATGAAGCAATGATTGTAGGTTTAAGTCTAGCCAGAACGATGAAGGCAGAGTATGTTGTCATATTCAGCGATTCGCAGTTAATCGTAAATCAGATCCTTGGAGTATATGCAGCAAAGGGAGAGATAATGATTAAGTACCACGCCAAAGCAATGGAGTTGGTATCGAGTTTTGTTGCTATTCAGCTGGTTAGAGTACCAAGACTGGAGAATGCAAGAGCAGACACCCTAGCCCGATTAGCATTAACTACACGCACCGAGCTATGAAGAACAATCCCAATTGAGATTCTAGCTAGTCGAAGCATAGACGAAGATCTGGTCGTGAACTTCGTTGCTCTTGATTTGGGACCATCATGGATGGATCCCATCAGGGCCTATATTGAAGATGGAACTTTGCCAATTGATAAACTAGCGGCCAAGAAATTAAAGTTCAAAGCTGCTCGTTATGTGTTAACTAATGGTATTTTATATAGACGAGGAATTATAACAGGTTTTCAAAGATGTGTCCACCCCTCCGAGGTGAAAAATTTGATTGAAGAGGTCCATGAAGGGTCTTGTGGAGCCCATGTAGCAGGTCGGATACTCTTGCAAAGAATGATAACGCAAGGGTATTACTGGCCGACAATGAGAGCCGATTGTGTAGCCTATGCCAAGAAATGTGATAAATGTCAACGTTTATCCTCTATCCGAAGAACTCCCCAAGCATTACTAACACCCATCACGTCTCCTTGGCCATTCTCCTTATGGGGAATAGACTTGGTCGGGCCGCTTCCAACGACCCGAGGAAGATTTAAATACCTCGTGGTCACTGTGGATTATTTTACTAAATAAGTAGAAGATGAGCCTCTTATTGATATGATATATGACAAGGTGTATCAATTTATTTGGAAGAATATCATTTGTAGATATGGTCTTCCCCATGCATTCATCACAGATCATGGAACTCAGTTCAACAACGAAGAGTTCGCTGCATATTGTCATCAGTCAAACATATTGAAGACCCATTCTGCACCAGGCCATCCCCAGAGCAATGGACAAACTGAGGTAACGAACATAATGCTACTGAACGGGTTAAAAAAATGACTGGATGATGCGAATGAAAACTAGATTAACGAGCTACATTCTGTGTTAAGGTCTTATCGTACTACACTACGAGCAGCAATAGGAGAATATCCATACATTCTGGCATTTGGAAGCGAAGCTGTTATACCTACCGAGTTGGGCCTACCCACACACAGGGTGTTGAATTTCAATTCTCCTATCAGTTACTTGATGAGACGATTAGATCTAGATATGCTCAAAGAAGTTAGAGAAGAAGCAGCAATCAGGAATGCTGCATACCAACAACGAACAACTCTGTTTTACAACAAGAGCATAAAGAAGTGTGATTTGAAGGAAGGAGACTATGTGCTAAAGAAAGTAATTCAAAAGCACAACAAACTGGAAGCTAACTGGTATGGACCCTACAGAGTAACAGAAGTTGTTCGACCAGGAACATACAGAATTGAAACCTTGGAAGGAGAAGAATTTAAGAATGCATGGAATGCAGAGCATCTACGCAAGTATTATCAGTAGTTGGGATTCCTATGTAAATGCAGTTTTCTTTAATATGAATAAAGTGTACCTAGTTCTCTCTTTTTGTTGAAATTTTTTCGAAGTATTAGTGCTACACACTGTGCATCAAGTTCAGAATTAATCTCCTCCAACTCCGGTTGGTGGGGAATCAATATCCACCAACTTCGGTTGGTCGGCAAATTAATCTCTCCTCTAACTCCGGTTGGTCGGGAATCAATATCCACCAACTCCGGTTGGTCGGCAAATTAATCTCCTCCAACTCTGGTTGGTCGGGAATCAATATCCACCAACTCCGGTTGGTTGGCAAATTAATCTCCTCCAACTCCGATTGGTCGGGAATCAATATCCACCAACTTCGGTTGGTCGGGAATCAATCTCCTCCAACTCCGGTTGGTCGGGAATCAATATCCACCAACTTCGGTTGGTCGGCAAATTAATCTCTCCTCCAACTCCGGTTGGACGGGAATCAATATCCACTAACTCCGATTGTTCGGCAAATTAATCTCCTCCAACTCCGATTGGTCGGGAATCAATATCCACCAACTCCGGTTGGTCAGTAAATTAATCTCCTCCAACTCCGGTTGGTCGGGAATCAATATACACCAACTCCGGTTGGTCGGTAAATTAATCTCCTCCAACTCCTGTTGGTCGAGAATCAATATCCACCAACTCCGGTTGGTCGGTAAATCGATTGCAATTAACTCCGATTGGTTAAACTAAGCAGGATCATGGGATGTAAGTCGTTTCATTGCTTAGAATCAAAGAATGATAAGTCACTATAATAAAAAAGTAAAACATATCAAAATACGCATGTAGTCATAAACAAAGATATTCTGCAAAATACTTAAAAGAAAATAAAATATCAAAAGAAAAAAAAATCTTCATTCAAATCAAGAAGGATTACATATGCTGTGAAAACTACAAGTCATTACATCAAAGACCCTACTCTATTGGTTTTTTCCCTTCTGCCTTCGAAACAGGTTCTACTCCAGCAGGAGGATCGTCTAAATCATATGGAGAGTTTATGAAATTTACATCATGAAGCATTCGAACATTCATCACTGATGGCCGATCAAGTAAATGCTCTGGGCGAGATATGTTAAAATTTGAATGAAGATTGTAATCGCCGAGGTACTTTGAAATCAAGCATTGAGGAATTACCCGAGCAGGAATCCAACTCATGTCGAGCTTAAAAGGAGGCACGGGCAACTCAAGCAATCCAGGATCATAATAATCCCATAAGTAGTGACCCTGCTCTACTTTTAGCACGCACAATTCATTCAGTCACCCTTGCTTGCACCTTTCATTATTTGATTGTTGAATCCGATCATCAAGATGGTAAAGGGCTTCATTGTAGCCAGCCATCCAAAATTCTCTGGGTTGTTTGTGGAACTGGTAAGTTAACCTCTCCAGTTGCTCGTGGAGATTCTTCACCAGGATTTCCTTATTTTCCAAGGCAGGGCTTTGTATGGAAAGTTGCTCGTTGAGGTTCATATTTTTCTTGGACATCTCTGCTAGAGCTTGGTTCTTAGACATCAATTGAACTGCCTGATTTTCCAAAGCTGCTTGAGTTCTTGCATCTTCAATAAAGATCCGACCAGCCCTTGCTTATCCCCGAGAAGAAGGCCTTGCTCGTCCGCGAGTAGAGGTGGAAGGTCTAACTATTTTCAAAGTTTCCAATTCATCTCGCAAGTTGGCGTTCTCTACTTCCAAAAAAGAGAAACCTTCGTCATTGACAGGGACCAAAGCTCCCGAGGAAGATGCTACAGATTTTAGTTGGGATATCTCCTCTTGCAAAATATTATTTTCCTCCTCCAATAGTTTAGCAATTTGCCTATGCTCCTCAACCTCAAGCTTTAGAATGCTCTCTTTCTTCTCGTAGGCAGTGCCGAATTTATCATACCCTTTTTCAGCATTTAACTGTTGATATTTCTTCTCGTACCCTTAGTGAAAAAGCTAGGAGGACTCTTTGTACTGCTTCTGGAGTTCCTCTATAGTTCCTTGAAGATCCTCAATCATCTCATAATAAGATACATTATTGGCAATAGCTCGGTCGAGAAAGCACTTCAGATATTGATAAGCCTCAACTGCACGGTCAGAAACACCTGATCCGAGGATGTCGATTATCTGAGCCTCATTCAGATCTCCATGACCAGCTTTGAAGTAGCCATTGCGTTTCTTCATAAATTCTGTGTCATGAGTTGATAATAGCTCCATCGTGGCCATAAACTAGCAAAGAGAAGCCATAAACATGATCAATAATGATAAAGACAGGGCAAGAAGAAGAAAGTCGATATGAACAACCAAAAGTTCGAATTTTTATTCATCAAAAGGTAAATACAAAGCTCAAGGTTACATTCAAAAGGAATAACAAAATTAAAACCCGAGCAACTTTACACCTTCTCCTTGTGTTTTATAACTTCCTCGGAAAGCTGGGATGAGGAGGTTGGTTACTCGGAAGATAGTGGCAGTTGCTCGACTGAGGTACTGGTGGGCTGAAGTCGCTCGTAGAAAGTTTGAACAACTGGAACAGGAGGAACTTGATCTCCAATCATCATGGAAGATTCCTCTGAGGCAGCTTCGTCCTCTTCTTCTTCCCCAGGAGAGGGAGCAGGGCCATGAATGTGTTACTGGAACAATTCTGAATTCTCAGCAATTTTCATCTCTTTCAAAGCAGCAACCCATCCGTCCCTAAAGTACTTGAGGCTGGCATACTCCATTTGCGAAGTCATGGCAGCCAAGCCCTTGTTCCATCCCTTATCCCAACCAACACTGAACGATTTTTTGACAGCCTTTTTCCTCTTATCTTTCTCCGAGGAGGTCCTTTCCCTAAGGAGCTCCTCGACAACTTTCAACCTCCCTTCCACCTCTTCCTTCTGGCGATCAACCTCACGAAGTCTACCAACTTCCTCTTCAGCAGTTTTGAGCTTATTCTCAAGCTCTTCAGCATTTTTGAGCTTCTCCTCAAGGTTTTTATTATTCTTCTCAAATTCTTTCATTTTCTGCTCCAACCCCTTGGAGGCCTCTACAGCTCGATCTCTCTCTTGCTCGATGGACTTGAGTTGCTTCTTCTAAGCCACTTTATCTTCTTCATACTTTTGACGAGAGTCCTTTAAGGACTGAGTTAGACCAACAAAAGCTTCCTCTACACTTCTCGATGAGCTTGAATCTTTAATAGCCTCATCCTTCTTCAGAATACTGTTGAAACATGTTACCAGCTGAAGAAAGAAATAATTTTGAGTCAATACAGGGACATATCAGTGAAAAGTGAAAACTTAGACTAGTAATACTTACTGAGGCAGTCTGTTCAGCTGCCAAGGCAGTGACCCTGTCACGAGGAAGAGTGTCTTCAATACCTTAGATTTTTGGGATAATCCCAGACTTCACAGAGCCCATGGCATAGGTCGGAGGAATAAAAGTGGGAACACCACTTTCAACATTTAAAGGTTGAAGGACAGGCCTAACAGGTCTCTCAGACGAACTTTTCTTCAATCTCCTCGGGGGAGTAGGAACAGTTTCAACTAAAGACGATGTCTTTGTTGGAGATATAACAATAACCTCTTTTTGAGGAGAGATAGCAACAACCTTGCTCGGAGCCACATGGGCCTTCTCAATAACTTTCTCGGTAGCAACAGGAGGAGGCGCATCAATAATTTTTGTCCCTTCTTCTGGGACGTTTTGTTTGCTTTTCTTTGCCTCCACATTGGCAGAGTCTGATTTGTCAAAGAAGGTTGGAGCTCTTCTTAACTTCATTATGTTACTAAGGGGAATATTCGATTCAGCGGAGGAACCTTCCACACCAGTTTCAGAAGCTGGTACTTGGTCGATGTCAACCACCACTGGACGAGTAGTGAAGGATGAAGTATAGCTCTTGTACTGCAATAAATAAGAGGTTGATCTGATATGTTCGTCAACAACGGACTGGTGTAAACTCCAGATAAGTTTCAAATGCCTTAAATTAACATCAGTTTCTTTGGGAGATTTTCTTTTGCTGTCAACTACAAATAATCAAAAATCAAATATCGGTGAAGCATTTTATCAAACATGAAGAAAACATAATTTCAAAAATAGAATAAAAATAAAAATAACATATCCCATTGCCATAAGGAGGACATCTAGGACCTTGATATACATCATCTCCATTTAATGGAGGATGTTGCCAATTTTTCATTACCACTCCATGTTCAAAATAATCCCTGTTGGCATCAGGAAGATTGACAACTAATGCCCTATTCAAAAACCTAGTTTTCAAATAAAAAGTACTATCGCTAACAACCCATCTGTAGCAATACATTATCTCTGGAATCCCTAAACGAGTTCCATGGAGTTGGTTCAACCTATGAACTCCATTAACTATTCTCAAGGTATTGGGCGCTATTTTTACAGGTACAACGTCAAAATACTGACAGAATTCCAAACATAAAGGATTTGGAGAAAAAGAAAAGTCACATTCGGTCACAAAGAGACTTGGGAACCAATGTACCTCAGCCAAAGAAAAATAGTCAGAAGGTTCAGAAGGTTCTTCCAATATGACCCATGAAGGAATTGAAAATTCAGAGCGAAATTTGTCAAGAGATTCAACAAGGTAAACCATGATGAACAAAGAAAATAAAAGAAAAGGAAGAAAATCTTACAGGAAAGGAGTGAATCAGTTGGCAACGAACGATGGAAGAAACGAACGCACAAGATAGAGAAGAAATGAATAGTTCAAAGATACAGATTTGAAAAAGTAAAAGACGATAGGATTTTCTGCAGCGTTTAAATACCTTACCTTAGGAATGGGTAAAAATAATGATTACAAAGAAAGACGCTTGTGTTACCGGCGGCTAAAAGGAGAAAAAGGGCACGAAAACCGAAGCAGTTAGAAAAATTCAAAATATTCGTGAAGTCTGATTCTATGAATTCAAAGAATAAGTAAATACAAGGAAAACACTCCTAAAATTCAGGATGACTATTTAATCCCGCCATATTTCGAGAAGAATGTTCCACATTCCTCCTCAACCTCGAACTGTGAAACATTGGGGGCTTCTGTTGATACCAAATTTATTCTGCTGATATGGACCTATTATTTGAAGACGCGTGTCATCCTAGGTTGCAACCGTAAATGTTTATACCGATCTACTCAAACCCCCGAGGAACTACTATACTCCAAATAACTCAAGATCATCGAGCAACTAAAAAGCCACGAGGAACCCAGGGGCCCCGAGCAGCTCAAGCGTGTCGAGCTACTTAGGCGGTCCGAGCTACTAAGTCGGTCCGAGCAACTCAAATACTTGTGGCGTACGCATCAAGGAATATCAAAAAATAACTGCGCATTAAATGCACAGTTATTATCGCACAGATGTATACGCCTACTAAACAGCTATGCATTATTCTTTCACATGTACAACCTCAAGGCTATAAATACATTGTAATTTCCCCACTAGAGGGACAAGCTAAATCTCTTGGTAAAATCGTTTATCGAGAATTCCAGGCAAAATAATCAGTAATACAAAAACAGTGTATGTAGGCCATTCTCTTAAGGCTGAACCACTTTAAAAATCTATTGTCTTATTTCTTTACTCATTTTTATCTTTGATTAAAATAATTAGGTCAAATCTAATTTTTTTACATCAACGGGATCGTTTGAAATGAAAGAATAGTTTAAAGTAAAATCCGACACGTGTTTCCAAAAGCTTTCCCTCCAAAGGGCAAAGTTATGGGGAAGTGGAGAGACAGAAAAAGGCCTTAATGGGCACAATAAGTAAAAAATCCCTCATGATTAGATTTGCGACTTGTTAGTGGCCCAAGATATTGAAATCAAGTGTTGGGAATTTCGAGGCAGCAAAATATATTGTTGAAGGGAATAACAAAAGTTTTTGTTTGTGATAATTAATTATTACAATAAAGAATTAAAAGTTATTATTTGGACACAAGCACATGTTCATTTGGTTATGGTGGTATCACTACTAGTAATAAAATTTTCATAAATAATAAAACAAAACTGAAATAGTTTTAGGTCTATAGGTACAAAAATAATTCACAACACATTAGCACAAAAGTGGTTTTTTCATTGACACCAGAAATTGGAGAGCATAAAAATTGGAAAAGAATTTACATTACTTTCTTGGGATTGAATAGTAATGAGGAAATGAATAAGTTACAAAAGTAATTGAGATGCCGATCCTCTAAATAGATATAAGATTTATCTTGAGCTAGATGCAAAAATAATTGTTCATGACATTGAAAATTCGGAATTGCCTCTTGCACTTTATCCTTCAGTTCCCGTAATTTGAAGATAATTCTTTCAGGTGGAATAATTTCCAAACCTAGGTCCTTTGGATCATCTTGGCCATTCAGGAAAACTCTTTACACTCTTCAAAAACCTTACTTGAAGCACAAATTTTATCTCAAACCTCATAGTCCTCCCATTGGCATTATTGGATAACTCTTTACACTCTCTACATTATCCCTTTCTATATTTAAATATGAGACGAGCTCAAAATTTCTCTTAGAGTTGGCATTGTTATTTTATTCCGAAGACATTGTTAACACATAGATGATGGGAGGAGAAAATATAAGAGTTGAGGTAAAAAAATAAGAGACTAATGGTTTAATGAGGAAGATAATTTCACTACCAGAAGGAATTTACTTAAGTAATATGAACAATAAAGTATTGATGACTGCACTTAGGGATGTGTTGTTAGAATATAAATAGTCCACTAATTAATTTTTCACAAAAATCAATTAGTATGAAGGGGGTATGTTTATACCATATTTTTACCAAGTAATAGAGTGTCTCCATGTCGAAACACAAACCAGTTATTATAGTAAAGATTTGTAAAGGGACAATTTAAGACAAATGACTACACAAGAAATTGATACTTGTTAAGACCTTGAATGCGGGGTAACCACATAAGTGAGTTTTGGGGAGTGCAGCTATGCAGTAACAATCAATTGGGTAAGAAACCAAAAGTTACAATAGCAGTTGCATGGAAAAAGAATAAATAAATACGCAATTAAAGGACAAAGAAAAAGAGGCCCCCTCAACAAAAAGCTACATTTACTCGTTTGAAATATTTCTTTCTTTTTCTTTGTTTTTGTTTATAGTTTTTCTTCTTCTTTTAAGTAGTTTGTAAGTAGATTTATTGAAACTCTCTTTATGTTTTATGAAAAGTTCTTTTGCCTTTACATTTAAATTGTCTTTACTTTTCTTTCTATAACATGCTTTACATTACTTAGCATAAGTTTTTTTCTCTTAAACCTTGTTTTCATCTTTATTTCTTCACTCACGACACTAAAACAGTCAATTAGTAACACTATTGTAGTGTTACTAAAATAATTACCAACACTAAAAAAGAGTTAGAAAAAAGGCGTGGGGAAACAAATTACGAACATTTTTTTACCGTTACTAAATTATGTGTTACTAACACTATTTTACCTGTTACTAAACTGTTGTTAAATTATGTGTTACTAACACTTTTCTACTGTTACTAAAGTGTAACTAATTTCGTAACAAATTTCTAACACAATTTTTGTAACACATTTACTAATTGTATAGGTCCGTTAGTAATATTAAAAAAATTAAAAAAATAATATATGTACACACACACACACACTAGGGTATACAATATTAAAAAAAATTTAACTTAATGACAACAAAATAACTATCGATTCAATTTAATTTTAATACAAATAAGTTTAATTTAAAAAAAAATAGACAAAATGACCTTTATTTATAGTACTATCCACATGTTTAAGGTATAAAAAATAGTACAACAATACAAATAGTCCGCAACAACAACACTAATACACATACATCCAGTAATCTCAATAAAATTAATAGTCAAATTCCATTAATAGAAAATTCATCTCAATACACATGAAATTCATCTCAATACACGAAGTAATTTGGAAAATCAAGGAATTGTTCATCTCTATTTGGCAATTTGCATACCACACGAGTTGCCCCTGATGTGATGGCCATTGGTGTTGTAACTACACGTATTCCAATCGAACACATAGCAAGTATCTTCATAGCAAGAGAATTAGAATATGCAGCTGCTAGAGTTGGTGTCGCCTAAAATTACCAATGGAAAAAAATAATTTTAGTTGAAATAAAAAAAAATCAATCAAAGAATGTCGCATAATAGGTGCCATGAGAAACTGAAATAAATAAAGAACTCGAGACATAATCAAGGTGACTGACCTAAAGGGGTCCAACCATCAAAGTGGCACCTATTCTATGTTCATTCCCACCCGACACACGATGACCCACAAATACCTGACCAAACCAAACTTACCTAACCTCCTCTCAACCTTATAAATTGGTGGTCGTATTTGAACGTGAAAACGCCAAGTCATAATTAAATAACAGAATTATTGGAATTTAATACTACGGTATGAGCATTAGGAAATTGTTTTAAGTAAAATCCAAGCATGGGAGTGTTTTAAGAAAATTGTTACAAAAATTCTAATAGTTACAAAAATTCTAATAGTTACAAAAAAAGTTTTATAAAAATAAAAAGTCAGTAGTTCCAAAACATTAACTATTAGAATCTTAATTTTTTTTAAATAAAATCTTTAGGCACTTAAAAAATTGTTTAAAACTGTTTATTTAAAACTTATTTTTCGTATATTTTATTTAAAATATTTTATAATACGTGACCAAAATAAAATTAACACGACATTTCACGACACACCTCAAAATCTTAATTTTACATAAAATGAATATGACACATATGAAAGTGACATGGCACGATACAAAATCTTTTTTTTTTTTTTATGAAATGCGAACACGACCCACTTGTCGTGTTTCATTTTAAGTTGGTTGTGTTAGTATTTGGTAAAAAATGAGATTTCGTGTTGTGTCATATTACTTTTATAGGTGAAAATAAGATTTTGAGGGGTGTCGTGTCATTTTTATTTTGGTTGAATTCGTTTTTTGTTGAAAAATAACATATACTGTGGCGTGACACTTTTACTTGGGTCGTGTTCTTGTTTGTAAAAAAATAATATTTCATGTTGTGTCGTGTCACTTTTCTTAGGATCATATTCATGTTTGGTTAAAAAAAAATTGTTAGGTCGTGTTGTGTTGAGTTTCTTTTATTTGAGTCGTGTTCGGTTATAAAAACAATTTTCAATTTAAAAAACAGTTTTTTATTTGTTAATTTTTTTGCCAATTTTATGTAAAAAACATTTTTTTTTAAAAAAAAAAACAGTGTTTAAATCTATCTTAAAAAAAAACTTCTATAAAAGTATCATAAAGGTTTTTTTAAATAAAAAATGGTTTTTAAAACTATCATAACACTTTTTTTAACAGTTTTTATAAAAAAAAGTAATTTTTTAATTTTAAAAAATAAAAAAATGCTTTAAAGAACAGTTTAAAATACTGTTTTTTATTGAAAAAAAATTAGCAAATAAAAAAATATTTGTTTGATCTTTAGAGCAAAGGGCAAGTTTGTCTTTTAAAAAGTAATTGGAGTGTTTTAAGCATTTTTAGAATCTTTAAGAAATAAACATGAATACAAATATGTTCAACTGGAAAATACATATGAATGCATAAAAAATAATAATCTAATAAGGTGTGAACTTGGTAATTCATTAACTTAAAAAATATATATAATATTTCTGAAATTAACATTGAATTTAGAATTATTATAAAACATGAATAGAAGATTCATGAATGAGATAGATATAATTACAAAAATTATGTATTTTCTTTCAAATTAACAAATACATACTTTTGATGACAAATGAAAAATGAGTAAAAAATTAGATAGAAAATTATGAGTATTGACCTTGTTTTTTGGACAAGAAACAACAGCAACGAAGAAACTATGCAACATGAATCTGATGAGAAGATGAATTAACTTGAGCAGCTGACTTTTGATTTCTAGAGTATCAAGATGAATGTATTTGAAAGTTTTATTAGATAAATGTATTAAGAAAGAGAATGTATCAAGTTAAGATTTATGGAATGGTTTCAATTTAATGAATGTTTGGGTTTCAAGATGAATGTATTTGAAAATTTTGTTAGATGAATGTATTAGGAGAGAGAATGTATCAAGTTAAGATTCATGGAATAATTTTAATTTAATGAATGTATGAGACTAATATTAAGGTATGATATAAAATGTTAATGAGGGTAGTTTAGTACTTTGAGATTTAAAGAGGAACTTCCTTCTTTTTAAATAGTACAAATAAAACCCACAATAATTTGGTAGATAAGTTTATTTATAAAATTACAAAAAGGGAATTGAGCAACAAAACATAGACGTTTAACCCATTTGTCCGGTTAAACAAATCCTTTAAGTCATAATGTACTTGAAGAGTTACAAAAAAATTAATCTTCAATCCAGTTAAGCCACAATCCCAGATTAGAACCGGGGAACAAAAAGAAAAAAAATAAAATTAAACAAAAACTGATGCCATATGCAGTAGACCAAACATGAACGAATGATTCACATTCTTTGCCTTCGCATTCTATCAGCCCATGACATATCACATCTTGCCTCCTTATTTACGCTCCTTTTGTTGAGGTCCATCAATTGAGACTGCCACCTGTTCATCCAATCACCTCTGTGGAGACCCTGAGTCATCGCGCGATCATACAAAGCCCTGCTATTAGGGTCAGATAATATGTGGTAAGCCTCCTGTACCCGAATGAACCTCTGAGTATACTCCTCCATGCAATCAGGCGGTGATACATCGGGATGGTATTTCAACGCTAACCGTTTGTAGGCTTGCTTTATTTCTGAGAAGGTCACACTCTCTGGTATACCCAACAACTCGTACAAATTCTCTCTGGTATCGGTTCTTGTGTTCATGTTGTTGATTGTGGCCTTCGCTCTTGTTCTGTATGACCCAGCTGAGATTTTCATCGAAATAGTTGGTTTTGTGAAATGTTTATTCAAGGATATATGAGGATGATAAACTTCAAGCTTTAACTTTATGAGTGATTGGTTTGCTTCATGGCTAAGAGATAAGCCTGCTTTGGTTTCTAAGAATAATTTTGAGCTCATTTCTTAATTTGCTTCCTTTGCCGTTTCTCTCTCAATCTACCATCTACGAGTACATGATATGTAGTGGGGGTGGCGTTTATATATATACAGTACTTACTGCTACTATTTCCTGATCGTGTGAAAAGAAATATTGAACTATGACGCTATGACTTTTGAATATAAATGGGAAAATATGTTAGTTGTCGTTGAACAAATGACCTCACTATAACGGCAATGGTTTTGGTCGGTTGAAGTTGAAGAACCTTCACACATTTTGTTACCCACATTTATTGTCAACCAGCAAGCTTTTGACACGTGTATATTCCAGAACGAATGACTTGGACCTTTTAGCCTTTCTTGACTTTTAGGATGAGCTCATTCAGAAGTTATTTTAGTTAGAATAAATTTATATATACCTTCATTTTGATATTTTATTGGTACTTTCTAATAAGATAAGGTAATAAGAAGTTGTACTTATTGTTATGAGTTTCTTTAGGGTAACAAATACAATCTCTTATTACTTTTTCTTATTAGATGATACCAAATGAGGGTACTAAATGAGAATATATGTAGCATAACTCTTTTAGTTATAGAGAATCATTATTTATATTTGGGTCATAATAACATGTGCTCTAACGGCACATACTAAGATCTTAAAATAGTAATAGTAGAGTTTCGATATACATTTTACAGAAAACATATATTCATACGACGCTCCAATATTTATTACTTTAACGCTTAAAACATGTGCCATAACCACACATATTATCAATTTTAGAAATAAGTGAGGACTGGCAATTATTAAGAAAATGAGCGCTTTTCTCTTGGAGTTGATATCAATAAATGCTCCAACTGCCACCCAACATACTTGATGTGAAAGAATCCAATGGGCCACTTTTTGAATTCAATTGATTGGGCAATTGAGAGTTCAATTCTATACAATTCGCGCCATACATAAGCATAAGTAGTTTTTGATCGAAATTTAATATATATATATATATATATATATATATATATATATATATATATATATATATATATAGAGAGAGAGAGAGAGAGAGAGAGAGAGAGAGAGAGAGAGAGAGGGGATTGTAAAGCGATTAAAATAAGTATACACTCTTTGAATGTGAATTTTAAAATCATATATCACTCGAAGTAATATTTTTTTAAGATAAAATTTGCAAAACCATTAATAGAATGAAGAAAATTAATTTTGAAGGAAAATAATAGGTCGACACAAAAACGAAACACAAAAGTGCAACACAATTGATGTATTATATTTTGGTTGATGTAGCATTACTCAATGATAAAATAGCAATATTTAAAAATAATGAAATGTTGAGTTTCATAAGTAGATGTTTATAAAAACTGTGGATTTCCTAAGAAAATGACGAAGTGATGAGTTTCATAAGTAGATGTCTACAAAAATTGTGGGTGGTCAAAGAAAATTTCTCACTTATTCTCCCACCTCCCAACCACAATGATGGCCATTAACCGCCGCGTACCTCGCCTGGTCTTTAAACACCAACGTCCAGCGAAGTCTATTTGATAACTAATTCAGTTGTTATGCATTTACAGTGAGACGTTGCGGAGTAAGGTAAGAGTAACCTTGAGGAGTCATTGGGGGCCTATAACTTTAAAAAAAGTTCACTAGTTTCCCAATTTGATTCGTTAATAATCCCAGGGTATTTTTTTAATCTCATGGAGATCCCCATCGGTCTTGAACTGGTGTTCCTTTTAGGACGAGATATAATTCTTGACTGAAGAAAGCTCATCCACAAGAGGTGCGATTTGCATATGTGAGCCAACACCTCTCGTCCCCCCCCCCCCCCCCCCCCCACACACCATTGTCCCTTCCAAAGGTCTGGGTCAGGGCATCATTTTCAAGGTCAAAGTCATCATTAGGGATCGAATCAGATTGACTACTGATGACCTATATTGATTCCAGCGTCTTAACCAAGTGCGACGGTAATTTATTATCTTTGTCCCGTCGAGCATGAACGAATAACTTGGACCGATTTGGGTTTTTACCGGCATCTGGACCATCCTTTGTCCTACTCTCCCACTCATTCTTCAAATCCTCATATGATTTGGATCCCAGCCTGTGGATATCAATTTTTTGTGCCCTACTTTTTTTGTTTTGCTCCCTCTGGACCAATATTTTCTCCTTCACCTCATTCTCCAAAATATTATTCCACCGCTCCATTGGAATTTAAACATTGGGAGGCACTCTCTCTTTCAAAGACAAAATATCTGAGCTCGCGACCTCCATCAGGAAATGTTTCTTCTAAAGGTTTCTCCTGTATGTCTTCAATCCTTTAGCAACCCGAGGTAGAACCCTATTCTTGGAATGTGCAGAAAATGAAAAATGCTTGCAGAGTTGATCGTGTATGTCATCTTTGATAGCTTGATCAACAAGGTTCCAGTTTTCTAGTCCACCGACTCCCACATTCACTTTTCCTAGTGACAAACATCGGGCTTTAAAGTTCAGCACGTCATTCCTATCACCCGTCGGGTTATTCCCGAGGAGGGAGAACCCAATGGGCTTCTTTTTTTTGAGCTGGAGGCATTGGGAGTGCTGGATGGGGTCTTTGGAGCAATGGGAGTGCTGAATTGGGGCGTAGGATCACTCGGAGTTGGACTTGGTGAGGAGTTAACCATTGGTGGTGTTGAGAATTCGGGTAGTGCATGAGATGGTGAAGCTCGTTGTGGTGTCACCTCGGCACTTGGTACAATTGGGTTGTTTCCTCTCGACATTATCTAGAAAAATGAAAGACTATAAGTGACTACATAATTATAATAATATGAAATTATAACTAATTAATCAAGCTTATATATATATATATATATATATATATATATATATATATATATATATATAGTGTAATACCCCGTAATTTTAATGACTTTTAAAATGTGTTATATTTTAAATTAATAGATTAATTAGATTTTATTATAAATTAATTCATTTGGGTTTTATCCGAATTGTGGATATTAAAATGAATGATTCTGTATATTACTTAAATATATTTAGGCAATATATGAATGTGATGTTATTGATATTGCTGTGAGTTATTAATTCAGTAATTTGAATTCTTAGTTGGACGCGGTATAGGACGTGTCGGGACAAATTTGTGAAATTAAATAGGAAACTTATTTTTACATCAACCTTATAGTCATTTTGAGTGCGTCGTTGTATCCGGAAGGATTGAAATAGTCAGAAAAGTCTATTTGGATGTTGGTTTTGGGTCTCGGGTCATTTGAAAATGAAAAGACACCCCAAAAGGACATTTTGGTCATTTTTACAGGGAATAGTCATTTCGTATTTTGTCTTATTATAAATATTTGGAGATTAGTTAATACGTAGGTTCATTCATCTCTTCTATACAATATTTAGAGGTCACCTTTTGAGAGAGAGTGAAAGGGTGCTTGGGAGAAGAGAAGATTGCTTGGTAAGGAGGATAACCAAGGACCAAAGGTCACCACTAGCAACCACCACCGGAAGTTAACCGGATAAGGGAAGAACCACCTGTGTTATACAACTCCAAAGGATCAGACCTTCATTAGAGGCAAGTATTTGATAATTGCAATCTAGTTAGTATATTTTCCATGTTAGGATAGTTATTGAAAAGATGAGATTTTACATGTTTGGAAGATAAAGATAGAGTTGTTGGTTGATTTTTGAAAAATGGAAATATATAGGAATCAAACTCATGTTGTGGGTAGATAGTAATCCATGAAATAATCATTAAGTTATTGAAGAAATTCTGAGAATCATTAGTGTGTTCTTGAAGATATCATGTATATAATTTTCTGGAAAAAAAGGATAAATATATGCTTTTAATTCAAACTCTTGATCATTCTAGGATGTTTAGATCGTTAGAAATCATTTACATATGTTGTTATATCATGTAATGAGGATTATAAGGAATTTGGGTTGTTAATATGAAGGTTAGAATGATCAAAAGTTATGAAACCTGTAGTAAAAGAATTATAGAATCTGGGATGTTATCTGGGCGATCGATCGATCGACCCCCTACCTTCGATCGATCGACCTCCCCAGAATTCATGAAGTTATTTCTTTTTAATGTTTGTTCTTATCCCAAACCTTTTGTAAATCTTTGGTGATTATTAATTGGATATAATGGCACTTAGGGAAGATCAGTAAGCCCTAGATAAGAATCGAATTAATGGGATTGAGATTTAATTGATTAGAATTATGATAATTAAATTGAAAGAAATTTCGGTTGCTAGATGCATTTGTTGGATTGTAATTTGTATGCATGAGGATTAAGGATAGGTCCAGTAGGGGAAGTTTAATAAATCACCTGGGCAGCCTTAGGTTAACAAGAGGGTTCAATCCTAGGTGAAAGAAGATGTGTTTATAAGAGATTAGAAACTATCGGTTGTAACCCTAATTAAAGGTGAGTTTAATCCGTAGTATTTCGGGAGATAAGATGGTATGGACCAGTAGGATATTAGTGACTTCTTACTAAATAAATATATTGAGGAAAAACCTATTTAAACCTTGAGTAATTAGTGAGACTCTGGAGTAATTGAATTAAAGAAGTAAAGTCATAATATTTTAATACGTAGGATTTAAGAGATATAATGCTACGTATGGGAATTATCTTAGGGTAGTGTGAGTACCTGGTTGATATTATAATTATAGGTAGATGATAATGCCTATTTGATTGATTGAGAATTTATGTGTATGACATACCTAGCTTACTTGCTATAAATGGGAGGTTTGCGCGTGAGTGCAGTCATATTTTGATGAATCCATGGGATTTTTGATTTTGTCGCTCGAGAACATAGATCTATGAAAGACTTAACGGGGATTTGATAAGTCCACTGACTATGGGAACGTAGGTATGTGCGTGACCCATGGATACGAGAACTATGTTCGCCTCTAAATTTTTGTGTTGTTGTTTGTGGTTCGAGGAATCCTTACCGAACCTTTAGTCCCCCATTCGGCGATTAGCGATACTGGGACGTGATAGCAGAGTAATGCATGCACCACTGCTGTGTCTCAGGGTGCCTTATTATATATGTATATGTATAATGAATTAAATGAATGTATATATAGTGTTTAGATCAATCTATTTTGTGATAATTGTAGATGACGGTGAATAAAGAAAAAGAATTGAATTAAGTTAATGAATATTTATTGTAAAAGCTTATTTCATATTAATGAGAAATGTGTATGAATGATGATACTACGTATGGTATGGGACATACGGGGTTATGATATGGGATATAATCATATTATGGAAATTAGTTAGGAGGAACCATTAACTAAGAGGTTAATAGGAAACGTTAAGCGTGCACTCTAGATGAGAGGTGAGAATATCAAGTGAGAGTCTGGATACTAACATGTACATAATAAATGCTTTATTGCACTTGTTAAATACTTGTTGTTTTCAAAATTATTTTCACATCGGGCTCTGACCCGTTTCCTTGCATATTCTCTTTTCTATTGTACCTTCTATAACAGGTGTCCAGTAGCAGGGAGGCCAACCTTAGAGGATTATGACAAGCTATGGAGCTATGGAGTATTGCTTAGACGCCTATCTTCATTTGATTCATAGTGTTCTTTTATTTATGGTATGTCACCCAAAGGAATTCAGTTAACTCCTTTCTATCTGAATCAAATAGTCTTGTACTCGTGTCATTTTAATACATTTATTGTTGTTGGGATTACTGTATTGGATAATTATTTGGGAATATTTATTCCAGTTACATTTAGATTCTTTTGTGTTATGTGTTCGGTTATTAGTGTTGTAGAATAATATGTGTAGTGTTATTCGTAAACTAAAAATGAATGTTGTTGAAATTAAAATTTGGAAAGTTTTTAACACCAGCTTAATTGGGTATTGGGTGATTTGAAAATATTTTCGACAGTGATGCTAAGAATGAGCCAACTGTATAATCTATTTTAATTTGGTATAGGACTAGACACCCGGTATTTAATTAGGCGGGGTGTTACAGATAGATACATTTTCAGAGTACGACTTTGGAATATGTTCAATGTTTCTGATCTCCATCCATTCGGTATTGTTTTTAAGAACCTATGAAATTTTGCATGTGGCCAACTAGGAGGAAGGGTATCTATGATTGATGTGTAGATATCCATTACATGAACTCAGAATCCCATATTTCTCAACTTGTTGGCAAGATTCAATTTTACATGCATGTGGCGCGAGACATCAGAGTCTATTTCACTTCTCTCTGTACGCAGTTGTATCAATAATAGTTGAATATTTTTCTCTCGTTCTCCAACAGTAACTAAGGTCAGGTTTACATCGGGATTATGTGTGTGAAATTTATTTTGTATAACGTCATCCCAGTTTTCTAGTAGAGAATATAAAATATGACCGAACAGGTAATCTTGTCGGAGATCAACGTAGTTAAATTGTTCAATCTTTTTATTTCCATACCTATAAATATGAGTACCTTATATATAGCTTGCACTTACAAAAGAGTTATGTGTGCGGTCTATTTCCAACCTCTCCCACTCCTATTGACAGTGATTATCACCGTGCCACATTTTTCCTGAGAAAAGTATACGAGGGCATGAATACGAGTCCTACACTTAAGGGCTCTAATCAATTAATAACTTTTAATTCAAACATATGAAGTATAAGGGTATATTAGTTTACTTAAGGTTTTGATTCATCACTATCCTTCTTTTAACCCCTTGCATTTTGTATCTCATTGATGTGAAATCCCAACAACAACCAACCGTAATTGTTTGTTACATATTTTGTTAGGGTTTATTATGAAAGAGTTTTAGTACATACACGTACAAACTCTAGTACACAAAATTTTGTGCCTGCACAGTATTTGACACAAACCAACGATATCTTACTATATTAATGTACGCACATGTTTGCGACTCATATTTAAAGTAGCGAAGTAAAGAATTACTAAAATATCACAACATGGTAGGAGTTATTGTTATAAATAATAACGTGCACATAATCCCCAGTACAATGTAAAAAAAAATCCATTTAATTATATTTTGTCAGAAAAAAATCATGCCATGCATATAACCCCAATATAATATGATGGCATGCATATAAGCCCCTATAAAATCACAACAAGGTAGATGTAATTTTTTTTACTTCGTAAGAATCCATTTAATAATATTTTATCAAAAAAATATAATGTCTAGGGTTTTGAATAATATTTTGTCAAAAAAATAACCCCAATACAATTTCTAGGGTTTATTGACATAAAATAAATTTTGTTCATAGCTACACATATAAACACACATGCACACATATATATACATATAAACATAGATCTATACATACATACACATACACACATATAAACAGAAATCAATACATACACACCCATAATCAACCATATTAATCATAGCTTATACTTAATCATGGAACAAACATGCCTAAGTTGATTTTATGACATTAGTGTATGTGTGTGTGTGTGTGTGTGTGTGTGTGTGTGAAAGAGAGAGAGAGCATTTTCAATAACGATGTGAGTGTTGAGATAATGAAGTATCTGCGGAGCAAAAGTGATTAACATGTAGGGTTGTTTAGAGAATGTAACATTGGAGGGAACAATTTTATAAAAATAATATTGAATGTCCTATTTCTATATAAAATATGTTTGGAGGTCCTTTCTAACTAAAACCCCCCAGTTTTCACTGTACCCTATTTTCACTTAACTAACGATTACTTGTTGGACTATTTTAACAACCATGAGCAATTAATAGGTGGACTAAAGAAACATTTGTCATCCTCTTAAAAGCTGGAGACGTCCTTCCCTTAAAGCAGAGCATGAGTATGAGTTTAAAAAAATCTCATAAATCATCTACAAACAATAAAAAAAGTATTAGTGTTTTGATAGGATTCAAATCACAATGTATAACACTTATGATTTGGATATTTATTTTTAGATCCACGGCATTTATCGTTTTTCTTAAAAAAAATAAAAAAAAGATCCTATGCTCAATTCTACAAACCTCATCTCCCAAACTTTTATATAAATAAAATCCACAATACTAATAACTGGAATGTTCAGTTATTTACCGGATTACGAAAAATTTATATATATATATATATATATATATATATATATATATATATCACTAAATAAATAAACAGTAATTAAAATTAATTAATTAATTACTCTAGAAAAACATAACAGTAAAGGGAGATAAGAAGAACATACAGTTTGTGATTGAAACAATCACTTGTAGAATTTGGACCGAGTCGAAAGTTGAACTATCTCTCCTTAAGACAAAATACACCCCCGCTACGGCGCTGACGGCAAATTCAATAGGCGTCTGCCTCTCAGGATGAAACGGTCAACGACTGTTGCAAGAAGCACTTCAGTAAAACAATCCCACGAACCAACAATGGTGAATAACTCTCAAGTAGTAAGAAGGGAACAAGGACGGTAGTAGGGAATTCAGGTAGATTTTTTAATCTTTTAAATGGGCTGTATATGGTCCTTTTTATAAGTGGTGAAAGACTGCAACTCATGGCTTTTTCCAGAAAAGATATGACTGTTTGTACAGTCGCATCTCTCTAATAAAACAACTTAACATTTTAATTAATTAATTAAAAAATGACAGCATTTTTTAAATAATTAAAAACAACAACGTTTTTAAATAATTAATTAATACGGAAAATAATTAATCTGTAATTAATCTAGATTTTTTGGTTCAGAAAATAAATTTTAAAGCCCAAAGTTCAATTAAAATTTGTTCAAAAAATTTAATAGTAGCTCAAGAAAGACCCACGACCCAGACCCGGGCACAGGCCGGACGGACAGTGGCGGCGGCGCGCGCGCGCGTGTAGACTTTTGGCCCAAGCCCAACACATGAATAGTGTAGGCCATCTCCCCTTCAAAGAATTGAGATAGTCCAAGGCATCCAAGCCTTAGTCCCATAACTTGGGTATATTAATTCCATGTATTTCTACAACTTTTTCAATATGGGACAAACCCACTTAACTATATTACACCATCTAGCTTAAACTCAAATGGGTCACTTTAAGTCCAAATTTTTCATTCATTACTTCACTATTTTAAACAAGTGAGTATACCAAATTAATCTCCTTACTACAAGGAACACATTGGTACAAAGACACGTCACTTTTAACATATGTGTCTTAATTAAAATTGACTCTAAAGTTTGGCCAAATAAGCTGGCATTCCATTAATATACAATAATCCCCCACATGAATGAAATTTGGAAGAATCAAACGAATATAGATGCAAACAGAGAGTTGTTCTAGGAAAAAACATTGCATCGAAAAAGATAGTTTGTGGGTTTGAATCTTTCCTAGTGAGAAACTATTGAGCTTACTAGCCATTCAATGAACTTGATGTCTTGAATTGATCGACCATTTGTGTAAACTGAGACAATAGTATTCACACAATGTCTTTCCAACCATATTGGTTCTCATTGTTGTGTCCATTTTGGCCTTGGACACCTCCTGGTTTCATGAGTGTGCTAGAGAAATAGCCTTCGTTATTCTCATAGAAGCGACCCCTTCTCACTCACATAGGTGATTTCTATAAAGAGTATCCTGCTAATACCCCACTTGACCTATACATTCAAGATATAAAAATCATTAAAAACATAGTTTATCCTTATACACGTGGAAGTTTGTGCACTGACACATCTTCGGAATGGGAGGAAGTAATTAAAGTATTACTTCTCAATGCAAACTGAGTCATCATAATTAGGTTGTCCCTTTGAACCTATTTCTTGGGATCTCCAGTCATTTAGGTTGGGTTTCCATTAAGACGACTCTTTAGAATTTTACAGGCTTTAGGCCCATTCCACGTGATGAACTTGCAACTTTCTCTCCAGGTATACCTTTAGTTAGTGGATCCGCAATATTTTCCTTTGACTTTACATAGTCAACAGAAATAATTTCATTTGAGAGCAATTGTCTAATTGTTTGGTGTCAACGACGTATATGTCATGATTTACCATTCTAGTTATTATTTTTAGCCCTAACAATTGTCGGTTGACTATCACAATGTATTACGATAGGTGGCACGGGCTTTGACCATATTGGAACATCCTCTAAAAAGTTTCTAAGCCATTTAGTCTCTTCCCTAGCTTTATCTAAAGCAATAAATTCAGATTCCATCATGGATCTTGCAATACACGTTTGCTTAGAGGATTTTCAAGATACGGCTGCACCTCCAAGGGTAAATACATATCCACTTGTGGATTTCGAATCATTTGAGTCAGATATCCAATTTACATCGCTATAACCTTCAAGTACAGTTGGATATCGTTCGTAGTGCAACCCATCCCCCAAAGAGTATCGAAGATATCGAAGAACTCTTATCAAGGCTTTCCAATGATCTTTCTCGGGATTACTCGTATATCGACTAAGCTTACTAATCGAGTATGCTATATCAGGTCGAGTACAGTTTGATAAATACATCAAACTTCCAATAATACGATAATACTCTAATTGAGATATACCTTCACCTTTATTTTTAAGGAGGTTATGACTTGGATCTACAGGTATTCTCACTGGACTTTGATCATATTTATTATACTTTTGAAATATTTTTTCAAAGTAATGTGACGGGGATAAGCTAATTTCTTGAGAGGTTCTAATAATTTTAATTCCTAGGATGGCATCTGCCAATCCCATGTCCTTAATTTCAAATCTACTAGTCAACATTTATTTAGTAAATTGATAACATTATTATTATTACCAATTATTAGCATATCATCTACATATAGACATACAATCACATGTCCCGCTTGAGTGCTTTTGATGTAAACACATTTGTCACACTCATTTATTTTGAAACCATTTGACTTCATGACATTGTCAAATTTTTTATGCCATTGTTTAGGTGCTTGTTTCAACCCATATAATGACTTCACAAGTTTACATTCTTTCCTTTCATTTTCAGGAGATCTAAAACCTTCCGGTTGTTCCATATATATTTCTTCATCTAATTCACCATTCAAAAATGCCCGTTTAACATCCATTTGGTGTATTTTCAATTTATGTATTGCTGCAATTGCAATTAACATTCTAATGGATGTAATCCTTGTAACAGGTGAATAGGTGTCGAAATAATCTATTCCCTCTTTTTGCTTGTATCCTTTAGCTACAAGTCTAGCCTTATGTTTATCAATGGTTCCATCATCTTTCATTTTCCGTTTGAATATCCATTTACACCCTAACGACTTTGTCCCTAGTGGTAGGTCCACCAGTTCCCCTGTATGATTTTGCAAAATGGATTCAATTTCACTATTGATAGCTTCTTTCCAATATGAGGCTTCCAGAGTGGATAGATCTTCTTTTACCGTCTGAGGTTCACTTTCTAACATATATGTTAGAAAATCTGGACCGAAAGATTTTGTAATCTTAGCTCTTTTGCTACGTCTAGGTTCTTCCTCAATAATATTTCGAGGTTCACCATTTGTAACTTCAAGCATTCTTTTGTTAGAAGTTTTTTCTTGTGTATTTTTACAAGGAAAGATATTTTCAAAGAATGATGCATTCCTAGATTCTATGATTGTATTTTCATGAATTTCAGGAATGTCAGACTTATGCACAAGAAACCGATATGCACTACTATTATGTGTATAACCAATGAATATGCAGTCAATAGTCTTTGGACCAATTTTCACCTTTTTAGGTTCAGGAATTAGTACTTTTACAAGACACCCCCACAATTTTAAGTATTTGTAGGAAGGCTTGCATCCTTTCTACAACTCGTAGGGCATCTTATTTGTTTTGTTATGAATCAATATGTTGAGAATGTAATTAGCTGAAAGAAATGCTTCCCCCCCCCCCCCCCCCCCCACATGTTTTGGGGTAATCTCGAACATATTAATAATGCATTCATCATTTCTTTTAAAGTTCGATTTTTACGTTCCGCAATCTCATTTGATTGAGGAGAGTAAGGTGCGGTAGTTTGGTGAATAATACCATTTTCTAAACATATTTCCTTAAAAGGATATTCGTATTCACCACCTCTATCGCTTCTTAATTCTTTAATCGTTTTACCAAGTTGATTCTCAATTTCTATCTTGTATTGCTTAAAAGCTTCAATAGCTTTATCTTTGCTTCTTAAAAGATAGACATAGCAATATCTAGTGCAATCATCCACAAAGGTAATAAACTATTTTTTCCCACCTCTAATTTGAACAAATTTTAAATCACATACATCGGTGTGAATTAAATCTAAAGGTTCACTATTCCTTTCAATTGAATGGAAAGGTGTTTTAGTTAATTTAGCTTGTACACATGTTTCACATTTGTGACTTGTATCAATACTAAATTTGGGAATTAATTCTAAGTGAATTAATTTACTTAAAGTATTATAATTAACATGTTCAAGTCTACCATGCCACATATCCATAAACTCAAGCATATAAGCAGAACATATCATATTATTATTATCATTGTTACTTTTAGGTACAACAGTCATGACGTTCAATTTGAACATCCCATCTCACATGCATCCTTTCCCTACATATATTCCATATTTACTAACTACAAATTTGTCTCCAACAAAGACTAGCTTAAATCCTTTCTTGCTTAGAACAAAACCGGAAACAAGGTTCTTTCTGATGTCAGGCACATGCAATACATCGTTGAGTGTGAGATGCTTCCCCGAAGTTATTTTCAGCACTACTTTGCCTTTACCTTCAACCTTCGAGGTGGAGGAGTTTCCCATGAATAATTGTTCTCCATTTGCAATTGGTTGGTAGGTTGTGAACATACTTTTATCGTAACATACATGGCGTGTAGCGCCGGTATCAACCCACCACTCTTTGGTATTACCCACCAAATTTACTTCAGATACAACTGCGGACAGAGAAACATTGGAAACATCGTCGGATAATACATCAACTTCTGTCATGTTGGCTTGTGGTGCTTTCTTCTTGAAGTTCTCTTGTTTTTTCGACTTGCGGCAATCCTTGGCCCTATGACCTTCTTTGTTGCAATTAAAACATTTTCGTTTGAACTTCTTAGCACCGCCTTGTTAACTTGTGCCTTCATTTTTGTGCTTCCTCTTTTTATTGAATTTTTGTCCATCCTCAACAATATTTGCTTTTGCAGACATATCATGGTTACCATTTTTCTTTTCAGACTTACGATTATCTTCTTCTATCCTTAATCGAACAATTAAATCTTCAAGTCCCATTTCTTTTCGTTTATGCTTCAAATAATTTTTGAAATCTTTTCAAGAAGGAGTTAATTAATTAAAAAACGACATCGTATTTTAAAGCGCAAAGGTCAATTAAAATTTGTTCAAAAAAATTAATAATTGCTCAAGAACGATCCACGACCCGGGCACGAGCCGGACGGCGGCGCGTGGGCTTTTGGCCCAAGCGCAACACATGCATAGTGTAGGCCATCTCCCCTTCAAAGAGTTGGGATAGCCCAAGGCATCCAAGCCTTAGTCCCATAACTTGGGTATATTATTTCCAAGTATTTCTATCACTTTTTCAATGTGGGACAAATCCACTTAACTATGTTACACCATCTAGCTTAAACTCAAATGGGTCACTTTAAGTCCAAATTTTTCATTCATTACTTCACTATTTTGAACAAGTGAGTATACCAAATTAATCTCCTTGCTACAAGAAACACATTGGTACGAAGACACGTCACTTTTAACATATGTGTCTTAATTAAAATTGACTTTAAAATTTGACCATATAAGGTGATATTTCATAAAATATACAACATGTTCGTCACTCAAAACACAAGAAAACATAGACGTTTAACCCATTTGTCCGGTTAAACAAATCCTTTAACTCATAATGTACTTGAAGAGTTACAAAAAAATTAATCTTCAATCCAGTTAAGCCACAATCCCAGATTAGAACCGGGGAACAAAAAGAAAAAAAATAAAATTAAACAAAAACTGATGCCATATGCAGTAGACCAAACATGAACGAATGATTCACATTCTTTGCCTTCGCATTCTATCAGCCCATGACATATCACATCTTGCCTCCTTATTTACGCTCCTTTTGTTGAGGTCCATCAATTGAGACTGCCACCTGTTCATCCAATCACCTCTGTGGAGACCCTGAGTCATCGCGCGATCATACAAAGCCCTGCTATTAGGGTCAGATAATATGTGGTAAGCCTCCTGTACCCGAATGAACCTCTGAGTATACTCCTCCATGCAATCAGGCGGTGATACATCGGGATGGTATTTCAACGCTAACCGTTTGTAGGCTTGCTTTATTTCTGAGAAGGTCACACTCTCTGGTATACCCAACAACTCGTACAAATTCTCTCTGGTATCGGTTCTTGTGTTCATGTTGTTGATTGTGGCCTTCGCTCTTGTTCTGTATGACCCAGCTGAGATTTTCATCGAAATAGTTGGTTTTGTGAAATGTTTATTCAAAGAATTATGAGGATGCTAAACTTGAAGCTTTGACTTTATGGTTGATTGGTTTGCTTCATGGCTAAGAGAGAAAACTGGTTTCGTTCCTAAGAATAATTTTGAGCTCATTTCTTAATTGCTTACTGCTACTGTTTCGTGATGGTGTGAAAAGAAATATCCAGTTCTATGACGTTATGACTTTTGGATGAAAATGAGAAAAGAGCTTAGTTGCATTTAGTAAATGACCTAACTATAGCGGCAATGAAGGTCATCTACTCATTTGTTACCAATGATTGTGACACGTGTATGCTCCAGAACGAATGACTATAATCTTTAAGCTTCTCTTGACTTTTAGGATGCGCTGAGTCAGAAGTTATTTTAGACATAGGTAGGCCGCTCCAAAGCAACAGGATTTTATACTTTCAGAAACAATTGACGGCTAGCAATTATTAAGAAGATGAGCTTTTTTTGTGTATAGAGTTGATATCAATAAATATTCCAACTGCCACCGAACAAACTTGGTGTGAAAGAATCCAATGGGCTACTTTTTGAATTGAATTGATTCCACAATTGAGAGTATAATTGAGAGTTCAACTCTTTAATGGATTTAGGTAAGTGAAAAGTCGATGCTTAGATATTTTCTCACAAGTAGAATATACAGCGGATATACAGCGTGTGTGTGTGTTTTTGTATGTATACTACAGTACTTAATGCTCCTGTTTCGTGATTGTGTGAAAAGAAATATTGAGTTCTATGACGCTATGACTTTTGAGTCGTTGTTCAGTAAATGACCTCACTATTACGGCAATGGTTTTCGTCGGTGTATGCTCCAGAACGAATTTAAGCTTTTCTTGACTTTAGGATGCGCTCAGTCAGAAATTATTTTAGGCAGAGGCGGCTTTCAAAAGGAACAATATTTTATACTATTAGAAACAAGTGATGGCGATCATTTATCAAGAACACTAGCATGCAGGGCAAGTGATTCATAATCGAATTTATTTAAAATTAATTATAAATATGTGTGATGCGTTAAAGAAACAATTGTGTACACGTGATTAAAAATATATATATTATTTGAAAAAAATACCATTTCAATGGTTACAACTCAATATCGTCTTGAATAACAAGTAGAAAAGAATCTTGCACCACTATTTCCTCTTCACTTTACTCCGCCTTATTCAGATACGATAAACCGTACAATATAGTAGATAATAAGCAATTGAATTATAGTCTAAATGCTAGAAGACCATGCCATTGTTCTCTTAATAATGAATTCAATCTTCTACATCATCATGCAAACCAAATACGTGCTTTATCTCTAATATAGCATTAAAAATTCTGTTAAAAAAACCCAAAAACATATTCAAGAAAGTTGTCAAAGGTGACCCATAAATTACTATTTTTAAAGTTGATTAATATGTAAGACCACATTATTTTCAATAATGTTCAATCTTCATATAAAAATACAAACTCCACAGCTTATGAGATATATGTAGCATGAGTCAAGCTTTGTAGGTGTTTTGGCCACTTTCTCTTATTCGTCGTTTGATTATTCATTTTTTTTCTTTCTTGTTTCTGGCATTTGTGAGAATTGATAATTTGGTTGAATACTTCTTTTGATTATGACTTTTATACATTATGCATAATTAATCTAGTCCCACCCTCCCTTCTTTTAACACTTTTGGTGGCTTGTTTTAGAAACATTGAGTGATCACTACAAGATAAATGATTTGATTGCTTGGATGAAATCATATCTTGTATTTCTTTTGTAAATTGAGTTATGTGAGTTTCATTCAAATTTGGGTATATTGACTAATTTATGGGTTGAACCAACAAATTGCCTTACTAAATCACACGTTTTGCTTTATTTTTCTTCTCTATTTCCACTTTATTCGTGAAATTATTTTAATTATTCGATTAGGATAAGAGGGGTGAGAATTAACATACTCTAAGAAGAATGGGACATTGCTTTTTAACTCTGTTTATTAATTGTATGACACTACTTATCAGTTATACCTAGCAATATATATTTTTTTATATATTCACTATGTTAATACAAAACAGTAATAAAACAGCACGCATTATCAAATATCCACCATCTTATATAACAATTTGACAATAACGATCCAACAACATATTTTGAAAGGGAACCCAATATTAGACTTCTTTTGAAAGGTGGGCTGATACGCAGCCCAATATGGTAGAATTTTTTTTGAAATTCTCTTAGCCACAAGAAATTATTCATTCAAAGATAGACCGAAATCAAGCATTCAAAATAAAAATAAAAAAAGTTTGTATAGCCAAATTTTGTAGACATAATAAGTCAGTAGTAGAAGGGAGCTTTTAAGCTTCACCAAATAGTATTATCTTATCTTGGATACATAATATAAGTGATATTACCAACCTTTAAGGTGGTTTAACACATAACGAACTAAAATTAACCAATGTTAGGACAGACGTAACCCATATCTCCTGAGATTGTGTAAAGCAACAATTTAACGAAACATATGATGTTAATCTGCTTGGCCCCCGTTATCATAATATCAATAGCGAAAACAACGCGTGTAGGATAAAAAAGAACAAATTTAGATAGAATTTAAACTCATCAGGTTTGGGGTTTAAAAGAAATTGAAGAAGCGTTGAGCATGTTAAGAGGCATTGCCTTGTATGAATAGGGGTTTGCTACAGATATTGGGAGAACCAAGAACGGGACATACATAATCTAGACCAGAGGCAATCTTTCAAACACCTTCTATCCTGAGCATTCAATGGTTAGGAAAAAAATAACACTAATATAAAATGAATGTACATGTTAAAACAAATTTGAAAAAAAAAATATACCTTATTTAATTACTTCAAGAGCCTCAATTGTCCTTTCAACACAAATCGGGAGCAAAGGGGTTTTAGGCCAATCTTGTGTTTGTGTGCATATAAAACACTACAATAGAAAGAGTTGAAGAACATTTGTGTAGCTTATAAACAGGTATAATGAAATTAGATCTTGGATTAACAAATATAAACATGTAAATAAATAAAAAGTCAGTAAAGAACATTTTAACATTATGAAAAATATTGCATCTTATAAACATGTTACATGTATAATAAAAAAATCAGTTGCTTGTAAAAAGTTATAATAAATAAATTAGATAACAGTTCTAAATATCTAATGTATATTTTTTATCAGAAGGTATAATAAATAAATGTTTGGATCAGGTTTTTTTTCTTCTAATTTTTTTCCTAAAGGCAGAGTGACATTTAACAAACAAATTTGGTTTTTTGGATCAAAGGTTTTTTTCGATTTTGGATCCAAGTTTTTTTTATTTTATTTTGGATTAGAAGTTTTTTTCTCGATTTTAGATATGTGAACTTGTGTATGACTTTGAATCTGTGAACAAAAGATCATTAGGTCTGTGACCTTACATATGATTTTGCAAGTGCATTAGATCATTAGATCCGATGAAACAAAACAATTAGATCATTATATTATTAGGGGACAAAACGACTATAAGGGCACCCGATGAACAAAAGATCATTAGATCTTGAAGATCTGATGAACAAAAGATTAAGGGCACACGATGAACAAAAGATCATTAGATCTTGAAGATCTGATGAACAAAAGATTATAAGGGCACCTGATGAACTTACCGTGTTTTGTGGAACATCTAATGAACAAGCTAGGTGGATTTGGTGAACAGCCTCTTAAAGCTTCGTTGTCTTTTCAATGGGTTGTGCTTTGTAGTCGTCATTTCAATGGGTTGTGCCTTGCGATATGCATTCAATGAAAGGGGAGATGGAGAGGGTATCGTGAGAATAGAGAGAGAGGCTCTTGAAAGATTTAAGATAATAAGGGAGTGGAAAGGTAGTGGAAAGGGTAGGAGAGAAATGTGATCGATGGTAGAAATAAATATGAGAGGAAAGACAAATGGAATTACACATTCCTACCTGGATGGCCTAACCGAGAAGTAGATATAAATTGCTTGTGAAGCATTTTATCGTAACATATAGATGTGTTATGGTTATATCGTAGTCTGTCTCACAAAATATAGGAGTAAAGCTTGTCCCGATAACCAACATAACAGTAGATAAATATAAAAATGCTAAGATAAAAACACAAATAATATCATACCACATAAATTTAGTGCTTCGGGAAACCAATACATTCTCCACAGATAGGAACCTTGTGCAAGAAACAGTAGAACTTAGTTGCCTAAATCTCCACTTAGTTTAGTTTTATGAACATAGGTGAGATCACTATAAGGCGAACTCTTAATATCAACTCTCAATCATGCAAATTGAATAGCTTTAAGAAAACTTCAAGTGCATGAACCTTACTGATGAATGGTAGCCAATAATTATCCATTTAAAAATTCACCTTTTATGAATTGAAAAATTAAGATATGAAAATCGAAACTTTCAGATATATCTTCAAATATTAAATTTGGAGCTCGATCTGCTAAGAAAACCTCTCACCATGAAAATTCCAATCATTTTAACAAATCTAAATCCGAGAGTGAAATGTCTAACACATTAATGTTGGATAATTAACCAATATTTAACTGTCAAATGATCTACAAATTGTGTGTGGATGTATGTGTGGAAGATTACCTTTTGGAATTTGCAGACTACCATTGCATGGACTGGCGTGGTTATAGAACTGATGAATTGTAGGTTGAATGTTGAGAAATTTTTGGGATGAGAAAGAGGCTTCTGATCCTTATTCTTGAAAGGTAAAGATTGTGAAGAGTCTCATGCGGTATGAATAGATGATTTGATTAAGTTTCCATCTGCTGTTTGGAATAATGGGAAGGATTATTAGAGGAGTAACAACATAGAGCATCGTTTTTTTATGCTAAATTAAAAAATCTTGGGAAGGTTAATAGAGTGTTGGAACCCACAATGTGGAAACCATGCAATTTCAACAATGGTTTATTTTCCATAGAGGTAGCGTGAGAAATAATAATAAATGGTGTGTAAGTAATAATAGCAAGCTTTTATTATCGCCACGTGTCAACCTCACACGATTTGGGTCTACAATTTTTATATAGTTATATAGATGATTGTTTTTGTGTAAGACATGATATCAATAAATATTCCAACTGCCGCCCAACATACTTGGTGTGAAAGAATCCAATGGGCTACTTTTTGAATTCAATAGACACCACAATTGAGAGTATAATTGAGAGTTCAACTCATTAATGGATTTCAAGTGAAAAGTAGGTTCTTCAATATTTTCTCACAAAGAGGATATGCTTGTCATAGCTTTTTTCTCCGCGTCATTTTACGTGGTTTCGAAAGTGGGACTTTAACGCACGACTCTATACGCAAGGATCGTAGGTAACCATCGAGGCTAATCCCTTTGGTTTTTCTTGTTGTTTGTCACATTTACTCATTTTTTAAAATTTAATACATTATTAATTTTGAATTTTAGATTTAAATAGATTTTAGTTTTCAAATTGTTAAAAAGTGCGTTAAAGTGATTCAAAAACTTCAATATATATATATATATATATATATATAGGAAATATATTTTAAATATAAATCATAAAAAAACTCAAAAAAATATTTAAATAAAAAACAACCCCCCCCCCCCCCCCCAAAAAAAAAAAATTGACTCACAATAACCCATTTGCCTTGTTGGTAGGGGTTCCCCCACCATCATGGTTGTTGTCGACCCAATTTCTTATTTTTTTTCATTTTCTTATTTTTTTCTTTACAATGTTTCTTCTTCTTCGAAGCTATTTGTAAGATAAATTTTCTTTAATTCTCTTTATATTTTATGAAAAGTTCATTTGCCTTTATATTGAAACTGTTTTTACTTTTCCTAGTATAACTTGTTTTACAATCCTTAGTGTAAATTATTTTATTTTATGTTTATTTACCTTATTCACTATTTTATTTAGTTTGAATCTTCTTTTTATCTGTATTTCTACACTTCATATATTCTAGTTGATCAGATCTATTTAACATTTACTCTAAAGTCTCCTCATAGTGGAGTACAAGTCTCTATAATTGAAGCATTGAATGGTACTCTATCACCGATTATCACAAGGCTTAGATAATCGATGGGTTTGCAAGATCATAACCTTGCCTATTGCGGTCTCACACAATTAAATCACATAAACAAACCAAGCCAACAAAACGTATTTTTGTCCTGTCCAGTGAGATAATAGTGCTATATATGTGTTTATGATGCCTAGAATAAGAAGGCACGGTGATGGTACATGGAATGTTGGTGAAACAGGTTCAACTAGCCAATATATCACCACCACAAATCAAACAATAGTTTAAATTGGTCAAGAAATAAGACCAAATGTGAAAAACCAAGACTTGAATGTGAAAATGGACCTAAGGGCCGAAAATCCGAGTGAAACACTTGTTATAGGTGTGCATTCAAATTCCCAAAAGCAATTAATACATACTTTAAACCCTATGCATGAAAACCTTATGGATATATTATAGAATATTTGTACAATGATCATAACCGTAACTAATAGGTTGTCTCCTCATGTTATTAGAGTATCTAACTGTCAAGGCCACGCATCAAAAATTGTGTAAACATGACCTCACAACCCAATCCTTTTTACCCTATGCATTATAGGCCTAATATCAGAAAAACAAAATTTGAAAGAAATCTAAGGGTGGGAAATTACACTACTGGTTTAGGTGTGAATAACCCCTGGAGGGTTTCGAAACATATAACACTAACTAACATACCGATTATAACAACCAAATTGGGATAATTCATGTCCCAGAACTAAGAAGGACTAGGCCATACAATAATGATCCAAATTTCGATTTTTCAGGAACTTCTTACTATGGAGTATTCACCAATTCTATGTTCCAATATTAATTAGAAATTTTTAAACAATAGGAGACTTTGTAGTGACCCCTCTAAATGGAAGATAATAAAATTCATCACGCATCTTAACAAGAACTTTCCAAACACAATAAAATGATCTTCAGTATCTATCACAACAAATGCCAGTAAACATGGAAATCACTACAAAAAATAGCTAATTAGTACTCATATATTAGGGATGACCATTTGAAATCGTCCATAAAAAATATTATTTAGAAATGGGGACGGCTAAGCTCACCCATCCCATATAACACATAAGGAAAGGTACTATATAGGATATTTGTTTTGGTGTTCCTAAAAAGTGGCCCTTAAAACTTTTAAGTGATAGAGTCATTTTCATATGTCCTAAACTATACATGTTCCCTCCAATTCCCAAATTTAATTTCACCCTCAATAACCATAACTATCCCCATTCCCCCACTCTCTCGCTATCTATCTATCTATCTATCTATCTATCTATCTATCTATCTATCTATCTATCTATCTATCTATCTATCTATCTATCTCATCACGTCAACATCATAAAATCCGGCAAACTATCCCACTCACACCAAAACTCCACATCCCGCTCAAAACTTCAACACAAGAAAACTCTTTCTACTGCAGTGACACCAAAACTCCATCACACGAAGGTATATCTATCTTTATATACACGCGCACACACACACACACACACACACACATATATATATATATATATATACACACACATGCACACACACATTCATTAAGGTTTTTAGGTTATTAGGTTTGCAATTCTAGATTTTTACATTTGTAGTCTATCTCTCCACCCATCGATTTGAGTTTTTCGATACAAACAACAAGAAGTTGTTAGAGCTGAGTCCCTTTCCTAAAACACAAATAGGATTTCAAAAATTTTATAACCCAAAAAGGGTAACCCTAAATTTCCCTTCATTTTAGGTTGAGAAAAAATGGCAAATTTAGGTTGAGACTAGGGAAATAATTGACAAAGATAACTCTTTTATGCATCCAAGAGTTAAATGTCTTTATATTTTACGTGATTTCCTTTTTTTGTCTGTGTGTGTGTGTGGATTGGATTTTAGGTTTGACTTATTTGGGTTGAATGATTTTAGGTAAATTTTGCAGTTTAGGTTTGCTTTCATAAATGATTTTGGGTACTATTGATATATTCATGTTAAAGTGTTGATTTTTTTTAACTGTATATATTTTTGATATGTTAAAAATTAACAAGTATAATGATACTCCAAAACATGAAAATATATTATTATGTGTGTCATGTTTTCATATGTGAATATAAGAAGTGGAATTGTCCTTGATTTTTGACTCATTTGGATATGTCAAAGATTCTTAATGTTAATATCTTATTTGGATATATCTTATTGTTTAGGGGTGTGTGTGAGATTGTTATTGGATATATCTTATTGTTTTTGACTCATTTTGATATATCTTATTGTTTAGGGGTGTGTGTGAGATTGTTGTTGGTGAATAATGTCATGCCTTGCCTCAAAGGAATTGAAATTGGAATGTTTTAGATCTTTGACAATGTTGGCTTTGTTGGAGATTAGTAATGTTGAAATCTTCATCTTTAGGATTCGTTTATTTCTAAAAATTTTAGACTTTTAATCCATGATATGTTGAAAATTAGTGAGTATTGCATGTGTGGGTTTGTTAATCACATGGAGTGGGTGGAAAAACTTTGTTAATTTCTTCTACACGGATTTTATATTGAATTTAATTTGATTCTGGCTAACTATGTAGTGAATATCGGAGAGTGGTGAAAGTTTATCAATATGAGTATGTGGGTTTACATGAGTCTCTTGGGGATAAGAGAGATTTGAATCAGATTATGGCTAATCGAAGGGCTACCGAGATTCAGCTTGATGGTAGATATGGTAACTGACAATGCCGATTCTATGGATTTATTCGTATCTTAAACCAAACACACACAAATTCAAATTTTAACAAACTTTATCTTGATTTATTTAAATGTGCATGTAATAATGAAGTCCAAATTAAATAAAAAAAATTACATAAAAAATCCAAGCATGCGAAGAAGTAAGGAAAATTCTCTTTCAAACCAAACCTTTTAATTTTCAGCAGCGTATAGAATTGACAGACAATAGAAGACTAACTGACTACATAGCACACTAAGTATAACGGACAAATATTCAAGTCTTATATAGATACGATCGAATCCATCACCCTCCACAAGAAGCGATCGTCCCTCTGTATCCACTGATCAAACTTCTTCTTCAATAGTAGATCCTCGGCTCCATAAATTAGTATTAGAGAAATTCTCTACAAGAGCCTCTTAATAAAGAATTTGTTCTTATTGGTTTGGTAAAGTAATATCTAAAGCTCCAAGGGTTTTGCATAAAAAATTGATAGAGTTTGATCATAAAAAGATCTCTAAAATGGCTTAGAAAATAGTCTAACACGATATCTCTATTTATAAGGAAGTTTGTTGCAAAAAGACAGGCATTAGATATTTGGATCAAATTTGTTTAAAAAAATAAAAACTCTCGCTCTCATTGGAATGACTTGGTACCTCTTTCAAACGCCGTACCCTTTTTCGTTTGAACATGTTTCCAACGAGACTTCTAATGGTATACTAGAGCTAACCAAATAGGCATTGCCTCAGATCTCGTGAATACGTGGAAAACTTGTTCTAATTATGTACCAAATCTCGTTTGAACGACATCCAACAAAATTTTGGATGACATTCCATAACTGACCAAAAGGCATAGCACTGTGTAAAATCATTCGAACAACATGTCAATATCATTCTAACGACTTAGAGAGATTTCAAAAAAATCTTTTACAAAAACATTAAAAACATTTTGAAATGTAAACCCCTAGAAAATTAAAGTCTTTACCAAACTACTTCATAACTCTTATCCAGTAAAGTTGTGATGAACGATCTTCAATCTTGCAAATGTCATCAACTTCTAATCCTCTAATACGTGTAAATGTCATGAAGGTTTAGTGGGATAAGCCAAATAAAAATCTAAATTGAGAAATTATAAAACTACCTCTTACAAATCTCCCCTTTTGTCAATTCTGGTACAAAACACAAACCGAAGCCAAATTAACCCCTAAGACTAATACACTGAATGCCCTCCCAAATCAAGAAACAAAAATGCATAAATGTATAAGTATTCAACTGAAAAGTCTTCATCCTGTGTGGTCCAAGAAATCATCATCATGGTAGATTGACCGACATACATGAGACAAAAGAAATATTGTGATGCGTACGAGTTTAAAAAATAATAAGCTCCCCCTCAATTTGTGTTTCCCCTTTTTGTCCGTAAGAGATAAAGAGTGGAATCTAAACATGAATAATAAGAAAGACATGAAGAGGAAAAGATATCATTACAAAGATAAACAATACGCATAAGTAATGATAATCCAAAAGGCGTAATGCGTTCTCCTCTTATCAAACAACTATTTTTGAATTTTTTCAATTTTTCAAGTATAAGGTATACAAAGTACATATAGGTACAAGAACACGTTACCACCATGAAATAACACTAAAGTATTCGAATCGTGAAAACTAAATGTAATTGTGTGAACTTTTTCCATAGATAAATTAACATAAGCATTCATAATAGAGGTGCACGAAGTCATGAGACACTTTTAAATAAGAAATTAATTTCTTCCTTAGGTGTAAAATGTTAAACTTAAATGAAATTGACTTGACTTATGCAATATGCCATGAATTTTAATGATTCTCAAAATAATAACGACAAACTTTTCATCTTTTTCAAGAGAGTCTGTTTTGTAAACCCATTGATCTTATACTTTATAACTCACTCACAATCTCACATATATAATAATTCATTTTTAAATATTTTGAAGAAGTCATAATGCTCATATGTAGTTAAGCATCAAGGAATATAATATAAATGGCCTTGGCACTTTTGTTATTTTATGTCGCTAATCTTTTAGTCTCTATTTACAAATGGTGACTCTAACACAAAGAGTATATTGCTCTTTCGTATCCCCTGTCCATTGCTTAATATATATCAATATTTTTAGGGAAACAAAATGTGGGCAATGGTTCTTACAAGAACAATTTATATCTTTCTACATTTGGTTTGTTATTAAGTATGATTAAGATGACAACATCGTATTCGACACATGATAAGTAAGTACAATGCTAAAAAAGCCGATTAACGTGTGCAATAAAGGTGACAAAGAGTCTAACATGTAGAAAGTAATCAACAATGATTAACAAAATGCTATCCACACATTATTAAGTACACCAATGAAACCAAGCCATGTCTCAAAGTACTATGGAATGTAGGGGTGATCCGAATATCTTAAATGCTCATTTATATATGGTGAAAAATGAAAATACAAAAATCTGTTTGTATTTTTAAAAAAATTATCGAACATAAATCATTTTCCAAAATTTTAAACTTTTTCTTAAAAAACACAAAGAACTTTCTGAATTTTTCTAAATATATCAAAAATACAATAGGCATACAATATAGCAATATGGGTATAAGATATGATCATGATAATCACCTTTTTCGAGAAACAAGTCTCATCCTCAATCATTAGGCCCAGAGGAATTCTCAAAAGGAGAAGCCGTCCTATGAAATTCCTCCATCAAACATTGCAAATTCTTGACTAAAAACTCAACTTGCTTTTGAAAACTAGCAAAATATCAATGGTGATGTGGAGGAGTGGAGTAACACGTGTCAGAGTGCATGTAGGAACTTGTATAGGAACTTATATGGGAGAACACTGGGGAACACGGATGCGAGAAACTCTCCCTAGCTTAAAACAAAATTCTCCAAGGTGACCTATTTTTTTGCAATGGGAACAAAGATACACGGGCTTGAATCTATATTTCTCAAAATGCCTAGGACATGCTCTCCTTGGTTGGTTCGGTTTCCTAGGTAGGTTAGGAAGAGGGCCATAAGGATTCATTACAAACTCGGGAACCATCTTAAGTGCGATATTGGAAGTGGATGCACCGTCATAACCTATTCCATGTCTCTTAACATTACCTAATGCAGGATCGAGGAAAATCTTTCCAACCTTCTTAGATGTATCCTCTAATGTTACCTTGACCTGCGGCATGTTTGAGATCAATCTTGAGTTAGGATACAAGAGCTAAAAATTTCTCATAAGTCTTCAATGAAGCTTTGAGATCTCTCGTAAGACTATGCACGATGTTGGTCAAATTGGTCTTCTCCCTACCTATAACAATCAGCTGCTCAGTCAAAGAAACTTTTACCTTATTGAGTTGACTCACTAATGCCTCACACTCTCTAAAAACATTCACTCAAAGAAACGTTCACCTTACGGAGGGAAGATCTTTGTCATTTAGGGCCATAAAATAGGGGTACTAGTGGCCTTAGAAGCAGAAGGACATGGATATGTGACCCTTTTTTAATTGAAAATAATTATGAACCCCCAAAAAAGTCTTTAATAAAAGCACCACACATACTCTCTCTCTCTCTCTCTCTCTCTCTCTCTCTCTCTCACGCACAACTAGCTTTATATCATTTTCGAACTCTAAAAAACTCCTTTATCAGTCTAGTTAAATGTCACACATACTCCACTCTCCCATAAATCGAACCATATTAAAATCTCCATCCAAGCACCACCGGACCCCCACACTCCCGATCAAAGATAATGATTGGAATAAGGGTGACTAGTACTTTGTCACGAACTTGTCAAGTTCAAAGTCCATGATAATGTTTCCTTTGTTCCGCTTGTCATGGTAAAAGTTCTTGATAAGGAATCCCATCCTCTTTAACTTATTGGCAACATTTAACTCAACGTGCATATGCCACAAGACATCACAATCAATGTGAATGCTCTCTATACGTAGTTATATCCATAATAGGTGAATTTTATTTCTACGTTCTCTAATAGCGTAAGCAAGGTCAGGGATACATCGAGATTATGTACATGGAATATATTCTCTATAGCATCATCCCATCTTTCTGGTAGGGAAAATAAGATATGATCGAACACGTACTCTTGCTGAAGATCAACTTCACGATTTGTAAGGTAGTTACATTATTTTATCTTCTTATTCCCATGCCTATAAATAGGAGTACCCTATATATGGAGTGAACTAATAAAAGAGGTATACATGCGGTCTAATTGCAACCTCATGTACTCTTGATTATAATGATTATCATCCTGCCTCATTTTTCTTGAGAAAAATATACGAGGGTGTGAATATGAGTCCGACAAATAAGGGCTCAAATAAATCAATAACTATTTATTCTATTTAAATACCCCAATTTAAGTTTATCTTATTTTAACATATGAGGTATAAGATTATATTAGTTTTATTATTGTTTTGATTCATCACTATCCTTCTCTTAAGCCTGTGCATATTAGATCTCACCCAGGTGATATCCAACAAGAACCCGACGTAAGCGTTAAGACAAATTTCATTAGGGTTTATTATGAGAGGGTTTGAAAGTATGTGTGTATTATCAATCGAAGATATCCAATGCCACTATACAACAACAAAATCAACAACCAATAATTATCACGTACTCCCTCTATTATAACATGATAAAACACATACAAATAATCATAATATCTCACTAGAGTAGGGTCATTTCTCATTAAAGTAGGGTTTATGGAAAATATTCCACTAATTAGGTTGAACAACTAAAAATTTAAAATAGAGTTTAAGAATTGAAAAATTGGGTTTAAGAATTGAAAATTAGGGTTTCTATCTAAATTAGGGTCTAAGAATTGAAAATTTTAAATAGAGTTCAAAATTTTTAAATAGAGTTTAGAAACTGGAAAATTTCCACTAGTTAGGGTTTAAGAATTTAATATTTAAAATAGAGTGTATGAATTGAAAATTAGGGTTTTAGGAATTGAAAATTTATGTTTCAATTTTAATTAGGGTTAAAAAACATTCATAAATATATACATGAAAATTAGATGTTCAATTTTAATTAGGGTTAACATAAATACATATTGACATATACACACATACATATACATACATACACACACACACACTGCATACATTCACACACACACACACACACACACACACACACACACACACACACACACACACACATACATAATGTATATACACACACACACACACACACACACACACACTTCATATACGCACACCCATATGCATATATATACACATAGTGTATATACAAACACATATACATCGTATATGTGCACACAAACATATATACACACACACACATATACAAATATTCAAACAACATCAACTGTTATTCGAGCGATGTCTTTGTTTCATTCGAGAGACAACACCGCCTTGACTTTCTTATAAATTCTAGTATTCTGCACACATAATTCTTAAGTATTCATAACTCCGTTTTCTACAAAAATAGCTGCAAATTAAGACTTCATTTTAAGAGTTTTAAACATCTTTTGATTCACCAAATTGTCCCAAATTCACATGTGAATCATTAAAACTCTAAATTACTTATTCTACTCATCTGGAGTACACGTGTGGAGAAGAAGGATGATTCTTCATTACTTACAATTGGAGCTCTTGTGAGATCTCTTGGCGATGACAATGAAATGATGCCTGCGGGTATCCATATGTCAAGTTGTGTTTCTCTGTATTTTTAAGTTGTTATAAGATATAATGAAATAAAAAGTTTTTTCCCCTTTATGGGATTTTTCCTCATATTTGTGATTTTGTGTATGCTTGATTTCATTTAATTAGTCAATCCCAATTAATTGCAAGAGTTAGGGTTTTTGGGACTAAAATGGGAATTTAACCATACAAGTTTGGTCATTGCTTGTTGGCGCACTCTCACAATGTGCTCAAACATGGATACGAAATGAATTGGCAAGTACTACAATAAATGAATCACAACCTGAATACATCGAAACGATCAAGAAGCCCTGATTGATAGATGAATGTCATCTAACCAAGCGTTAGCCATATGTGATAATTAATATATTGAGCTAAATGAACTAAACGAACAACATGCACACAAATTCGAAATTTTAATGATACGAAAAATAATAGCATCATGAAACGATTTTTCAACATTGGGATTCGAGGTGCAAACCCGTTGTATTTTTCCATCCAAACACCCTCTTGTATTCATATCTTCTTTTTAGTTCTTTTGAGGTTTTTATTTTTCTTACTTTAGAGAAATTCTAATGGCCCAATTTTTGGCATATCTTTCTTTTTATTGCCTTAATTTTTTCTTGGGCTCTTTTAAACGGTGGGTTTCACGGCAAGTTTATTATACTCTTCCATCCCTTTCCCGTGAAAACTCATCATTTTTTCAATTTAAGCAATATCTATCCTCACGACAAATGACTCTTACATGCACACGTCCTCCTAAGTCTAATTATGCATAAATGACGTAATTGAGAGGAGAACATCTCACCATTCTCAATAGGCATGAGAAGTTAATCATTCATAAAAGCTCGTGCATGTGTGTGTGATGGCATATATACAAAGTCAAATGCAAATGCAAATCAACTTCGAAACATCCCTATTTAACAATGGTTAAGATCATTATAAGAATCTATAATTATGACCAAATGTCCTAGCCACATGGATAATGAAATGATGGGGCTCCAAGCAAACCAATGTTCCAAATAAAACACTTAAACTCATGGCCCAAAAATAAACGGAAAATATTTTTATGTTTTTCAAACAAAATATTTTTCACTCAAAAAAATCTTTTTGCATTTTTCAAATAAATATGAAACGATTTTTTTTTTTGTAAAATTTTATCAAAAAAAATCATTTTGTATTTTCAAATAAGACTTAAATAAATGAAAAATATAATACAAATAGATACATATGTCATAAAACTAGCAAGATATATGTCATGAAGCAAAGACTAGCATATGACAAACATGGCTAACACAATCACCCATAAGAAATATTATGAGAAGTATCATGTGAAAGCGATCAAGAGTCTTGAAGTTTAATTCCTAAAGCCTCTAAGTCCAATTTCCTAACCCAAGTAGGTGTGTAACTACACATGGGAGTTTTGGGAACCGAAGTGACTTTATTCCTAAACTTTCCAGGAGGATTTTTAAGGTCATAAACTAACACCTAAGGTGACCCTTCCTACCGTAATGAGTGAAAGTGTAAACACGGCATGGAATGTTACCCAGTTGTGGACCTCTCCTAACGTTACTAGTTGGCTCTCTCACACGATTGGTATTGGCTTTAGGAATGGGTGCAACACGATCATCTAAGCCTAACACCTATTATCCTTGATTTGGATGGTGCCTAAAATCCTATCGAACTTTTCTGACTTAGCCTCCAAACCCAATTTCACCTTACTCGAGTCTCTTAACCTCTCCTCAATGTCACTAATCCTAGACTCAAGAAACTGCCTAGACTCCTCAAACTCTAGAATCTATTTCTTAAAAGACTCCATGAAATCATGAAGACCATCTTTCTCACCCTTAACATATTCTAGTTTCTCCCGTAAAGTCTTCTCCCGTCCCCTAAAATCCTCAATCAATGCCTCATTATTTTCCACGGCGCGCTCTTCAACTTTTCTTACAACTTCAACTTTTCCTTTTTCACCTTTACCGCATCCTCATACAAATTATTAAAGGCAACTTGCAACTCTCTCACATCTATCTCCTCCTCCTCACTAGTTTCATCCTCACTCACTTAGGATTCACACAAAATGGCCTCGTAAATGTCATTCTCATGAGTATCTTCATGAGAATATTTATCATCTTCGTTCACACGACATTCCATACATACTATAAATTTATGCTCAATGGGGAACTATTTCCCTCTTTCGGTTCACTATCACTTAAGGTGGAATTATATGCAATCGGTTTCTTTCCCTCCTTCTTAAGTCTAGTGGGTAACTCCACAAACTTATGGGAATAACCCTCATAAGCAAAACACCAATCTGACTTATCCCTCCTATCATTCTCACTTCGATTCTTAGGGATGTGATCGGCTTTATTTTTTTTTTGAATTTCTCAAGTCTTTTGGCATCTTTCGATTACTTTTGGAACATAAGAAACTTTTTGAACTTCTTTGCCAATAAAGCTACTTCTTCAAAATCACTGTCAGATTCATCATCCAAAACTTTAGTCTCCTCTTTTCGGGCTTTCAAAGTAATGCCCTTTTATTTCTTTGGTACTTTTTTGGAGGTAAACATGTCGAGTTCATAGGTTTATAAGTCACCTACAATATCTTCAAGAATACCCATGGTGTTTGAAATGGTCACTTTTTGACTAAATCTACTAGGCAACGACCTTAAGATTTTCTTTATGATACGATCGTCTGGTATTTTCTTGCCCAGGTTAAATGATGAGTTGACAATATGGGACAATCTAGTGTAAAAATCATCAAATGTCTCTCTAATATTTTAATCGTCTTAAATTTGGTAGTGAGGTTTTGAAGTTTTGACTGAGGCCCGAACCGTGCTAGTTCTCTCATGAGTAAGTGCAAGAACATCCCAAGCCTCTTTCGACGTCTCACAAATCATAATAAGATTATACTCTTTCGGGGTGACAGACAAGGAAATAACATTTAAACCTTTGGTATTATAAAGTGAAAGTCTATGTGTGACTTTGTTCATGACTCAACAGGTTTTAAACCAGTGTCCACTCCATCTCTCGTGATCGGTGGTGACTACCCGTTTTCTACTGCTAACCAAACATGCTCAGTAATAGCCTTAAGTGCACTTTTCATTCACAATTTCAAATAAGTATAATTTGTTCCATAAAAAATAGGAGTTCTAACAACAATATTTTTTTTAAATTCATTCCAACAAGCACTGCCTGCAAGGTCTTCAAGGTGTTCTGGTGCAACTTCTCAAGAAACTTTCTCCTTCTGGTAACAATGGAACTCAAGCTTCAACTCACTCCCTTAAAGAAGATGAAATTTCACAGTAAAAATTGTAATTTTCTCAAGGGAAACACCTGAGAATGATGGCTGTCAGTGGGGAATGAAAGAAAAAGGCACTCAGCACTAAGAGAATGAGGAGGGAGAGAATACTAGGTAGGTCTGGTGTGATTTTGGCAGAGTAACAATGCGATTTTAATTGTATGTTCATTTGACCTTGCCCAGAGGTCTATTTATACTTGGGCACTAGCGTTGAGTTGGCACTTTTGGGCGCCAAAATTGAGAGGGTTGGTGGGGGACAATGTCTGAAGTGTACCATTTGTCCCTACCTGCAGGCAACCCTGCCTGTCCTCTCTTGCAGGCACCACCTGGCGCTAACCTAAGTCAAAAAGAAAATATGTCTCCCAATGAAGACAAGATATTTGATCTGGTAAATATCTTTTGAAATAGTAACTTGTGGTAAAATATTTGTAAATCTTGAGAGAGGACGCCTCAAGGACCCCTCTCTTCTAAAATCATTATTTTTCTTGAGAGGGACTTCGAGGACCCCGTCTTATGAAAAAAAGTCATTTTTTGCAAAGAGTTTATTCCTTGTGAGCAGCCAGCTCTTTGGCTGCTCACTTTACTTGTGACCAAGTGTGAAGTGTGTGTAGTCTCGAGTGACTTCTGGGTCTTCCTACTAGTATTCTCTCAATCCTATAGTGCTAAGTGGTTGAGCTTGCTCAACATACCTTGTCCCTTAGCCTCCAAGCCAAAACTCCCAAGATATCCCAATTGGCCTACTTGAGCCCTGCTTGCTCAACTAGGTAACCTGTATAAGAAAATAAGTGTTAGTACTTCTGCTCTTTTTCATGATGAGGGGTTGCTTATGGAAGACACCCCATAATCTTAACTTGGTTTTCGGGGAGCTGAGGGGGAAGGACCTTACGTGTCCCTCCTCATATGTAAGTTTCTGTTGTTGAGGAACCCTCATGGGGGTTTATTCTCAAACATCATTGTTGATACCAAAATTAATATGCTGATGTGGACGAATAATACGAAGACACTTGTCAATCTACGTGGCACAATAACAACGAGGAAGTTCATTTCCCTGACCAACTCATGTTCCCTACGAGCAACGAGGACACACCGAGGAACTTTAGCATTCTGAGGTACTCTAGCGCTCTGAGGAACTCCTGAGCAACGAGCAACTAAGGCGGTCCGAGCTGCATCTCGTCCGTAGCATTAATTTCCAGATAGTCAACAGTTCAACTATTCATTGAATGTTTATCACCTTGACGCATACGCTACATTAAATGTATTACCCTTTCATATGTATATCATTTAATGTATCGACCCTTTCATGTACAACCTCAAGGCTATAAATACATTGTATCACCCTCATCCAAAGGGACCGGAATTTCTTGATAGCTCTTGTAATCGAGAATTCCTCAAACACTCAGCAATAACATAACAGTGGACGTAGGCCATTCTTATAAGGCTGAACCACTTTAAAAATCTTTGTCTCATTTTATCTGTGATTGAATAATTAGAGCTATCTAATTTTTTACATCAACAGATTGGCGCCGTCTGTGGGAACAATTTTTATTATCGTTTTTCACCACAAATCATTCATCATCAATGGCGGATAACCCAGAATCTAGCAATCGAAACGCTGGAAATGCTGGAAACCCTCCAAATCCCTCTGCACCTCCGGATCTGGTCGGGATCATGACGAATCTGGCCCAAGGACAAACCGCCATGCAAGAAACAATGAGGTAACTCATACAAACCCTTCATGGTGGTGCACCTGCACGTTCAGGACAGCAAAGTTGTCAGAGGCAAACTTATTTACTTTCTTCACGATCCAGGCGTACTGAGTCACATCGCAATGACGAATCCGATGATTTCTCTTATCAACCTGGGCGAACTTCGTCAATAAGGGCTACAGATACTGATCAACATATCACCCTCTCTCCAGAAAGACCTAGTGCTTTAGAAAGACTGAGTAGGGTGTCTCCTTTCAGTTGATTAGGCCCTAGGAGGAATAGGAGTCCACCTAAGACCATGTCGAGGAGTTTTCGGCAACCATCAGATCTAAGAGAAGGATCAGCACAGTCACGACCAGTCGTTCGTCAAGATAGATCTCAAGAAGCTACCTCAGAGCGATCAATTGCTCGAACCAATAGGCCCGAGGAAGGAAATAAAGCGTGGAAAGGATCTCTCCAACGGTTGGAGGATAAATTGGGAGAAATGGCCAAAGCAAAGAACCCCCTACAACGAACTTTCGTTCGAGGAACACCTTTTGTACAGGCCATTGTGAATTTTCCTACACCGTCAAAGTTCAAAGCACCTGTAGTGACCCCCAAATATGATGGAAAGACAGATCCTGTTCTTCACATAGAGCAATATCAAGCTGCTGCCGACATCTATGTCGTCCCCGACGAGATGAGATGCAGAGCATTCTCAGGAACTCTTACTGGAGCTGCCCAGATATGGTACAACAATCTTCCTAGGGGTAAGATTTCAACTCTCTTTCAGTTGGCCGAGTTGTTTATTGGCAATTTCTGTTTTGGAGCAAAGCCAGTAAAACGAGTAGCACACTTGTTAAGTGTTAGACAAAAATCTGGTGAGAGTACTAGAAATTACATAACTCGTTTCAATAACGAGAAGTTGGAAGTCATAGATAACGAAGAAAAGACAGCAATCACCGCCTTGATGAGTGGGTTATTGCCTAATAAATTGTATTATACCTTGGCGAAAGATCCACCTAAAACTATGTCAGAGTTTATGGCAAAAGCGGCCAAGATCATGAATGCCGAGGAAGCTATGGCTGCAAAGAAGAATATGGATAAAGACACCAAGGTGGACGTCGACAAGTCTAAAAATAAAGAACATAAGGGCAATGGCGATGACAAACGTTCCAGAAATAATAAACCATCATGGGAAGTCCTGAAGAAATACGACAATTATACTCCTTTAAAAATAGGTATTCATCATGTCTTGGAAGAGATCAAGAACAACGAGGAGGTAAAATGGCCAAAGAAACTGAAGTCAGACCCTGATTCGAGGAGTAAGGATAAATATTGCGAATTTCATAAAGATCATGGTCACATGACCAAAAATTGCATAGCTCTTCAGAACGAGATTGAAACACTCATCCGAAGAGGAAAGCTAGCAAAATATATTGATCGGGGAGGTGAAAGAAAAAATAACGGCCGGACTAGAGAGAGGTCTAGATCTCCTCGTCGAGCAGAAGAGAAAAAGAAGAGGGACCACGAAGATGATCCAGATGATGACCCCGACCTTCCCAAGAAGCCAAGGCAGCCAGAACGAGAGGTATTTTCCATAGGTTTTGGATCATTTGATTGTAATGTTATTACAGGAGGAGATGCAGGAGGAGGAGACCTTACTGCAGAAAGAAAAGCTTACCTTGGAGAGGCTCAAGCTTGTTCATATATTCAGCGAATAAATATGGCCGAGGACGATCGTCCGAGGAAGGTAAACAAAGAGAAGCTGGTCATTGGCTTTTCAAAAAATGACCTGGCAGGTGTTCTTTATCCTCACGACGATCCTCTGGTAATCAAAATGAGGATGAAGGAAGTAGTGATTTCAAGGGTGTTGGTAGACAATGGAAGTTCGACAGATATCATGTACTATTCATGCTTTGATAGCTTGAATCTAAAATTATCTCAGTTGGAACCTTATCACAGACCCCTCCTGGGTTTTGCTGGCGAGAAAGTTTTCCACTTGGGACGATCAAGTTGGATATATTCATTGGAACTTGGCCTGCTTGTCGAACAGAGAGAATACGCTTCTTTGTGATGGATAAGAATGTGCATTCAGCCTACAACATCATCATGGGAAGAGTTGGTTTGAAGAAGTTCGAAGCAGTTCCATCTACAGTGCATCAATGCTTAAAATTCCCAACAAACTTTGGAGTAGGAGTTGTGAAAGGTGATAAAAAAGTAGCTCGAGAATGCTATTATTCATCTGCCGAGCAAGAAGAACTTGAAGAGTCAAGGAAAAAGACTATTACTTACCAAGTGGAGGAAGGTACAGAAATTGAAACACTGGATCCACGAGATGAATCCCAACTTGTAAAAGGACAAGCGGTGGAATCTACAGAAAATGTTATTCTGGACGACGAACATCCTGAACGAATAACCCAGATAGGTTCGTCGTTGGATGTGTCAATAAAATAGGAGTTGATAATTTTCTTGAGAAACAGGAAGAATACTTTCGCATGGAGTCATGAAGACATTCCAGGAATAGATCCAAACTTCTTATGTCATGAGCTCAATGTGAATAAGGAGATCAAGCCTGTGAAGCAGAGAAGAAGAGTGTTTAGTCCCGAGAAGAATCAGGCCATACAAGAAGAGGTCGAGAAGCTCCAGAAAGCCCAATTCATTGAAGATGTGAAATATCCAGACTGGTTGGCAAATGTGGTGATGGTAAAGAAGAAGAACAATAAATGGAGAATGTGTGTTGATTTCACTGATCTCAACAAGGCATGCCCAAAAGATCATTTTCCATTGCCCAGAATTGACCAACTGGTGGATGCTACCTCGGGACATGAGCTACTCAGCTTCATGGATGCGTATTCTGGCTACAACCAGATCAAAATGAAACCTGAGGACAGGGAAAGTACTTTTTTTATTACCCCAAGGGGAACTTATTATTATAATGTTATGCCTTTTGGTTTGAAAAATGCAGGTGCAACATATCAGCGGCTGATGAACAAGGTTTTTGCCGAACAAATCAGTTGCAACATGGAAGTCTATGTCGACGATATGTTGACAAAAAGCAAGAGAGCTGCTGATCATCTAGTTGACTTAGGCCAGACCTTTGATCAACTAGATATAAACCAAATGAAGCTCAACCCGACGAAATGCACCTTTGGAGTACGAGAAGGAATGTTCCTCGGATACATCGTCAACCAACGAGGTATTGAAGCAAATCCAGATAAGATCAAAGCTCTTTTAGGGCTGCGATCCCCAACGACGAAGAAAGAAGTGCAGAGTCTTACAGGACGAGTTGCAGCACTCAACAGATTTGTATCCCGAGCAACTGATAGGTGCCTTCCATTCTTCAAAACACTCCGAAAAACTTTCGAGTGGAACGATGAATGCGAAAAAGCCTTTCAAGACTTGAAGAAACATCTGTGAGCACCTCCATTGTTGTCCAGGCCAATAACAGGAGAGAAGTTGTACTTGTATCTGGCAGTATCAGAGAATGCAGTCAGCTCAGCATTGATCAGATTGGAGAATGGGGTCCAGAAACCAATCTATTACACAAGTAAGGCTTTCCGAGCTGCAGAAATCAGGTACCCAAAGCTGGAGAAATTGGCATTGGCATTAATTGAAGCAAGTAGAAGAATGAGGGAATATTTCCAGGCCCATACCATCATTGTGTATACAGACATGCCATTGAGACAAGTCCTTCATAAGCCAGAAAAGTCAGGGAGACTGATGTACTGGGCAATAGAGCTCGGTGAATATGATATTGTGTATGAGCCCAGATCATCATTGAAAGGGCAGGCTATAGCAGATTTTATAGCAGAATTTGATACCCCCGAGGAGCAAAAATTGCTCGCTGACCAACCTGTGGATGTTACAGGATCAACAGACATAAGTCCAGACCAACTCCGGTTGGTAAAATGGCTTGTGGATGTAGAAGGATTATCAACTTCAAACTCAGACCAGCTCCGGTTGGTAAAAGAGCGAGAAGAGATAGTCGACGAGTAGCGAAAAGTGTCAGGGGAGGATGAAAAGAAGCAACAAATATTTCACCGAGGAACTCTATCAGATAAGAAATTTGAAGACGGGTTGCCCATATGGAGATTATATGTAGATGGCTCATCTTGCACAGCAGGTTGTGGGGCAGGAATTGTTTTGAACACCCCAGACGAGATTGACATGGAATATGCTTTGCGATTCCAATTCAAAGCCTCCAATAATGAGGCTGAGTATGATGCCATGATAGCAGGTCTTAATTTATCAAAGATTATGGAAGCGCAACAAGTGATGGTATTCAGTGATTCTCAATTGATTATGAATCAGATGATGGGAACTTATGCAGTTAAAGGAGAATTAATGGTCAAATATCATGCCAAGGTAATGGAGTTATTGACAGAATTTGATGCGATTCAGTTGATCAGAATACCCAGAATAGAAAATGCACAAGCAGACGCACTGGCCCGACTAGCATCAGCTACTCGTACCGAGCTGCGAAGAACAATACCAATTAAAATACTGGAAAGTCGGAGCATAGATGAAGACTTGACGATGAATGTTATTGCCCTTGATTTAGGACCATCTTGGATGGATCCCATCAGGGTATATATTGAAGAGGGAGAATTGCCAGAGGATAAGCTCGCTGCCAAGAAATTGAAGTATAAAGCTGCTCGGTACGTATTAACTAATGGTATTTTATATAGACGAGGAATTATGGCAGGTTTGCAGAGATGTGTACATCCCTCCGAAGTGAAAGAATTGATTGAAGAGATCCATGAAGGGTCTTGTGGAGCTCATGTAGCTGGTCGAACACTTTTGCAAAGGGTAATGACTCAAGGATACTACTGGCCGACGATGAGGGCTGATTGTATAGCCTATGCTAAGAAATGTGACAAGTGCCAACGTTTTTCCTCCATCCGACGAACTCCATAAGCATTGTTGACACCCATAACTTCTCCTTGGCCATTTGCCATGTGGGGAATTGATTTGGTTGGACCACTGCTGACCACCCGACGAAGATTCAAGTACCTCGTCGTTGCAGTGGACTATTTTACTAAGTGGGTAGAAGCTGAGCCGCTTATCGATATGACGTATGAGAAGGTATACCAGTTTGTTTGGAAGAATATCATCTGTCGATATGGTCTCCCTTATGCCTTCATCACAGATCATGGAACACAATTTGACAACGAGGAGTTTGCTGCCTATTGTCAACAATCAAACATCCTGAAGACCCATTCAGCACCAGGTCATCCTCAAAGCAATGGGCAGACTGAGGTGACGAACAGAACACTGCTAAATGGTTTGAAGAAAAGGCTAAGTGAAGCTAAAGCTAACTGGATTAATGAGCTACAATCGGTATTGTGGGCTTACCGAACAACTCCCCGAGCAGCGACTCGAGAATCACCATATATGCTGGCATTTGGAAGTGAGGCTGTAATACCTGCCGAGTTGGGTCTTCCAACACACAGAGTGCTTAATTTCAATTCTCTGATCAGTGACTTGATGAGAAGACTAGATTTGGATATGCTCGAAGAAGTCAGAGAAGAGGCAGCCATTAGGAATGCTGCTTATCAACAACGAACAACTCTGTTCTACAATAAAAGGGTGAAGAAATGTGATTTAAAAGAAGGAGATTATGTGCTAAAGAAGGTCATTCAGAAGCACAATAAATTGGAAGCAAATTGGCATGGACCTTACCGAGTTACAAAAGTTGTTTGGCCAGGAACTTATCGAATAGCAACTCTAGAAGGAGATGAATTCAAGAATGCTTGGAATGCTGAGCACCTTCGCAAGTATTATCAATGATGTAAAATGTACAACAGTTCCATCAATATGAATAAAACGATGATGTTTCACCATTTCTCTCTCCTTTGTTTGAAAGTTTTTCGGGGAATACTAGTGTGGTACACTACACTTCTCGATAGCAAAAAGTGGACAAGATAGTTCGAAAGAACAAGATAGTTCAGACCCACGACCAACTCCGGTTGGTAAAAGGGCGAGAACAAACTATACTCCTTTGGTTAGGAGGCGTACACTGGCGTGATCAACTTCGGTTGGTAAAATAACTAGTGGACAAGATAGTTCGAAAGAACAAGATAGTTCAGACCCACGACCAACTCCGGTTGGTAAAAGGGCGAGAACAAACTATACTCCTTTGGTTAGGAGGCGTACACTGGCGTGATCAACTTCGGTTGGTAAAATAACTAGTGGACAAGATAGTTCGAAAGAACAAGATAGTTCAGACCCACGACCAACTCCGGTTGGTAAAAGGGTGAGAACAAACTATACTCCTTTGGTTAGGAGGCGTACACTGGCGTGATCAACTTCGGTTAGTAAAATTACTAGTGGACAAGATAGTTCGAAAGAACAAGATAGTTCAGACCCACGACCAACTCCGGTTGGTAAAAGGGCGAGAACAAACTATACTCCTTTGGTTAGGAGGCGTACACTGGCGTGATCAACTTCGGTTGGTAAAATAACTAGTGGACAAGATAATTCGAAAGAACCCGATAGTTCAAACCCATGACCTACTCCGGTTGGTAAAAGGGCAAGAACAACAGTCTTAAAAATGCCAATTTTGGATGGTTAAGAAACAAAATATGCCAATTTATGTTGGTCGGAAGGCAAAATCATTCCAGAAAATACAAAAATTCCAAACTGAACCAAATATAGTTGGTCGGTGATCAAAACCCACTAACTGTAGTTGGTCGACGAGGATAAATTATTGACCTTGGTTGGTCGGACGAACTTTATGAACATTTGATGAACCAAATATGGCTAGTCGGGGATAAAAACCCATCAACTGTAGTTGGTCGACAAACACAATTTAACAACCTTGGTTGGTTGGAAACATTTTGAACATTTTATACTCATTACTTTATTATTAAGTGATTGAGCAACCTTGATACTTGTAACTTTTTATTAAGTTGGTCGATGAACAACACTATTGTTATCTTCTTAACAGATACATATGCACAAATATCAAAATGACTGATAAACACAAGACAATAGCAATACAGAAAATGAAAGTCTTTCATTGAATTTCAAAACAAATTACAAATTACATGTGTGCTAACCATTACATTAAGCTTCCTACTCTATTGGTTTCTTTCCCTTAGATTTTGAAACAGGCTCCTCGCCAGCAGGAGGATCCTCCAGACAAAGAGGAGAATTGATGAAGTTAAGATCTCTGAGCATTCTGACGTTCATCACAGAAGGTGTATCCAAGAGATGCTCTGGACGAGATACGTCGATTTGGGAATGAAGACTGTAGTCACCAAGGTATTTTGAAATCAAGCTCCGAGGAATGGAACGAGCTGGGATCCATTCCATGTCCAATTTATAAGGTGGCACAGGCAAGTCTAGTAACCCAGGAGCATGATAATCCCATAAATAATGCCCTTGCTCCAATTTTAATACACCCAGGGCGTTCAACCACCCCTGCTTACAACCTTCATTATTGGCGTGTTCAATACGAGCATCCAAATGACAAAGGGCTTCATTATAGCCTGCCATCCAGAACTCACGAGGTTGTTTATGGAATTGGAAGGTTAATCTATCCAATTGTTCATGAAGGTTTTTAGCAAAAAGGTCCTTGGTATGTAAAGCAGACTTCGTCGCAGTAAGTTGATCTTCCAAGGATAGATTTTTCTTGGACATTTCAGACAAAGCTCGGTATTTTGCATTCAATTGGAACGCTTGAGTTTCCAACGTCGATTGAGTACGAGCTTCTTCAACATTACGACTAAGAACTCTTGATCGACTCCGAGCAGGTGGAGAATTTTGCTCCTCGACAACATTTTGAACAGCTCTACCTTGCCCCTGAGAACCTCTTCCTCGTCCCCGAGCAGTCACACGAGTACCAGATCTTCTTAAGTCATCCAGTTCTTGCCTTAATTTGGCATTCTCAACCTCTAAGAACGAGAAACCTTCATCGGTAACTGGTACTAAAGCAGTGGAAGATGACGCTGCAGATTCATACTGTGCCAACTTTTTCTGCAAATTATTGTTCTCTTGTTCCAGCAACTCAGCAATCTGCCTGCACGCCTCAACTTCACCTTTTAGAGTTATTTCCCTAACATCGTATCCAGCAAGGATCTTTTTATGGCCTATTTCAGAAGAAAGCTGTTGATATCTATTTTCATATTCCTTGTGCAGCAAAGCAGTTGATTCATTGTGTTGATGTTGTAGATCCTCTAAGGTACAATGAAGTTCCTCGATCAATTCATAGTAGGCCACACTGTTGGCCACAGCTCGGTCAAGTAAATCCTTCAAGTACCGATAATCCTCAATTGCTTGTTCTAAGGCATCATGGCCAAGGATGTCAGCAATTTCTGATACACTCAAATTTGTATGACCAGCTTTATAATACTCATGACATTGCTGCATCATCTTTGTATCATGTGCAGATATCAGTTCCATTCTAGCCACAAACTAAGGATGAGAAGAAGACAACAATCAACAAAAATAAATCATCAACAACAGAGATGAACAAAGATGTATTTTATTAGATCACAAAAGGATTACATTGTTTGATTACAAATAATGAAAGATAGAAATGATACCGAACAACTTCACACCTTTTCCTTGTCTCCCAAGACTTTCTTGGGAGGCTGGGACGAGGAGCTTGGTTGCTCGGTTGTAACAGCAACTTGATCAGCAGGAGTTGAAATTTTTTCAGGAGGAGGAGGCATGGAAGAAATGTCCTCGTTGGCAGAAGATAGAGATGCAGGAACTTGATCACCTATGGCCATGGAAGATTCATCAGAGATAGGCTCATCTTCTTCTTCTTCCACAATTGGTGGGGGAGGACCAGGGAGGTGTAGTTGGAATAGCCCAGAGTCGTCCTTGATCTTAAATTCCTCCAGGGCAGCTACCCAGCCATCTCGGAAGTATTTTAACTTCCCGTATTGAACTTGGGATGTCATCGCAGTAATCCCCTTGTCCCATCCTTTATCCCAGCCAGCGCTGAAGGATTTTTTAACTGCGAGCTTTCTTTTCAGTTTCTCCGAGGAGAGCTTCGCATCCAATTCTTATTTTTGGCCCTTGATATCTCGCAGGGCGGACAACTCTTCCTCTGCCTTTTTCAGCTTATCTTCAAGCTCTCCAAAGTTCTTGAGCTTGTCGTCATATTTCTGATGCTCGACCTCTAAACTTTTCACCTTATTCTCCAAACTCTTGGAGATCTCAGCCATCTTCACCTTCTCGGCCTCAACTATAGATAACTTTTTCTCCCATTCAGCTTTGTCCTCGTTATACTGCTGACGAGAATCCTTCAAAGATTGGGTTAAACCCAGTAGAGCATCCTCTACACCTGACGAGGAGCTGGAAGCTTTAATAGCTTCGTCTTTCTTCACGATGTTGTTGAAATAATTCACCAGCTAAACAAAGGAAAAAGTGACAGGTCAATGCAAAAATACAAGTATTCAAAGACAGAAAGGAAATTCAGAGTGTGAGAAATTTACCGAAGCAAGATGACGAGTAGCTAGGGATGTCAGCGTATCCCTAGAAATATTTTCATCAATTCCTTGGACCTCGGGTATGATCCAAGTTTTTACCGAGCTCATTGCAGAGCTCGGAGGAATGATGGTTGGAACACCAACACCACCAGATGGTAGAAAAGAGACAGTTTCAGCCAAATTGACTGAGGATGATTTCCTCAATCTCCTCAAAGGGACTTCAGCAGTTTCAACCAAGGAAGAGCTCTTGGTCGGAGAGATAGCAGTCATCTCCACAGGAGCAACCTTCTTGCTCGGAGCCACTGGGGGCTTCTCGGTAGCTTTTGAAGGCGCAACATCCACCTTCTTAGTCCCCTCTGGGACATCAATTTTGCTTTTCTTAGCCTCAGCAGCAGAACTAGTGTCATCAAATAGAGCAGGAGGAGCTCTTTTCCTGCCCATATTCTGGCTCAAAGGAATATGAGATTCTGGATCAGAGTCCTCAGGAATTTGCACTGGATCACTGGAGCTGACCACAGGGCGAGTAGTAAAAGACGATGTATAGCTCTTGTACTGCAACAAGTATGAGGCAGACCTGATATGCTCATCTGCAACCTTCTGATGCAAACTCCAGATATGTTTTAATTGCCTTATATTAACTTCTGATTCTTTAGGAATTTTTCTTTTGCTGTTAACTGCAAACAAAAACAATTTGAAATGTCAATCATGCATTTATTCAAACATGATGAAGTCACAATTTCAAGAATAAAATAAAATGAAAATAACCTATCCCATTGCCATATGGGGGGCATTTGGGACCTTCATACACTTTGTCTCCGACTAAAGGAGCATGTTGCCAATTTTTGAAAACTAACCCATGTTCAAAATAATCCCTGTTGGCATCAGGGAGGTTGACTACTAAAGCTCTATTCAAAAATCTAGTTTTTAAATAATAAACGTTGTCTAAAACAGTCCATCTATAGCAATACATAATCTCAGGAATTCCTATGCGAGTTCCATGAGTTTGATTTAATTTATGCACCCCATTAACTATTCTCCATGTATTGGGGGCTACTTTTGCAGGAACAACATCGAAATGTTGGCAGAATTCTAAGCATAAAGAGTTGGGTGGAAAAGAAAATCCACACTCAGGAATAAAGAGGCTGGGGAACCAATGTCCCTCAGCCAAACGAAAATAATCAAAGGGCTCAGGAAGATTTTCCAGAGTTACCGAAGACGGAATGGAATAATCAGAACGGAATTTTTCAATAGATTCAATAATATAAACCATGGTGAATAAAAGAAGAAGGAAGAAGATCTTACAGGAAGAAAGGAGATCTGTTGACAACGAACGAAAACAAGGATGAACGCACAAGAGAAAGAAAGACTGGAGAATTCGAAAATCAAGAAAATTGGAAAAAGTAGAGGACGGTATGATTATTTGGGAAGTTTAAATACTGTGCCTTGGGAAATGGCGAAATAAATGATTACAAAAAGAAACTATCGAACTTCCGACGGCTAAAAGGACAAAAAGGGTACAAAGATCGAAGGCGGATTCTGTGAATTTGGAAATAAATTCAAATACGATGCTCCTAAAACCCAGGAAGATCATTCAATATTGCCATATACCGAGAAAGAATGTTCCATACTCCTCAAAGTTCGAAATATGAAACATTGGGGGCTTCTGCTGATACCAAAATTAATATGCTGATGTGGACGAATAATACGAAGACACTTGTCAATCTACGTGGCACAATAACAACGAGGAAGTTCATTTCCCCGACCAACTCATGTTCCCTACGAGCAACGAGGACACACCGAGGAACTTTAGCATTCCTAGGTACTCTAGCGCTCAGAGGAACTCCTGAGCAACAAGCAACTAAGGCGGTCCGAGATGCATCTCGGTCGTAGCATTAATTGCCAGATAGTCAACAGTTTAACTATTCATTGAATGTTTATCACCTTGACGCATACGCTACATTAAATGTATTACCCTTTCATATGTATATCATTTAATGTATCGACCCTTTCATGTACATCCTCAAGGCTATAAATACATTGTATCACCCTCATCCAAAGGGACCGGAATTTCTTGATAGCTCTTGTAATCGAGAATTCCTCAAACACTCAGCAATACCATAACAGTGGACGTAGGCCATTCTTATAAGGCTGAACCACTTTAAAAATCTTTGTCTCATTTTATCTGTGATTGAATAATTAGAGCTATCTAATTTTTTACATCAACAATCATTTTTGCTGTTGAGGAAGCCTCAGGGGTTCCTTCTCAAATGTCATTTCTGCTGGGACCAGAGGGGGACTCCTTTTCAACCTGGGCTTCTGCCTCCATCCAATCCACTTTGGTGGGTTTTCTCTCATGGTGAGTTTTTGCGAAGACCTTGGGGAAGTTCCTCTTAACAATGGTTCCTTCCCAACTTGAGTTCCTGGAGGGAAAGTTACGGGGGCCCTCTCAACTTGGGCTTCTACAAGGACCCTTGTGGGGGCCCTTCTCGACTTGAGTTTCTGCAGGGACTCTTGCGGTGGCCCTTATCAACTTGAGCTTCTGCAGGGACCCTTATGGTGTCCCTTATTAACTTGGGCTTCTGGAAGGGACCCTTGTGGTGGCCCTTCTCAACTTGAGCTTCTGTAGAGACCCTTGAGGGGCCCTTCTCAACTTTAACTTCTACAGGGACCCTTGAGGTGGCCCTTCTCGACTTGATTTTTTAAAGGGACCCTTGCGGTGGACCTTCTGAACTTGGGCTTCTGAGGGACCCTTGCGGTGGCCCTTCTCGACTTGAGTTTTTGCAGGGACCCTTATGGTGGCCCTTCTAGACTTGAGCTTATGCAGGGACCCTTGTGGTGGCCCTTCTCAACATAGGCTTCTGCAGGAACCCTTGCGGAGACCCTCTCAACTTGGGCTTCTGCGGTGACCCTTACGGGGTCCTTCTCATCATAGGCTTCTACTGTTACCTAGGTGCGTTTCCTCTCGATACCTAAAAAAACTATTTTTTAGAGAAGACACCCTTCTACATTACACCCTTCTACATATATATACTAGCATATTCCCGTGCCTGAAGGCACAACAATTTTTTTTTGAAGTGCGTAATTGCAAAACGACGATTTTTTTTAAAAATGTAAGCGCCAAACGATAAAAAAATTCCAATGTATGTAATTACAAAACAGGAAAAATTTTGTTCCCCGATAAAACATAGTGTAGTCTAAAGTTTATTAGAATTCCATGTTCTATGTCACTTGTTAACATACATTAGAAATAAAAACGAACTAATAAGTATAATAATATGAAATCAATCAATGTTAGCGATTCAAATATAATAATAAATAGAGCTTAGTTAGTGGCTTCACTATAAAACTACTAATTGGGATTTCTCTAGGAGACAAGTTTACATTTTTCACCATATCATTGCCTTGTAGCTCCTTGAATTGGTCAACTACCTATATCTCATCCTCTAGAATCTGTTATCCAAATGGTTTCTCATTTTACTGACACACCCAAGTGAATCTGCACAGAAAGAACATGAAATGTTCTTATCCAATGAAGAAAATTAGGAAGAAAACAATGTATAACCGTACAGGGCACATAAAAATAACTTCTAAGAATACAATTAGAAATGTAAAAAAATGTAAAAAAAATGCAACTAAGAACATAATGAAACCGAACAAAACAAAATAATTAGAAACGTAAAAAATGCAACTAAGAACACAATAAAACCTAAAATCGAACCCCAAAAATATTGCAATTGAACCCAATCGTCATGTTTAGTAGAATACCAACAACAATGTGATAAAACCCACTGCTTTCTTACTAGAAAGAAAAAACATATAAAACTGTAATACTACATTAAAGATATGTCCATAAAACCCGTATCTAATGAACTGGAAGCTACTCAAAAAATACAGTCACTTAAATGAACAAAAAAGCCAGATCTAAATCATTAATGAACTAAATGTTACCCAGAAAACCATAATATATTTGAGAGACAAATAGGAACATGCAAAACAAACATAAAAATAAAAAATAATCAGAAAATATCAATCAAGAATCCATTAAATAGGTAGGTCTTCATTGGACAACCCCAAAAGATAGGCAGGTCTTCATTGGATAGCCCTAACTATTCAGAATGAGTTTTGCAAGTAAATAAAGAGTCCTTCATTAAATGCTCAAACTTATGTGGAAATCAGGCATAATGCCTTGAACAAATGGTCTATAAAGTGAATTATAATACACACGGGCCTATACAACTCTGTCTAAGAAATTCACGGTGCTGTCATTAGCTTTTGACGAAATTTACCTCATTCAAACGTTCTTGAATCCCAGAAACACGTAAGAGCTCCACATACACATCTTCATCTTCAAGAGAGTTCAAGTGAGTACCTATAAAACAAACCGAAATCTGAACTGAAGAACTGAACTTAGTTGCTAATTAATCTTACCACTGGCATATCAAAGTTATCTAAATCGTTGGAAATCTTAACACTAGCATATCAAAGAACTGAACTGAACAAAGTGTTGGTTGATTTCAACTTTGGTTCAGTTCAAATTGAAGAGAGATATAGAGAGTATCCAACAAAAATGGCAATCGAGGGCATTCTCACCAAATCCTCTATCAAATTTACTGATTCATGCATAGCCAGTCGCACGATCACCAATAAAAAAGACCGATAAGCATGCCTTTTTACCATTTTTATAGAAATTTTGATGGAACGATAACCATTTCTATCCTCTCTTATTTGCTAAGACAAATATTAACAAAAATGTGGAGAAATAGAAAAAATAGATAGGTTAATAAGGCGTTATTATGAACAAAAAATGGCTGGCATAAACCCACATTCAGTGTTTATCTAATGCATTCCACGTAGAAATCCAAATGGTTGCTCACTATACGGATGCACCTAAGTGAATCTGCAAAATAAACGTACAACATTAAAAATTAAATTAAATTAAAGGATCCATAAGAAATATGTGATCCTACTACCAACGAAATCATTTCATACTATAATTGATTGGAATAGCATCATGGAAGTAAAAGGGAACCAAAAGGCGTGATCGTCCACGAAAACAATATCAAACACACAAAATTTATAATAAAAAGTTGCTCGAATATGCTTACTGCAATTTTTAAAATGATTAGTGAAATAAACTTATTACTAAGTGCGAACCCAAATACACATAATTATATGCACGCATAAGTAATGGGAGAAATTTAAACCTCAAAACCCCCAAAAGTTAAAATAGTAGTTAAAGTGAGAGGGATTCAAAATAGTTAAAAGAGAAAAAGAATTAGTTAGTATATGCGGTCACGAAAGGAGGTTAGCACATTCAGGTTCCATCAATGTGGTCACGAAAGGAGGCAAGATTTAGCCTTGAATTTCCCCCATCATGAACTTTATTAACAGAAATATTAGACTGATCTATTACATATCCAAGCGGAACCAAATTTATTCTCACGTCTACATACTATATATGCATGAGCGGTCCGAATGGGTACATCCTACATCCTATACATCTTATATATGCATCACATACCTCAAATATTTTAATCATCCAGCACGTCCGAATGGCTTCTGAGAAGCTCAAGTTCTGAATGGCTGCTAAATGGCAACTGAGAAGCCCATGAGAAGACGCTTAGTATTAATCCCCTGACTAACCCTCTCTAGTCTCTTCAACTGATGATTTACAATAAAAATGAAATTTCAAAGCTACGAAAAAAGTATCAAGGATATAATACTACATGTTTGTTACCTAATCATAATTCAAGTACATATAAGCTATATAACAGTACATAGTAGCTATATAGCAATACATAGTAGTACATATGTATGTATCTATATAACAGTACATATGTATGTACTATATATCAGCTATATAGCAGTACATAGTAATTATATAGCAACACATATATATGTAGCTGTATAACTGCTATAAAGCAGTACATATGTATGTAGCTATATAGCAGTACATATGTATGTAACTGTAACACCCCGTAATTTTGAGGATTTAAAATTTAATTATTTTTGGGAGAAATAGAAATATTTAAATTAGAGAAACTTAAATTTATGATTTGAAGAATTTATTTGAGTGGGAAGAATTATTTATTATTGGGCGACTTTGAGTAAATTGTTCGAATTAATGTGTGTTGCATTTTCGAGGTCAAAATTAGAGAATATTATAAAGTATTTTGGATGACGATTTTGAGTGCACGGTTGAGTTCGAATGGGTCGAGATAGTCAAAAAAGTGTACTCGGGGGTAGTAATCGGGTCTCAGGGCATTTTTGGACATAGCCGAGCCCACACAGGGTGATTTGGGTCATTTTGATTAGGCCCGTATGGCCTAAAATGGGATTAGGGGTTTTAAACCTAATTGGGGGATAATTTGAACAACAGTTAACAAATTCTAAACCTAGGGTTTGAGAGAGACACACAGGAAAGAAAATCAAGAGCCAATTGAAGATATTTGGAGCCAATTTAAGGGACTAATTGGGGTGTTCTTCATCAACACCTTAACTACACCAACGGATCAGACCCTACGAACGATTCCAGACATGTGGTTAACTGTTATGATTCTAAATTGGTGATAATCAATTTATATTTTTGTGATGTGTAAACCAAAATCCATTTTAGGAATAAATGGGTTTTCGGGTGAAATCGATATTTGGGAAATGGTATATCTTTATGAGATTTGGGATGACATTAGTAGGTTTCCCGATTCTTTAGTTTAGGAATATGAACCTCATGATTAAATCCAGCATGAATGGACATTTAAATTCTGATATTAGAAATGTAAAATGTTTGGGTGTTTGAAACCCAGGTCAAACCTGAATCTGTAAAGCGTTAAGATTCGTGGAAATTGGTGATTGAATTAAGGCTTTTAGGTTGAGTAAAACCTGTTTTCATATGTTAATATGGTAGATTATGATTGAAGCTTTTTATGGGAGAAAGTAGAAGCTTGGATGGGTTAACAATGGCTGAAATAGCAAGCCGAAAAAGACAAATACCTTCTCGATCGATCGATCGACCCAGGGGGATCGATCGATCGATGGTACCAGAATTTTGGCAATTCGTCTAGTTTAATATATTTAGGGAAAATTAATTTAGGATTTAATCCCTACTTTTATTCAGTGATAAATTAATATGTGACACATATTCCTAAGAAATCATAAGGTGATATAATAGGGTTTAGGAGGGTGATAATTATATGCCATGAGATGAATAAATTTTGAGAAATAATTTGTGAGTATTAATTTTGGACCGAGGGAAAATATTCGGGTATTGTAGTTGACATGCACTATATTATTAAAGGAATTGAGGTGTAATTAATTAGTTATGGGGCAAAATATAGAATCGGGTATTAAAGATGGTACGGGCCAAGTGAGAGACTCCGGGTATAATGGTTGGCCGACACCTAGTGTAAAATTAATAAATGTGTAAATTAATTAAATTAGAGTCGAACCATAGACTCGGATTGGTATTAATTAATTAATGTGTAAATTAATTAAATTAGAGTCGGACCGTAGACTCGAATTGGTATTAATTAATTAATGTATAAATTAATTAAATTAGAGTCGGACCATAGACTCGGATTGATAATAATTAATTGATGTGTTAATTAACTAAATTAGAGTCGGACTATAGACTCAGAAATGTGATAAATTTATAAATGTGTTAATTAATTAAATTAGAGTCGGATCGTAGACTCGGGATGGTAATGAATTTATTAATGAGAGATTAATTAATTTAGAGTCAGACCATAGACTCGGGAATATATATGCTAGTGTTACGGGTTTTAGTACACGGTAAAGCCGGAATTTATATTATATATATATACGGTGTGGTGATAGTATATATATATATATATATATATATATATATATATATATATATATATATATATATATATATATATATATATATATATACATGTGTGTACTTTGTGTGTGCTATTAAATAGCTGGGACTAGATATTTATTTAAGTTATATACTCTAGTGCTATCAAGGGAGGTTGCGCAATGTGGGTGAATCCCCTAGTTTGAGGAGTAGGGTGAGTATATCACCAGGTCATAACGTCTGGTATATGTATATGGGTGAGGGGTTTATCTCACTTTTAGGGAAGGAATATGACCTCCTCCACTACGTTTATATGTTGGGCCAAGTTGGTGAGCGATTCCAACTCGGGTATCTAGGTTATGTGAGCACACCTAGTAAGATAACACTTTAGAGGGAATCATCCGGAGAGGGTATACTCGAAGGGATGGATGTACATGTGATATATGTGTGGATGTTGTGGTAAAGGTACGTATATAATGGTAGTAAATATTATATGCGGGTAATAATACAGTGTGTGATGTAATTGTTTTATATAACGTGTGACACAATTATATGATTATTATTTAAAGGAAATTAATTAAGTTAATCGGTGAGATAAATTATTAATCCAGGAATTATTATACTCGGGTTAGAGTAATATGGCAAGGGGAGATTATACCAGGATTAGTTGGATATGATAGTACAACTAGGGTGGGTTAAGGTAACCGTTAGGTGTGCATAATAGTGGAGGGGTAATAATGTCCTCAAGAGAGTGCGACACTAACTTATATATGAAGAGCATTCATGCATTTTAAATTACTGCAGTTAATTCACTTGCTAAATATTTTCAAAATGTTTTGGGTTCTAACCCTTGGTATAAAACTATTTTCAAAACCTTTTAGGTGTCCATCCACAGGGATGCCAGGATTGATATTCTATTTCAGGGACACGGATTTACGGCATAAGTGGATGCTAGGAGGAGGTTGGATTAGACACATCGTTCTTTCACTCCTAGAGTATGAATCTTTTCTCAATTCCAGTTTTATTTATGGCATGTCGCCCAGACTTTCAGTTCAGTTTTCAGATTTATTTTATTGCAGTGTTGAATATTTGTATTGGATTATTTACTTTGGTGATCGATGGTTTATTCGGCATGTATTCATTATTTATTCAGTTGATTTAATTCAGTTGTGTGAATGAATTATATTTATTTCCGCATGTACTGTTTGGTTTAATTAATAAGATAAAAATTGGCACCAGCTTTGGAATACTAGGTGGTTAGTAAGTTTAAAAAGGTTTTCGATAGTGATGCTAAGGATGAACCAACTGGGATTCCTGTTTTTAATTTGGTATAGGACTGATCACCCGGTATTTTATTAGGCGGGGTGTCACAGATGGTATCAGAGCATCAGGTTCTAGTGTTCTTAGGATCTGTGAGGCTTTTCATGTTTCAGCTTAGCGTTCTTTGATGTGGAACCCTATCATAGGATTGTTGTATTCTCATTCGTATGTGCATTTACGTTCTTCTTCCAATTATTTTATATTTGAGGGTAAACTCATACGTTTCTATTCTCATTCCAGATGCCGCCCAGGAGAGAGAAGCTAGGGCAACATTGGGAGATGAGGCTAGGGAGGCTCACTAGGAGCCAGAGTTACCGCAGCAACTGTCAGGGATGATTTTAGCTGCACATGTATCTGAATTAGAACCACAGGCAGTTCAAGCGATGATGATCGCAATGGAAAGGTACTTTCCACGAGATCAGCCACAGGCATTAGTGTTACCGGATGTTCAGGTCCACCAGGGGCAGTCGGAGTGGCAACAAGTACGAGAGGTCTTTCAAAAGGGACGCCCACCAGAGTTTTGAGGGGGTTCAGATGTGGTGCTAGCATGTCAGTGGAAGAGGGATATCCAGCATCACCTACGCATGGTAGATTGCAAGGAGGTGCAGAAGCAAATCCTAGCCACTTTTAGGTTAGTGGGAGTAGCGCTACAGTGGTAGGAGACGATCACCACAGTTGAGGAAAGGGATACATTAGCAATTGCAGAGTTTTGGGTGTGGTTCGATCGCATGTACTTTCCGCCAGCAGTTGAGATCGAAATGAGGAGAAAATTTAGAGAGGTGACTCAAGGGGACCGTTAAGTGGCTGACTATGAGGAAGAATTCACTCGTTTAAAAATTTTTGTACCGGATGAGGTACGCGGTGAAGAAAGAAAAAATTAAAGTCCATGGATGGGTTAGTCTGGAGGATTAGACAACATTTGATTGGTAATCTCGCATTAGTAGCTTATACGGACATCGTAAATGCAGCACTCCTTCACTGTCAGGAATATCGCTTCCACGTGAGAGGAAGAAAGAGTGGAGGGGAGCCCAGTCAGTCGGATAAAGGGAGAGGGAACAGTATCAGTGGGGTATCTCAGCAGCAAATAAGGGGACATCAGGGGATGGATTCCTAGTAGGGGAATCAGGCCAAGCGATTTAGGCCTGGAGGCTATCAACAGGATGTCCAGGACTTCCGACAAGGCCAATAAGGAAGGGATCAGTGGCAGGGTGAATTTATTAGGAGGTGTTTCGTTTGTGGAGAAGCGGGACACGTGAAGAGAGATTGTCCTCAGTGAGGAAGGGGTCAACTACAGGACGGGGTCCTGGATGTACAGCCGCTACAATAAGTCATAGGTGCATTCAGGTAGGGGGGAAGTTGCTCAGGAACCCGAGGATCATCCATTGCAGCTAGAGTATGGAGGTAATTATATTTTTATCCTATGGGCATGGGGTATGTTTTGAGTGACAGTGAGGGTGTCACAATATAAGAATTATTTTCACTAGAGTTCGCGGGTAAGTCGAATTTAGTGGGTGCGCTGGCTATAGAATCCATGTTATTTATATATATTTCTGTGGGGTAGTGATTTCTTTAGTGTTGGTCATGAGAGAGTGGGGGTGTACATAGAGAGACGGTTTGAATTATACGAGTGGTTACTACTTTCGATAATTATGGAAGTAGGGTAGATAATTTTTTTATCGGTTGATTAGCGATGGATTTGAACTATTGTGAATAGTGGAGGTAAGTTTTGGTATTCGCGATAGCAGGGTATGAATGATTTTTACTAGGTATCACCTGAGAGGGAGTCTAGCCTATATATATGTGTATATATGTTGTATTGTGTGGTGCGATAGACACATAATGAGGTCTTGTGTTCTCATATTTCATCTCGTTAAGTAAGGGAGTCTACTTGAGTGAATCAGGGTGGATAAATTTATTTTCAAGCAGGGAGAGATAACTTGGGGTTTATTTTGCACAAGAGCTAGTGATAGTGATGGCATGGTATTTTATGTTGTCTTTTGTAGCATAAGAGTAGGCGTGTATGCTTTTGTGTTAATAGATAAGTATTTGGGGGTACGTACTATGGACTGAGGGTCTAACAGATCTCAACGATCGACAATGTTAGGTAGTAGTGTATCGGGGGGTTTCTTGGTTGGATTTCGCTTTGCGATACGTCCCACGCATGAAACTTAGCGCAACGTTGGAAGTGGGGAGATGTTCGAGCGTTAGTACATGGGTTGGGTACCCCGGGTATTATTATTTATATATGTGATATGACTACGGGTTGGAAGTTATATTACGGGTCAAGGCTAGTATAGTCGGGTAACTTCTGTGCGGTAAATCACGGGAATAGAGTGTATGGGCACCCGGGTTAATTAAGGCAACTTTTGTGCGGTCAAGGACGGGTAAGGGTGTATGGGTGCCCTAGTTAATTAAAATGCATATTTTTGTAATTTATAGTTAGAAGCGGGAGAGATAGATATAGCGAGCTTAGAGGCACATGTCTAGAAAGTGATATTCAAAGTTTGGAGCATTAGGTCATCTTAATTTCGAGGGACGAAATTCCTTTGTAATGGGGGAAGTATGTAAAATCCTGTAATTTTGAGGATTTAAAATTTAATTATTTTTGGGAGAAATAGAAATATTTAAATTAGAGAAACTTAAATTTATGATTTGGAGAATTTATTTGAGTGGGAAAAATTATTTATTATTGGGCGACTTTAAGTAAATTGTCCAAAGTAATATGTGTCGCATTTTCGAGGTCAAAATTGGAGAATGCTATAAAGTATTTCGGATGACGATTCTGAGTACACGGTTGAGTCTGGATGGGTCGAGATAGTCAGAATAGAGTACTCGAGGGTAGTAATCGGGTCTCGGGGCATTTTTGGACATAGCTGGGCTCACACGGGGTGATTTGGACAATTTTAATTAGGCCCGTATGGCCTAAAATGGAATTTGGGGTTTTAAACCTAATTTGGGGAAAATTTGAACGATAGTTAAAAAATTCTAAACCTATGGTTTGAGAGAGACACAGAGGAAAGCAAATCAAGAGCCAATTGGGGATTTTTTGAGCCAAATTAAGGGACTAATTGGGGTGTTCTTCATCAACACCTTAACTACACCAACGGATCAGACCCTATGAACGATTTCAGGAAAGTGGTTAACTATTATAATTCTAAATTGCTGATAATCAATTCATATTTTTGTGATGTGTAAACCAAAATCCATTTTGGGAATATATGGGTATTCGAGAGAAATCGGTATTTGGGAAATGGTATATCTTGATGAGATTTGGGATGACATTAGTAGGTTTCATGATTCTGTAGTTTAGAAATATGAACCGTATGATTAAATCCAGCATGAATGGACAGTTAAATTCTGATATTAGAAATGTAAAGTGTTTGGGTGTTTGAAACCCGAGTAAAACGAGAATTTGTAAAGCGTTAAGATTTGTGGAAATTGGTGATTGAATTAAGGCTTCGAGGTTGAGTAAAACCTGTTTTCATATGTTAATATGGTGGATTATGATCGAAGATTTTTATGGGAGAAAGTAGAAGCTTGGATGGGTTAACAATGGCTGAAATAGTAAGTCGGAGAAGAAAATACCTGCTCGATCGATCAATCGATGGTCCCAGAATTTTGACAATTCGGCTAGTTTTATATATATAAGGGAAATTAATTTAGGATTTAATCCCTACTTTTATTTAGTGATAATTTCATATGTGACACATATTCCTTAGCAATTATAAGGTGATATAATTGGGTTTAGTAGGGTGATAATTGTATGCCATGAGATGACTAAATTTTGAGAAATAATTTTTTAGTATTGATTTTGGACCGAGGGAAAATATTCAGGTATTGTAGTTGAGGGGCACTATATTATTAAAGGAATTGATGTGCAATTAATTAGTTATGGGGCGAAATATAGAATCGGGTATTAACGATGGTACGGGCCAACTGAGCGAGTCCGGGTATAATGGTTGGGAGACACCCAGTGTTAAATTAATTAATGTGTAAATTAATTAAATTAGAGTTGAACCATAGACTCGGATTGGTATTAATTAATTAATGTGTAAATTAATTAAATTAGATTCAGACCATAGACTCGGATTGGTAATAATTAATTGATGTGTTAATTAATTAAATTATGTAATACCCCGTATTTTTATGCTTTCTAAATTTGGAGAATTATTAAATTTAATGTGAGTTATTAATTTAATATTAATCCGGAAATTAATTATTTTTAATTACTAACGTGACGAGAGTTAGTAATCATTAGAAACTTGTTGAATATTAGTAATGAGTAAAGTAATATAATATTGGTACTATTAAATGTCACGAGTGAATAAAATGACAATTTTGAAAATTTGAGTCGGGATGCACCCGTGTCGCGTCGGGACTAAATATTGGTTAATAAAAGTGAATAAATTATAAGTCACCCGTATGGTCATTTCGAGTGCGCCAAATTGTCCGGAAGGGTCTAGATAGTCAAAAATATATACCCGGGTGTTTACGTTTTGGCTCGGGGCATTTTAGACCTATTTAGCACCCCGAGAGGGCGTTTTGGACATTTCGTAATTTTGGGTAATTAAACCCACGAAAATTACAAGGTTATATCAGATTATTAGGGTTGCCTTCTAGGGTTAACACAACCAAAAGCAAGAGACGGCCATTGGAGAAGGAAGGAGAGAGCTTGCCACGGAATTCTAGGCCGAAAACCCCTCCGTTTGCGCTGCCGTCGCCGCCAAACGAGAGATCATGTCGCAAGGATCGTAAGCACACTGATTTCTGCACAAATCAGAGACCAAAAAATTCCCAGGAAAGTATTTATCTTGCTTAATTTCATTAATGCATGATTCATGTTAGTCTAGGGTTGATTATGATGAGTTTCATAGAAGAAAACCCATGTTGGAGATAGGAAAATTGCATGTAGTAATGATATAAATGATAATCTGGAAATCCCCTTCATATTTAGAGGTTGAACCACGAATTTATGATGGATTAGAAGTAGAAATTCCGGAAAAAGGTTGATTAGAATAAAGTTAAAGAAATTTCTAGGGTTCATGAGATTTATATAAGTTTTGACCCTTTAATCCATGGTTATTGATGAAAATTCACATGCTTTACGTAGAAGATTGTTAATTTGGGTTTATAATGTTTGTAGTACAAATTTCTGGGAGTTTGGGTGTTAAAAATCTGGATTTGGTTGATGTTGGATGATAGAACCCGTAACTGTTAATCTGCAGAATTTCCCATACCTTTTTGATCGATCGATCGAACCAGAAGTGTCGATCGATCGACGCATCGATCGATCGAGCCCCTGCCATCGATCGATCAACCCCTCCTGGCAAATTCATAATTCCCCTTCTAAATAGTTGAATTTAATTTAAAGGTGTAATAATCTTTGGACATCCTTATTAAAATATTTTGGGAGGTAAAGAAGACCAGTAGGACTTACTAAAAATATTAAACCTTTAATGTAGGACGGGATTTACATTTTCGGGGATGTTTACATATAAGTGACGATGGAATTATGTATTAAAAAGGGGGAGACGCGTAAGATAGTTACGTTGGAAAATAAATGAGTTACCTACTGAAATTACACTTAGGAGTATAGGAATTCATGAGTGTCACTTGAAAAGTTGGGGTAATCCCACAAAATAAATTACGAGACAAATCGTTATACGTGATAACTAAATAATGAGAAATAAGGATAAATATCATAATTATGGGTTATGAGATGTACCTAAATTCGATATAGTAATAGTAGTATATTTATATGACTGTGTTTGTGCATATACTATATACGTGTGAAAATCATGTCCGCGCTACTTGCTATCCCTGAGGTTACCGCACTGGGATTGTCTTATCTCGATGAGCCTTTATGGGGGATATTGACTCATAGCCTAGAATATAGAAATCCTTTGGTACAGGCTATCGAATCGATAGTTCAGACGGTCCTAAGAGATGTGTGGGAATGTACTGGCCTCTTAGAGACTTGGAATCTATGGTTCGCCTCAGTTTTGTTGTGTTTGTGTTAGTACAGTTCGAGAGTGATTCCGAACTTGCATTTCCCTTAGTACGAGTGATACGGGGACTGGTTAGTAGAGTATGCCCGCACCATAATTATTATGTGTGGTGCCGTTGGAATATATATATTATGTGAGTATTTAATATATATATATATATATATATATATATTAAATTCTGGAATTTGGGAACTACCTACTATGTTTATGGTAAGTAAGAAAATCAATCATTATTTCAATTGGGAAACATGTGTGTGAACATTATAATATGATACTAAGAAACTTTATTAACAAATAAGGTTTAAATGAGAACTTTGTTATTAAATGAAATTAACCTCTTACTCAATTGAATTTGTCTGTTTAAATCTTACGTGCAACCTAATATAAGATAAGATAAACCGTTGGGACAGTTAGTGTGATAGGCGTGCACATTAGAAGAGAGGTGAGAATTTCTCAAGGGAGTGCCGCACTAATATGTTGTTGCATTGGCCAGTAAACATTTTAAATACTTGCTAAACAAATTTTAAATTGTTTTTACAATCGGGCTCTGACCCGTTTCCATTTTCTTCTCTCTCTTGTATATATATGTATATATTACAGGTGCCGAGCCACAGGGGCGTCTTGCATAGGATCCTTTTGAAGGAACGTGCTGCAGCTTAGGTGGGAGTTGCAGGCCTCTTGCTTAGACGACCTCATCTCTTGATTCCACTCCTAGCATTTATTTTATCCAGTTGGGCATGTGTCGCCCTTTCCCATTATTCAGTTGTTTTATTGGACATTGTGATTCATTTATTTCCAGTATTTACACTTTGGGTTTTATTACTGTCAGGATGTTTTCCTTTAAGTTTTAAATGTTGGGATTTATTTGTTGAATGTTTAATTCTTTGGATTATATGTTACAGGATAATTGTTCTGTGATTCTGTAAATTTTGTATTTTGTAATGTTTTAAATATTGGTTTATAAAAATAAATTTCGGAAAGTAATGTATAAAAATGGTTTTGACACTTAGCTTAATTATTTAGGGAGTTTAAATTGGAAAATATTATTTTACGACAGTGATGCTAAGAATGAACCAACTGTTCACCTTGATTTTAATTTAATAAAGGAGTGATCGCCCGGTATTTATTTAGGCGGGGTGTCACAGGTTCTATCAGAGCATCAGGTTCTAGTGTCCTTAGGATCTATACGGATTATTTCGTTTCCAACTTAGTGTCTTTGATTAGAGCCTTAACACTAGGAATGTTGTATTCATCTGTATGCGTTGGAAATTCGTACTTCTGCGATTTCTTGATGTGAATGTTGAACTTATTCAGATTAAATTTTTTAATTTTTAGATGCCCCTCAGGCCAAACAAGCTAAGGCCATTGGGGAAGTTAATGAGCAAGGATAACTCACACATCAGGTGTCTCCAAAAAGTGTACCAATCGCCGAATTTGCGGGCATTGTGGCACAAACGGTTACCACTATAGTCTTACAGTACCACGAACGCAACATGCAGATTAGAGGAGGCAAAAGACCTAGAGTGGTTGATCAAATTCATGTGACTAAAGTAGACAATTGTGCGAAGGCACCAAAATTGCGACAACAAACCACTCAAGACCAAGACAGTTCCAGAGGTAAAAAATTTTTTGTAAAGGGGCAAAAACGTCAAGGCCAACAAATTTGGGGTCATAATGAAGTCACAAAGAAGTGTTTCAAATGTGGAATGGACGGTCATAAACTTAAATCTTGTCCAAATCAGACTGGGGAGAAACCACAACCCAACCAACGAGAAATTTCTGGACTCTGCTCTAAATGTGTGCGACCGGGTCACAAGTGGAAGGACTGTCCTCAACCTGACATCATTTTTTTGCAAATTTCTCAGCAAGGACAACACCCTCAGCGGCAGGGCCAACAACGTTTTTATCAGGGCCAACAGGGCCGTGGTCAGCAGGGTCAGAGGGGAGGTAATTTCAGGGGCCGATGTTTCGTGTGCGGCAAGAATGGCCATAAGTTCCAGGACTGTCCAGAGGGTGATAGGGCCCTATAGTAACAGGGTGCCCGTAATGAACCACAGAGGCCACTTTTTTCAGCGGCCCTCCCAGCACTAGCTCAGGTACCAGCCCTACCAGCCATTTCAGCCGCTCTAGTGCAGCAGGGGCAGTTACAATACGGACGTGTCTATAACGTCAACCAGGCAGCAGCTCCACAGGCACTGCCCGCGATTGAGGGTATGTTTCCTATCCATGGTACTATGGGTCGGGTTTTATTTGATACTGGGGCGACGCACTATTTTATAGCTACCCATTTTACGAAGGCCTTAGGGTTATTAGCCACAGCAGAGAGCACTGTGACGTGTGTAGACTCACTATTGGGAAGTGGATCGCTAATTTTCTTTATATGCCGGGGAGTGGGGGTAGATATTGGTATCTTGGTATTACCAGCGAACATGTTAGTCTTAGATATGCATGAGCACGATGTTATTATCGGTATGGATTGGCTCGCAGCTTACAGAGCCATGATAGATTGTTTTGGTGGGAGTATTGTTTTTGTCATTCCGGGGTAAGAGATGTTTGTAGTGGAGATGCCTCACCCAGAGGGAGGCTCGACCGCTCATTTGTATTACATAGAGGAGGATACCTCTAAGGAGGTTGTGATTCCCTTAGACTCGATCCCAGTTGTTCGTGAGTATTCTGATGTATTTTAGGAGATACCAGGCCTACCCCCCAGTCGAGAAATAGACTTTGTCATAGATTTAATACCGGATACTCGACCTATAGCACGCGCTCCATACCGTATGGCTCCGACGGAGATGCGAGAGTTACGAGATCAGATAGATAAGCTGTTAGGTCAGGGCTTCATTCACATGAGTACCTAACCTTGGGGCACTCCAGATTTGTTTGTGAAAAAGAGAGATGGTTCACTAAGGCTATGTGTGGATTACCAGGAGCTGAACAAGGTCACGATACGGAACAAGTATCCGTTGCCTCGAATCGATGATCTGTTCGACCAGCTGAGGGGAGCAACTTTATTTTCGAAGATAGATCTGAGGTTAGGGTACCATCAGCTACGTATTAGGGAGCAGGATGTTTCAAAGACTGATTTCTTGACGAGATATGGATCCTATGAGTTCAGAGTGATGCCATTTGGACTCACAAATGCTCCAGCTGTATTCATGGACTTGATGAACCGAGTGTTCAGAGAGTTCTTGGATCAGTTCGTCATCATTTTCATAGATGACATTCTGATATATTCACACTCCGAGGAGGAGCATGCCGAACACTTGAGGCAGGTTCTTCAGACTCTATGAGAGCATCAGCTGTATGCTAAGTACGAGAAGTGCGGTTTCGGGTTACGGGAAGCGCAGTTCTTGGGACATGTTGTTTCTGAACAGGGAATAGCAGTTGACCCGAGTAAAGTGTCAGCAGTGAGGGAGTGGAGACAGCCCACGACACCGACGAAAGTGCGTAGTTTCTTAGGATTGCCGGATACTACAGGAGATTCATTCGGGGGTTCTCCAAAATAGCGGGTCCATTGACGAACCTGACTCACAAAGGGTTCCATATGTTTGGGACGATGCTTGTTAATTGGCCTTCGACGAGCTAAAAGACAATCTTACTTCAGCACCAGTCCTTGCCTTACCTAAGCCGAGCGTGGAGTACCTGGTTTACACCGATGCCTCTTTATAGGGACTTGGGGGAGTACTTCAGCCGGAGGAGAAGGCTATAGCTTTTGCCTCCCGCAACCTTAATCCACACGAGAAGAATTACCCACACATGACCTAGAGTTATCAGCGGTCGTTTTTGCATTGAGGATTTGGAGGCACTATTTATTGGGAGAGAAATTTCTCTTATTTACAGACCACAAGTCACTGTAGTACCTGTTCACTCAACGAGAGTTGAATATGCGTCAGCGCAGGTGGTTAAAGTTTGTGAAGGACTATCAGTTCGACATACAGTACCATCCGGGTAAGGCCAATGTAGTTGCGGATGCGTTGAGCGAAAGACCGATAGACAATGTAGCGGACGTCTAGAAAGCAAAGCGGAAAGAGTTGGGTCACCAGGACGCAGTAGCCCATTCCTTCATTTCTGTCATGACAGTGACACCCGAGATTGTTACGAGGGTGATCCGGGCACAAACCGTAGACCCATTTTACCAGAAGCAGATTGTATGACTTTTAGCCGAGGGCGCTGAGTCCTATTCTATTAGTTTTGATGGAGGTTTAAGGTTTAATGGGAGATTGGTGGTCCCAGAAGGGGCAGACTTACGTCATGTAGTGATGACCCAGTCTCACGGGTCCTGATTTGCGGTACATCCTGGGGGAGATAAGATGTATCAGGATATGAGGCGGTAATACTGGTGGAGTGGGATGAAAAAGGACATTGCAGAGTTCGTGTCCAAATATTCTACCTGCCACCTGGTAAAGGTGGACCATCAGAAACCGTCAGGGTTGCTTCAGCCATTGGAAATACCTGTGTGGAAGTGGGAGAGTATTTCCATGCATTTTATTACAGGGTTGCCTACTTCAGAACGGGGCCACGACTCAATCTGGGTGATTGTGGATCGTTTGACCAAGGTGGCTCATTTTCTGCCGGTACGAACAGACTATACCACGGGTCAGTATGCTCAGTTGTTTATTGCTGAGATTGTAAGATTACATGGGGTGCCCCCTGAATATTGTGTCAGATAGAGACAAGATTTTTGTGTCGCATTTCTGGGAGAGCTTTCAGGAAGCTATGGGCACAAAGTTGAGGCTGAGCTCAGCTTATCACCCACAGACAGATGGACAGAAAATTCGTACAAATCAGATGTTGGAGAATATGCTACGCATGTGTGTCCTTGATTTTGGAGGAGGTTTGGAGCCACATCTTCCACTAGTGGAGTTCAGTTATAATAACTCTTATCAGTTCATAATTGACATGGCTCCATTTGAGGCTTTGTATGGCAGGCCTTGTGGTTCCCCAACGTGTTTGCTAGAGGTGGGGGATAACAAGTTTCTCGGACCAGAGGTGATTCTGGAAACCTCCGCGAGGATTAAAATTATCAGGAGTCTCATTCGGGTAGCCCAGGACAGGCAGAAAAGCTACGTCGATGCGAAACGGTTCTTCTGGGAGTTTAATGTGGGGGACCAAGTTTTACTATGTGTATCTCCTATGAAAGGAGTAATGAGGCTCGAGAAAAAGGGAAATTGGCCCCGAGGTACGTGGGACCATTTCCCATTATCGAGAGGATTGGCCCGGTAGCATACAGATTGGGGTTGCCAGAGCATTTACATCGTATTCATGATGTATTCCACATTTCGTCATTGAGACGATACCTTCGGGATGACATGGCTCACACCCACATCGCGATAGAAGAGATAGACTTATAGCCTGACAGCTCTTACGAGGAGAGACCAGTGGCTATCCTAGACCACAGCGAGAGGAGATTGATGTAGAAGGTAGTTCCACTTGTACGTGTCCAGTGGGAGCATCATAATGTGGAGGAATCCACCTGGGAGCACGAGACAGATATGCGCGAGAGATACCCAGATTTATTCTTACCAGGTATGCCTTATTTTCCGAATTTCGGCACGAAATTCTGTTATTAGGGGGGAAGTATGTAATACCCCGTATTTTTATGCTTTTTAAATTTGGGGAATTATTAAATTTAATGTGAGTTATTAATTTAATATAAATCCAGAAATTAATTATTTTTAATTACAAGCGTGACGAGAGTTAGTAATCATTGGAAACTTGTTGAATATTATAATGAGTAAAGTAATATAATATTGGTACTATTAAATGTCACGAGTGAATAAAATGACAATTTTGGAAATTTGAGTCGCGACGCGCCAGTGTTGCGTCAGGACGAAATATTGATTAATAAAAGTGAATAAATTATAAGTCACCCTTCTGGTCATTTTGAGCGCGCCAAAGTGTCCGGAAGGGTCGAGATAGTCAAAAATATATACCCGGGGGTTTACTTTGGGGTTCGGGGCATTTTTAGGCCTATTTAGCACCCCGGGAGGGCGTTTTGGACATTTCGTAATTTTGGGTAAATAAACCCAAGAAAATTACAAGGTTATATCAGATGATTAGGGTTGCCTTCTAGGGTTAACACAACCAAAATCAAGAGACGGCCATTAGAGAAGGAAGGAAAGAGCTTGCCAAGGAATTATAGGCCGAAAACCCCTCCGTTTGCGTCGCCGTCGCCGCCAAACGAGAGATCACGTCGCAAGGATCGTAACCACACTAATTTCAGCACAAATCAGAGACCAAAAAATTCCCAGGCAATTATTTATCATGCTTAATTTCATTAATTCATGATTCATGTTAGTCTAGGGTTGATTAGGATGAGTTTCATAGAAGAAAACCCATGTTGGAGATAGGAAAATTGCATGTAGTAATGATATAAATGATAATCTGGAAATCCCCTTCATATGTAGAGGTTGAACCACGGATTTATGATGGATTAGAATTAGAAATTCTGGAAAAAGGTTGATTAGAACAAAGTTAAAGAAATTTCTAGGGTTCATGAGATTTATATAAGTTTTGGCCCTTTAATCCATGGCTATTGATGAAAATTCACATGCTTTACGTAGAAGATTGTTAGTTTGGGTTTATAATGTTTGTAGTACAAATTTCTGGGAGTTTGGGTGTTAAAAATATGGATTTGGTTGAGGTTGGATGATAGAACCCGTATCTGTTAATCTGCAGAATTTCCCATACCTTTTTGATCGATCGATCGAACCAGGAGTGTAGATCGATCGACGCATCGATCGATCGATCGATCCTTCCTGGCAGATTTATAATTCCCCTTCTAAATAGTTGAATTTAATTTAAAGGTGTAATATCTTTGGACATCCTTATTAAAATATTTTGGGAGGTAAAGAAGACCCGTAGGACTTATTAAAAATATGAAACCTTTATTGTAGGACGGGATTTACATTTTCGGGGATGTTTACATATAAGTGACGATGGAATTATGTATTAAAAAGGGGGAGACGCGTAAGATAGTTACGTTGGAAAATAAATGAGTTACCTACTCAAATTACACTTGGGAGTATAGGAATTCATGAGTGTCACTTGAAAAGTTGGTGTAATCCCACAAAATAAATTACGAGACAAATCGTTATACGTGATAACTAAATAATGAGAAATAAGGATAAATATCATAATTATGGGTTATGAGATGTACCTAAATTCGATATAGTAATAGTAGTATATTTATATGACTGTGTTTGTGCATATACTATATACGTGTAAAAATCATGCCCGCGCTACTTGCTATCCCCGAGGTTACCGCGCTGGGACAGTCTTGTCTCGATGAGCCTTTATGGGGGATATTGACTCGTACCCTAGAAGATAGAAATCCTATGGTACAGGCTATCGAATCGATAGTTCAGACGGTCCTAAGAGATGTGTGGGCATGTACTGGCCTCTTAGAGACTTGGAATCTATGCTTCGCCTCAATTTTGTTGTGTTTGTGTTAGTACAGTTAGAGAGTGATTCCGAACTTGTATTTCCCTTAGTACGAGTGATACCGGGACTGGATAGTAGAGTATGCCCGCACCACAATTATTATGTGGGGTGCCGTTGGAATATATATATTATGTGAGTATTTAATATATATATTAAATTCTAAAATTTAGGAACTACCTACTCTGTTTATGGTAAGTAAGAAAATGAATCATTATTTCAATTGGGAAACATGTGTGTGAACAATATAATATGATACTGAGAAACTTTATTAGAAAATAACGTTTAAATGAGAACTTTGTTATTAAATGAAATTAGACTCTTACTCAATTGAATTTGTCAGTTTAAATCTTACATGCAACCTAATATAAGATAAGATAAACCGTTGGGAAGGTTAGTGCGATAGGCGTGCACATTAAAAGAGAGGTGAGAATTTCTCAAGGGAGTGCCGCACTAATATGTTGTTGCATTGGCCAGTAAACATTTTAAATACTTGTTAAACAAATTTTAAATCATTTTTACAATCGGGCTCTGACCCGTTTCCATTTTCTTCTCTCTCTTGTATATATATGTATATATTATAGGTGCCCAGCCACAGGGGCGTCTTGCATAGGATCCTTTGGAAGGAACGTGCTGCAGCTTAGGTGGGAGTTGCAGGCCTCTTGCTTAGACGACCTCATCTCTTGATTCCACTCCTAGCATTTATTTTATCCAGTTGGGCATGTGTCGCCCTTTCCCATTATTCAGTTGTTTTATTGGACATTGTGATTCATTTATTTCCAGTATTTACACTTTGGGTTTTATTACTGTCACGATGTTTTCCTTTAAGTTTTAAATGTTGGGATTTATTTGTTGAATGTTTAATTCTTTGGATTATATGTTACAAGATAATTGTTCTGTGATTCTGTAAATTGTGTATTATGTAAAGTTTTAAATATTGGTTTATAAAAATAAAATTTGGAAAGTAATGTCTAAAAATGGGTTTGACACTTAGTTTAATTATTTAGTGCGTTTAAATTGGAAAAGATTATTTTACGACAGTGATGCTAAGAATGAACCAACTGTTCACCTTGATTTTAATTTAATAAAGGAGTGATTGCCCGGATTTAATTAGGCGGGGTGTCACAAATTAGAGTCGGACTGTAGACTCGGGAAAGTGATAAATTTATTAATTTGTTAATTAATTAAATTAGAGTCGGATCATAGACTCGGGAAGTTAATGAAATTTATTAATGAGAGATTAATTAATTTAGAGTTGGACCATAGGCTCGGGAATATATAGGCTAGTGTTATGGGTTTTAGTACATTGTAAAGACGGAATTTATATTATATATATATATGGTGTGGTGATAATATATATATATATATATATATATACATGTGTGTGCTATTAAATATCAGGGACTAGATATTTATTTAAGTTATATACTTTAGTGCTATCAAGGGAGGTTGCGCTATGTGGGTGAATCCCCTAGCTTGAGGAGTAGGGTGAGTATATCCCCAGGTCATAGCGTCTGGTATATGGGTGAGGGGTTTATCTCACTGTCAGGGAAGGAATATGACCGCCTCCATTACGTTTATATGTTGGGCCAAGCTGGTGAGCCATTCCAACTCGGGTGTCTAGGTTATGTGAGCACACCTAGTAAGATAGCACTTTAGAGGGAATCATCCGTAGAGGGTATACTCGAAGGGATGGATATACATGTGATTTATATGTGGATGTTGTGGTAAAGGTACGTATATAATGGTAGTAAATATTATATGAAGGTAATAATACAATGTGTGATGTAATTGTTTATATAACTTGTGACACAGTTATATGATTATTATTTAAAGGAAATCAATTAAGTTAATCGGTGAGACAAATTATTAATCCACGAATTATAATACTCCGATTAGAGTAGTATAGCCAGGGGATATTATACCAGGACTAGTTGGACGGGGTAGTACAACTAGGTGGGGTTAAGGTAACCGTTAGGTGTGCACAATAGTGGAGGGGTAAGAATGTCTTCAAGAGAGTGCGACACTAACTTATATATGAAGCACATTCATGAATTTTAAATTACTGCAGTTAATTCACTTGTAAAATATTTTCAAAATGTTTTGGGTTCTAACCCTTGTTATAAAACTATTTTCAAAACCTTTTAGGTGTCCAGCCACAGGGACGCCATGATTGATATTCTATTCTAGGGACACGGAGCTGCGACATATGTGGATTCTAGTAGGAGCTTGGATTAGACGCGTCGTTCTTTCATTCCTAGAGTAGGAATCATTTATCAGTTCCAGTTTTATTTAGGTCATGTCGCCCAGACTTTCAGTTCAGTTTTCAGATTTATTTTATTCCGGTGTTGAATATTTGTATTGTATTGTAGTAATTATTTATTCAATTGATTTAATTCAGTTGTGTGAGTGAGTTATATTTATTTTTGCGTGTACAGTTTGGTTTAATTAATAAGATAAAAATTAGCACCAACTTTTGGAATACTAGGTGGTTAGTAAGTTTTAAAAAGATTTTCGATAGTGATGCTAAGGATGAACCATCTGGGATTCCTATTTTTAATTTGGTATAAGACTGATCACCCGGTATTTTATTAGGTAGGGTGTCACAGTAGCTATATAGGAACTATATAAAAGTACATATCAGCTATATAGCAGCTATTCAAGTATTACGGATCATAAGACTTCAGTGTTCCAAGCATCATCTTCTTATTCGAGTTACAAACATAAAAGTTCAACAGTTCCAAAATAACAGTAACACTCTGCCCAATAGTTCCAAAATGACGCAACAAATAAGAGAAGAAAAATACATAATAAATAGAAAATAAAAAGTACATTTTCTAGTGTATACCTATATATGATGTGGCTATATAAGAGAAGAAAAATACATATTAAGTAGCTATGGAAAAATGTAGTAGCCTTGCTTGACATATTATTTACCTTAACTATGATCAGTGGGAGTGTATATGCTGGCTTTCATCAATCATGTGCATAGTGGGTGTGTACCTATATGCTGACTATCGTTGGATTTTTTCTTTATAATTTCCTCTATGTTTTAAAAAACTTTTTCATTTTAGAATAAATACTTTCACCAACATTATCTTCATAATTCAAAAAGAAAGAGAATCTACAAGCATGATGAACAAACATGTAGCTCCACTTCCACCGAAAGCATCGTTTGTGGACTCCGCCTTTATAAGATTCTAATATCAAATATCACATGGTTAGGTATCTTCTATGGTTGGAAACTTCGTGGATGGTGGTAGAATTAACGACATGGCTGAATCAATTGGCTCTGAGAGGAGTGCTTAATGCCATTAGAGGCCTCACTCTAATCCCATTCTGTAAAGAATGGATACAATGCCTTGTGAAATTTCATTATCCAATTTTGTAAAGAACAAATACATCCATGGGGAGACGTATTTGTATTAAATAATTCTCGAATGCTGATACTTAGCGGATACCCTTAAATATCAGGCATTTATTATGTGATGTGTGCATAATTTAATAGATAAATTCTTAATTTCAAAATCTTGATAAAAAAAATTCTTGGGCACTACAATATGATTTACGATGAGATGAACAAAGAAGATGAGTGTATATTACTAGTTCAAAACTTTTTGGACACTACAATGTGGTTTACATAGAAAATGAGTCTATTTTACCAGCCTCACATCAGTTTTAAGTCTTATTGTGCTGAGATAAACAAGGTACCAATCATATGAACACAGACATCAATATGAAAAAGTACATAAACTAAAAGTGCATGTTGATTTGCTCGTAGTACTATCTGGGGTTTCTATTTCAATTGACTCACCTCATATAAATCATATAAATCCAAAGGACTCACCTCAAATTCTATTTTCTCATTGTGAAGCATTTCTTCTGAATCTACTAATTGGCATCTTGATCAGGTAACTTCATGCTTATATTGAGTGAAAATTGAGCATTGTGTACTTCGAAAAATAAAAGCTCTTCCCTACCAATCATCTGCCCAATGTTTACAATGAGGTTATATATATATAGTCAACCAGGATTTAACGGATGCCTTTCAATTCAAAATAGTTATCATTGCACCTCATGTAACTCCCTTCTAATCCACTCCTGATTTTCATAGTTAAAATCAAGTTTGTGGGGTGGAAGGTACACCAAGTGAACATCAATTGATGCATACCGAAAGCAAGTAACCATATTTCCAAGCCTGCAAACCTGTAGTAAGTAATACCTCAGAGAGAGAGAGAGAGAGAGAGAGAGAGAGAGATGCATTATAGAGACAATAAAAATGAACAACACACAATAAGAACATTTTATAAGGCCAATCGAAAAGATCACTAATGTCATAATCAATCTCTTTTCTCAAAAAGTCAATTGAAATTAAATTCCATATATGGATGATAAGCTATCATTGACACACGACCCGACAATATTTATTTTAGAAAAAGTTCCGGACAATTTGGGAACATGTAAACTATTATTTATGTTTTTCTACATATTACTAAAAGAAAAAATTAACATTGTTTCAATAGTCGGACACAGACGTGATCTCCTAGAGAGTGTCAGTGCCTAATAGTCCCCAAAAATAAATAGCGGTCACAAAATTATTTTACTAACTAAAACCCCAAAATATCATCTAGGTCACATATCAATCTCTTTGATACACAACTCATATTAAGTCAAGCACATATATGGCATTTCCAAATTTTAACATTTACTACTTTGGCTAATATTAGTAATATAAATTTATAACTAAAATGTTAGTATGCTTTTAGGATACTAACATTTTAATATTGAAAAGTCCCCTATTTTTTATTTATGCCAGAGCTCCACTGCCCTGAATGCAAATATTATGTTTTAGGGACCAAAAGTTGAATATAAATCCTACTTGTTCTAGCAAATTGTTTCAATATGATACAAGAGGTAATGAATACGAAAATAAGAGATAATAAAATGTGAACCGTGTTTGACAACATAATATGTAGAAAGAAAAACAACCCATTCCATATATATTAAAATTAGTAATTAAGCGATAAATCCAAAGAACGAAATAATAGTAATGAATATATATACATCGTCGATCTTCAAGAAACCGTCAACAATGTGACTGAGAAATGGAGTCCCCATAACCACCACATTATTTTTCCAATATTAAGATTTCTGAAATTTGGGCTTCGAAGATAACCATATAAATTAAAAGAAAATGTATGAAAAGTGATCACTCCAAAAAATTCCAAAATAAAAAGAAATCCAGGTGAGAAAAAACGCATGAGTCTAGCATGAGGAGTCTTCACAATGACAAGAGGAATCAGAGGGCCGTTTGTGATATATATGGGGGAGACTGAATAGGAGCATTTTAGAAATATAATGATAAGCAGATATAAATACCAATATAAATAATGAAAATCAGACATAATTAGCAACAAAATGCAATCAAATAAAAAATACCTAAACTCAATAGTACAGTGGTATGCTCAGGTACATTCCACCAGGCACCGAAAGATGGTTGGTGCAGTTTTGATGGATACGTTGATGCCAACGATAATACATATCTCCCACCTTCCGGGTATCCTTTAGACGAAATTCCAACCGAACATGGTGGCAACCCATACATAGTGGACCCAAAATTACTCAATCTACCATACTCTGACCCACCACCATACTGTGATCCACCACCAACACCCACACCATAACCACTCCATACCCACCACTAAACTTGCTCGAGGTTTGATTCCCATACCCACCACCCCAATCGACGAAGTGATAGACATCCCATAATTCGAAATGCCATAATCTGTGTTTTGAGGATAATCACTTGTTATAGGAGCCCTACCCCACCAACACCAGGGAGTTTACCCTCCTTCCCATCGGTGGCGTATTTGAACAAAACATGATGCCTATGTATCAAAGGGGGTACGACATGAGGAGTCATACGTGGGAAGAGAGGGCGTGGGGGAGTGAGAATGTGAGAAGAGTCGGTTCTCCTTTTTTGGGGTCTAATTTTTTGTGGGAAGAAAGAGCGCGTTCTAAAATTTTGGGGAGAAAAAAAAGAACATAATATGTATCGACTTAAAAAATTTTCAAAAAAAGGTCATAATATCTATAATCAAATATGATATTTATATTTAAAGTGTCATAAAAAATAATAGAAATATATATATAATGACATTTTATATTAAATTTGTCATATTAATAATTGAATTGACCTTTAAATGACATTTTTGTAATAAATGTCATTAAATTATTTTTTTCGAGCATCATAAAATGGTGTTTTTCTTGTAGTGTATCCTCTTAGTTCCAAGATATTACCTTCCACTACCTACCTCGGGCAAAGAACAACCTAGACGATGCCCTGGTTACCTTAGCCTCCATGGTTAACATGCCCTAAGGAATAACAATGGCCCCGTTCCTTGTCCAGAAGCAAGATAAACCAACCCACTATTACTATATTGATCTCATGACAGAGGAAAATCCAGAAATGACCAACTGATGGTACTATGATATTTGACGCCTCCTCAAACATGGTAGGTATCCCCAAGGCTCTGATAAGAAGGATAGAGCAACTCTCCACAGACTGGTTTCCCAGTATATCGATCGAACCCATTACACTATATTGTAGGGGCTGACATTAAAGAAATGAGGAAGAAAATCCACAGCGAGGAGTGTGGACCTCACATGAACGATCATATGCTCGCCCAGAAAATCATCCGATAGGGTTACTACTGGACTATCATGGTTCAGGATTACACAACCTATGGTCGACGATGCCTCAAATGCCAGCAGTTTTCTAACCTGCAACACTTGCATCCGCAGGAATTTTACAACATGACTTATCCCTAACCGTTCTGCACATAGGGTATTGACATCATAGGGAAGGTTACACACAAAGAATACAATGGACATGAATTCATATTGTTTGCCATTGACTACTTCACTAAATTAGTCGAAGTTGAGTCATATGCAGTGTTGAATGCCAAGAAGGTAGCCGAGTTCACCAGAAGGAATATCATCTGTCGATATGGGGTCCCGCACGAGATGGTATCAGACAACAGATTGCATTTCGATGCAGAACTTATAGAAGTGGTCAACAAATATGGGATTCAGAGACATAAATCCCCTACCGACCTCAAACATTATTGCAGTCAAAGTTTCTAATAAGAACCCCAAAGCCATTATCAGCAAGATGATCTAAAGTTACTGAGATTCGGATGACCGGATACCTTATGCCCTCTGGGGATACCACACTTCAGTTCGAACCTCTACTAGGGGCCACCCCTAAATCTCTGGTTTATGGTATAGAAGAAGTCTTACCCGTGGATGAGGAAATACTGGAAAGAAAAGTTGGCGAAGAAGACTGACATTAGATTTGTCTTGATAAGCTGTCACTCTTAGACGAGAGGAGATTGAAATCTCTATACCATATATAAGGGTATCATCACTGAATAATGCGATCATTTAGTAAGAAAGTCAAGTACCGCGGTGTTGAAGAAGGGACTTAGCCCTTAAAGAAATAGTAGAACCCATCTCGGACCCAGGGGTAAATTCAAGCCTAATTAGAGTGTCCCCTACATCATGAAGAAAATCTTGTCAGGTAGTGCCACTATGCTCTCCGACCTCGATGGAGAAGAGATGGCCTGTCCAATTAACTCGACCCATCTCAAGAAGTTATACCCCTAGTCCGAAAAATCATCGCACTGCGATTATTCTCATCTCCCTTCTATTCTAAAAAAATATCTTTATTTCCCCTACCCAAAACTACGTGGGGCTTGATCCTCTACAAAAACCTTGTTTCTTTCAAAAACCAAACATTTCAAAAAACTCCAGAGGTACGTAGGCAACTCATATGCATCACATGAGCACGGCCCCCTTCTTTTTTCACAAAATGCTATTATTTCCTTGCCTCTAAGAATAATAGTTAATTTTAACATATACCTTAACAAAAGGATCATGTATGCCTTAGTGATTAGTAAAGATAATTCAAATTCAAAACTCATCAAGAGGCACAACTAGATGATCAAAAACTTTTTTATTCCATTATTTGAAAATTTTCGGTACAATTACATCGTTGTAGGGAGCCAAATGACTTCCCTTAACAACCTACTCCTACTTTTTAAAAAATAAGACGCACCTAAAAACAACCCTTTCCAAATTATTCCCACATAGAACAACCAAAACAACTAGATACACTACCAAAAACCATATCAAAATCTTCATCAATAAACTTCTCAAGGAACCCTATCCGCATCTGGAAGAGGAGCCAACCCCATCATCATTATTCATATCTTGGGCCCCCCAAACTTTTCCTTCCTAAATGGAATGTCATTGATGCTCCCTAGCGCGATAATCTTAGACCATCCTGGGGAAAACCCTGATGCCTCCCTCCATGGTGTCAAAAGTGATGAACCACTGTTGACTGGAATCCACCACCATCATCTTGGAAATAACCCTCCTCCATAACCACTTCATGTAGTCCCCTAAGATGTACCAGACCCTCCCAATAGACTTTAATTATCACATAAAGAGCCAATCTACATACGCATTCTCTCTATTAGGTCCTCCACAGGGAAAAAATCTAGTGTCCGCGGTGGCATAATATATTCCCAACCAAATTGGCACAAGAGACGCAAAGAAAAGTAGAAAGAGGTCTGCCTGAGGGCCACCAACCGAATATACTGGTACTCCCTTAGTTCCAGAATGGGTAGCAGTTCCCCCCCACCAAGGCACTAACCAACGCAAGCCTTGAGCCCCATGCTCTATAAACCATTTCTCGCATATTTTAGTATCTAAGCCTACGCTAATGAAGTGGCACGAAAATAAGTTTGGTACGTCAAGCAAGAGATACTCATGTGAGACCGCCATATGAAATCTCTTCGATAGCCACTTAAACAGTATTACAAGGCTACCCCTTAGAAAATCATAATGACCTTCCCGCTAGGCATCCAGACTATTCAGAATCTTCGCCATAGGATTGCAATAGTACAAAATCTAAGAAATAATGGCTGCGAGTTGAGAGTCCATCAGCAAATTCCCGATCACTAACAATAGTTTCGAAACTAGGCCCATGATGGTGGATCCAGCGTAGCCAGTATCGCCAACACCTTGCATATGCATCGAATGCATCACAATATGAAGAGAGATCATTACCCCCACTACCAGTGGTCTAGCCACCAAAGGCAAAATATGGAAAAGTCCCGCTAACAGCTCCTTAGGGGAACGGGAAAATTCAGGCATAGCCGCCACAACACTAGGATTTATCACCACCATGGCAGAAAATTCCTTATAGGATGGACAGACCTCATCCAACCCGTAGTGAAACACATGGTCTTCAAGGTACCAGAATTCCACGGCTACCACTAGCATGTTCCACTCTATGGACCGATTACACCATAAAGAGACTCGACGCATATGGAAAGCATCGTAGCCAACATTGTACGAACACATTGATCCAAAGTATCGAGGTAGTTAGAAAATTCAACTCTACCAAGGAGAGATATATCTTGAATGAAGATATAGTGAGTAAAAGACTACAAAGAAGAAGGAATGTGAAGGTGTGAGGAAATACTCCACTAATGCCCCTTATTTATACTTAAAAAGGCTCAAACGAAGACAAAGAATCCTACAGAAATCGGAGGGAAACCTACCCCTCCCAGTACTAACCCATTGAAGAAAGTGCAATCAAAGCCTTAAATTTATTGTACTGGACCGACATGCCGATAGGCAGGTTAAAGGGCGCGCCGATTGGCAATCCCCTACTGTGGAAAATTTCCCTTTTTCCTTTATTTTTATCAAAACTGAGAAACTTAATAAAAATAATTTTTTATTCTAAAATTTCCTTATCCTTGTGCTTTATTTCACCATGTTTTAAATAAACTCTCTCAAAATCATTTCTTTTTACGGTCTTAGCAGCAAAGTAAAAGGAGCACGCGCATTAAGTCACTGAGGCAATAAAATTAACAAAAACTTCATTACATGGATATATATATATATATATATATATATATATATATATATTGTTGTGTTACATAAGTTTTTACAAGAAATAAGAAATAACAAAGGACTCGGCCCACATACACATATTTTATCTCCCCCTCTCTCTCTCTCACTCCTTCCACCTACATTTTTTTTTCTCTCTCTGTTCCTCTCTAGTCACTCTTTGGCAACCTCCTTCCCTGTGGCGCGCTCTCTTTCCCTACAGCGAGAGGATGTACCTCCATTACCCGAGTCAGACCCTTCATCACAAGAAGCAGACGGTATCAAATAAGAAAGCATCGGAATTGCATCCCAGATATGAGCAGTCGCCGAAGATATCCAGTCTCGAACATCCTCAGCCAAGTGTTCGATACCCAGATGTGCCGTGATAAAAATATAAATGAACAAATCTGTCAATCGAAAACCAAGAAAGAAATCAGAGAATCAAAAGTCAAAAAGATGAAATGTATACCACATGATAAAGAACCTCCTCTATCAAGCCTAGCTCCTCCATATCCATTGCATTAGGACGATGTTGCATGCAAACTGACCCACCATTAGCCCTCTGAATATTGTAAGTAGGAGATTGAAGCCATACAAAAGAAACTTTTGAGGATGTCGCTACATCGGATGTCGACGGACCACCGGCACTATGGGAAAATCCCACTAGACGACTCGAACCTTCTTGGGGGAGAGGCATCCCTTAATATATGATGGGATGCATCATCCATATCAACACAAAGTCTAAATAATCATGCAACATCGTTGTGTCAGTATAGGACGGGTAAGGCTCACCCATTATTACTGCTATTTATGCATCATCTACCATCTCTCTCAATCTCCTCATGTACACCAGGGGTTGTGCCGGTGGAACCACCAATTCCTCCTCCACAATCTATTAAAAAAACCTCTCCTTGAGATGCCAGGAGTAGCCAAACTCATGCGCCAACAAACGTCGCATATGCGTGTTCATCCCGATCGCCCCCGTATCCTGGATAACCATCTCCCAAGGGTAGAAGGTCACTAGTAAAATTCCTAGGAATATAAGGATTAATATCATAAAGTTTCATCATGAAGAAAAAGTTCAAAAGAAAAATAAAAAGGAATTACCCACTCGCTTGTCAGGCCATTCAAGACCTGACAAACAGTAACCATAGAAATAGGCTTCTTCGACCGTCGATTGAACTTTCTCCACTGGTACATCCCGCAGAAGTCCCCAACAGATTCATCCTACAAAGAAATTAGTTGGGTGTTAAACCCAATTACCTCGTAAAACCACGTCTGCAAAGGATAAAGCTCAACAATGAGAAATCACGAAGTAAGGAAATTATGAATGTATAAAGAAAAGTGAGCAAAATAAATTATACCTCAAGAAGATACGTGGCTTCAGTAAAATTCTGTCGGTAAAACTGGATAAATTCATCCAGAAAAGAATAAAGTGTCTCTAAGGTCAGGATCCCCCAATCATAGAGTGGGATCTTCGAAAACATCCTTAAGTACAACAAAAACCATAAATGAATGACGTCGTCGCTCGTCGCCACCAGAAAACCTTCCAACACCAGCATGATAAATAATCGGGCCATATGTGGAACCTACAGCCCATCATCCTCATCAACCACCCAACACAACAAAAAAACCCTCAAATAAGACAAACAGAGAGAGTCTTCAGAAAATATCCTATCCACATCGCCCAACATCGCCGTCACCATCGCAGGCATCACCCTCAAAGACCTATCAACCTCAACCTGCATCTCATCACACTCCATCCCTAGTAACTGCTACACATATATGGGATTCACTGTCATATCCTCAAACCAAAATGGACAGTGTGGGTAGTGTCCCACCATCTTTCCCCTAATGCACATGGAACGGACGTAGAACGAGGTGTCTCATCTAGCGCACAAGCCAACGTCCCAAATCTAGTAGAGGAAACCACTCACTGCACCACAGGAGGAAAATACTCTCAAGCATCCTTAAGACCAATCATCCCCTGAGCACACACAATAAACGTCGAAAAATCAGTTTGTCAAAGCACAAAAGAAACCATTGGTCAAAATTCAGGAAATCATGGAAAAATCAACAAAAAAAGAGAAAAAGAAAACTAAAAACCATAAACACTTACATAATCATCAGGGTTCACCAACATCGGAGAACGATAATGCATAGTCTCATGGATAAGAATCCTCTCATCCCCCGCAGGCTCAAAAGAATCAAAGGAGTTCTCACTGCCCAAAGTAAGGGGCACCCTATCCTTCCATTCTGAATTCGCCCAATCATCAACATTAAACCAAGCCCTCTGTGTCTCATTGCTTACAAAGTTTGCCATAATTTGATTTCAAAACATTGGAATGGTTTGCAAAAGACAAATAAAGAAGAAAACACGAAAGAAAGCTGTGGAAAATGAGGGGAACACATACCCTTTTTATATAAGGCTAAGGGGCATGCCGATTGGCAGTCCCCTACCACCCATCGATTGGCACTGACCTTCCATCTTCTCGAGGTAGCCCGAAAGACTGTGCCACTGCCATTTGACACCCCTCAAACCATGACGGCCAGCACCCCCTCTGGAATTTCATACAAAAACTCCAGAAAAATGCCGAAAAATCCAGAAAATTTTATGAAATTTCCAAATGAGTTTTAAAACCTTTTTCACCAAGAAAAACATTTTTCCCACGCCCATTTCCCCATCGGAAGTCTCACCTCTCTAGGAGAATGCCTAAAACTAATTGATGTCTCCAATCAAAATTTTTCCAACTACGAAACCACCTCCCCAGTGGAACCTAAATCAAATACGAAACCTCGTGACATATATCCCCAGTGAAGCCTCCCAAGTTCATCCCTACTTAAGCCCTCGAATCGGCTTTAACCCAAAGCATTGGTCCTCTTATTTTAGGTCAAAATTGACCTCGACCCTTGATCGTCACCTCCTTTAGGTGAGAATTGACCTCGGCCTCGGCTGTTACCTCTTTTAGGTCATAATTGACCTCGGCCACCGATCGTCACCTCTTTTAGGTCAGAATTGACCTCAGCCCTCGGTCCTCACCTCTTTTAGGTTAGAATTGACCTCAACCCACTATTATCACCACTTTCAGGTCTGAATTGACCTTGGCCCACGGTCGTCACCTCTTTTAGGTCAGAATTGACCTCAACCCCCTATGGTCACTTTTTTTAGGTCAGAATTGACCTCGACCCCTATTCGTCACCCCTTTTTGGTCAGAATTGACCTCGACCCCCGGTCATCACCTCTTTTAGGCCAGAATTAACCTCAGCCCTCAGTCGTCACCTCTTTTAGGTCATAATTGACCTCGATCCCCGTTCGTCCTCTCTTGTAGGTTAGAATAGACCTCGTCCCCTCTTCGTCACCTCTTTTAGGTCAGAATTGACCTCGACCCCCGATTGTCACCTATTTTAGGTCAGAATTGACCTCGAACCCCGATCATCACCTCTTTTGGATCAAAGTTGACCTCGACACTCGGCCATCACCGCCTTTAAGTCAGAATTGACCGTCTTCACCTCTTCTAGTTTAGAATTGACCTCGACCCTTAGAATTGGTCACTCCCACCTTAGGTCCTCAGAATTGACCTCGGCTCATCCTTTCCCATCATTACCTTAGGTCTGCAGAACTGACCTCTTTCAAAAACATCATGTGGTGTCTATTCGACGTCTATCACTTGTTCCAATCTCACGATTCAATGGGCTCTATAGACACCACATTCTATCACCACATGAGTCTTTCCTTAGGTCCCTAAAACCTCCCCAACTCATCATAAACCCTAGTTTATACTCCGAGTATCGATTTAGAGGCCATTGGGTGCTCTCGAGCCCCCATTTGACCCCAATCAACTTCATCATTAGAGCGAAAGCTCTTTGAATCTTCAAAGGAATTGAAATCCCTTTCCAACGGTCCACCCCGTGCACAAAATGGCATAACCATTTGGACGAATGATCAGTTTTCCCCTTAAAACTGATCAGGAGGCCACCAAGCACTCCCAGACTCCATTTGACCAAAGTCAACTCTTTAACTCGATTGAAACTAAATGAATTTTTGAAGCGCACTGAATACCCTTTCTAATGGTACATCCCGTGTGCGATTCTAACCTATGGTACGGACAAAAAACCCTTTTTACTCCGATAAGTCACCGGGTCCTTTTGGGCCCTGATTTACCAAGGTCAACTATCCGAACCGATAAAACTCTTAGGAATGTCGAAGTACATCTCCCAAACTTTCCAATAATCTGCCTCATGTGCGATTATGACTAACCATACAAACGAACGATTAATTTGAATCCGATGATCTCTCGTCCAAAGGACCGACGTGCTCTTTTGATCCACATATGACCCGAAGTCAACCCTCGGACCTAGGAATGGTCCCAAGTAATCTTGAAGTTCTCTGAATTAACTTTCTAATGGTATGCTCGATGAATTATTTGAATCAATAGATTACATTGTACGACCATTTTTCTAAGGAAATCTGCACGAGACTACCAATTGGCAGGTCCCAGACCCTGACAGTGTGCCTAGGGTCACCTGCCAATTGGTTGGACCAGGGCTATGTCGATCGACAACCCCCTGACCCTATATAAGGAGGGAATGACCTCACTCCAAAGTGCACCTACAACTCAGATACATCAGCATCACTGATATCATCAACATTCTCCCAATCAGTGAAGTTCCCTTATGTAAAATTTTATCCAAGTTGGCATTCCCATACCTTTCAAACCCAATTTGTCAAGATCTCATTCAATATTCATATCAAGAATCAAGGGAGTTCATCCAAAATCAAGGGCAAGTTCTAATTCTTCAAAAAAGGTCCAAATCCTTCCCTTATCTCTTTAAATTTCTTATTTTTTCATTAGTTATATTAGATTCATAATTTAGTTCCTACATTAATTCATATATATTAATCTCTACATTTTTACTAGTATATTGCACATACTTTATTTTCTATAAAAAAACAAAATCAACAAAAAGAGGGTTATACCCATAAATTCCGAACGAATTAATCTTTCACACTTTTCCAAAACTAAAAAAAAATCCCACCGCATGCAAACTCCGTGGACTTTGATTCCTTTATAGGCTATGTAGGCGTTTCGGATTAAAACCCGACACTAGAGTCCAACTTTCGATTTTCCAATTTTCATAAAATATCTATTCCTATATTTCATCATATCCTTGAATTATTATATCTTCGAAATTCTTTGTTAGCGCTCCATCCGACATATATTGTCATTTCTCCATAGAGCTCAATATCGTGATAAGTCCATAAATCATATTTCTCTCTCTCTCTCTCTCTCTCTCTCTCTCTCTCTCTCTCTCTCTCTCTCTCTCTCTCTCTCTCTCTATATATATATATATATATATATATATATATATATATATATATATATATATATATATATATATATATATATATAAATATATATATAATCTTTCGAAACATACCTCTAGATGATTTCACTCTATCTTTTCCATGATATGAGTTGAGTGATTCCTATCTCCAATATATATACACGTGCACACATTTCACGGACAAATAAAGGAAAATAATAACACAAGCCCGTGAGAGACCGAAAGGGTGGGATGGGTGCCTAACACCTTCCCATTCCGTAACTTAGCCCTCAAACCCTTTGAAATATTGGTTTCGTATGCATCAGTTAGTCTTTGATGTCGTCCTCTCGAGGTGGCGACATGTTATTTTGTCTATTTTAAGAAAAATAGACTAGATACTCTATCTCCTTACATTTACCCCACATTAACAACGATCGAAGCTTCCCCGAGAGGGACGCGATACATCTCTAAGCCCCTAAGCTCGTATTGGGATGGCCACACCACCGTAGCTTAAAATTGAAATCATAAACTATATATTTCAAGTCTCTAAATCCTAATCCGCCCTTAGCAACTGGTCTATCTATCTCTTTCCAAATAATCTATAGAATTTTATGAGATCCTTGACACTATCCCCACAAAAAAATTTCCATTATTTATTCAATAATTGCAATGACTTTCTTTGGAGGTTGCATAGCAGTTAAAGTGTAAATGGGATTGGATTGAAGCACATGTTTGATTAGAATGATCTTTCCACCCATGGAGAGGAGTTTAGTTTTCTACCCTTTTAATTTTTAACTAATTTTTGAAATAGGGGTCTTAAAAAGAGAGCATTTCAATCTGTCATTGAATATAGGACATCCTAAGTACACAAAAGGTAACTTTTTAATTGGCATCTGTAGATTCCCATAAATTTTCTTTACCTTAGCATGGTCAATCATCTTTGAGCATAACATGGGACTTTTAGACTTGTTCACTTATTGGTCAGAGACAGTCTTAAGTTTTCTAATGTCTTTAAGACTCCCAAAGGAAAAAATGATTAGGTCATCTGCATAAGCAAGGTGAGACACAAGAGGACAGGTTATGGGAGTTTTATACTTCCTAATATAAGGATTTTGAAACACTTTATCTAGATTTTTGCTCAGTACTTCAGTACATATGATGAATAAGGTGGGAGAAATAGGATCTCTATGTCTCAATCATTTGAATGATTGGAAAAAGCCACAAGATTCCCTATTTATCATCACAGAAATAAAATTGTTAGAAATGATCCTCCAAGTAAAATATAGCCCTACCTCATTGAATCCAAATTTCCTCACTAAGTTTATCAAGAATAGCCAGGAGACACTGTCATAGGCCTTGCGCATATCAATCTTTATGGACACATTGCTCATTTATTTATTTGAATTAATCATGGATATCAACTCTTAGGTAGATAGGATATATCTACAATGCCTCTATTTTTGATAAAACCACTTTGATTTGGGGAAATAATCTTAGGAAGAAAAGAAGATAATATAGAGTCTAGGATTTTGTTAAAGAAGGTGAATAGACTTATAGGTATGTAGTCTGAAAAGAGTTGGAAGTTTTCTTTTTTTAGAAATATGTATTATCATAGTAGAAGTGAAGAATTTAGGGATCTCCATACCATTAGAAAAACCTTTAATAGCTTTGCAAACACTAATCCCAATGATCTCCCAAGTTGAGGTGAAGAACTTGACAGTAAAGCCATCCATACCTAGCGCACTATCTCAAACAAGGTCCCAAATTATTGTTTTTATCTCCTCTATTGAAGGCATAATAGTAAGAAATACAATATCTTTCTCAGTAATCAGACTAGGGATCATAGATAAGAAGTCATCATCATCAGGTCTAATTAATTCACTGCCAAGTAAGGCCTTGAATAAACATAAACCTTCACTTTTAATAAGATGGTGATCATCAATCCAAACACCTGATTCATTTTTTATCTTATGGATGAAACTCTTATTCTATCTAACTTGAATAGACTTGTGGAAAAATTTAGAGTTGATATACCGTTCTTTATCCCACTTGCAGATAGCCTTTTGTCTCCAGAAGTCCTCCTTTATTTTTATATAATGACCAAAATTATAAGAGAACCAGTTAATTTCCTCCCTATTTTCATTAGAAGGATCATTATCAAATTCAATTTCACTATAGATAAACTCATCTTCAGCTATTGCAATGTTTTGGAATAAATTTCTAAAATGATCCTTGTTCCAGATTTTAAGGCCTCCTTTAATATTCTTCAAGTTAGCTGCCAAACTATGCATAGGATTTCCTTTTGTAAAAATCTTCCAATTAGATTGGATGAAGGATTTATATGTTTAATTAAATGTCCAAAAGTTTTAAAACACAAATCTAGTAGGACGCTCGTTAGAACCTGTAGATAAAGTTAAAACCATATGAGATTAATCTGATGCTAGTTTACATAGGTGATCAACAACCACCTTAGTGAATAGTTTCTTACCATTTTATTTCATCAATATTTTATCAATTCTTTCCCAAATAGCATCACTTAGATCCCTTTTATTCCATAATGTGAATCTTTTTCCCAAGAACACCAAGTTAATCAAACCATTAGACTCCATGCATTAAATAAAGTCTTCTGCAACATTCATATCATCGGGTAAACCTCCTAACTTATCCATAGAAGTAGACACAATATTGACATCCCCTCCTCCAACCATGGATCCATAGTTTAAATGGAGTTCATACTCCCATAAATATTTCCTTTCTCTTCTAATACATTTTTCATAATCCAAAGAAACTTCAATGGCTTTAGACAAAAAGGGATGAGAGATATTGATAGTTAAACATTGAGGTATTTAAGACTAAATGTTAACTCAATATGTCAAAAGAGAAAAAGTTCCATATTGAATTCACTTCATTGGCAATAGCAGTTTGGATGAAAAATTTAATACTAAACTCCTCCAATCTTGATGAATCTCCTATAGGATCTAAACAATCTAACATAACAAGCTGGTGCCTCTTTACAAATTTCTTAATTCTTCTAATAGTTACTTTCTTCCTAATGGCCCTCACATTCCAAATAACAAGATTAATCATTTAAACAAAGGTTAATGTTGAGCCTTAGATAAAGACCTTAAAAATTTCTTGTCTATAATTGGAGTGGAATTCCTGTAATATCTTCTTTTTCAACTTGAAACCATTCCTCATCATTATTTCTAGGTTTATCCCCATCTTCAATAGGGATTTACCTAGGAGATAAGTGGTAATTTTAAATTACTTAACTATCTTTTAAACGATCGCCAGTGTCATCATCTTCAAATATCTCAGTATCGTTGTGCATAGTTATTTCAAGCTCCTTATTTGCGATAAAAGTCTCCTTAAATCCTTCACAAGTTCCATCATCTTCAATACCCTCTTTATCATTTTTTACATCTATTACAAGTTCCTTATTTGCCATAAGAGTTTCCTTTTGATCAACTTTGTCCTACTCTTCTACTTAATTTCGGTTCACATAAAATTAGTGTCAATTCTATGCTTATGTATACTCTTGCAGGTCATTCTCCCCCTAAATAAGTTCTAATTAGGATAAAAAGTTATATAGCCAATTTTTTGGGAACAAACAAACACTTTGGGAAGAAGTTTCATTTAATTAAGTGAAGGACATTAGTTTTCCAACAAAGGAGGGAGGATAGGGGATCAAAAGTTTGGAAGACATTTCCAAAGCAACATCCATCAAAATATCTTAGAGGTTTAAAGACTGGTGATAATATATTAGGTCAATTTATGAGAAGCAAGTACAAAAACTTGGAAGCTACAACAGAATCTTTCGCCTTCAAATTAAGACATGTTTGTCTTATATAGATTTCAATTCAAAGATTATAACTCGTCAAAAAATTTATCTCTTAAATAAAGATGGTAAATTTTCTTTCAAACAAGTAGTCCATATTGTTAGAAAACCAAAAATTGCTTTAGGTGCTGAAATATGTATTTCACTACACCAAAAAGGACAAATTGTCAACTTTGAGATGGCCAGCCTTGTTACAGTCATTGACCGTGAAAAAAAAGCTTTTTTTTTTATCACGGTCAATCACCGTGACAAGTCCGTGACAATATAAGTTTTCATGGACTTATCACGGTAAAAAAACCTTAACAGGTTTGTGATAACTTTTCTAGTAAAAAAACCCTACCCCCTCTTTTTTTCCATCGTTTCCATTCCTTCCCGTTTTTCCCTCTCTCGCGCGACTGCTCTCTCTCTCTCTAAGGTACATTTTTCTCTCCCTCTCTCTTTCCATTATATGTGTGTATATGTGTGTGTATATGTGTATATGTATGTTTTTCTGTCCCTCTCCATATTTTTGTGTGTAGGGGGGGAAGGCAGGAGGGGGGAGGGGGTGGCAAGTGTGTGCACATATGTATGTGCTGGTGTGTGTGTGAATGTGGTGGAAGGGGGCAGGGGACGGAAGGGGGTGAGGGGACGAGTTTTCCTCGGACCCCTAAAATCTCTTGTTAATATTGACATTATAAATATTTTTTAGAGAATGAAATTAATATGACATTATAAATTTTGTTTGTGTATTCCTATTTAGGTTTGAAATTGGTTAATATTGTTGATGTTGATTGGGGATGATTATTTAGGGCTTGAAGATAATTATTCATATGTATTTAATTTCTTATGTTGTTGGAAATGAATTAATTGAGTAGATGAATTAGAAGGAGTACGGGATACACATTTGTTAGTTTGTTGTTGTTGTTGTTGTTAGATTATATTGGACAGATGTGGTTGGATATGGAAGTTTCTTGTTTAATTTTTTTAAATCCTTAACTTAATTCATACTAATAAATCCTTAAATAATTATATTATCTTAATTTGTTGGGTTGGATAATTTTGGAAGTGGCATAACCACTGGATTATGGTCCAAATGCGGGGGTGGGGGGTTCAACTTTTTTTCTAAAATCACTTTGTGTCACGACTTGTTCGAGAGTTGCATGACCACGGACTTATGATAATTAAATGAAACATACTTGAAATTACATATTGTATTCATAGAGACTGGCCTTCTATCTCTTATGCGTATACATTCAATAGCTCTTAGACCCATTCGAGAGTCATTTCCCCTCTAATGAGATCTCTCAAATTGTCATATTTGGAATGTTTGGGATTGCATAGTTTCGGTATAATAATATTCTTAGTGCCCTAAACTTGTTACTTTTGGAGGAAGTTCTGCAGTTGTATCTTAAAGTTCTCTGAGTACATAATAGATGATGCAATGTTAAGTGTTATTTTCATTGATAAATTGAAATAACATTCACACTTGTGAATCTACGTCGTGTACGTGGAGAACTATGGGATGACGATGTCGAATTTTCTTCAAATTGGGACAATGTGCATGAGCTGTTAAGTATATTACAGAAATCTGGGGTCTTGAATGGGATAGGAACACTCACCCTTTAAAGGAGATGGAGGAAAAGGAATTAATATGATAAATTAAATTATAATTTCAATTTCAAATTAAAATCGAATTTGAATGCACGAATAAATTTACCCATCGAACCTAGCCTTTTAGTTGTTATGCGTATGCATTCAATAGGTGTTTATACTAATGGAAACTAAATATTCACACTTTCGTTTATGGTATTTTACCCATAGTAGGTGATTGTTTGTAGTGGCTGTAATGGGATATCCTAAATAAAAAGAGTGGATAGGTGAGACAAATAGATTAGGGGATGTGTTTCGCAGAGGTGCAAATGAATTTGTGAAATACTCAAAGAGATGCCATGATAATGAAGAGTTTCTGTGTCCGTGTGCTGGGTGTAAGAATGGTAAGGTGTTTGAGTGGAAAATAGTTGAACTACATTTGTTAAGATAGGGTATGAAAGATAGTTATCGAAGTTGGGTTTTTCACGGGGAATCGAAAGTTTCTTTTGTCCTCGAGAAACCTTCACAATAACCTTCAACAAGTAGGATAGATGTACAAGGGGAGGATCAAAATGTATATCATAATATGCTAGAGGATTTAGTTGATTATGCATATGGAGTTCAGGAAGTGGAAGATAATGAGGTCACTTACGATGTATAAGGTTCAAATGGTCATGAATATATTGGGATAAACCTTGACGATGACTACCAAAATTTAAAATTTAAGGAGAGTCAGCTGTTATACTCAGATTGTGAGAAAGATAAAAAAAATTTACATGACATGGTTGGTTTGCATAATTTGAAGAGTCGATATTATTTTTCTGGCGCCAGCGTGACATGAATTTTGAATTGGTTGAAGGGCTTTCTACCCAAACAGAATACGCTTCCAAACAACTATCCTACTATGAAAAATAGTTTGAAAGGTTTTTGAATGAAGTATAAATCAATTCATGCTTGTGTGTATGACTGCATACTATACCGAAAGGAGTGTGCAAATTTCGATTGGTGTCCGGTATGCGATGAACCTAGATATGTCCAATCTATTGGCAAAGAAGGCACAAACTCAAAAGTGCCTAAAAAGAGTTGAAATATTTTCTGGCTAGGCCTAGATTAAATCAATTTTTCACACTACGATTGATCGTGAAGGCAATGACTTGGCATGCTAGGGCAGAAGAAGGAGAAAATCTCATGCACCATCCGACTGATTATATAGTTTGGAAGAGGATGGATTTTGAGTATCCCAATTTTGTTCGACAATAGCGTAACATATTTTTGGAAATATCAACAGATGGTTTCAATCCATTTATAAATCTAAG